>JAUMJL010000217.1:0-620507 GCA_033558185.1 Dromococcyx pavoninus
CCTTGTCTCCGCCCCCCCGGCAGCTCCCGCCCCCGCCGCTCCTCCCGCGCTGCCGTTCCCACACTGTCCGCCAGGGGAAGCACCGCCGCGCTGCGCCCGGGGGCGCCTCTCTCGCCGCTCTCCCCCCCGTACAGGTGACCGGAAGCGGCGGGGCCGGGGCCGGGCCGGGCCCGGCTGAGTGGGATTGTGGGGCTCGGGGCTGGCGCGGGGTCCCGGTTCTCTGTCGGTGGGTGTTGAGGGCGCGGGGTGGCCCGCACGGGTTGGTCTTAACCCCCGGCGCCTCTCCCGGCCGTTGCCGGGCCCGGTTGGAGGCCTCGACCCCGGTTTGAGGCTTTTCCCCCGGTTTGTGTTCTCGCTCCCGGTTTGTGACTTCATCCGCCAGCTTGAGGCCTCACTCCCGGTTTGTGATCCCGGCCTCGATTTGTGGCTTCAACCCTGGTTTTCAGCCTCGCCCCCCGGTTTGCGGCCTCCCTCCTGGTTTGTGGCGTCGCCCCCTTGTTTGAGGCCTCATCTCAGGTTTGTGATCTCGGCCTCGGTTTGTGTCCTCGCCCCATTTTGTGTTCTCGCCCCCGGGCCCGGTGGAGCCCCCGGTGCGATGTGGTCGGTGGTGTGGGCTGCTGTGCGCTCCAAGGCGCCGTACGTCACCTTCCCCGTGGCCTTCGTGGTGGGGCTGGTGGGCTACCACCTGGAGTGGCTGCTCCTTGGCCACCCCGCGCCTGCCGCCGAGGAGGAGAAGAGCATCTCAGAGCAGCGGGAGGACCGCAAGCTGCAGGAGATCGCAGGCAAGGACCTGACCAAGGTGGTGAGCCTCAAGGACAAACTGGAGTTCGCCCCTCGGGCCGTGCTGAACAGGAACCGCCCAGAAAAGAGTTAATGAAGTGGTTTGGGTGAATATGATGCCCTGGAGGGACTGTCCCTGGGGCTGGGGCTGGCTGTGTCCCCACAGCACCGTGCTGGGCACTCCTCTGTCGCCTGCACATCTTCTGCCACCCTCCCTCCTGCACCAGGGTGATGCTCTGTGCCCACTGCTGCTCTTCACCCTCAGGACACAGCGCCCAGGCTTCCTTTGTGGCAGAGCGAGCAGGCAGCCGTGTTTTGGAGGTGGAGCACGTTTGAAACTCATCAGATCTCAGCCTTTCTGGGCCTCTGAACCATGAAACCTTCTCGGCCTTGTTCCATCCACATCTATCTAGGTTTGGTTTCATCTATGGCCTGAAGATAGAAGAAACTCGGACCCGATGGACATGTTGTGGGGGTCAGGCAAACTGCCTGAGGCAGGAGGACTGGCTGTCCTGCTCACAGCTGTCCCTTGGCTCTGCGAACCCTGACCACAGCACCACGCTACCACCTTATGCCCACGGGAGCCTGTGTGGTGCGAAGGTCTCTGGGGAACCCCTCTCTGCATCATCCTCAGGCTTTGCAGCGAGGAAGGGACATGGGGGGAGGTGGAAATCCTGACCCTGCTTCCATCATCAGGCTCTGAGTGTGGCAGTGGCTTTGTCCCACTGTATAGAGAATGGGGAGACCTCTGCTCTGTATGGGGACAGCCAGAATAAACCTCTGTCAGTCCTTGGCCCTCTGTCTCTTCTGCATCTGGCCCCAGCTCTGGCTCAGAGTGTTTCTGCTCCCATGTTTCAAGTTTTTTGAGTGCCATGGTTTAGAAGATGGTTGGTGTTGGTGTTAGTGTTGGGTTATAGGTTGGACTTGATGATCTCAGAGGTCCTTTCCAACCTTATGATACTGTGATACTGTGTGGTGGAGTCATCATCCCTGGAGGTGTTTAAAAACAGATTGGATGAGGCGCTTGGTGCCATGGTTTAAATGATGAGTGGGTGCTCGTGTTGGGTCATAGGTTGGACTGGATGATCTCAGAGGTCTTTTCCAACCTTGTAATACTGTGATACTGTGTGAATCCACCACTTCTACAGCAGGCGAAATGCCTTCGTGGACCCTGACCGGGGCCTGGCAATGGTGGTGGGCAGGAACGAGGGGGAGGCACTGAACTCCCAACCTGTTCTGCAGTTGTGCCTCCCTCGTGGCTCCCCAAGCTTCGTCATCTGCTTCCCTTTGGCCTCCTTATCTAGACAAGAAGGGCTGTGGCAGTGTGGGGTAGGGTCCTGGGGGATGGGGGGTCTGACTGGGCTATGTGTCATGGGAGACACTGGCAGTGCGTGCTGGGACTGGTGGCCAGTGCCCATCCAGCCCTGGACATCACCAACACAAGCAGGCCCAAGCCCTGGCAAGGGCTGCTGGAGCAGGGCCAGCGGGTAATGGTGCTGCGGCTCTGCCGGCAGCGTGCCGGGACCAGGGTTATCGCTACCTCCTTGCTTGTTTTTTCCCCCGGTGCCTGAACGAGGCCTCCCTGCTGCCCCGGCCAGTCCTTCCCCTCTGGGGGATGATAAATCTGTTGTGACTGGTGTAAAACCCTGAGGTCAGCAGCCAGTTCAGCGTTTTGCATCGCTCCATTCTGCTTCCTCAGGGCCAGCTCCTGCCCCGCTGACAGCTTTATGGCTGGTGCTGTGTTTACCTCCCGACCTGTTGTCCTCGGCCTGGATCGCTGCCCTCCAGCCCAGCTCACAGCCCAGTGCTGCTGGGAACTTGCAGGCTGTTGCTGTCGTGGTGTGTGAGGGTGGCTGAGGCTGGGTTAGAAGGTGCAGGAGGGGTCTCGGGGTGATGCCAGGGCTGTCCCAGCCCTGCCCCACTACCAGCTCCTACACTAGGGCCCACAGCACTTCTCATGCTACTGCCCTGGTCCCCTGGGCCAATGCCTCCCCTTGGCCCCTTACTTTCCCAGCCTGACTATAGGGTGTTCAACTGATGGTTGTTCTCTATTGTGCACCAGGGTGGGAATGGTCCTGTCCCTTCCCCCAGCTGGGACCAGCTCGGAAACATCTTCCCAAATGCCTTTGTTCACCCCGCGCCGGAGTGGCTCCCTCTGCTCTTTATAGCCCATTGATCTGCCTGTTCCCAGGGCCAGCCGGGCACAATCAGGCTTTGTCGGGGCCTCGCTGCCCCGTTTCCTCCCCTGGGCCCATGGCATCCGTTGGGAGGGCTGCTCTGGAGTGGAGCTGAAGCAATGCTCTTGGGAAGGACTGAGCACCAATGGTACCTGGCTAAGCAGCCCCTGCCCTGCTCCTGCGGTGGCTGCTTTGCTGGTCCTGCTACATTTCAGCTGGTTTCCATGTGCTGGGGCCTCCTGTCCATCCCCACAGCAGACGCCAGTGTTGCTGTGGGGTGTGGATTCCCTGCAGGCACTGGGGCAGGGGGTGAAGCCACTTCCCAAAGACCAGTCGCCTTTCTCCTAAGCCCTTGGTGCTGTAAACCCACCCTTCCTCCCATTGAATCCCAACAATGTACTGCCTGGGAAACACCGGCTGGACAAGAATAGGAACTGGTGAGCACTCGAGGCTGGGGTGAGCAGCCACAGTGGCTCATGAAGAGCAAGAGGAAGGTTTGTTGAATAATCCATTATGGAAAAATCTGGCTTCCGAAGCCTGCACACAAGTGCAAGTCCTTGCTCTTCTCCAGTATGCTTGCAATCCAGCTGTTCACAGGATGGTACAGCTGGATGATGCAGTGGGACGGTGGCCAGGAGCTGTGTTGGGAGAAGCCTGTCCCCAGGCACCAAATCACATGCCTGGCCTGGATGTTGGCATTTTGTGGGAGAGATCCTCCCAGGGCTTGTCTGGCTTCAGGGAAGTCCACAGCAGCTGGAGCCGGCTGTGCTGGGCCACAGAGCAGGGATCAAATCCCACAGCCGCAGAAGCGCTGCCTGTCCCTGCCCAGGCTCAGGAGCAGCACGCTGGCTGCCGTGCCCTTGGTACAGCTCTGCTGCTTCCTCCCTGCTGCCTCTGAGGGCGACTGCAGGTCCTTGGCTGACCCTCTGCCCTGCCAGTGCCGGGTTTGCTCCCTGGAGCCCATCGTGAGCAGGTTCCGTGAGGAGCAGGAGGCGGTTTCTGTAGGCAGAGTGCGAGGAGTGAGCTGGAGCTGTGTCGGGGTCGAGCTGAGCCCCAGCTCGCTGTGGGTCAGCCTGGTGGCCTGGGCAGCTGCTGTGCAGGTGGGGGTGAGGGGGCCCGGAGTCCCTCTGGCTGCTCGGCACACCTGGAGAGCCGCTGCGGATGTCCGGTTAGATCAGAGCAGGGATGCAGCAGCTGTGCGAGGCTGGGGATGCTGTCACTCTGCTCACAGCCACCAGTCCCATCCTGCAAGGCCTGGAGTGATGATGCTTTGGGGAGGAATGGAGTGCTGCCAGGGAGTGGAGTGGGGGAGCTGGGGCCCACAAACCCAAATGCTCCTGTGTCTCACCCCAGAGCAGCACAGTCACTCTGGGACATCCAGGACCTGCACACAGTGCAGTTCTCGCTGTCCTGAGACATGGAGGGTGCTCACCCCAGTGACACTGGAGAGCGAAGGGCACATCCTCCCCCTCCAGCGCATCCCCTGCAGCCCCTGGGGACACTTGCTCCCTGCCTGGACAGTTGAGGCTGTTTTCCCAGGCTCTGGTTTTGCCCTTTCCCGAAGCGTGGCCGAGTCCTTTCCCATCCTCCCTGTCTCCCCTCTTCCTGCTGTGGCCCCGTGGTGCAACTCTGCCGTGCCCAGCAGATCTTTTGAATGGCAGGCAAAAGCTCTGAGGTGCTGTGAGAGAGAGAGAGAAGCAGCTCCTGTTTGCATCAAGCTGCTTTCTTCAAGGCCTGGCTGGGGGCAGCTATGGTGGGACAAGTTCTGTTCCTGTTCAGCATCACCTCTTCTTGTGGCTCAGGGCTGAATCCCCAGCCCAGTACCCCAGGGCCACCGTGACTCCTTGCTTTTAGACCACATCAACCTCCCAATGCCAGGAAAAGCTTCGAGCTGTGCAGGCAGCAGCCCCTGCCATGCTGGTGCAGCTGGCAGGGACACCACATGTCCCAGGATGGACATGGGGGTGCTGGGCTCTGTGGTCCCATTGCCTCCGCGCGAGGAAGCAGCCAGAGGGGAGCGACAATGTCAGGATGCGGGAAGTCGTCGGAGCTATTGAGCGCGTTTCCTCCTGCGTGTGTTTCTCACGCTGGGCCACATTGTCTGCTGTGCCCACGCGTGGAGGGCTAAATATAACTGGGGATGGGCCCAGGGAAGGAAGGGAGCTATTTGAGGGGGGGGGTGTCTACTTTTCCTTCTCTGTGCACTCTTGGCGGTGGTGCTGCCATCCCAGCTGGGTAACTGCAGTGCATCCCGATGCCCATGGATCATGACACGTGCTCAGTGCCCATTATCCCAGAGCTGGGTTTCAGCGATGTCCATGGAGATGCCCTCGCTCCAGCCCCAGGGCTGCCTGCTGCAGGACTCAGCATCATGGATGAGCTTCAGGGGTGCAAACGCTGTTCTCAGAAAGAGATCGGAGGAGCCTGTTTACTCAGGAGGGAGCACAGAGGTGTGAGAAAGGCCGTGCGTGTCTGGCTGGCCACTATCTGTCTCCGAGCTGTGCCAAAGGGCTTCACCGGGCCAGCCTGCGCCCTTATCAGCTGCGAACTTTTATTTGCCTAAGGACTGCCCACCCACTTCTGGGGGGCCTCCTGCCAACACCAGCCCCCCACTGCCACCCCCTCCCTGGTCCCACGGTGCAGGTGAGCCCCTTGCTGTTGTTGTTGGCGTGTGGGTCCCGGAGGTTTGGGGTCACGCTGGCCACCCCGAGCTGCCTTGTCACAACACGGGAACAATAGCGGGACACAGAGCTCTGTTTGCGCAGCACCCGCGACCGGGCACCGTGTCCAGACAAGAAGGGGGGGGGGGCTCAGCCATCTTGTTTTCCACCTTGCAGGGCTGTTTGGAAAAGCGTGATGCTGCCCTGGTGCCAACAAAAATATCAGCCCAAGAGAGGGGAGGCGAGCGAGGATCAGTGCCCGTGGGTAAACATGCAGCATGGCTGCACCGTTACCTTTCACATGGGCATTTCCTTCTGGCTGGGCACACCAGGCTGCTCTTCACAGAAAGCCACAGCACTGAGGGTCTTCACAGCTCTGCTGATGCCTGGGGAGTGCTGGGCTGTGGTCCCCATTGCACTGGGGTGAACCAGGGAGTCCCCACAGGGCAGGACTCCTACACAGATGGTGGGAGCACAGCAGGGTCTTTCTGGATGGAATCTGACCCAGCATCCTCATGGAGGGGCTGAGAGTTGGCATGAGCACCTCCAGACCCCCCCATCCCAGGGGACTCCAGCCCCCTCTGTCTCCACCCCATCCCTCAGCAGGGAGAGGAGCCAAGGGCAGCCCAGGCTCTGCAGTGAGGGCAGCCGGGTGCCTCCCTCTCCACTTCCTCCAGTGGCAGCGATATCGCCCAGTATCACCCATATTTCATTCTCTCCAGGGTATTTTTAGCCTGTCCCACCCTCACTGAAGAGGCCCTCGGCTGGGAGCAGGCTCTGCCCTGTGCTGGCTTGGCTGGAGGAACTAAACAACAGTCCCAGCCGCATTGTGTGCCTTTATCTGCGGCTCATTTCCACCTATTATGCAGCTCCACGGCCTCCACTGGGTTTATCTGCAGCAGAGTCAGGCTATGGAGAGAGGGGCTGAGCTCTGCTTTGGGCCACCAGAAGCCCACACTACAGCCCTGTGACAGCCCCTGGGCTGAAGCTGGTCTCAAGGGGACAGGACACCAGAGCAGGGACGGTTGTGTTCAGTGGATGAGTGGCACCAGCAGCACAACTGGGAGACCCCATCAACCACATCCCTCTACCCCAAACCCTTGTTCACCCTCCACAAAATGGTTGGGCATTGCAAGAAGCACAGTCAGACCACACTTCACCTTTTCCATTCATCTAACTTTATTTAACAAGATGCAACACTGAGTCTGCTGAGGGGAAAAAAACCCAGCACTGAAGACAGTGCCCACATCCCATGCTTGAGCCTGGGTTACAGCAGGAGCTTCCCCTTTCACAGTGTTGTTGGGGTGGGGAAGTCAGCACGGCAGCAGTTGGTTCTCCACACATCCTCCAGCAGATGACGACTAGTGCAAAGTCATAAAACCAATAACCTCTCAATTCAGCAGTTTCTACGTTGATTCCTCCCAAAAAACTCCTCAGAGCTCAAAGGCACATGGCCAGGCTGGACACAGCTCCCCAAAGCCCCAATGCAACTGCACCTTTAAGGCAGAAAGCTCCATGCTCAGACCCAGCAGGTTAAAAATAACTTCGAGGCACACTTCACATGGGAAAGGGTCCAGGACCCGGAGGCAGGGGGTGGCTCACACTCCCAGGGCACCCAAGCAGTGGCCCTGCAGCCATGGGATCAGCAGGTCACCACAGAGCCCCAGCTGCAAGCTGCTGCTGGATTACCCCCCCACATCCTATGGGAAAGGAGCAGCTCCGGCAGCAAACCCTGGCAGGAGCCGCTAACCCTGCTGGCTCCCTGCTGGGGTCACAGGGCAGGTGACCAGGACCAATCTGGCAGTGTTGCCCCAGCCCAGCTGCCCCCAGCCACCCTGGGCTCAGCCTGCTTCGTGCGGAGGCTGGAGGCGAGCGGCTTCCCACGGATCTCACGTCAGTGGGGGCTCCGGAAAGACCCTGGGTCCATCCAAGCCACTGCTCCCAAGGGACAACAGCCTCGGGGACAGCCTGTTTCCAGCCACGTGGCTTCCAGGGATTTCTCCCTTTCCCACGGCGAGGCACGTGGGACACATGCTCCCAAGGAACTCTGTGCAGTTTCCTTCCTTGCAGGGTCTGTGGGGAAAACAGGAGAGAGCGGAGGCTCCGCTCCGGGGCAGTGCTCAGCCCTGCTCCCGAGCATCACGTCCAGGGGCAGGCAGGGCTCTGCAGGCACAGCCTTCGGAGTGGGACATGTCCATAGCACCTTGGCATGCAGGAGGGACCAAAGAAGGTCCCCTTGGCTGGCCAGGACCAGCGCAGCACTAGACATACTGCTTTTTGGAGGCTGAGCTCCCGGGCCGGCTGCACAGCTTCTCCTCCTGGGGAGGGGCTTCTGCAGCCCTAGGAGCATAGGGGTCCGAGAGGCTGCTATTGCCCAATGCCAGGTTCTCCTCGTTGTGGAAGTTGGCCCAGTTCTGCTCAGCGGAGAGCTTGTTGTAGGCTTGGTAGGGCGACATGTGGCTCTCGGCCATGGGCAGGAAGGGGTAGTGCTTGGGCGGGTAGGGACCTGAGACCATGTCATCGGCAAAGGTGTCCCGGCTTGGGCCAGCCGGCACCGACACCTTCTTGATGTTGCTAAGCATGTTTTTACAGCAGAGGTGGAAAAGCTCCAGGAGGTTCAGGATTAAGGAGATCAGGCCCATCACCAGCATGAAGATGATGAAGATGCTCTTCTCGGTGGGGCGGGAGATGAAGCAGTCCACCTGATGGGGGCAGGGGTCCCTCTTGCACACATAGCGGGGCACCATGGAGAAGCCGTACAGGTACCACTGACCAACGAGGAAGCCGGCCTCAAAGATGCTCTTACAGATCACGCTGATGATGTACGTCCACATCAGTGCCCCTCGAATCTTGAGCCGCCCATCCTCTGTCACATAGATCTTGGACATCTTCTTCTCTACAGATGCCAGGGCCTGCTCAATCTTGGGGTCCTTGCTGTGGATAGCTCGAAGCTCGCTCTCCTGTTGCTTCAGCTTCTCCTCCCTCCGGGAAAGATAGACAACGTGGCCGAGGTAAATCAGGGTTGGGGTGCTGACAAAGAGGAACTGGAGCACCCAGTAGCGGATATGGGAGATGGGGAAGGCTTTGTCGTAGCAGACATTGGTGCAGCCCGGCTGCTTGGTGTTGCATACAAAATCTGACTGCTCGTCCCCCCAGACAGACTCCCCCGCCAAGCCCAGGATGAGGATGCGGAAGATGAAGAGTACGGTGAGCCAGATCTTCCCGATCACAGTCGAGTGCTCCTGGACTTGGTCCAGCAGTTTCTCCAGGAAACCCCAGTCGCCCATCTTCTAGGGAACCTTGTGCCTCTGCCAGCAGAGAGGGGAGGGGAGCCAAGTCAATTCTCTATTTCCATGCTGGAGAGCACAGGGCAGACAGGGCCACCTAACCCCCAGGCTTTTTCAGGACTTGGCTGCTCTGCAGAGGGTCCCAACAAACCCACCCAGGAGCATCCCATGCCTGCGTGGAAGAGCCAGGATTTCTGAGCCCAGGAGTGCCCACTGCAGGAACATAGGGCTGGGGGAGAAGGGTCAGCACAGGGATTCACCTCCCCTAGCAGCAACCAGCCCACAGCACCCACAGCTCGCGGCTGTTGTGGCCTCCCAGCAAAGAGCCCGCAGTGAAGGGGTCACTGTTGGGCTGGTTTGGGGTTACCCTGAGAGATCAGGACCACAGCACCCAGAGAGTGGGCGTGGCGGGGGCTTGCAGGAGCAACCTAGATTTGTCTCTCCTGCAGCAGACTGCCCTGGCTTTTCCAAAGGAGCAGCAGGGTCACAGGAGTAGAGGAAAACCACCCCAGTGCCTCCCAGGACTCACCTCAAACCAACGGGATGGTCCCCAGCCAGATCCGGCGCTGTGGGATGATGGCACCCCAACCCCAGGGCTTTCCCCAGCCCGTGGACCCCCACAACTGCTCACGCACCCGCTGCCACTCTGGGGACCCCAGGATGCCTCAGCTTCACCCCCAGCTGCGAGGAGCCCAGCCCTCATCCCCTTGCAGGAGCTTAGCCCTGCAGCCAGCTGGGAGAGAGGAAGTGGCCACAGCCCTGGCTCTTAATTAACCTCTGCCAATTAAGCAGGCAGAGGTGCCGGCTGGGCCGTTAAAGGGATACCCAGCTGCGGTGGGTGCCCCGAAGCAGATGATGAGTGCAAATGATGGAGGGTGCAGCAAGGATGCAGTAGGTGCCCTGAAGCAGACAATGGGTGCAAGCAATGCAGGGTGCAGCAGAGACAGGGGTGCCCCGAAGCATGCAGCGGGTGCAAGTGGTGGAGGGTGCAGCAGGGATACAGTAGGTGTCCTGAAGTAGGTGATAGGTGCAAGCAATGGAGGGTGCAGCAAGGTTGTGGTGGGTGCCCCGAAGTAAGTGATGGGTGCAAGCGATGGAGGATGCAACAGGGCTGGATGTGCCCCGTGCTCCGGGAGTGCCGGGAGCCCCTCACTCACCTCCGCTCGTCCTGCCGGCTCGGGCAGCTCTGGGTGTGAGCGCCGGGCGGCTCTGCCCGTGCGGGACCGGGACCGGGGGAGGAGCGCGGGCAGGAAACGGGGGCTGAGCGAGGGGTGCAGGTGTGCGGGGCGTGGACAGCGAGAGGGCGGACAGCAGGGACCCCCAGGGGACCCCAGGGACAGCAGGGATCCCCGGGCTGCGGGAGCGGGGGAAAGTCCAATGAAGACCTAGGGTCCCTATCTGCTTGTCCTCAGCGGGGGCGGCGGGGCAGCCGGGACCCTCCAGGAACCTCCGGAGACAATTGGGACCCCCGAGGGGCATCGTGGGTTGTGGGGTCGGTGGAAATGTGGGGGGTCTCTGCAAAGCCCGGTGTCCCTGCCCACTCATCCCTGGTGGGGCGGGGGCGGTGAGGCCGTAGGCTGCCACCTGGCCGGGACCCCTGGGGACAGTGGGGACCCCCGGGAACAGCCCGGGTTGTAGTGATGGGGAAAAGCCTGGGGGTCTCTGGGAAGCCCGGGGGTCCCTGTCTGATCCTCATGTGCTTCTCATGTCATGTATTTCCCTCCCATCACAGCATCCATCATTGTCCAGCTGGGTGAGCAAGGACAACGCAGAGGAGGAAAGGACAAGAATAAATGATCACCAGGAGCTCAGGAGCTCTCTCCTCCAGGTCTCCTCCTGCTTTCTGAGAATACACACAGGAGTGCTCCGGGCCATGTCCCAGCCATTCATTTATGCTGGAGCTTTATCTTCCTGTCCCTTATTTCTCCTCTTTCTTCTTCCAACCTCATCAAACACAGAAGCAGGAGAAGTTCTTCCACCACCGGGGTTAAGCCAGCCCAGGCTCCTGCCCGTGGTGGTGCTGTCAGAGCAATGTGGCTCCTGAGGGTTGCAGGGGACAGGTTAGAGGAGCTCCAGAGGAAACTACAGAATCATGGGATCATTAATGTTGGAAAAGACCTCTCAGCTCATCCAGTCCAACTGTCAGCCCAACCCCACTGTGCCTTCTAAACCATGTCCCCAAGTGCCACATCTACATCTTTTTTGAGCCTCTCCAGGGCTGGAGACACCACCGCTGCCCTGGACAACTTCTTCCAATGCTTCACCACTCTTGCAGTAAAGAGATTTTTCCTGATATCCAAGCTAAACCTCCCAAGCAGCATTTGGCCCATGCCCTCAGCCACACAATGTGAATGTTGGAGTTGTCCTGCGCAGGGGCAGGAGTTGGACTCGATGATCCTTGTGGATCCCTTCCAACTCAGGACATACGATGATTTTATGAATTCAGAACCCACTCGGGGTGCCCAGACCCTGCCCACGGGGGGGGGACACGGGACCCTGCGCAGGTCACCCTACTGCATGTCCCTATAACCTCTGTGCGCTTGGTAATGGCACCGGGGAAGACAGGACCAGACAGATGATGCCCGGGATGCCCCGGGGGATGCAGGTCTGGGGAAATGCCCGGGATGCCCGGGGATGCCCTTTCCCCCCCTGGCGCGGTCAGTGCCCCCGGCGGGCGCTGGGTGGTGCTGCAGCCCCACTGGAGCCCCGCGCTGCCCCGGCCCCGCGCTACCCGCCGGTTCCCGGGCCGGGGGTCCGGGACTGGGACCCGGCATGGGGCTCGGAGCGAGGCTTTGCTGCCGGGGGGCTCGGGCGGGGCGGGACGGGGGCTGCAGAGGCACCACCGTTAGCGGGGGGCGACAGAGGCTGGGCAGATGCTGATATTTGAGACATAAGTTTATGTTCTGCTGGCTTCTGCTGTGTACCCCCCGCTCACACCCTCTCTCCAGCCCCTGTGTGTGACCACCAACCCCTGTGTGCACCCCCCTTATACACTGTGTGCACCTCCCTTTAACTCCTGTGTGTACCCCTTTAACACCTGTGTGTGTCCCCCAATCCCCGTGTGTCACCTCCCGAGTCCCACAGGACTGGCACACTTGCCATGGGCTGTGTGGGGCTGGCTGGGGCCAGTGGGCTTGGGCTACTAAAACCAGAATGTAGGCCAGTCCACACACACAACTGGGCCGTGGCATTTCCTCCTCACAGCCTGTGCCGTGGCTGAGTGGAGGGCAGAACCGGAAAAGCATCGTTATGTTTAATATCAAATAATTGCTGTGCTTCAGGGAACACCCACATTCTGCCTGATGTCGCAGTACCAGGGTGATGCGGAGCCCGGTGCCTCCCAGCAGCCATTCCACTGGGAACAGGGCTCCCCCTGCCCCTGGGTTGTGTCCATACTACAGTGAGGGCTCCCCTTGCTCCTGTCCCCAGTGATGCTCTGCATCCCAGGTGGAACCAGCCACCTCTGGGGAGATGTTCCAAAGCCAGAAAGGAACCAGATCTGCCTTTGCCTGCGGATGTGCTGGCTTCCACATTGCTTTACCCACCAGGAGATGGTGCCTAGCATGGGTTTCACCCCCATCAGTGTCACAAACCAACTCCATACACAGATAACAGAGCTGCTTTCCATTAGAACACCACGTGCTGTTCAGCCTCCACGGCTGCCCTGTGCTCAGGGTGGCACTCCAGGTGGCACCGTGCTGGGGTGCCTATGAGAGCAGCCCACGCTGGAAGCATTTTTTTCCATGTCTCAGCACAGAGACACAGCACCATGGGCATTGCTGTCATGGTCTCACAAGCCCCAGTTGTGTCAGCGCACACCCCAACACGCTCATGGGGCCGGGGGAGCATGGGAAGGCCGAGCAGAGTGGAAAGGACTCAAGGAAATGGCTGGAAGATATGCCAGGGGAGGGTTAGGTTGGACATTAGGAAAAGGTTCTTCACCCAGAGGGTGTGGAGCACTGGAAAGCAGTCATGGCACCAAGCCTGACGATATTCCAGAAGCATTTGGACACACGGTGTGAATGTTGGGGTTGTCCTGTGCAGGGACAGGAGTTGGACTCTGTGATCCTTATAGGTCCCTTCCAACTCAGGTCATTCTGTGATTCTGTGAAACGTGGCTGGTGGGGGCATCAGCAGCCCCTCCACGTCACTCTGCTTAAGAAGAGATTAAATGGAAATAATTTCTATTTATTGTAATATTTATCAAGATTTAGTAAATAATTGATGCTGATCCCTCCTTGATTTCCTTGGGGGCCAGCACGCCGTTCTGGTGAATTAAAGTTTAATGATGCGCGACAAGCCGGGAGAGGGGGAGTGGGCAGATGCTGGGCTCGACCTGTTGCTGCCCTGGCTCCAGTGGGGTTGAGAAGCTCCTGGGAAACCTCTGCAAATCCTTTTCTTCTGCCCTCAGCTGTTACCTTGATTTACATCGTGCAGAGCAGATCCCAGTGTCTACAAGAGCACAGCATCCTTTGGATCCATAGGAGATGTCTCCACATGAGGCAAGAGAGGGCACTAAGACATCAAGGGAAGCAGCAGAGCCAACAGAGCCATTTGGGCAGAACATGGGCACAGTGCTTGCGTGAGCAAAGAAGGAAAGCTGCTCCTGCCCCAGCTGGCAAACTGGGGGTTGTCACCATGCTGGGTGACACCAGCCCTGACCGGGCACTGACTGATGCATTTGTACCCAGCACGGGAGCAGCAGAGCTGGAGGACCCAAGAGAAGCTGTTGGGACATGGGAGCCCCCATGCTCCCTCCTGCCAGCCCCAGTCCTGTGTGTTCTCCAAGCTCAATAGCTTCATCCCTGCAGCTCTGAGCTGGGTTCGCTGCCGGGCGGGATGGCGCTGGCTGTGGCAGCGGGGCTGCTCAGCAGAGTCGTGCGTGGCGTTGATGTGCTGTCCGAGCTCCACAGCACCTCTGCATGCAGCCAGCAGAGCCCTGGGGCTGCTCTTGCCTTACCTGCATCTGCTTGGGCACCCATGGGCCTCTCTCAGGGGACTTTATTTCATTGAGTTCAGTCATTTTTTTCAGATGGATCCAACTCTTGGGGGTTTCGGGACTTGGCAGGATTGAAAAGCTGCTGGGCTGTGGATGGGCAAGCTCACAGCTCCTCTCCTCTGTGGAAAGAACAGTCACCCTCAGGCATGTCCATGGGCCCCCACCTGCCCCTGTCCCATGCTACTGGAACACCCAGGGATCCACCCACTGCCCCAAGCATGAGAATTCCCCTCCTACTTAGAGCCACTGAGATCCTGACTGAAGACCCTGCTGGTGCTATCACCACAGCCAGCTCTGGGGCCTCCCTCCCTCTTCCCCTCCCAGCCATCAGAGAGCAGTCGGGTTGGGAGCCAAGGCCCGCAGGGCTGACACACACCTAGTCTGGAACTTGTCCTTCTCCTCTGCCTTGAGGTGGCATCGGCAGGTGGAGGCCTTGTTGTAGCTGCCAGAGCGCTTGGTGGACTTCCTCCACTTCCGTGCAGTCTGCACAACCCGCTTGAAGATGAGGTAGAAGATCTCACAGACCGTGAGGACGATGCAGATGGAGGAGGCTCCGACCATGAAATAGGTGAAGACTCTTTTCTCGGTTGGCCGAGCGATGTAGCAGTCCACAGTGTTGGGGCAGGGCTCCACATTGGAACACTTGACAAGCCGTGGCAAGTCAAAGCTGTCCCACATCTTGTGGAGGAGGTAGAGGAACAGGATCTCTATGATAAGCTTGAAAAAGAGGCTGAGCAGGTAGGTCCACCAGAGCCCACCATGCTTCTTGCCTGTGTTGCTATAGAGTTTGGGGCAATTCTCCCCGTTCTTCTCCCGGTTCTTCTTCTCGCGGTCCTCCCGGTAGGCCACGTGCATGATGACCAGGAGGGAAGGGCAAGTGACAAAGATGAGCTGCAGGGCCCACAGGCGGATGTGAGAGATGGGGAAGAAGTGGTCGTAGCAGACGTTGGTGCAGCCCGGCTGCCGTGTGTTGCAGTCGAAATCCTTCTGCTCATCCCCCCATACGCGCTCAGCTGCCACCACGTAGACCAGAACACGGAAGACGAAGACCACGGAGAGCCAGATGCGGCCGAAGGCCGTGGAGTATTTGTTGACCCCACTGAGCAGCGCCTGCAATGTTTTCCAATCCATGGTGTCTCGTGGAGATCGAAGTCACCCGACCTGGAGAAACCAGCAGAAGCAGTGGGTAAAGAAATGAGAGACAGCAACGAGGCAGCTCATCTCCCGCTGCACTCAATCTCGTTGACCTCCCAGACTCTCCCCTATCATGTTGCAGTTATTTGGGGTGGGGGGACCATCCCACTCTTGGACTGTAAATCCCAGCCTGGCGCTTTCCTGGTGACACTCAAGGGTGACTCAGCCTCTCTGTGCTTCCCTCTGACGGAGGCTTTGCTGTAAGAGATGAGCCACCCAGCCAACTCCCTGCCACCAGGTCCCCAGCCTGACTGCTCACGTTGGTGTGATTTGGCAGCGCGATCGCCTGGAGTGCGCCAGGATCAACGAGCCAAGAGGGCAGCACGCTGAGCCCGACACAGAGCTTTGCTGCTGCCTGGATTTACGAACCCCGGGTGATTTTTACCCTGAGGTGAGCTGACAAATGATGGCTCCATGCTGTGAAGGTGTTCCCCCCCTCCCCCCCCCGACAAAGGGTTTCACAGCACACTGGCTTTTAAGGAGTTGCTTTGGGTTGTGCTCACCATCGCTGGTGTGAGCACGGAGGGGTTTGTAGTGGGGGGGTGAAGATCAGAGCGAAGCATCCTGTGATCCCAGGGTAAGCAGGGAGCTGGGACTGGCCCAGCAGGAGTATAGGACAGACCAGGAGCCAACGGTCAGCTCCTGTTTCAGACCAGATCAAAAGCTTTGTGCAACCCCAAGTACTAATTCCTTTCCTTCCCAGCTACTCACGTCAATCCACATTCCCACTCCCGAGGAGCCACTGCCTGTTGCTGACCCAAGGCCCTCTGAGACATACCTGGAGGAGATTCAGGCTCCTTCCCTGCTCACCAAGGGCTGTGGGGTGAGAAATGTCCAGTGCAGGGCATGGCCAGGGACACGATGGCACACAGGCATTCAAAGTCTGTTCATCCGGGGAAGGTTACGTGGCAAGGCAAGGTGTCCTGGGGCTGAAGGGAAGGAACAGAGCCTGGAGCACTGCCTGGAGCCTGTGGGGCTGCCTGGAGCCCGTCCCTGGCTGGAGTCACCCCACTGTCAGCCCCAAATCCGCTGCTGTGCTCCCACACTGCTGGCCCGAGAACGCAATAAGAGGTGTGGCTGAGCGGAGCCAAGCTGAAGTCCTGTCCCAGCATGAGCTGAGTGCCAGGGCAGAGCTTCTGCCCTGTCCTGCACCCTTCTGCTTTTCACCTCACCTGAAACTGGGAGATCCTCCTCCCCAGCAAGCCCGCGGCAGCTCTCTGGGGTGTGGAGCAATCGCAGTGCTCCCACCCAGCCCTTCGCTGGAGAGAGGAGCTGCTGCTTTCCCCTGCTCAGCCAAAATCTGGTGCCAACGGAGGTGCCCATAGCCCCTGCACGCCCCAGGGCCAGTGACCCCTCTCCAGCCTGCCAATTAACCCACGCCCCCATCTCCAGGGCCCTGAGGACGATGCTGCCCAACACCCACCTGCCCAGCACCCACCTTCCCAGCGCCAGCTCCGGCCACGGATCCACGGTGGGATGGGAAGGGGAGCACGAGCTCGGTGCCGCGCACCGTGTCGGGGTGTGGCGCGCGGTGCCGTGGGAGTTCGGCAGCCCAACCAGCGCTGGCGGGCAGCCAGGCGGAGCAGGGGCAACGCTCCAGGTGTGCTCGGCTCTGCCTGCAGCACCGGTTTGCTTCCCGCGAAGCCTGGCACCCTCGCCAGCCCCCAGCGTGCCAGCCCGCTGTGTCACCACCGGGTCCTGCCCCGCGTGGGTGCAGGGCGTTGGGCTCGAAAGCACCCGGATCCTGCCTGAGGTGCAAACGCAACAGAGCTTGGCTGTGAGGGGAGATCAGCCTCATTCAGTCCCTGGGGATGGCAGTGGGACAGAGGAGCAGGGTTTGGCGTGGTCATTCCTGCTCCTTGGGGTGCCATATTGTGCCATCACCCTGTGTCACTTTCCTGTGGGCCAGGAATTCATTGCCCGTGGGGTCCCAACGCGGCACAGTGTGATGTAGGGGCCCCCACCTTCTTCCACCACCGGCACAGCAGCTCCAGCTGTAACACAGTTCCCACCTGCACCCCCTTAGCACCACAGGCTCTGTCCCCCCACAACCAGTCCCCTCAACCCCACACCTCTATCCCAGTGTGCTGGAGGTACCTATGTAGCTGGTAAAGGGTCAGAGAGAAGGGGCTGGATCCAGGCAGCTTTTGGAAGTTCTTTCCCGGCAGTGTCGTCGCCAGCCCTCCTGCTTACCCAGGTTTGGAGTGTGTGTGGGGAGGGGAAATGTAGTTTGTTCAGTTCCCAGTAACTGGGTGAGTCTGGCAAACAGCTCCCGTAGAGGTTCTTGTCGTGCACATGCACACACATGCTCAGGCTGAACAACAAAGGCGGGTCAAATCCTGCAGTGAGATCAACGGAGCCAAATTCCTCAGCCAGCACCACCAGCAGCTCCTGCCAGGTGATGCTCCATCCCCCGCATGGGTGGCTGTGAGCATTGCAAACCCAGCAGCAAGACCCAGGCAAGACCAGGGCAAGCAGGGACTGGCAACGGGTTCACAATGTCTTCTAGGCATGGGTCAGCCAGCAACTGTTGCTAAGAATCACAAATTGTGCAATTATAACCCAATTTAAAAATGATTTTTCCTTTGTAATAGTTTTGCAACTGCACATTGATATCTCCAACCTAGAACAACCCACAGCCACCACTCTGCCAGCGCTGGGGTGTCCTGGATGAGATCCTTCCCAACGAGGGGCACAGACTGGGCGGCAGAGTGTGACAGCAGGGACCCCTGCCCTGCTGGCTCTCTCCAGTCCTGTCCTTGTGGGAGCTGGAAAGTGTCCCGAAGGCAATCATCCGTCTCCCCAGAGCTCCTGTGGCTCCCAGAGCCTGACACAAGCAGTTGGGTGCCCACTCAGCCTCTACCCCCGGAGCAGCCCCATTTCTGCAGATTCAGCCTGGACAGGAATGCATTTCCACTCACTCACAGTTTTCCTGCCCTCTCGGCTGCCTCGAGGCTTTCCCGGCATCGCTCCGGAACACCCTGTGGCCAAGCGCTCCGTGGCATTTTCCCAGGCGCTCCCTGGCCCGCGGCGCCTCGCCAAGGCCACCCCTGCTGTGGGGACACGTTTGAAGAGCCCTGCGGGGTGCTTGATGTTGTGAAAGGTTTGCTTCCTGCACTCGTGGCTGACAAGGAGCTGCTCACCCAGAAGCTTTTTGGCTCTAAGAGGTCAACTGAAGTGTGTGTGGACAAGGCAGGGAGAGGCCACGGGAACGGGGAATTGGGAGATCCAAAGCAAACCCTCATCAGAACCTGGGGGTGCAGAGCAGGGTGAGCCCCGAGGACGGGGCAGACCCAGACACCCTCATCCTAGATTGGAGCAAAGCGAGGTCTCCAGAGCAACCAGGAGCCTCCCTTCACCCAGAGCTGCCTTTGCATGGTCCTATCAGCAGGATCAGGAATTTGAGCTATGTTGTAGAGAGCTGGTGTGGCAGGAGCTCCAGCAGGAATTTGGGGGCTGTGGCCTTCGAGGTGAAAAGCCCAGGAGAGAGGGATGAAGGAGTCTGATTTCTTGCTAAGGCGGCAGCTCCCTGCCCCAGGGTGAAGCCCTGTAAGGGCCAGGTGAAGAGTGGAGCCAAACCTTCCCAGCAGCCTCTCACCTGCAATTTTGGCATTTCAGGAGAGGCCACTTGGCCACGATGAAAAGTTCAGGTGCCTTCTGGCACAGACAGAAGATTTCCCCTTAAGGCAGTTGGGTGGGGAATGGAAACATCCCATGTTTTGCAGTGCTCAGCTGCGTATTTTGGTGCCCAGCAGAGGGCAAGTCCCTGCACCCCCTCCACCACTCTCAGCCAACAGATCCAGTACAGGCACAGGGACAATTTGCTGACGTGGTTCAGCAGCTCTTGGCACTGGGGAGCCCTTGGAGAATCTTTGTTATGTGCCCAGGGCACCTTACCCTGCTGTTACGCCTCTCCACCTCAGTGGGTGATGGGTGAAAGGTTTCGGTTCCAGTTGTGAACTCTAAAAACACCCAGTGACTTCCAGTGGCCCGATCTCGGATTCTCCATAAATGAAAAAAATGAGCAGCAGAGCAGGCGGCTGCCAAAGCAGCAGAAAGCCCTCAACGTCTCCATAAAAGGGTCTCTAATGGGGCATCACAGGAGGCAGCATTCAGCTCGGACCCAACCCTGCCTTTGATCTCTGGCTCCCTGCCTGCCGACAGCATCCCAGCTGTCCCGGTTGTCCTGCTCCAGGGCGACGTCCCCATGGAGGGGACCTCCCTGCAAGCAGTGGAGCACGGGAGCCACCAGGATCCTGGGAGCCGGGGCAGCCGCTCGTGAATCAGAATTCCCTGCAGATCCCAGCAACAGGCGGCTTTCGGGCAGGGAATAAACAAGGTCCTGTCGGGAAGGAGAGGCTGCCCTGCACAAACGAGCCCCGACACATCCCTGGGGTGGGGTTAACAATGTTGTTTTAAACCCCTTCTCCCCATAATTCAGGGTTGCTGCCACAAGCAATGCAACCCCCTGTGTGGTGACACAGTCTGGGAAATACTCAGCTGCGATCATGACATCCCCCCACTTATTTGCTTCAGCACTGACACCGGTCCTGCCTCTTAACCCAGAGCTCTGTGTTGCGGTCTCCATCTCCATTTCTGCAGCCCCAGCCAGATCAACCTCAGCTCCCCTTGGTGCAGAGCACAGAAAGAAGATGACAAATGGGCCTGTTTGTCCATTCAGCCACCACTAATCCAAACCTGGATGGTGCAAGAAGACACCCGGAGCTTTGTGGAGAGGCCTCAGGGTGAGATAAAGCAGCACAACAACACATGGCAACTGGATCATCAAGTCTTCTCAATGGGCAGCAGCTCCAGCTGCTGCTTGGAGGAGCCGGAAGCGGGGTGGGTGGCGGGGTGGGTGCCCTGGGTCTCATCTCTGCAGTGATTAGTGCTTGCAGCTGGGGAACACCTCTGGATTGTGCTAATTGAGGACAGCCTTGATCAACAGCAGCCATCCTTGGCTGAAAACAAACAGCCCAGCCCTAGCTCTGTAAATCAGAGACAATGGCTTGTACACAAAGTACTTGTATCCTTTGACATGAAAGGTTTCAGTGAAGAAAATTTTCAGGTGTGTAACTCAGCAAACACAGGAATAAGAGTGGTGAGAAGGAAGTCAGAGATCAGAACGGTTTCATTTAAAGGAGACTAAAGAAACCCAGTTGTATTTCATCATATGCTTCTCTTACCCCAAAGGTCTCCAAGCTCACCAGTGTCTTCCAGCAGTCACCATCTGCTCAGAGGGTCCTGGCATTACACCATCCCCACCCTCATGGGGCAGCTGGTCTGGTCCCTGCCCTCCCATCCCGCAGCGCTGCCTGCCCTCAGCACCCCCCTGGCCACAGCAGTCCCTATGACTCCCTCCTCATGCATCCAGGTTGGTCCCTCTCCTCAGGATGGGCTGTGGGAAGGAGCTCAGCTTTGGCCAACGAGGGTCTTCAGTGGGAGCTGCTTCCTTGGGTCAGATGTGCTGCAGTGGCAGAAGCTGCAGTGACCTGGCACGGAGAACGGCCCCGAAAGGACACGGCGATGGCATCCCCTCCCACGCTGCTTCCCTTGCAGCAGAGCCAGCGAGTGCCAGGGCTGATGGAAAAATAATAATTGCACCCTCTAAATAAAGCGAAACCAGGAACAGATCGAGCTGCATGTTCAATGTTAATGTTACTTATGAGTACATTTGCCATGAAATTATTGTTAATTATTCATCCTGGCTAATGCTCAGTTACTGCTGATGGCCTTAGAAATTGCAGTGCTGCCTGACTCATGGCAGAACACGACATATTACAGCAATAAACGAGAGGATATTCTGCCATTTAATGTTATTGTTTAAGCAATGGTTGGGGTGTTTTTCCTCTCCTTTATTTGGTTGTTTTGCTCAGGTGTTTTCCTCTGGCTGGGCAGAAACCGCCAGCAGCCCACGGTGGGCACTGGTGCCCAGCTGGATCCTCACCCCTGTGCTTCACCACGGTGGCTGCTGCACCAAGCAAGTGCTCCTGGCCCCACTCAGCTAATGAGTGTTGTTAATGAGCTAATGAGTGTTGTTAATGAACTAATGAGTGTTGTTAATGACGACGGCATCGGTCTGAAATGGCCCTGGTACTTGTGGTGCAGCTTAAGCAGGGTGGGGGATGCAGGGTGCCCCAGATTCCCTGGGGATCTCAAGGCTCCCATCCTGGCTGGGCCCTCTCCCCTCCACAACCCCTGTGCTGGTTGAAAAACTCATGTTTACATCGCTGCAGCCCGTCCCTGGCATTCCGTGGCTGCGAAGGGCTCTCAAGCCTGCTGGGTGTGCCTGTTTGTGCCCAGCAGCCCATCTTTAATCAAGAATTCATCTATTTTTTTTAAAGCCAGGGATTCCAGGGAGATCATCGAGCTGTCCTCCTCACTCGCCTGCCTCCAGTGCCTGGTGAATGCAACAAGAGCCCGACTTGATGGGTGCAAGGTGAAGTCCTTCCCAGGCAGCGCAGACCTCGTAACACCCCGTGCATCCCAAAACCCGCCTGCCCAGGCATGGCATTCCCACTTCCAGCCAAAGCCATCGCTCCTGCCCAGCTCCAAGGGCTGCTCCCATTTCGAGTGGCTTTTCTCCAGCAGACTGGAGCCTCAGGCTGGTAGTTTGTCAATGCATCTGGTCCAAACCCAACCTGGAGCTGCCCATGGGAGCGATGCCTTTCCAGGGGCGATGCAGCCCTTCTGCCTCTCTTGGCAGCCTTGTGTCCAAGGAGCAGGAGAACAACCGCTCTGGCCATCACTTCTTAGGGACAGAAATTTTTATTCACTGCAAGGATACACCCAGTACCAGCTGAGCCAGCTTGGCTGGGATCAGCTGCTGGGTCACAGTCACCGTGGAGCTGCTTGTCCCAGTTGGCTCTCCAGGACCACACATATCCTACAACAATGGCTTTATCCCAAATTTGGCAGAACAACGTAATGTGCCTTCCCCAGGGTGGGAAAGGCAGAGAGCCCTCGGGCACAGCCCGACTCTGGGGTGCTGCCATCCCCAGTGCTCCTGCGCAGGGGGGACGGAGGAGGGTGAAGGGCAGGCAAGTGGCTCCTGCCTTCCCTTCGGCAGCTCTAGGAAAGAGCCTCCTCTTCCTCCTCGGTCCTCGTGCCGGGGTTGGAGGCTGGTGGGGGGATGGAGGCTGTGGGAGGTTTGTAGTCTGCCCCATGAAAAACCTGCCCCTCCGTGCCCACGGGCTCGGCACAGGAGTTTGCACAGTTCTGGCTGTGCCAGCGTTTCTCCCCAGCCCTGGTCAGGAGGCACTCGCGGCACCGCTTGCCGATCAGGTAGGCAGCCTCAACGAGGCTCAGCATGATGCAGATGCAGGTGGTGACCACCATGAAGAGGGTGAAGATGTTCTTCTCGGTGGGCCGGGAGATGAAGCAATCCACCACGTTGGGGCAGGGGGGCAGCTCGCACTTCACCACTCGGGGCAGGGTGTAGTTCTCGTAGAAGCGGTAGAAGATGTAGAGGAAGACCACATCTACGCCGGCCTTGAAGACAAGGCTGAGCAGGTACGTCCACCACAGCCCCCCTCGCTTCTTGCCGGGGTTGGGGTAGATGCAGTGGCAGTCGTCCCCACAAGTGACACGGTGCCTCTGCTCCTTGGCCTCCCGGTAGGCCACGTGCATGATGACCAGGAGGGAAGGACAGGTCACCAGGATGAGCTGCAGGGCCCAGAGGCGGATGTGGGAGACGGGGAAGAAGTGGTCAAAGCAGACGTTGGAGCAGCCCGGCTGCTGTGTGTTGCAGTCAAAGTCCTTGTGGTCATCGCTCCAGACTCGCTCGGCCGCCACCACGTAGACCAGGAGACGAAAAATGAAGACGAGGGAGAGCCAGATGCGTCCGAAGGCTGTGGAATACTTGTTGACCCCACTGAGGAGCCCTTCAAACACCCCCCAGTTCATGGTCCCTCGATCCTGTTAGTGAGCCTGGGAGGAGAGAGAGAGATGTAGTGACACCAAAGAAGCAGTGCGAGGTCCCATCAGTGCTCCAAAGCACCGAGCTCCTGCCTGGGTGATCTCAGAGACCATCTCTGGCCTTTGCTCACACACAGGAACACACCCCAACAACGTCCCACCACAGACCTGGTCAGGGTGATACATCTCCATGCAGCATCCTCGCCCTCCGTGGGGTTGTGGGGACCTGGCAAAGCTCTCTGGTTCCACCGCAGCAAAAGTCTCCTCCACCCACTGCCAGCCAACGGTCCGTGCCCTGCTCAGCCCTCTGCATCCTGCACCACTCACCCCAATTCTCACCTCGTTGCCCAGGTATTTGTTATTAATGTTCCTTACGTTGCCAGGCCTGGCCCAGGCAGACAACAAATCGGAGCAGCTGGGGCGTGACTCACCCGGCAGCTCTGCGGCCCCACTGCCGCGTCCTCTCCCATCGCTGGAATCTGCCGTCGCCTCCTCTCCCCGACCTGGGCAGCACAGGAGGAGCCTTGCACCGACCCACACCGTGCCCACGTGCCAGGGGAGGCCACGTCGGGCATGGCACCATGAGTGGACATCACGGAGCAGAGGCAGCGGGTGAGCTCCAGGGGCTGCACAGCCCCAGGAAACATCAAGGCGCAGATCCAAGGATGAGCAACCACAATAACTAAGTTCCATCAGCTTGGACTGATCTCAGCCCGCACCAGTGCCAGGTCCCCAAGCAGCTGGTTTGATCCTAGATTGCATCAAAATGGATAAATTCATGGTTTCTTCGTGATGAGGCTGGGGAGGCCCTGGCCCAGTTTGCCCAGAGAAGTGGTGGCTGCCCCATCCCTGGAGGTGTTCAAGGCCAGGTTGGATGGGGCTTTGAGGCCCCGATCCAGTGGGAGGTGTCCCTGCCCATGGCAGGGGGGTGGAACTGGTCCCTTCCAACTCAATCCATTCTATGATTCCACGATAAACACACCCCACGCATTGTGGGGCTGCAGCCAAGGAGGATTCCCGGGGCCGCGTTTGGAACAGATTCCCCTCAAACATTTTATCAGTGAAATACCAAGATTCCCCTCGCTGGCAGAGCTCTGGGGGGGAGGGCATCCCCCTGCTCTGCACCGCCCGGCCCGTGCAAAGCGCCTGCTCTTGGCGCCGGGGCAGCTGCAGACGCTCCCATGGACACTCCTCCAACAGCTCCAGCTTCGCCAGGGATTCCCGAGGGCACACGCGCAAACCCCAGATTTCTCCTTCCCGAGCATCTCCAGGCCAGGATGCACCCCTCAGCCCAGCATCGGGTCGGGGTCTGCGGCGTGTGGCAGACACACCTTCCCCAGGAGGAGCGTTCCCACGCCGCTTACCTGCAGAGCTTCCCCTGCCACGGCCGGTGCCGCTGCCAGGCAGTGCCTGCTGGGGCAGGGGAGCATCTCCCGGTGCGAGAGGCGCCGGCACCGCGTGAGTCACTGGAGCGAGGAGGAGGTTCCCAGAGGGAAGGGATGGGGTTCGAGGCAGATCCCCACGTGTCCCACGTGCTGCCAGATTTCCTGGGCTGAAGGGCTGCCCCGCAACACGCTGGGGCCCAATCCTGCTGCCGTGCAGGGAAGGGCTGCGTCAGCTGCCCAACCACAGGGAAGAATTCCTTCAGGAATGCCAGGATGCACAGCACAGCCTGGAGTCCTTCCATCCCTTGTGTCCATCTCTGCTTGCTCAGACCTGCAGGGGTGACATGTCCAAAGCCCCAAGAGCACCTGAGGCATTGGGAGCCTCTCAACCAAACACCTCCCTTTTTAATCAAACTTTGCACCACAGCAACAGCTTAAGAAGAGCCTTTATCCCTCCTCACTTTCTGACGAGTGGGTGGCAGTTGAGTATTCAGTTCTATAGTTCTATGGTTGGGCTCCATGATCTCAAAGTCTTATGATTTCACTGGGAATTAATTAAGCACTTTTCCTGTGCTCCCTTCACCTGCAAGCTGCCACAAGTCTTTCCCCATCATTCTGTCACCAGAGCCTGGGAACCCTCCTGGGATGAGTCCCCAGCTCATAAAACCCCCTCTTTGAGGCATGAGCCCCAGTTTGCAGCTCTGGGGTGCAGCAGGGAGCACAGAGCAAGGGTGGGGCTCCAGTGGGTGGGGGTCTAAGGAGTGGGTGCTGCTGCATGAGGTGCAAGAGCTCAGGTAGGGCTGGAGCCATCCGAGGAACAAACACACATTTCATTTGCAATTCCACTGGGTTTAAAAAAAAAAAGAGAGAAACAAATCCAAACAGCTGTAAAGTAAATTACCACTGTTTATGGATGGCTCCAGGGAAGAGTTCTGCAGTTGGAAATCAAACAAGCCCGTTTTTAATGTTTTTTTTGACGTGCCTGGATGGTGGCTGTGCTGGGAATGGGGGTCCCAGGGGCTGCGTTCCCCGCGGGCAGGCAGAGAGGGCACAGAGCAGCACCCGTCCCACCAGCACCCAGGGGTGGGGGGGATGCTCTGCCCCAGGTACCTCCAGGCTTGCAGGTGTCCGAAGGGGCTCTCTGCTGCTTTCTGGGTTCAAATCTCCTCCTTTGAGTATTTGCCAGATGTGATGGGCAGTTTCTGCTGGCGCTGGGCTCCTGGGACACCTCAACTCCTCCACAGCACCCACACAGCTTTTGTCCATGTTAGGACTGTTCTGCTGAGCCAAAGTGGAGAACAACCCCATCTCCTTGACAAACACCTGGCAGAGTCACAAAACAAATGAAAGGGAGAGAGAAAAACACAGAGTGAGTTGAAGCAAGAAGCAGGGGCTGCTCTGCTGCCTCACTCCCTCCTGAGCAGGGTGAGCCAGGGCAGGTAGAGGTGCATCTGCTCTGCACCAGCCACTCGTGGTGCAACCTCTGCCCTCAGTCTGGGGAGCTCCGAGCTTCTGCAGCCAGAGCTGCTGCCCCACCGCTTCAATTTGCTGGAGATCTCAGTTTACCAGAGGCAGAAGGGGGCTGCTGAAGGCTGTACCCAAAACCAGCCAGTCCATACAAGTCCACAGCGTTGGGGATACTGAGGTGCATTAATGGCAATGATTTATCTCCCAGGAGCAAACCCCATTAGTAGATTTTTCACTCCAACATGAAATATTAATAACAGTTTGTATTTACAGTGTCATTCATCCAGGATTCATCAACCAAGCTCCTGACATGAATCAAACACCACAGACGGCTCTGGAGGAGGCAGGTAAATAGGATTACACCCATTTTCCTGCTGCACACACCAAGGCACAGGGTTTCCACTGGCAGAGGATACCACTGCTCTGAAGCTCATGGGGTGCCTGCCCTGCGTGGGCAGCTCTGCCCAGGTCACTCACTTTGTAGGGAGTTTTGCTGTCATCTGACAGAAGTTGCTGTAGGAAAACAAAACACTTCCTCAGGCAGCTTGCTTTTTCCTTGAAGGTTTTGGAATATACAGAGCTTTTCTGGTCCTTTTGGTCCCTTCCTTGACAGATTCTGCAGATGTGAAGCACAGCAAGGCTGGAACAGGCTGCCCAGGGAAGTGGCTGAGTCCCCATCCCTAGAGGTATTATAAGACATGTGGACGAAGTGCTCAGAGATCTGGTTTAGTAGTGGACAGGTACGGTTGGACTTGATGATCTCAAAGGTCTTTTCCAACCAACAATTCTATGATTCTGTGATTCAGTCCCAGAATTAAAAATAATAATCAAGGAAGGAAATGTGTTTTATGTTCATGCTGTGAAGAGTGAGTTGTCTGGGTCATCTCTTTGTAGGACACCACACACACAGCCAATCTCCAGGACCATCTGCTGAGCTGCACCAGCCCCAGGGACTCACAGGAACCCTGCAAACCCCACTCCCAGGCAACACAACGACCAGGCAGGTCCCAATGTCTCTGCTTCACTTTCCACCATCACTGGGTCTTCTGCTGAAAAATTTGATTGTTTTTTAAAAAAGGCCAACTGAGGCAGTTTTGGGGACACAGCCCAAAGAGTCGTGGCCAGCAGCTGCTCCAAAGCAGCACTGGCTGGTGCTGAGCCGCTGCCTCCTCCGGCTGCTGATACCAATATTGTGCTGATGGTGCAGGGAGGGAGTCGTTCGGGGTGGTTAGGAAACCTGTCAGCCCACAGCCAGCCCTGCCCTGACACAACCCGAGGGCTCCTGCAGCATGAAAAAGCAAGCACAAAACCAGTAGGAAAAGGGCTATTTTCATCTTATTAAAGACCCTTATATTTAAACCCTCCTTCAGGTCTGTAGCACAAGATGATTGCAAAGGCTTTCACGCACTAACTCAGCAGGAATCGCTTCTGCTTTTGGTGCTGTTGAATGCAGATGCTGGTTGGCAAGGCGGAATCCCATTATTGATGCTGGATAAATACAGAAAAATAGGTCCTGGGTGAAGTTACAGAGCGGGTGGTGAGCAGCAGGGAAGCCTGTTTGCACAGATCCAACACTGTTGTTATTCAAAGAAGGCGGCACCTTGTTTGCAGATAATTAAAAAAAACCCCAAACAGATTAGTGAAAACTAAACACACAGAGCAGGCTGGATGTTGCTAAACTGCTGGGAGAGTCGTGTGGTATCAGTTGCTTTTGCAGCCAAGCTGACTGCTCCGTGCCTGGCTCAGCCCTGGTGCCTTCACATCCCTGGTCCCATCCTGGGGTTCATGCAGGTGGGTACCACGTGCCCACCCCCATCCTGGGGTTCATGTGAGTGGGCACCACCTCCCCATGCTGCCAAGAACTTGGGAGACTGGTAATACCCCCCAGGGAATTCCTAGGGCTCTTCCATCCCTTTCTGTCCTCCACCTCTGGCAGGAGGTGCGAGCAAAGGGTGGTGGAAGGTCCTGCAGGTGCTGGTGGCTCAGGGACAGATGCTGTGGGACTGACCTCTGGTTTCCCAGTGGACATAGGAGGAGACAACACAGCCCCAGCCCCTCAGCAAGAAGGGAGAGGGACAAGACAGCTTCAAACCCTGTTTTTAACAGGTCCCACAGGGAGGTTCTCATCCAGAGCACTTCCTGCAGCACTGCTGGGCAAGGAGCAAGGCTACAATTAAAGGGAGGATGGTGAGAAGGCAGCATTGCTAATGAGGCCGACAGCAACTAAGCCGCCCTGCTGGCTCTCAGGGCCCTGTGCTAATGAGGAGGGGGCTGCAGCCCCCGGGGAGAGCACTGCTGCCTGGCAAAGGCATTTGGGTCACTGAGCAGATACTGCAGTGAAGCAGATGCCAAGGTTCTGCTGCAACGGGACCTGTGGGCTGCAGATATGCTGGGTCTGTTCAGAAGCTCTCCTACAGCAAACCTCTAATCAAGGACTGCCTGGGTGAGAGCAGGCAAACCCTCCACAGCCCAGCCTGACAGTGCCCATCTAACATGGCCAGGACCCATTAATCTGCTAATATTTATAAGTGAGACTGCAGGGAGTAACCTCACTTCTAGGGAGAGCTTAATAAATCATGGAATCAAACTGACTTGATAAGATGTTGCTACTGAGGAGATAAATCCACATGGTTGTTGGTGGTTGAGGATGGGGGTGAGGCTGGCAGGGTCCTAAATCAAGGCAGATGATGGTGGTGAGTGGAGAAAGGGACAGGGCACGCCTGTCCTGCAAAGCCCTTCTCTGTGCTGGGAAGCAAACAGGAGGGCACAGAGGGGAGAAGCTGCTGTGGCACTTTGCCCATAAGAGGGCAGAAAAAAGAGCATTTCCAGTCTGTGCAGATCACGTCCATGCAACAATCACAAAGGAAGTACGTGGAGGGCAAACTTATAAGCTGGAGGGGACCGTGTGCACTCACCTGGTCCTAAAACCCAGGTGGAGAAGTTCAGGGTCCCAGGATGCTCTCAAAGTGGGAGCAGAGCCCAACCCACCCCTCAGCCCCTGCTGACTGCCACGAAGGGGCCCGGTTACGACTGTATCGGGTGGTTTGGCCAAACAATCATCGCACAAATGACATCTCTGCCCTTGCCACAGACCTTGGTGGCATTCAAATGGGCGACCTGCAGGTCAAAGTCTTTATATCCTATTACCAGCCTCCTGAGTCATGCCTGTCCCCGGCAAGTTATATTATTTTGAGATGGCAGCTAAATGGGAAAGAGGTCGTGCTCCCAATACGGCTACAATAGGACATGACAGCACTTTTCTGAGTGATTAAGCCTCAGGTGATGTCAGGGCCACAAGACAAGTGGCTGAAGGCTGGAAGATTTTAATCACCCTGGACGTGTCATCACATCTTCACCCTGCTGGGGTGGGCTTTGGTGCGAAATGGGAATGATAGAAAAAATAATCAAGCCTAACCTCACCAGTTAGTTATCCATGCTGCAGGTACTGCTGTTAATAATCAGCCCGAGCAGCCTGTTGGCCCCCAAAGATCATTTTGCAATAAATAAAATCTAATGCCTTAAAACAACCGTCGAGGGCTGACACTAGATGGCATTGGGAGAACGCGGCACCGGCCGCGTTCCCGGGAACAGTCTGGTAAAGCAAAGCAGAAAACTCAGGATGACAGAGCAGAAAATGTCTCAGCTGGGGAGAGGCTGCCAGGTGCCCCTCAGCCCTGCACCAGCCTGGCGGCGCTGGGGTGGCAAAGCTCGTGGTGCTGGGCCTCTTTGCTGAGCTAATGAAATCATTTCTCCCTACGTAGACACACATATATTTATAATTTTTTAATGGGGAGCTGGGGGCTGGACCCTGCACCCCACAGACCCCTCTGCCAATGCTTGGGAGTAGGGGGCAGTCTGATCTGGGGGCTTGGGGTGAGGATTAACCCTGGAGAAGGCAGGATTGCTCATGCAGGAGAAGGCAGAGCAGCAGCGGGGGCTAAGATGCCACAATGCACCCCAATTCAGTGCCTTGGGTACCCCAAGTGCTGCTACCCATCACCTCTCTAACCAGATAATGTCCAATTATGGGATGCTTTGCCTGGAGAGGTCCCTGCCAGGGACGGGATCTGCATCCCAGCACCAGCATTGTGCCCCAGGGCAGCGTTTGCAGCTTTAGCCTCCAGCCAGCTCCGGGCTCTGACAGCAGCAGGGCCTCTGCACTCACACTGAGCCTTCCAACCCTCTGCACTGGGGGATGCCCTGTGTCAGCCATCCCCAGCACTGCAGATCTCATGCATGGGATCGATCCCAGCCTGGCAGGTCCCACCCTCCCCATTCCCATCCTGGGACCAGGGTGTCCCTCTGCCTCCCCAGTCTCAGCCTGCCGGCGGGTGAACTGGTGCCACTGGACCCACTCTGGGGTGACACCATTCCTCAGCAGTGCCCACCCAAGCCCCTTCATGCCCAGAGTGAGAGGGAGCACCCAGACCGTGCTGCTCAGCAGGGTGCTTCCCCCCTTTTCCAACTATTTCTCCTGTGTCCTGACCAGACCCCGCCTCCAGATCAGTCCACCAATATCTATCTGTCTGTCCATCCCTCCCTCTGCATCTCGCTCACCTCCTCACCTGGGTGCATCAGCATTTCTCTCACCACATCATCCCTAGGGCTGGTGCAGACAGGATCCTCCTGGAACCAAACCTGAGGATATTCTTCACGGGGCATCACACTCACTGCCCAAAACCTGCAACACTGGGCTGGAGACAGAAACAGTTTGTAGGAGCTGGAATCAGTCGGGTTCTGTCTCCTTTCATCCATGCTCCATCACCCAGCCTCCTCCTGCTCCACAGAGCCAGCGACTCCTTCCCCCACATCCCCATTGAACTGACTTCTGCACTTCGCCTCCCTCTCCTTTCAGAGAGCTTATTTGCCAGCATTTTTGGTACCGCCAGAGCTACCCCAAAAGCCTCCAGCCTTCTGGAAAACAGCATGGCTGGACTTTGAAATGTCACTCTGCTCACACAGGGGAGAGCTTCTGGGGTGATGCTATAGTTTATGGGGTGTGGGCTGCTCTCCTGCACCCCATCCCGTGGGGCTGGGACTCCCCCTCTGCTGTTTCCGAGCAGGGTAACACACAGTAGAGCCCACACTCGAACAGGCACCTCTGCCACAGGGCTCAGCTTGGCTTTTGGAGCTCAGGCTGACATTACAGCACTCATCCAAAGGCTAAAAACTTGCTCACACCCTGAGGAAAATCCTACATTAAAACCTCCCCTTTAATTTGCTTGCGCCGTTCCCAGGGACTTTGGGCAGCAAATGTGTGAACTGAACTCTGAAAAGGGCCCAGACTTGGCTCAAAGCAAGAGATTTCTCATCATGGTGTCTTAAAATGTCAGCACTTTAATTAGCTGCCGTCTGAAGCCAGAGTAGGTCTGGGAAAACAGCTACCAAACTGGCTTGCCCCTCTCTGTTTTCAGTTCAGGGTGAGGAATTTGTTCCAGCTGACCTTTTCCCTCCCAGACCTCAAAAAAAGTTCCCAATCCATATTGGCATTTCCTAAAAATATGACAAAATAGCCCCAAAATACCAACCAGCTGTAGGGATGATGTGCTCAGCTAAACTGCATCTCACCAACGCAGGGAGGAGCCGAGGACTTCAGCGGTGAGATTCCGGCCCTGGGGAGGATGAGGTGATGCTCCCTGGCTCCTGCCACAGCCACAAGCGCCAGCACATCCTCCTCACATCTCTCCAGGGCTCCCACCATGTCTCATCACCTCTTCATTGACCTGGCAGGCTTGATGATGTTCATTAGGTGCTGGTCTGGGATGCGCAGGCAACACAATGAGAGGCTTTAATAAGCTGGAGATTGGGTCGCTCCATCAGGTTGCTCGTGGGCTGTGCCTGGCTGGGCAGGGACTGTGGAGGATGATCCTCACGCATGCTGCCACCATCCCTAGAGAGGCAGGAACAGGGACCAGGACAAACCAAGTGAGCAAGGTGGGGTTTAGGGGATGCAGGAGGCTTTTGAAGGGAAGATGGTCCCTACCATCACCCATTAGACCTGTCCTCAGGACCCAGTTTCTCCTGGCATCTCCCTCGAACAGAACCCAGCACGTCACTAGTCCTCTGTGAGCTGGATCTGGGTGCAGGGATAACACTGAGGTGAGCCCCCAGCTCCTTGGGAGTCTCCAACCTGCTGCTGAAGAGGATGGAGCTGTAGGGCCTCCTGAGACAACGCAGGCTTCCCCACTGTTCTGCCTCCAAACCATTTGTTGGTACCACCAGTGTCAGGGTTTTCCCTTTCATCTCCTCTGACACTGCTGCCAGGTCCCCTTCATCCTAAGTGAAAACCCCAGCTACAGTCATTTCAGATTGAGTGTCACCTCCTCAAAGTTTTCTAATGCATCATTTACATCTCCAGTCTCACTCACCCTTTTAATTTTATTTTTGTACCCATAAGGCTGCCAGAGCTGTAACTTACACTCCAGGATAATTTCTTGCTCTAAAGGATACAGTGAATTTCTTCACAATTTGCTGCCCAGCCGAGAACGCTTCTCCAGGTGGGTTACACTGTGTGATTATTGGATTCCAGCTGCCGGAGATGGAGGTTTGAGCCCACTTCTGCTCTCATTGAATTAATGAAATTAAAGCCAGAGGAAGCACCTGAAAATACACAGGAAACTGGGAGGCCACGATGCCCCTACGCAGCTGTTGGTTTTGGAAATCTCGGTGCTGAGGTGGCCCAACACCTCAAAGGGCTCTGGTGCCCCAGACAATGCTGTCTCCAGTAGGACATCTAAGAGCAGAAGCCACCAAGAGCCAAGGACTGCTGACAGAAAGGGCCGTGCAATGCAGATGCCCATTGTTGCCATGACTGGGTGCTGTGGAGGGCTCAGGGATGTTGATTTTGGGTCTGAACTTGGCCTGGAGCCCAGCGAGCATCTCCCATGAGAGTGGCTTGCCCAGTGCTGCCCACCAGCCCAGCCCAGCTCCGTGGGCCGCTCCGCTCTCCAGAAATGGCAGAACAGCAGTCGGTCCCCTTTGCAGAGCAAGGGAAAGCCTGAGCCAAAGAAATACCTTCTTCAGAGCCTAATCATCCTTCAGAACGTCAGCGGAAGAAGAGCGGGATCAAAAGCATCCTCCCTGCCTCCCCACTCATTGACGGAGAGCCCGGAGCCCTGGCCTCGCGGCGCTCCGGCTTTGGTGGAGTGCGACACTCGTCTGCGGCGTGGCGTGCAATTACGGCTCGGAAGAAAGAAGGGGCAGATCGCCCTGGGCGTGGGAAGAATGAGAGCCTTTCATCCGCACCCCACCATCTGCCGCCTGCCGCTCACTATTCTTATCCCTCCTGATCAAGGCGAAGCGTTTCCTCCTCCTGCCATTGAAGTCCGGAGCCCCGGCACCGCGCGGGCGGCGCGGAGAACCAGCCGGCGGCGCCGAGCGAGGGACGGAGCCACTGCCAGGCCCGTGCTGCGGGGCATGACCCCTCCAAGGCAGCTTTCAAGCTCTGAGGCTGCCACATGGAGGCAGGACTTTATGTATATATCTAAGTACAGCTTCGGCGCTTCTCGCACGCAGAGGCAGGTCAGCCTTGGCTCACGCCGCGGCTCCAGCAATAACGGGCACTGGAGGGGCCGTTCGTGCACCTGCCCTGGTGCGCCCCAGCAAAGAGGAGAAAAGAGGTTCTAGGAGGAAACTTTGGTCATTGGCATTTAAATATCTTGCTGCGTTCTCATGGGAGAGACTGCAACTCTTGTTCTCTGCTTGGGCAACTTTGCCCCAAACTCTAGACCTCACGAGGAAAACGAGATCCCATGAGTTACGATGGCAAGTGGTCACTTGGGGCTGCTGGGAGAGCTGCCAGCCTGCGCCCTGCTGCCCTGGAAGAAGATGGAAATTGCTACCAGCACCATCCTTGAGTAGAAAACAGAGCTGCCATGGTGGCAAGGGAAAGAAGAGTCCCCAAGAGTCTGGGTCCATTCAGTCCCCACAGAAGGGGCTGATGCCCAGGGCAGACAGCACCACACAACCAGCAAGTGCTTCAAGAAGGCGATCGTGTCCATCTGTACTTATGTGAAGCCAAGCCAGCAGAGCTATCCCAGGGACAAAGAACATTAGAGGAGCAACCAAGGAGACCTCGAACTCACCTCATGATGCTCACAGCTTCCACCTGCTACCAGAAGACTTTCCTTGGACTGATGATGCTTCCAGGCTGCCACTTGTCTCTGACTTGACTGCCTCTGGTTCCTAAAAATGATCCAGGAATTAACCTAATCCAAGGTTTTGGGAGAAGCTGTGGATGAAGCTCTGGGTTCCAGGAGCCAGGGCTGCTCCAGGGACCACAAGTGCTCAGCTTGCCCCTTGCTGTTCAGGATTTATGGAGTGTTGCACCAGGGACGCCTCCGAGTCCTGGGGAGAGGAGCGCATCTTGCTCCTCCATCCACACAGCGCGGGGTGGGGAATCGCAGAGGGCTCCTTGCTGCAGGTTCATGCCTGACTGCAATCAATATAACCTTTTAAAATTAATCTCTCTTTTGCACACAAATACAGTTGCTGCAATTTTGCCATTTCCGTGACATTTGGGGAAAAAATTTCACTTCAATGTAATGCTTTCTTTACACTATCGGCTTTATTTCTTTAGGGTGAAATTAAAATAAAGGCTATTTTTTTTTCCTATAATACTGGGAAATAAAGGTTCTCTCTCCCCCCTAATCACTGCACTGCTGGGTGTGCAAGCAACTGCCAACAGAAGGAGAAGAGCTGTCAGGACAGCCAGGGCTGGCTCCCAGTGCTCCCGCTCATCCTGCTTTGAAACTTGGAGAAAACCCAATACCCAAAGTTTGAAATGCTGTGCCCCAGTTTGGGCACCAGAGACCTGGGGCAGTCGCCCAGCACGGCCGTGAGCAGCCCTGGCATGAGCTCAGGGAGCTTCTGTGCTTTGCTCTGGCTCCTGGTTTCTAAATCTCTGAGTGGAATCAGCAGCGGCCGCTGTCAGGCTCCCAATCACCCACAGCCTGGATGGGCAGCGCTGCTGAACGCGAGCCGGGGGATTGGTAAGGAAAGGATGACAGGCTCAATTTACACATCACTCTGCTTTTTCACTTGAACTTCTAAAAGTAGGGCTTCTTTCTGCTTTCTCAGGCCCTTCTTGTCTCAGCCTGCTCTGGGCTGTGCCCTGGGGCCGGGGGTTGCAGCAGCAGGAGGGTGAGGAGGGGCAAAGCGAGGAGCTTCGTGTCCCAGGGGATGCAAAGGGACACTTTGTCAGCCAGCCTGTTCTCACATGGGCATCTGTGAAATAAGTAACTGAATCGAGCAAGGAAGAAGGGTCTTCACCCATGTGACGTGGTGGGAGATGCCTCCTCTACAAGTAATCTTGCAGAGAGAAACATGACCCCCTGGATACGGTGGACCTGTTGTGCTTCAGAGCAGCAGCCAGACCTGCAGCTGCCTTGGGGAGAAAAGGAAGAGTGTTTAATTCAGGGTTTTCATTTGCCTCGTGCTCTCTGGGTGCAGAAGGGGTGCTGATGTTGCTCACCCTCTGCCCAGAATGTCTCACAGTTGCTGGTGTGCAACCTGGTGCCCTGTGAGGTTGTGCTCAGCATCCCTGGCCCAAACAACCCCTGCTCCCACGGAGCCACCTCTGACAGAGCTTCCAGGCACATTGTGATCACAGGTAACGGGTTTCTGAGCACAGAGATCTTATTTTTGTGCATCTAACGATGTGTGGGCAGAGGACACGGGCAGTGGCAGCAGGACCCCCACGGACCATGTGCCCTGCTGGCAGTGCTACACAGGGCAGGGCAGAAGAGGGGTGTCCCACACGCTCCCCAGTCCCCAGCACACGTGGGATGGTGCCACTGCCCACGCAGCCCTCCGGCCACCCCTTGCTCCCGACATCCCCGCTGCGGAAGACAGGGCTGGACTGCCTGGCACAAACCCAGCAGCCTGCTCCTTGTCTTTCCCAGGCTATTTTTATCCTCCTCCCAATGACAGATTGAGGGCTTCAAAAACAGCCCCGTGAACTCTCTCCTGCTTCCCCGCCATGGAAATTACTGCACAGCGGTTCAAATGGGAGAGCAATTTGCAAAACAAATAAGTCTCCGATTAGCTAACAAGCGGCAGGCTGACCTTACAGGGACCCTTTCATTAGGAGACACTTATTTCCTGATACTTCTCTATAGAGCACCAATTAACTGCATTGGGATGGAGGGAGCTACTTCATACTGTTTTAATGAATTAAATATATGCTCCTATTTGGCTCTTAATGTTAAAAAAATATTAAGTACAGTAATTGTCACATTCCCAAAGGCAGTCATCTCTCTACCTGGCAGTTCATCTCTACTTTCCCCTTCCCATCACAAAGTTTAATCTGTTAATGTGCTTCTTATGTCATGTATTTCCCTCCCATCATTGTCCAGCTGGGCAAGCGACGACAACGGCAGAGGAGGAAAGAAGAATAAATGATCACCACCTGTACCAGGAGCTCAGGAGCTCTCTCCTCCAGGTCTCCTCCTGCTTTCTGGGAACACACAGGAGTGCATGGGGCCCTGGACCAGCCGTTCACTTGTGCTGGGGCTTTATCTTCCTGTCCCTTGTTTCTCCTCTTCCTTCTTCCAACCTCATCAAACACAGAAGCAGGAGAAGTTCTTCCACCACCGGGGTTAAGCCAGCCCAGGCTCCTGCCCGTGGTGGTGCTGTCAGAGCAATGTGGCTCCCGAGGGATGCAGGGGACAGGTTAGAGGAGCTCCAGAGGAAACTACAGAATCATGGGATCATTAATGTTGGAAAAGACCTCTCAGCTCATCCAGTCCAACTGTCAGCCCAACCCCACTGTGCCTTCTAAACCATGTCCCCAAATGCCAAGCATACATATTTTCTTAACTTCTCCAGGGTTGGAGACTTTAACACTACCATGGGCAACCTCTTCCAACGCTTCATCACCCTTGCAGTAAAGGAATTGTTCCTAATAACCAGTCTAAACCTGATATCCCATCTAAACCTTCCTCCCATCCTATAATTTGTTACTTGGGAGAAGAACGTGAGCTCTGTTTGTCTCCTGTGATGCTCCTCAGCCTGCTCTGCTGAGGCAATACCCACCTTTGACTTTCTAGAAGTGTAGCCCCTTCCAGGATCTTAGAGGGGTTGGGAAAAAAAGAAGGGGTAAAAATAACATCAGGGAAACGGTGGAAGCCCCAGGAACCAGGCAACTGAATGTCCTGGCCGTGGGGCTGACGGTGCTGCCGCTCTCTCCTGCTGCCCACGGGGCTGCAAACCTCACCCGTTATGTTGACGTGTCTCTGACTGGCATGTAATTTAATTACCACCTGCTTAAAAGATTAAACACATGATTAAAAGAATTTATATGGATTAGCACAGGATGATTTTAAATCACTGCCAGCTCACGGCAAAGAAAACCAGCAACCTGCGGCGCGCAGCAGACGCACCGGCGATGCGCAGGGCCAGGAGGCAGCTCCGGCTCTGCTCCGTGTGCCCACCGGTCCCGCTGCTCCTTGGGGAATGGGAGAGCCCTGAGCCCCTTCCCAGCACAGCTGGCTCCGTGCTGGTGGCAGCACCGGCACTGCTGCAGAGCCAGGAGGGACTGCACCTCCCCAGCACAGTTCTCTCCTGATCCATCACACACGTTGCTGCTTGAGAGCATCCCTCTCCGAGTCCCCAGTTGAGGAATTTCAGGCCATTGTTATACCCACTGGTTATTTATCTTAAGCCACTTATTAGATCTCCCTCTGTGGGAGAAAGAAAGAAGCTGGATGGGAGGAAAAATAAAAACATGCAAACTGGGAAGATTTGCAAAATAAACTGGTTTAAATCAAATTCACAGGTCTCCAGCTAAAGCTGTGCTCCAGAAAGTGATATTATTTCCCTCTCAGGGGTGAGGAGGAGAATGTGAAATTTGCTTTCCTGTGCTGGGAGGGGAATGGAGGACAAAGGGCAGCACTTGCATCAAACTGCTCTTCCACAATGGTCATTTGTAAATCTTCATCCCTTTACCTGAGCTGCCATGTGCATCCCCAGCCTCGAAAAGGACAGAGACCAAGCAGGTCCAGGGCCAGCCCAGCAAAACGGCTCTGTTGCCTCCAGCAAACATTTCATAGAATCATAGAATGTCCTGAGTTGGAAGGGACCACAAGGATCATTGAGCCCAGATCCTGTCCCTGCACAGAACAATCCCAACATTATCACCATGAGCGCGCTGGCCAAATGCTTCTGGAATATTGTCAGGCTGTGACTGCTTCCCTGTGGAGCTGTTCCAGTGCTCCACCACCCTCTGGGTGAAGAACCTTCTCCTAATGTCCAACCTAACCCCTCCCTGGCACATCTTCCTGCCATTCCCTCGGGTCCTATTTTGCAGCACCTCTGAAAAAACTCTGCTTTGCTCAGCAGTGCCCAGAGTGGCCACCTCAGCCCTCCCACCTCCCCACACGACGGCTGGTGCTTGGCTTTGCGTGATGTGGTCTGAGATGCCAGCAGAGGACACTCACCCAGCCATCTGCTGATAGCAAGGCCCTGTGGGGATGCTGGGAAGAGCTTCCCGACCCCCAGCCCTCCGGATCGCCGTGGCAGTGGGACACAGTCGGCGTTTCCGTTTGCAGGGCCGCGGCGCAATACCGGGCTCTGTGCAATCTGTTTGATTTGAAATATTAGTGAAGAGATTAGAAACAGTGCTCATGATTTTGTGATGCATATGGTAATTAAAGTGTTACATTGCAATTATGATGTAATTAAACTGTGGGATGCTCTTCAAGATGCAATTGCCACTCATTTGCATAACTGACGGATTTGCTTATTATCACCCTTTTAATATATGTATTAAAAAAAAGCATCAAGAGCGTCTGCTCCAGAGGCTTGCAGCAGCTCTACCCAGCACTCAGCCCTCCTCCAGCACACTGCAGGGCCTGAGCTGCCACCCTCTGGCCCCACCACCCCTGATTTATGTCCCCTGGCCAGGGCTGCCCCCACCAGCACTCAAGAGTGGCTCCACCGACCAGCAGCTCCCTGAAAGCCCAGCCCTTGCTGAGCATCCCGGTTGGAACAGACATCCCTTCATGGAAATCCACCCTCAGACTGTCGGTGGGGGCTTGGTGCAGCATCTGGCTGGGTCTGCCCAGTTGTTAGGCAGCCTCAGGGTCACCTCCCTCCCTCACAAAACGTTGCCAAATGCTCCCCTGCTCCTTAACCACTGGGCTTTTACTTGAAAGAGGTTTTCCCCAGCCTCCCTAAGCCAGTTCTTGGTTATTCACCCTTTTAAGGATGCTGTTTGGGGGTCCTGGTCTGGAACACCCTGGAAACTCAGTAAATGTGACCTTTCCAAGCAATTAATACAATCTCCTGCCCTCTGCTGCACCCTCCAGCTGCACACATCTGGCACAGCGCAGCCATCAAAAGGCATACACTGCGCACAACAACTGTTCCCAGTTGTGAAAAGACCTCTCAGGATCTGTAGATTTCTATAGGTACTGAAAAAACCCTATGCAATAAACCAAAGTTGATTCTCTCTTTTTTAAACTCATCAGAACGTCCTCAGAGGAGCTAAAATAAAACTGCCCTCAGAACTGAGCTGTACTTACCCTTGTCTGGATCAGACGGCTGTGTGGGTGTAAGATGCGGCAGGGATGCAGGAACACGCTGGGGCAGCCCAGGAGGAAAGGCTTGAGAAAAGAAATCTTCACTGAAGGCCAAACCCTGTGTCTGGACTTTGCTTTAATCCAGAGAAGGCCGTGCCTTAAAACATCTCTGACAGGCGGTAATGCCTCGATCTGACTCACTGAAGAGCGTACAAAAACAGGAGAAAGGACTTTTCAAACGGTTCCTTTTATCTGCTGTTTTAACCTGCACTGAGAAACATGAGATTCCTGAAAAATATGATGTCTGGTGTTCTCAGAAATAAATCCACTGGGAAATAATAGGGGTGCTTTGAGAGGGCAATGTTTGGGCTCTGCATGGTGCTTCACCCCCTGCCCAGCGAGACCCTGGAGAACACGTTCGGGTCTAACGCCGCGCAGCGCGGCACAGGGCAGGGTGTTTTGGTGCAGCTCACACCATCCAGCCCTGGGGGGACACAAGGCTGTGAACCAGTGACCCACCAGGCTGCTGCTCAAAACTTTCCATGCCTCCTTAAAAGTACATTTGTCTTTGCATAATTGCCTTCCTAAATGATATTTTTCCTTTCATTACAGATTCTGTTAGCCTGCCTAGGAAAAAAAATGAATATTGATTTAGGCAAATTAGACAGAGCTGTTTACTCTGAACACATCCACATGGTCCAGGATCAGGCCCCTGGCTGCAGCAGGACCAGGTGCCCAGCACCGAGCTAACAGAGCTCTTCTGCTGCTGTGGGGAGGCCATCGGCTTCAGCCTCACCTGAAAACGCTCTTTGGGAAAAACAGAACACATTTTGCAATGCGCAGAGGTGAAATTCCAGCTGCACTGCCCCGGGGCTTTTCAGCAGTCAGCAAGTGTTACACAACAGGTACAAACTGAGCGTGGCCGCGCTGGTTTGGAGGCATTTTTGGGAATTGTGTTGCAGAAGAAATTTCAGCTTTGCTTTTCAGCGCCTTCTGAGCAGAGCTGACCTGAAAAATCACAGCTGGACTTCAGCCTGGCAGGCTCAGCTCTGCAGTGGCCGCTCTGGCTCGCTGCTAAGCTGGTGCTGGGGTATCTGGGATGCTCACACTTTGGGTGCCTGTGGGGCTCTTGTTCATCTTCAAAGGAATATAATCATTGCAGGCCTAAATGACTGAAGATTTAATACAGCTTTCAGCTATATTCCTATATTTTCAGTTATATTCCTAACTTTGACAGGTCCTTATATAAGTCATCACTGAACAGATTTAGATGTATGCTCCGTGCTTCTCTTCTCTTTCTTTTCTCCCTCCTCCCTTAAAAAGCTGCTGTCACAGGGCAGCAGCACTGCCCATGGGGCACTGGTTGGGCTGTGGGGCTGGAGTTGGGACAGGATTGCTCCAGCTGGCAATGAGTTCCCAGCCCTGACCCTGTGCAGTGAGTGATGGTGCTGCACGGATGCGCGGTTGGTACCCAAGGACCTCCTGTGCCGGATGCAGGAGTGGTTTCTGGGCTCTGCCAATGGCCACGACTGTAGCAAAGGAGGAGGCTGCTGCCCCCCTTCCAAACTGTGCCATGGGCTCAGGAAGTGGCAGGTGATGGAGGTCTCCATCAGGCCAAACGCCAGCTCATCAGCTGGCAACCCCCTGTGAGTCATGATCACCGACAAAGGAACATTTATAGTCATTTAGAAGCAGGCAGAGGACAAGCTTTTTCCATTCCCTCTAAGCTACAACAGATCTATGATAGGGCTTTTCAAACTTCAGCATCCCCATGGCAGCCAGAGCGCTAGGCCTGGAGGTGTAAATAAATGACTCCTCACCAGATTGAAAGATATGTGTGGCAGCTGAAAAGTGCTGTAGCTGAGCCACATCCGAGGCAGTGCTGAGCACAAAGCGGGCACTGGTGCCACAGAACTGCCTGAGACCCCTGTGCCCCAGTGAGGGGCTGGGACACTGTGCTCCCAAAACAAAGCCCCGAGCAGCCTGCAGTGGTGCCGTTGCCCTAGCAGCACCCTCCCTTCCCTCATTTATTTTGGTTTAGTTGGGAAACTGTAGAAGTTTACTAATTAAAATTGATGTTGTGCTCACCAGAGTCCAATTCTGGACTGAACTCCTGTTGCTTCCTTCTCCACGAGAGCAGGGCTACCATATTTAGCCAATTTTGGAACTCATTAACAAAAGCAGATGCTTAGATCTGCAGTCCCTGATGACTGTAAATGAGAGTATTAGTTTATTGATCAATGGCCTAATTGTTGCCACCATGACCACAAGCAATAGCTTTAAGCCCATGTGCTCTGTGCTGAAGGATGCTGAGGCTGCTGGGGCACAGTGAGAAAGGGAAAACGCTGTCATGCCTGGGAGCCAGGCGAGTGGGATGGGACATCCAGCAGCACCCACGTGCAGATTTCCAAATTATTTGACCACTTGAACAGTTAAGCAAAAGTTAATTAAATTACACTTGACCCAACACAGGTCAAAGCCTTTGAGTGAGTGTTGATGTGTAACCTTTGACGGGGTGCACTGACCTGCAACCAGCCTGTTCTGTCCTTCCTTCCCTCCTGTTTTTGGTTGTTCATGAAAATGTAAATAAAGGGAAGGAGGGGAAGGTTGGAGCTTGGCTCCTGTGACCGCTGGGAGTCGTGGGTGACCTTCAGCCCCACTCCTGTGCCAGCCCTGTGACAGACGGTGCACAGAGAGCTCGTCAGCACCATTAACTGTGGCTCTATGTTAATTAAAGCATCCACAACCTGGCCCTGACCCGCACAAGCACAAACTCTCTGAAATCAAGAGGTCTGAGCATGTGCCCTAATGGCTCATCAAGCAGGGCCAGGCCGCAGCCACAGGAAGACATCGCTGCCTTGGGATGCTGCTGGGGAGACAAGATGCACTGCCAACAGGATTCTGCTTTGGGCAGCATCTTCTCTAAAACAAGAGCGAGAGCTGCCAGCCCGAGCCACAGAGAGTGTGCGAGGGGCCGGTGCCCTGCCAGGTCTGGCAGGCAGCATCCAGGGGATTCCCTACATCACATACCTGTCCACCTAAAACACTGACACAGCTACCCAGAAGACTCCAGGGAAGAGAACCAGCCATGAAGAAGGCAGGCTCTGCCTTAAGACTTCGGTTGATGTTTCTCCAGCACCTACAAACCAACAGAAAAAAACAGATTTGCAAAAGGATTTGAGAAGCATCAAGTTGCCTGGATACCAGATCCTGTAAGTACCCAAAAAGTAATTATAAAGCAAGAAATCTGTCTCAGCTAAGCAGGTGGATGGGAAATTGGAAATCCATTTGTGAAAGACTTTCTGCTTTCTAACAAGACAGGTCACAGCTCATCCCTGCTGGCAGCAGCCACGTGGTCCTGCTCTTGGCCCTCCCTGCCTGCACTTGAGGAGAACGATGCAGCTTTGTCCAGGTGCTCCCAGCCCTGTATCACCCGCACGCCGCAGCCGCAGTGCCTGCTTGTGCAATCCTCCTGAGTGCAAAGCCACGGCAGCAGCAGCTCATTTCCAAACCAGCTCACCCCCTCTGGAAGGCTCACACAACCTGCCTTACCAAGGCAGGATTTGCTCCCGAGCTCCGCGCGCTCCTAACGACCCCTCCAGATGGTTGGCACCCACGCCCGTCCCCCGAGTCCCCAATGAGCTGCGTGGGCTCTGCTCTCCCTTGGCAGCTGCACGGCTCCTGCTCTCGGGCCAGGGCTGCGTTTACAGCTGCCCAGCAAAGCCCTCCTGTCCAGCAGAGAGGCAGCACAGCTCAGGGCTCGCTACAGCCTCTCCCCTCAGCCTCCCCCCTGCCTTGTTTTGGGGTCTGGCCAGTGGAGCCACCTGGGCACCACCACACCGATTAAAATATAAACCTTGATGGCTCTGTCAACGAGAAACCCACTTTGAAGCTTGACAGCCTGGGGTTTTCCTCTTGGGGAATAAAAATCAAGAAAAAAAGAAAATGCCTTTCGCAATCACAAGCTCCAAATTCCTTTGTGAGGACTTGCTTCAAGCAGGCTCACATCAGCTGAGAATGAGCGCGCAGTCCCAGGGGAAGGATTCCTGCAGGATGTATTTGGACCAGAGTGGTCAACCTCATGGAGCATCCAAGAGAAGTCCACTATGGCCTCCTGAAATGTTTCTACTCTATGTCGCAGCTCCAAAGCAAATATTGCTCCCAGTAGTAACTGAGAGTAAGGAATTAGTTCATTTCGGGTGCTTTTGAGGCTGATCCTCCGTGGGGATTTCTAACCAGCACCCAAACCCATCTGCCTTTCCCCAGCACAGCCTGCAGGTGCACTGTGAGGAGTTGTAGTTATGATTATAGAAGCATTTTGCTGCTGTAATTGTTTCTGTGTGGCTTGGGAGGAGACAGCCTGTGCTTGAAGCATGAAAAGAGAAGCCATTTAGTTTAGGTAACAGCTCTGGAGCTTTAGGGGTCAACAAGCTGATATGCAGGAAAATGCTTTTTAGGGCAGGATGGTCTGGAGAAAGGAGAGGAAAAAGAAATTGAGACAATGCATTTATTAAATGGCCAAGTTATCCCCTCCCAGGTTCTGCTCCTTTTCAGCAAGAAAATAAGAGCCACAGAGAGGAATTACCAGCAGCATGGACAATGTGAAGGGGTATCATAGTGGGAGGGAAGTAAAGATAAGGGTATGCAAGAGCAACAGGGAGTTTGAACTGCAAGAAGTTGCCAAAAGAAGGGCTGGGAGTAGAAACCTGGAGGAAAAGCCTCGGTGGCAGCAAGGTCCTGGCTTGGGATCTCTGCTCTGCTCCAAGCCACACGTGGACACACGGGCTCATTCACTCACGAAACTTCCATTTGGGGATTCCTTCTTTCCATGCAATATTTCTTTCTACGATGTCTCATAATTCTGCATTTCTGAAGTCAGTATTTTTTTTGACAAGATAAAGGGCAGGCTGGGAACACTCCCTGTGTAAATCAGCTCATTAATGCTGCGATACGAAGGGTTTCACCGCCTTCCTCCAGCCAGGAAACTGCAGACAAACACACGTGAAATATCTGTCACAGCAGAATTGAAGGCAGAGTTGGAATTAAAGGCAGCATTGGAATTAAAGGCAGCATTGTCCTGTGTGATGGGGGCTGACTGAGATCTCATGGAAGAGGTCAGGGATGCAGCAGGTGTAGGAGTAACCCTACAGCAAGAGGTGACCTTGACCCAGAAGATTTCTTCTTCTTTTGTTTTTTTCTTTTCTGATTTTCAAAGGCAAATTCTGGCTCCAAAGAAAGGAACTGCTAAACATTCAGCAAAGCTTGCCTGGAGGTATGTAAAATACAAGAGGAAACCTCTCCCCCTGCCTCCCACTGCACCCCACCCTGAACACAAGAGGAAAAGTCATTTGAGTGATCTTAACAGAATCAGAACAAGCATTTAGTGGTCTTTAAGGACCCATAAAACACTTCAGTAGTTTGCTGGTTTATATCTGACTATCTTCTACATTAGCCATTAAAATTAAAACATTTATAATTAATTGAACAAATCATTTCCTCTCACCCCCTTTGGGGACTGCAGCGCTTAAGTCTTCAGTAAATTCTAGTCTCTTAAGCAACAGGGGTATCCATTTCTTTTATAGGGCTTATTTTCCTGCAGGGTGGGAATCAAGGGCAGGCAGAGAGCAGTTTTAACTGGAAAATCAATTGATAGGAAAGACAAATTAACACATATTTTTTCAAAAGGGGAAATGAAAGGGAGAACAAGGCACTCAGAGCTTGCCCTCCCTGCTGCCCGCGGCTGCGATCGGCCTTGGTGGCACCGCCGTGGGGAGGAACCAGAGCCCAGCCTCTTGGGAAAACCATCCCTGAATTTTGGGAGCAGGGCTGACCGGGGTGGTGAGAGCTGCCCAAGGTCCCAGGTTCCTACTGTGATGCTGGAGTGTGCAGGGCAACAAAGCTGGTGAAGAGTTTAGAGCACAAGCCTTACGAGGAACGGCTGAGGGTGCTGGAGTGGTTTAGTGTGGAGAAAAGGAGACTGGGGGGAGACTTTATCACTGTCTACAGCTACCTGAAAGGAGGTTGTAGTGAGGTGGGTGTTGGTCTCTTCTCCCTGGTAGCTGTCTCAGGACAAGGGAAATGGCCTCAAGATGCACCAGGGGAGGTTTAGGTTGGATATTGGGAGGAATTTCTTTACTGAAAGGGTTGTCAAGCATTGGAAGAGGCTGCCCAGGGAGGCGGCTGAGTCACCATCCCTGGAAGAGTTTAAAAGACAAGTAGATGTTGTACTTGGGGACACGGTCTAGTGGTGGACTTAGCAGGGATGGATCAATGGTTGGACCTGATTATCTTAAAGGTCTTTCCCAATGGAAACCATTCCGTAATTCTGTGGAGCAGTCCCAGGAACAGTGATGGGGAAGAGGGAGAGGACGGGCTGTGGGTGAGGGCTTTCCAGGAGAACAGGGGCTGAGCACAGTCCTGCCCCAGCCTTGTGTAAGGAGAGGAGCACACACAGCACCTGGGTGCAGGAGAGTGAAGAGATGCTGGTGTGCAAGGTTGTCCCAGCTGGGAACTCTGCTTTGAGCACGCAGAAGAGGCAGCGCGAGGGCTAATTCTGCCTATCGCTTCCAAAGAGCCACTTTCAGATAAGAAGCTTAAGCAGCAGGATTATCTGGGCAGCATGATCTTCCCCATCCTAGAACCGCTGAAGACATCAGCAAAACCTGGCAACGCTGTGACCTGGGGCATTCCCTGCACAAAAGATGGTCCAGACAGTCCTACATGAGATGGCCCAGCGAGGGGGTCTCGGTGGCAGAGCCCCACCTTGGAGGAGGCAGGCTGGGACCATCGCTGCAGCCCGTGCTGCTCAGGGCAGAGGCAGGACCACTCAAAGAGCAAGGTCAGAGTCAGCAAGGGGAACTAAAGGAACACACCAGGATAAAAAAAAGCAAAATAAAACCAGACCAAGGTTCAGGAATCCTGTAATGAAGAGGACCAGGAGCAGACAGAGCAAGGCAGGTCGGATGCTCCTGACAAGCAGGTGTCCAGACAAGCAGGGGATGAGCAGAAGGAGCAGGACCCAGGAACAAGGAAAGACAAAACTGACCCAAGATACACCGTGCTCCAGGTGGGTGACAGACAGGTGTCTCCTGGGCACAGCTGGTCTGGGTGGCCGCTCTCAGCTGGGCTGCCTGCAGAGGCAAAAGAGCCCTGGAAGAGCCCCAGTCTTCACAGAAAATACAGTTTATTTTGATGCCCTGGAAATGCCTTTGTCAGCAGATCTATTCTTTCATTGTGAAAAAGCCTATTAGCTTCTGCTTTCTACTTCTATTGGAATTTATTCCTCCATCAGATCTTCAATATAAAAGTGCTTCCCTTACGGAGATTGATACCGCGGGTATGAAAAGCTCCGACTGCCTCTGAGCGAGGCAGCCCCTTCCCTTAGGAAGGATGAAGGATGGCTTTGAGTGCAAAGCACTGAACAGCTCAAGAAGATGAAATCTCAATTCCAAGTCTGCTGTGACATCCTTGTGACCTTGGGCTGCCCCCAGGGTCCCTGTGCAGCGCAGGACGTGCTGAGATTTCATCAGAAGAGCAGCTCCAGGGCATTGCTGAAACCTCCCTGCAGGGGAACGGCTCTGGCAGGGGGTGAGTGAGTGGTAAAGCTTTAGGACCCCATCCCCTGGTGCTCAGCAGGCTCAAGAGTGAGGAAATATCTGGGGGTCACATGCTCAGCTATGTGGGTTCACTGCATCCCTGTGGAGGCTCCCAGCCACCATCAGAGAGGAGCCTGATGCGCAACTCTGCACAGAGGTGACAAGTGTTCCAGGCCAAGCTGGATGGGCTCTTGAGCAGCCTGGGCTAGTGGGAGGTGTCCCTGCCCATGGCAGGGGGGTGGAATTGGATAATCTTTAAGTTCCTTTCCAGCCTAAACTATTCCATGATTCTATGACATGATGATCTTTAAATTCAACCCAAGCCAAGCAAAATTCAAGCCCTTTCTGTGTTCCCGTTAATCAGGAGGTCCTTCTCCAAAGTAACAAGAGATAAACCAAGAAGAAATGGCCTCAAGTTGCACCAGAGGAGGTTGAGATTGGATATTAGAAAAAAAATCTTCACTGAAAGGGTTGTCATACACTGGCAGAGGCTGCCCAGGGAGGTGGTGGAGTCCCCATCCCTGGTGGGATTTAAAAGATGGGTAGATGAGGTGCTCAGGGATGGTTTAGTTGTGGACAGGTACAGTTGGACTCAATGATCTCAAAGATCTTTTCCAGCCAAACAATTCTATGATTCTACAATGCCACTCGTGTCATTTAGCACAGGTTTTGTCCCTTTGCTTGCAACACAAACAGCACCAACGTGTGCAATGCCCCTGGAAGCACCCACAAGTCCCTCTGCCTGTACCTCTGGTCACACCGGGCAGCCCATGGTTGCTCTGGTATCAACAAATGAACAACAACAGGAGGAGAAAGTGCATGACCAGCTGTGGGCATCTCCTGAGCTGGCAGAGCGAGCAGCAGGCTGGAGACAGCGCGCTCGTGCCGTGCGCACAGACAAACGTGTTTAACAGCCTGAATCCAGATGGAAGGAGCCAAGCCTGCCTTCAAACAGCCCCAGCACCCTCCGCGCGGTGAGGGTCCTCCTCTCCACTGTGGCACCTCCTCAAAGCACCTGGAGCACAGGCTGCTCCTGTCCTGCCCACCCAGTCCTCTGCTGCTACTGGTCCTCTCTGACCGGAACACAGCGCTGGTGGGGACATCAAACCCTCCCCACCCACCCTTCCAGATGGAAGCCCCGCGGCTCCTCCTGCTCCTGGACCCACACATCCCTCTGCCCGTCTCCACCCCGTGCCCAGCAGCACCTCCGGCTCCCACAGCGGGACCAGGGCGAGATTAAAATAATAAATAACAGTAATCATCTGCTCGGGCCGTTACAGAACCAGGTTGCCATGGCAACTGCCTGCTGGCAGTGATGCTGCCTCGCTGATGGGAAGTGTTTTCTTGGGACAGATGCAAATTCCTCCAATGTGACGCCGGTGCAGCGCGTCACTGCCAGGGGAAAGGGCCAGCACACGGGGACAGGGTGACGAGGACAGGCGGTGGCAGGGACAGGAGTGAGCCCTGACTGCCTGTGCCGAGGGACGGGACCACAGCCAACAAGGCCGGAGCACTCCAACAGCTCTGGCAAGCACAGCCTTGACACCAACGTGTGACACTGCCTGGGCAAGGATGGGTCTTTAAGGCCAAGTGACAGAATAAATTCTCACCAGCAAAGAGCCATCACACTGCTTTTAATTATCAGGAAAGGTCCCAAAGCACTGCAGTCTGTTTAACTTGGGCTGATGGAGACAGATTTGTCAGAGCTCCATTATTTTATTTTCCTGCTGCATGTTTTTTCTCAAAGCAAGCCAGCTGGAGAGACAAACCCACACGGGATGGAGGGGGAGGAGGTCAGGATGTGCTGACCCTGGACAAATAACCTGTGTGCACCTCTGCCAGCCGTGTCCCACTGCTGAACCGGGACTCAGGCAGGCTCTGTGCTGGGGAAAGTGACAAAAACACAAAGTGGGAACTTCTCCTGGCTCTGCCTATGCCTGGATGAACACAGAATTCACATTAAAAAAAAGAATTATTAAACCCAAAGATGGTCTGAGTGCTCCTCTGAAATGTGGTGCCCTGGAGAGAAGGGTCACATCGCTGCTGCCTCCCTTTTCATCTGCCCAGAGTCAAATTTAATGTGCTACAGTTTTATACCAGGAACTCTCAATTTAATCATCAAAATACCTTGCAGGGGATTAACTGCCAGTTTCTTCTCTTAATCACTACTGATATAATGAGACGACAGTGAGCTTCATAAGGAGGGGACACACATATTTGTCAGGAGGGCTTTTGCCACGGCTGTGGTTTGCTCTCCATTTGGCAGAGGCTTAGAAGCTCATCTGAGGCAGAGAATTCAGATGCAGAGAGAATGGGAGCAGGTTTGCCAGGGGCACATTTCCAACTGTCCTCTCACCCACAGCTCTAAGCAGTGCCAGGAGGATGGCTCCAGCCTCAGTCCCCCAAACTGCATCAAGAACCAGGACCAGGGAGCTGTCCGAGCTCCAGAGGCAGGGCACAACGTGTGATGAGCACCTAAGAAAGCCAGACCTGTATTCTCAGGGTTGAAGCAGGACAGATGAGGCAGAGACACAAACACCTCTGAAAAACACCTGCCCTTGGGAAAAACTTTACCTGGCTGCTGGAGCTTCTGCTGCCTGCTGGGACCGTGACCCCCTGAGCATGTCCAGCCAGGGCATTGCTGGTGATCTGGGCCTCAGGGCTGCTTCAGATGCAGGTTTTCAGTAGTGCCTCCTCCTAGGCGAGGGCCGAGCCCTATCAGCAGAAAAAGTTTGCACCAAACCCTGCCTGGGAGCCCCTGCACTTCGTGTCTGAGCCTGAAGGAAAGCAAGGGCAGAGTCATGCAGAGAGCTCAGGTGGCTCTGTCCCACTGCCCAGTGCACAGAGAGTCCTGCTCCAACGAAAGGGCTGGAGGATCCCAAGAGCCTGCCAGGAGGGCTGCCCTCCCCTCCCCTCCTCATCTCCTTCAGCTTCCAAAATAAAAAAAGAAAATTAAAAATCTATTTCACCAAACCATAAACCCCTTGATAAAAGAAATGCTCAGGTGGCAGGAGAACATTAGACAACGTTCAGAGAGTTTTGCTCCTTTTGTTCCAGTGGGTCCTTTCGGAGAGGACAGCATCCTATAGGATGTCCCAACTCACCTCTGTGTGCTGCTATTACCTGAGCCCACAGACCTCACCCCAAATCCCAGCCCCAGGATGGCTTTTGCCTCCCGCTAAGGAGACAGTAAATGCTGTAAACTTTGGTCAACATCTACCCCTTTCCCGCTGGCAGAGCTGGGTGGCTGACACTGAGACAATAACCCTGCCTATAAATCATATTTTGCCCAGATTTAGAAGAGAAAGGAGCTATTATGAGAAATAGATCAGAAGTGACACAGCTCATTATTATGAGGTGAGTTCGAGTTGCAGACAAGGGCAAAGTTAATAAAAAAAGTATCCAATCCACAAAGGTAACTTTAATTGTTACCACTAATGATGCCTATTTAGGATGGATTATGTATCTGGCACTTCAAATGCAGCCCTCGATTCATCTTCTGCGTCAGATGTCTCATTGCATCACATCCAGAGGCACAAGGGAGGGCTTTTCCCCTTCCGCTGGATAATTGGGCTTGAGAACAAATTCCATCAACCGGGAGGACCAGCCCAGGGCAGGGACTTTGTGGAGATGCTCATGGGGGGGGAAACTTACCTCCCCCTGCACGGCTGGGACCAGCACCTGCAGCACCAGCTCAGACCCTGCTCGAGCACAGCCACCTCCACACCTTTCTGTCCCCCTCCCCACGGTGTTTCCAGTTACAACACCGAGGAGGCCGCTCAGGACCCCAGGAGGGGTCCCTGCCCAGGACCAGCCCCTCCTCCCCAGCCTCCTCCCAGCCGGTTTTCTCGGCACACTTCTAGAACTAAGGACAAATTGCAATTACTTTCCTCGGTAACAAAACCTTTGGAGGAAAGGGCTGGTGATAGATTTCAGGTTTTATCAGAGCTGACAAGGAGCATTACTCGTGCAGCAGGAGAACCGGCACCTCGCAGACACAGAGGTCCGTGGTGACCATCCCCGGGGGCACCAGCAGACACCAGAATTTTTTTTTCTTAATATGGGAATTAAACACATTGTCTTGCTCAGCTCCCCTGGCTCTGCTGAGCGGCGAGGCCACACCTGACACATTGTCACCTGCCTGGCTGTGCGGCACAAGGGGCCACCTCCTCCTGCCCCGGAGCAGGAGCTGCGCCGCAGGGAAACAAGCGGCCTCACTCCAGTGAAGCCACCGCAAGGAGACACAAGTGACCTTCACAAAGAGCAGACAAAGTTTTCTGACACTGAATATAACAGCACACTGGAGTACAGCAGCCAGGCAGGAGGCAGAGCTTGTCACCACAGCCTGATCCCATTTTGGGGCAAGGGCAATGAATTTCACGATCCCGTCTCCCTTGTTGTCTACGGCCACACCCACAAGGCTCCCCTACAGAACAGCTGAGGCTGCACCCATCAGACAAACCAGTGATGCCCATCCCTACCTACGAGCCAAGCAGGAGGGATGCTGTGTTCCTGCCTGATCACCGTGGGATCCCACCAACGGGGAGGTGTCCCACATCCTCCACTTGGCTGTTGCCACCCCGCTGCCTTCCGACTGGGGCTGGGCCACTCTTGTTGAGGTTATAATCTATTAATGAACTAATTGAGCTTCTTCAGTTTGATCTCTTAAGCCCAGCTGTAAAGACCACTGCTTCCCATGAGCCACCCACACACATCAACCTCTGCTTTCCCAGCACAGCCAATATTTGTGGTCCATCTGCTTTTTCCCGTTTAGCCATTATTTGAAGTCATTTACTGAAACCGCTAATTGCTTATGGGGCGGGGAGGTCTCAGATGCATTTCAGCCCCATGTAGTGACAGGCTCTCCAAACTATTGCTTGAAAGGTCACTACAACCCAGAGATCAAAGAGAAGGAACTGCACACCAAGGAGGAGAGCAAACCAGGGCTTTAGTATTAAACCCCTCATGGAAATCAGGTTGCCCAGAGAAGTGGTGGCTGCCCCATCCCTGGAGGTGTTCAAGTCAACATTGGATGGGGCTTTGAGCCACCTGATCCAGAGGGAGGTGTCCCTGCCCATGGCAGGGGGTGGAACTGGATGGGCTTTGAGGTCCCTTCCAACCCAAACCATTCTCTGATTCTATAATTGGCACATACTGCTGATGACCTGGGAATCAGCAGCAAGATGCCCCAAGGCGTGGGGGCAATGTCTGAGAGGTGAGAGCAACCCCTCCAGCACCAAGCCCCCGTTTAGTCCCAAGTTTACATCAGGCTGTGCCTTAAGTATCAGTAATCCACTCCTATTTAGACTCCATTTATCTGCACGTAGTCGTTCATTATCATGATTTCCTCATGAGTTATAATGACTGCCGGAGCCTCCCCCAGAGCAGGGAGCCGTTACTCACCCAGCCCCAAATGGGATCATTCTCCCTTTTGTCCCCATTCTCCCTTCTCCAAGGTGCTGTGCAAAGAGGCAGCAAACAGCTTTCCAGTGCACTCAGGGACTTCTGCAAGAAAGCAGGGCAGAGGAATTAATTGCGAAGATTCTCAGCACTCAGGTGGGTGCCACAACCATGCCCTGAGGAATTATTCCATTGCCCTTCAGTGGGACACAACCACACTGGCAGGGAAAGGGGATCTGGTGGCCCCAAGGACACCCACATCACCACCCTTTCCAAGCACGAGCATGGGGAAGGGGTGTTGAACCTCCCATGCTGTGTGGGAACCTGAGCATCCCACTGTCCTCCTGCTTTGCTGAGCCTGAAAACAGGAGACTGAAACTGAGTGAGTAATGGGAGCCACTGGCAGTCTGAGATGGATGGATCCAGCTCATCTTCCATCCCTTGTATCCATCATACTCTTGTATTTTATCTCTGTGCTCCTTTAAATGATGCTGCTTGCTTTCCACTCAGGAAAAGGAGGAAGAAAAAAATCGATTAAAAAGAAAAGGAGGTGAGGGGGGGAAAGGATAATCATGCTCCACAAAATTTAAGGAAAAGAAAAATGATGTAAAGAAATTACTTCTTATATAAAAGGGTATTTTATAATGGACCCTTAAAGCATTCCATCAAGTAAAACTAACACATTTATTTGAAGTGTTAAAGAGGAACTTTCAATCAATCAGAGAACTTCATTCTTACTCTGTAATGACTTCAATTGACCTCTGTGCTGCAAAGATAGGTGGTGGAGGCAAGGCAGGAGCTCCGAGACGCAGCGTTACAGCTGATCCCGGGCTGCAACCTCCCACGGGTAGTGGGGGTGGACAGAGGAGATGCCCCTCGCAGCCCTGGGAGCCACAGCTACTCTGGGCCCTGGATTTAAGAGGTCTTTAAGGAGACTTCAGATGCAGCACTCAAGGTAGGGGCTGACGACCACGCACATTGCTGGAAATTCACTTGGAGAGGGATGCTTCTGTGTGAAATCCTGGAATTAAACCTCTGCTCTCAAAGCAATTATGAGCAGCTAAAGTGAGTTGGGAAATTGCCTCTCCCTTCCCACTGATCGAAATCCCATTTTGTGCCCTCACATTGCAAATGGAAGGGCATTCACCGAGTAACCCATGAAAACTGGAGATTAGGTCTGGGGCTCGAGTCTCCCCATCACTGAGCATTTTGGTTGCATCATAAGACCACACGGAAGTGGAGCCAGAAGAACACTGGACATTGCATCACTTAGGGATGGAAGGACCCCAGATCTGCAAGCTTTTGGAGAGCACAGGTCCATCTCTCCTGAAACAATACTGCAGAGTGCCAGCACGAGAACCGGCTGCCCCAGCCCTGGGCGAGGTGCCCTGGTTTCCACGCTGGATCCCCAAATCACCCAGTGACACTCAACCATCCCACCCACACTCAGCTGCTGCCCGGGGCTGGTCCCAGTCTCAGGGTGGCTCTCTCGGGGCTGCAGCACCTTCCCTAAAGCACCCACATCTCTGCAGCTCACGGGGGGCCAACTGCAGCCCCATCCAGCTATCTCTCCCAAATCATCTCCTGGATAAACATCAGAGCAAGTGCTAATAAAAAGGGTTGCTAAAAATACAGAAAAGGCATTTATTATTGAGGGAAAAATCCCTTGAATTACACCCGGGCTAATTAACATTTATACAAAGTGCACTCATCACAAACATACATTAACCTTTGAAGCATATATAAGAGCAATTGGGAAGTATATAATGAGAGCAGAAAGACAGCAGAGCACTAGACTTTCCTGCTGAAAATGCCACCCTTGCCTCCTCTTGGTTGAGTTCTGAAGCAGTTTCCCCACAATTACCAGATTCCCAGGGCAGATCCTTGCCAACCCTGGTCAGAGCCGGGATGGAATTGCCCACCCTGCCCGGAGGCTGTGCCTGGATGCTGCCCAAGGCTCCTCATCCCTCTTGCCCGCTATTCCACTGCCCTACGCCTCCAAAAACCAGTGATGACTCCTCATGGCCAGCCACGCCGGGGAGATGGGAAGAAAAATGAAGGGTTTTGTCCAAGATTTCAATTAAAAGAGCAATCAATATTGCTCCTGAAAGCAGCAAGAAGAGCAGCCACGATGCTGAGATGCCCTTAATGATTCCAGTCAGAGAAGTCATTAGCAAAGACAGTTCCCTGGCTTTTTTTGTTTTAATTGGGAATGGTGTGAGAGATCCAGCATCCTCAAGGAAAGGGAGAAGACTGAAAGACATCTGGGCAGCACTCAAGCTGGCAAGATGGGGTGTGGTGCCCACCTCTGTGTGCCAGTTGGGCTGGGAGAGGGAAAGGGAGGAAAAGGAAAACTCAGAGAGACAAATTCACCATTTCTTCACCCCGCTTATCCGTGCGGTAAGGAAATGGCTGTGGTCAATACTGCACCTCATTTAACAAGAACTAACAGTGATCAATACCCACTCCTTGGCCTCCCCTGCCCACACTTCATTACTGGAACCAGTACCACCCCACCGCAGGTCAGCAACACAGCACGGCGAGGCCAGCGCAGGGATGGCCACTTGTATTCCAACACAAGACTTCAGGCTGCAGAAATAATGCTCTCCTGTGGGGCAGGGCATAAACCCCAGCCCTCCAAACAGCCTGCATTTTTACATTTTTATATGTAGCATTTTATTTTTATATATACTCTAGTAAATATATATATTTATGTGCACACATATGGCCTCAAGTTGCACCAGGGGAGGGTTAGATTGGATACTAGAAAAAACTTCTTCACTGAAAGAGTGGTGAAGCCCTGGCAGAGGCTGCCCAGTGGGACAGTCTCCATCCCTGGAGGGGTTCAAAAACTGTGTCCCTGTGGCACTTGGGGAAATGGTTTAGCAGGCACTGTGGGGTTGGGCTGGTGGTTGGACTGGATGAGCTGAGAGGTTGTTTTTTATAAAAAATACATACTTATATTTTTATTATAGATATTTTATTGCATATATTTATAGATATTTTAATGTATGTGTTATCTATCTATCTATCTATCTATCTATCTATCTATCTATCTACCTATCTCATTCCCTGGGGAGGTTCTAAGCTCTTTGTGAGAGGTCACTGCCCCATCACAGGCTGTACCCAGGTCTCCCCACTGCACCCCAACCAGCTCAACCTGCTGCCAAATCCCGTGAGGGGTCAGGGAAGGAGAGAAGGGTAAGGATTCATTTCAAGAGCCGTCGCCGACCCCAGGGCTTTTGTTTGCTCAGCAATCAAGAAGCACTTCTGATTTCAGTTGTGTGCAACTCCTCATAAATCCTCCCAGAGCCAACAAAAGCCAAAGTCATTTAACTCTGTGCTAATATAAAAGTGGGCAGGAAGGAGCTGGCGCATGGCAGCGAGCACAAGACTTTCCAGAGGAACAATGAGGAGCAATTATGCTTATCGGGCGCTGGGGTGGGATCCGGCACGTCTGCAGGCTGGTGCCAGTAATCACAGCTAATTTTACAAAGTCTGGATGACATATAGGGAAGATTTAGATGTTCTAATTACTCTGCTGAATACCAGGGGTGCTGCTGATGAGGGAGGCAGGCACATGCACATCCACACATCCGCACTCGAAGCCAATTAAGGAAGAAAAACAGCAACAAGGAGCCTGCAGGCTCAGAAGCTCTTCACAAAAAAGTAGGTCTGAGCTGACCTACCCCTTGCTGTAAAACACAGCAACCACAAACGAGTGAGAAGACTTCTGATGGTCAGTTCCCAGCAGTGAGGACCTGACAGCTTTGCACGGGGCAGGAGAGGATTCAAGACATCTGCCAAGCTACAAAGCTTAATTCTTAGCTAATAGCATTGTGGTACGTAAGAGAATCATAGAATTGTTTGGTTGGAACAGACCTTTGAGATCATCCAGTCCAACCATCAGCCCAACCCCACTGTGCCTGCTAAACCATGTCCCAAAGTGCCACATCTACATGTTTTTGAACCCCTCCAGGGGTGGAGACTCCCACACTGCCCTGGGCAGCCTCTGCCAGGGTTACACCACTCTTTCAGTAAAGAAACTTTTCCTAATATCCAATCTAAACCTCCCCTGGCACAACTTGAGGCCATTTCCTCTTATCCTATCACTTGTTACTTGGGAGAAGAGCCCAGCACCCACCTCACCACAACCTCCTTTCAGGAGCTGCAGAGAGCAATGAGGTCTCCCCTCAGCCTCCTCTTCCCCAGACTGAACAGCCCCAGGTTCCTCAGCCACTCCCAGAACCCCTGTTCCCCAGCCCCTTCCCCAGCTGTTCGCCCTCTCCAGACATGCTCCAGCCCCTCAATCTCTTTCTCGTAGGGAGGGGTCCAAAACTGAACAAAGTACTCAAGGTGCAGCCTCACCAGTGCCAAGTCCAGGGTGATGATCCCTTCCTGCTCCTCCTGGCCACACCGTGGATGATCCAGGCCAGGATAAAAGCCCAATCTGAAAGATTTCACAAGCAGACAGCAAGCATCAGCACCAGTATCTCCTTTTTCAGCCTTGTCAGTTCTGTCCCAAGCCGTTGATTTAAATGGGGGCAGGGAGGGTCTGTAATTAGCAAGGGCTGCTGGTCCTGTAATCCCTCACTGGAGGTTATGGTGCAGAAAGGGAGATGTCAGCCAAGGTAAAGGACTTTGTCAGGCAGGAAATGGTGTGTTTCAAATGCTGATTTAGCTCGTGTCTCTGAGCAAAACAGGTAACCTCTTGCTCCTCTCTTCTAGCATTTAAAAAACATATTTCAGAAACAGGTAAATACAAATGGAGAAGCTTTTCATTTCCTCTGTTGTCAGGGGCAAATATTTGCTCTCACAGAGATAAGAATTTGATGGTCTGGATAACTGCAGACTTCTGCTGTCCAGAGAGGAGACATTAATGCAAATTCCTGTCCACTTCTATGTTTAATAAATTATCACAGCTTTCATCTTGAGTCAGAAAGTCCTCCCATCAGACATCACTGCAGTGAGCTGGGGCTGCTCCCAAGGCTGGTGGGACGATGGACTGATGGGATGCTGGGGCAGCAGCACCAGTCTGCTGCCCAGCTCTGTCATCATCCAGCAGCTCCTGCTCTGAGGGTCCCAAACCCAGGTGGGGCTGATCCCAATCCCCATCCCAACATCGCTTTTGGTGCTCTGCAAGTTGAACTCGAAGACTGCAAAGGTCTTTCACAACCAGGTGATTCTATAATTGTAAATGGGAGCTCACAGCTCCTAAAACACTCGAGAACAGTTTGCAAATGTTGCTTCCTGCAAAATTGGGTATGAAAAATGCAGGTTTGGCATCTGCTGAGAGGGACAGACACAATCCCCTGAGCCCAAGTGCCAGGGCTGTGTGGTAAAACCTGGCACGGGGCTGCACCTCCACTGCCAGCACTGAATCCTTGGTGCAGCGTGGTTCTACCTGTGCCTGCTCCTCTTTCCTGTACAAAGAGCACCTACTTAGTAAGGGCTTTAAAATACACGGCAGCAAACTTTAGCCAATAAAAAAATCAAATCCTCAGATCTTAAATATAAATGATCAAAAACCTGCTAAAAAATCCTGAAAAATTAAAGAATAATCTGAAAGAACAGAGCTGAGTTTTAACCTTGATGCCTCAAAGCCTACGAAGAGCTCTCTTGCTATTGATTTACATGGAAAACTTGGATGGAGAGCAGGGTGAAGCACAAAGACAGAGCAGAGATCGTGACCCCACGGCCTTCCACGTCTCATCAACACCCAGCAAAAGCAAGCAGGGTGGGAGTGACTCTGAAACTCATCCTGGTCTCAAACAAGCCAGGACCCGGGGTGCTCCTTCCCATATTTTCTTTGATTTGCAGTTTTTTTACAGCTGGTGAGGGAGGAAGAGGCAGAGGAGGAGCTGGGAGGCTGCTGCAGCAGCAGAGCTCCTCTCCTCTCCTCTCTGCCCGTGCTGCCTGGCTCAGAGGGACCCGGCTCCTCGCAGCTGCCTGAGCTGAGATACTGCAGGGCTCACATAAAAACCTTACTTATCTTGCCGGGGAGAAAGCGCTGGCTTTTAAATGCTACATGTTCAAACAGAAAATATTCCTCTCAGCCTCTGAAGAGCTTTACACAGAACACAGCCTCATTTTTTCTTCGGGTGTTTTTCCTCCCTGGCAATAAAAAGCATCCTCTATCAATACTCTTTTAGGATTTTCTTTCTTTAATACGCACATGTTTTCCTCTTTCTCTCTCTTCTGCAGCTGTGCCAGAGCCAAGGCTTTGACCTTTTGGAGCCAGCTGGGCCTGGGGAAGCCCGGGCAGCGATGAGGCAGAAGGCCAGGCAGTGTGGCCAGAACCTGTGATCCCTCAGATCTGGGAGACAAAAGCAAGAGCAGCTTTATCTGTTGGCCACTCACAACTGCTCCACGTAACCACGGTTGGTCCTGGTGCTCCCTGTGAGAGTGAGGGTCTGCAGTGACTGGACCAACAGGGTGGGTGGTGTAACCTTGTGCTGGTGGTAGGACAAGACTTACTTTGCCTTCCTGGATCAGCCACTAGTCCACTGAGAACAAGTACAATAATTCTGCTATGCATTTGATCTTCCATCTGGATGTCAAGACCTTCCCCAGCTTTATGTGTAATTAAGACCTTAGCATTAGGTGTAATGAAGGCTGCTGGCTGCACGGGTCCAAAATGCATCTGCTGCAGGGAGTGAGCTTGCCTGGCCATGGCTGCATGGAATAAGAGACTCCTAGAATCACCTGGTTGGAAAAGACCTCTGAGATCATCGAGTCTAACAGTCGGCATGGGCCAACAGCCTCTACAGGACATCAAACCCAAGATCCATCCCATCTCCAATTCTTCAAGCTGCATTTTGATTGCAAAGCACTTGGAAAAGCTCTGTATTTCACTGCAAACCAGCAGTGGGGTTTTTCAAAGACACGACTTGTTTAAAGTAATTCAACTTGGAACTCATGTAGGACGTGAGAGCCCATTCCAGTGGCCAGTTCATACCCACAACAAGCAGTGGCACATCTACTGGCCAGCTTTCCTGCTGCTCTGGGAAAGGCCCTGAGGGGCTCCATGGATTTCACCTCCAGCAGGCACAGCCTCCAGCGAGCTCTGCCTTGGGGCACGGAGCTAAGGAGCTGTGAACAGAAGGTGCTTAATTTCCTTTGCATGTCTCTCTTTATGGGGATGTTTTATTTATTTCTGTATTCACTTGGTAATTGCTTAGTGGGGAGGAAGAGAAAGTTGTTAAACTGTTTTTTCCCAGGTATTTTTAATGTATTTTTTTAGCATTCCTCCAGGCCCTGAACCAGCAAAGCATGAATTTAACTTCAAGCAAACCCAGATGACATTTTCTGTGGCTGAGGCCTCACCCCCCCACGGAGCAGCAAGACCCCAACCAGCAGAGCCCCTGCTCTGGCTCCATGAGCACTGGGCATCGTCCTCACAGAAGCCAGCAGCGACCTGCACATGGGATTGAGGGTGAGCTGCCCATCCTGGAGCGCTGCCATTCCAGCTCCCAGCTGGGAAACCCGGTTCAACCCCCAGGCTGGGACCCCCTCCTCTCACTGCCTTTGCCCCAGGGCTGTGTGGTCAGCACGGACACCCAAGGGGCAGGAGTCACCCTGCCCGAGCAATCTGTGATTTCTCTCCTTCTGAAAAGAAATGAAAAACCTCGGTGGTATTTTCACAAAGAGTTCAGGGGAGAAAAAAATTACAGTGCTGTAAAATCATTGGGGTTAAGAAACCAATTTCCTTTCCAACTCTGTCATGGAATACGGGGAGAATCCAGTCATTAATGACTTAAAAAAGTTCAGGGCAAGAATACACTGTTCTATTTATAGATTGGTTTGGGTTGGAAGAGACCTCAAGGCCCACTCAGTTCCACCCCCATCCACCCACAATCCCTCTGGGACCTGTGCCAGGGCCTCCCCATCCTCACAGCAGAACATTTCTCCTTAAGATCTCATCTCACTCTCCCCTCTTTCAGCTCAAAACCGTTCCCCTTGTTCTGTCCCTGCATTCCCTGATCAAGAGCCCCTCCCCAGCTTTCCTGGAGCCCCTTTCAGTCCTGGGAGGCTGCTCTAAGGTCTCCATGGAGCCTTCTCTTCTCCAGGCTGGACAACCCCAACTCTCTTCAGCCCTGTCCTCATATGGGAGGTGCTTCAGACCCCGGATCATCTCCATGGTCTCCTCTGCACTTGCTCCAACAGCTCCATGTCCCTCCTGTGCTGAGGATTCCAGAACTGAATGCAGGACTCCAGGTGGGGTCTCCCCAGAGCGGAGCAGAGGGGAAGAATCCCTTCCCTTGCCCTGCTGGTCCCACTGCTCTGGATGCACGCTCAGTCCTCCCGTGTGTTGGATTCTAGTGAATCACGATTCCGTGATTCACCAGAGCCAAGGGGAATGAAGCCTGGACCCCCTGCGAGCCAGTCCTCACCTCACAGCCACATCTGCAACCACTCTCCTCTCTGAAGAACTCTCACTTTCTATTTTTATCCTCTTTTCAGTGCACATCCCTACCTGTGCCAGAAAGGAAGAAAGGGGAAAGTAAGTTCATCTCACGTAGAGAAGCAAAAGGGAGATAAATAACAGCCCAGTCCACTCAGAGGCAGCCCTTCAGGATTTCAAAAGTTGTTTTTCCTCTGACACTGCCAGTCCGGGGCAGCACCAGACGCAGCTCTGTCACCTCCCAGCTGGCCCAAAGGCAGGAATCCATCCCTCCCTTCATGGCCATCAGCAGCTGCTTTCAAAGATCAGGAGACAGGATTTCGTTCAGCGCGTGCGCTGTGATCCTGGCCTTCTGCTCCCTCTCACTCTCCCTCCCTTCCTTTGGCCCCATCCCTGGGAAGGGGCTGCTCTGGAGGTCAGTGCTGTCAATCAGCAGCCAACCTGGAGAGGAGGGAGTGGAGGCAGAAGGTGAGATGTGCACGAAGGCACATCCCCACCCAGGAACGACGTGCCTGCTTGTGCCGGAGCGGGGCACTGCTGATTCGAGCCCTTACACAGCTCAAGCCCAGCATCCTGCAGGCTTTAACACCGGTGTGTGCACTTCATTCTCTCTCTCTGGGAGGCAGGTAAGTGTACAATAAAACACACACACAAATACACAGCTTTGAAATGATGATGGGGAAGACAAGCTGGAAACAGACACTTGGCACAGCACAGCAGAGCCCCTGCAGCCACCATCTCCAGGAGAGCTCCAGGAGCTCTGCTCCCTGGCAGCCCCAAGGCCAAGGCCAGGGCTGGCCAGCTTTGTGCACAGCCCAGACCTTCACCGTGCCTGCACACCAGCACAGAGTGAGCTGAGGATAAGGACTGACCCTCCTTTACTTGACTAAATCAAAGATAATGCCTGAAAATGCCAAAACTTGCATTGAAATTAATGGCACTTTGATGCCAAAATGCCTTTGTGTATGTGGCCCTCTAGGTCTTTATCTTGATTCAATATTCTTTGGAAGTCAGTGTAGAGTGAAGGATAGGTTTTCATCTAAGATTTTGCTGACTAGAAGTCATGGGCTGTAGGTAAATCTCACCTGGTAATATCTCAGCCGTCATAGCCCTCTCAAAACTCTGGGTAGCACAAGCATCCATCAGGGCTGACACATTAATACAAACAGTATTATTTTCACATCATTTAAGGCCTCTCTTCCCACTTTTGTTTTGCAATTGAAAATATTTTTGAGCCATAACACCACTGCCATCCTCACCCCGCTGTCTGGAGCCACTGCCCGGGGTCCACAGGGACTGTTTCCATTCCAGTCAGAATTAAGCATCTGAAGGGGTTTAGATTTAATCCCATTCAAATGCACATTTTGTCAGGATAAAAGAAAAAATAGAGCACTCTGGCTGGAACAAATTAAGCCCAGGTGATGCTGAGGGTGGCAGGGGCTTTACAGCTCATTGCATATGCAGGGAATAAAGATAAATCACAGGAGCCAGGAGCAGAATTAGGATCTGGTTACAAGTAACCCAGCCTTGGCTGAAGCTGCCATCGCAGGATTAATGCATCCATTTAGAAGAGATCACGGTGTGTGTGTTCAGACAACACCTGTATCATCACAGAGAGGTGGGGACTGGGGCAGGATCTGCTCTGCACTAGGAGATTTGCTCTGGAGGAATCTTAGACTTGGAGGAACATCATTGGCCAACGTGGACCTGACCAGCCCCAAGCATCCAAGTGACCTCAGCAAGGTGTGTGGCCCCATGCTGGCCCTGTGTAGGTGAGAGGGAACCACCTGCACGTCCTGTCCTGGAGCAGTGGAGGCATTAATGATAGAATCATTTGGTTGGAAAAGACCTTTGAGATCCAGTCCAACTGTACCTGCCCAGTACTAAACCAGATTCCTGAGCACCTCATCTACCCATCTTTTAAACACCTCCAGGGATGGTGACTCACCCATCCCCCTGGGCAGCCTCTGCCAGTGCCTGACAACCCTTTCAGTAATGAAATTTTTCCCAATGTCTAATCTGAACCTGCCCTGGTGCAACTGATGCCAAGACTCAGGGCACAGGGCAACCAGAGCTGCTGCACAGCCTTTCCACAGCACGCCCAGACTGCCGAGCTCCTCACTGCTCCCTGGAAGAGACCATTCCTGGCTGCTGCTGCCTGGCTGTGCTGGAGGCAGCGTTCCTCCCAGACCCGCTGCCTGCCAGGACACAAAAGTGCTCCCCCAAATTAGATCTCAAACAAAAGGTGCCACAAAGGAGTCGACGGCGGCTTCGAAGCCTCACTCATCCCTTTGTGTGTCAGCAGCTCGGCCGCTGCTCGAAGCTCAACTCCATGGACTTCTAAAAGCAAACAGGCTGCACCCTCACCAGCTAAATTCCTGCTTCCCCCATTGCTACCAACCAGAGTGACAGCTGCCTCCTCTTCAGAGCCCCTCTTGTTGAGAGCAAACTGGGTGAGGATCAAACACGAATGGTTTTCAGCTGAAAGAGGGGAGATTTAGCTGAGTTCTTGGGAAGAAATGTTTTCCTGTGAGGGTGGGGAGGCCCTGGCCCAGGTTGCCCAGAGCAGTGGTGGCTGCCCCATCCCTGGAGGTGTTCAAGGCCAGGTTGGATGGGGCTCTGAACCCCCTGATCCAGTGGGAGGTGTCCCTGCCCATGGCAGGGGGTTGGGACTGGGTGGGCTTTGAGGTCCCTTCCAACCCAAACCATTCTATGATTTGTCCTATGATTTAGACAGAAAATGTGCCCCAGATGGGAATCCAGAGTGGGCCATACAAAAGCTGCTTACCTAATGGGGAGAAGACATGGGGCTCCAGCAGTCGTGGACTGAGGTTTCCTCATTCTCTGCCTCCTGGTGAAGACTGGAAACAGCCTGCTCTGAAGCTTCTACACCACTTCCAAGCACAGTGAGAGACAGACACCAACACAGCTTCCCAGCCACAGAGATGGTCTGGTACAGCTTGTTTATGACAGGCAGAAAAGTCAAATTACTGCAAATGTAATCTGGAAGTTAAAAAATGGGGACAAGTTAAATGAAAAATTAAGTATTTATTTTCATAATATTGATTTTTTCCCATCATTTTAAAAAATGTTCATTTTGAACACTTTTTTCCAGCAGAGGCAAAAAAAATCCCTACAGCATATAATAAACATTTCCCTTTTAAAAAAGTTGATGGTGATGCAGCTCTATATTTCATTTGTTCAGCAGTACCTGCTCTGCCATCTATTTGGAAGAATATTGAAGGAAAAATAGTTTGATAAGTTTTTTTCTCATCAAAAATGGGTCCCATCCACTCAGTTTTTAGGGAAGAAGCAGGATTGATTTGCCTCTGTGAAAATTTACCATTTGGCAGGGAGCGTTCTCCTTCGAACAGACATGAACAGCTCGACACGGGCGCTGCTGCATCTGCTCACCCAGCCACAAACGACCACCCAGCCAAAACTCTTCGGTCTGCTAATTGTAAAACTAACTTCAATGAACATAACATAAAGGCTATCAAGCTGAACTGTTGGACAAATAGGACAGATGATATTAAGGCACAGCCAAGGCTTCAGGGCACACATCTCTGGCCTGGAAGATGGGTGCTCACAGGCTTCTGGCGTGGGAAAACTCCCTGATTGTGCCTCAGTTTCCTCTTAGCCGTGAGCCCAATCACTGCCAACCCAAGCCCTTTCCCAAAGGATGAAGATAGTGGAGTTGATGGTTGGATTCGATGATCTTAAAGGTCTATTCCAACCTACATGACCCTGTGATTCTCTGACACCCAGCAGCCTTCTGCTCAGGTGTGAGGAACAGCGTTAAGCTCTGCAGAACAGTTCCTGCACGTGGGCGAAGGCGGCTCCTCTCCCACACCACGGCCGTTGCTTTCACAGTTGCCTTCTCCTGGAAGGGCACTTGTGTCGCTGCTCAACAAGCACTTGCCTGCAAATAGACACTTTATTAAGGTTTTTTTTTTTGGTTATGCATTGTAATTTAATACAAAGGATTTTTTTTTTTGTCCTAAGAAACAGAAAGGAGCTCTCGGAACCACTCACTTTCTCATCCTTTTGTGTGATAAATCATGGCAGAATTATTCTACCCTCAAACATTTCCAGTGAGAGGGGATATCAAAGTGGGTTTGGTTTCCTGTGTGAGCTTTTAAAACGCCTTGTGGTTTCTCAGACCATTTTCTTCCCTTTGTGTGATGCATCTACCTCCCTCCTTTTCTATTCTTCTCTCCAGGAAGGCTGAGATTTCTTTTTAAGCAAAGAAAAAAGACTTTCTTTTCCTTCTTTGTTCTCCCGCTACTCCCTAAATGATTCCTCCTTCCTCTCCTGGGCCCCTGCTGCCCTCTCCCCATAACAGCACGAAGGGTGAAAGCTCTCAAGGGCTCCAGGGATGGTGGGAGTCCTTCAGCTGGCAAGGCTGTAGGCAGGGCTGGCACAGGCAGAGATGAGCAACTCAACCCAGCACAGGGGCAGAAATGGGGGAAACCATCTGGGATGCAATGGCAGGAGATCCCTGGCCCTGTGCTCACACAAAAAGAGCTGAAGGTGCCAGGTTACCTTCCCACAAACATGTCTTGCCTTGTCCTGGCCTGAGTGTTGGTACCCAACAGCATCTCCGGATGTGGAGGGAAGGGCCCTGGGGCTGGCATGGGTTCAGTGGAGCCAAAGCCTGGGCTCTGGGTGAACTCTAAGACCCAACTAACACAGCAAGGCTATGATCTCTGCTGCGAGCTCCTCTAAAGCAATTAAGAAGTACTTTCCAAGAGCAGAGTGTCATTAGCATCTCGTACTCGATAACCCCAGCAGCAAATCGCGGTTTAGTGCATTGTCTCAAGCCAGGCTGATTAACTCTGACAGTGATCAAATGATCTTAATGATTTGTCAGGCAGCTGTCATATCCAAATCTGTTTATGATGAGGATCGGCGAGAAAAAGCAATTAATTTAGTTTGTTTACCATCAGGATGGGCCTGGACACCCCAGAGTCATTAAAAGAAGAAAAGGCATCTCTGAAAAGCTACAGCTATTTGATTACAACAAGCACCACGAGCAGGGTTGCTCCAGCATAGCAAAAGACTTTCAAAGTGCATAAATCAAAAACTACAGCAGTGTGAAATTTGACCAACGCAAGCCAAATGAAGTGTCCAAAGCCCTGGGCACCAGAGTTTTCCTTTAATAGCTTTGGTGACCTTTAGGGGTGGGCAACCTCTCGGCATGAAATGGGAATGTCTCAGATTTGCATGGGTTATCGCTGGGTAAGGTAAGTGGGATGGGAGAAAGGGAATAAGGGGAAGAAACAGGTATCACTCTTTGAATCACAACATCCAGGAGAATTGGACACAACATGGGCACACACTGAGAAAGCTGATGGCCTTCAACCTACTCTGCAGGTCCTGGGGGACCTTGGGAAGCCCAGAGGGAAAACAGAGGTAGTGGCAAAGGAGGAAGAGTACGAAAGGTGCCAAAGTTGAGCTCTGCCCCTGGTCACAGTGCCGTGGGAATCAGTGCAAAGCCACTTGTCAAAGCCTCAGAGCTGATTTTTTCAGAGTGACATTGTCACACAGACACATCCAACACCTGCAATCATCCCAAAAACAGTTCAGGTGTCACATTCCCATAAACAACGCCCTTTCTAACGAACTGGCAGGTCCCAACGAAGCTCAGCATTGCTGGAGCACTCCCAGCCAGCTCTCTCTGAGAGCTAAAGCAGTTTGCAAATCCACACCTCATCCTCTATTCCATTTAAATGATCTACCATCTTTAGCAGGGCTGAGCCTCTCCAGAGCCTGTATCCAAGGCAACAAGAGCTACCAGGGAAAAAATGGATCCAAGAAGTTATTAAAATCACAATATCCTTTCTGAGCAAGGCAGAGATAATGAGCGCGCGTTACGCTGGTTCCCTGCACTACGGGCTGGCTACCAGCCACCTGCTGGGTGAAGCTCCCTGGCTGGTTACCAAACACCAGCTTCGTGAAGGTATTTACGGTCCTAAAGACACCAAGCTTCCAAACCCCATAAAAACCCAGATCTTATTCACTACCTGTAGACTCAGCCTCCAGCACAGGACAGCAGCGTGTCCAAGCGTTAGGAAAGGGCCTGCATTTCAGATTTATGGGCAACTGGGGGATTTCAAGAGTATTTTTGCAAATAAGAAAATGTGAAATGCTGCTCTGCTTTCCAGGCAGCCCAGGACCCGTGTGCCACAGATGAGGCTGAGACCCTCGGGTTTCTCTTGTGTCCATCCCTTGGCACGTTCTTCCTTTTTTCCATACAGCAGGGAGATGTGATGAGTCCAGACCTGGAGGCACCAATGGCCCTGAAGCGTCTGCGTTGGGCAGAAACAGCCCCCAAAAGCAGTGGCTTTGCACGGACACCAGGGCTGGGGTGTTGGAGGTGAGGGGCCGTGGCAGGCAGCCACCGAGCACGCTCCCTGCTTTGCATACGAGGCTGCTGCAGTAATGAATCACTTCTGTGTGTGTCGCTAAGTGCTTTATAAATCCCAGGATTAGGAGAACACGTCAAAACGCTCACACTCTGCGTGCGCTTGGCACGAGACAAAACCTCCCGGAGTCAGACTGAGAATAAAATCGCGGTGTAATTTGTTCTGATGTCTCAGGACTCCAGATCCTCCGGTTCCATCGCAGGACAAACTCCTGCCGATTTTACAATGAAGGACAGCTTTGCCTTGCAAGCTCAAAGTCAAAATCTGGGATTATCTTTCCCCTCCGCCTCTCCAGAGCAACGCGCGACGTTAAAGATTTGATTTGCAAAGAGGCTGTGCAAACATTTCCCTTTATCTGTCCTTTTGTTTGAGCTGCTCAAAGATTTTAAAGCAAAACGCTGATCTCTCCAGAGATTTATATTGAAACCAAAGGACTCGGTTGAGCATCACTTCCATAAACTGCATCCCTATTTGCTCAAAAAAGGGAGTGGATACTCCTCAAAACAAGCCCGGGAGCAGCAGGCAGGCAGTGAACTGAGGTGATCGTTGCAAAGGCTGCCAGTGACTTCAGCAAACCCCCACAAGCCTCAGTGACTCTGGATTTGTTCTTGCACCAAACCCAAGAATCAAGAGACTTTTGTCGGTGGTGAATTTTTATCACCGATATTTATAGAGTCGCGGTGAGCGGGTTCCAAACAGACACAGGTAATTAATGCCTGGCATTAATTCAGGCTGAGATCTAAACCACCTCCCAGGTCAGGTCAACACTGCGACAGCTCCACCACCACCACCCCTGGCTGTGCATCACACGCTGGATGTTCAGTCCCTCCCTCTCTCCCGCCGGGTTGGGAACCAGAGCAATCTGCACGAGCACGGTGCACCCATGCGCCAGAACCACGGCATCTGTACAGTGCTTGTCTTGTCGTAATTACAACAGCAAAACTGAAACAGTTTATGATATTCCTCATCTTGCAAAATTATACCAGCACAGCTTTTAAAGTGACGATTAACCAAAATTCACAGCCTCAATTCCTGAGTCGTTAATTCAGTGGTTTTTAGCGTATTTTTCAAATGAAATGTTCAGCAAAGAGTATTTATTCATTCTTCATTGCTTTCTAGCTGTAAAAATAATCAAATTAAATCTCACTCTCCAATCCAAACAAGACTTCAGATGTTGAGGCAGTCAAAACAAGCACAGGAGAAAGGCAAAAACGTTCATGGCATTTTCCCACCCATTCCGGATCAAAGCTGAAGGCTTTGATCACTGGTTTAGTTTGGCAAATCCTGGTTGAATAACAGGAGCAATAACCCCTTACTAGAAATGTTTGACCTTTTTTCTTGGTTTTCCCACTCTCCAAAAGCAAAATTTTGATGGATAATGTCAGAAAGTGAATAAACTGGGTTTGAAGGTGGCTTTTTTTGCATGTTTCTCCTATAAACAGCCCCTTTGGGCAGCACCCACCGAGCTCTGACTGCAGCAGGGATGCTCGGGACCCCCATCACTGCAGGACTCAGGCTCTGCCTGCATCAGCCACTTCCCTGTCACGTTCCCTCAGCACTTCCAGCACCTCTGGGTCTCAGCCCAAAGCCTGATTTGCTGCCAGAAAGCAAATGAAGAGGAACAAAGGGAGGTGCCACAGTCTGCCCCTACACAGGGGAGCAGTGTTTGCAGCCCAAGCTTTGCAGAGGGGACGTCTGGTTTTGGGGAGCTCAGTGATGTGTCTATGATTGAAGTGATTTCCTCTGCCTTCAGATGCCGTCAAGACTCACAAGGGATCAGGAGAGATCTCCTCTGCAAGGGGGAGGAGGGAGATTTTCCTTTCCTTTTCTTAAAGGGATGTAAATAAGGAAAGCAGCAGCAATCAGGCTGCTGTCTCTAGGACAGCATCTCTGGAGCTTATTCTCTTCACCATAGGGGTTTGATGAAGGCAAACTTTTCCTGACTCACTGCAGCACATGCAGAAAGATCCTGTTTCCAAGGAAACAGGGTTCTTTTGCATGTCCAGCATGCGGTCAAAGATAGGGAAAGGTTGTGAAGACAGAGCTTGCCTTCCTACATGGCTGCTGCTGCCCTCCCTCCCAGACAGGCATGGAGCATTCCCAACACAACCCATCACATCCCAGTCAGGCAGCATCTCTTTGGAGAGGAGGGCTGGTGCAGCCACAGTTCTGTGCAGTGCTGGGGTGCTTGTTTTAATCAGAAAAGGAGGGGATGGGCGGTTTTCATCTCTACATCACCTGTAAATTTTAGGGACCACAGCATCCCCCAGAAAAGTAACACCCCAAACCATAAGCAGGCAGGATTTGGTCACTCCTTCTCTGTCTTGCCTACCCAGTTGGCCCAACCAGGAGTGAACCCCTAAAGCTCGCCACCTCTCTAGCCAGGAATAGGAAGCTGATGACTTTTACTGGTCCAGGACTGAGATGCAGGAAGATATCGCGCTAAGCACTTTGCCACATAGAGCCTGGAGCACAAAGGAACCACCTCGTGCCCCTCAGCATCACCTACCACCACCCTCTTTTTATCTGGGGAGAAGTCACTAAACTGCTGTGAAGAAAGTGCACCCCAGCACCCACCGAGACCCTCGCCCTGGTCCCACTGACGTGTTTACAGGCAGACCCGGGGCACAGGTTGCCTCTTTCCTCATGTTTCAGGGCCACCTCCAGCAGGGAACACCAGAGCAAAGCAGCTCTGCCCACAGAGGGGCTGCAGCAGCTGTAATTTGTGTGCTTGCATGCTGTGAGGCTCTGGCTGAAAGCTGTGCGTGGCTCTGAAGCCGTGTACATCTGCAGCTATACATTTGCAGACACTGTCTGTGTCTATAATTAATTAATGTTTGCACAGTGCTTTTAAGATAAAGTGGCGTATAAGTACCAACTATCATTATTATTAGACCCATCCTGATTTAAACCCATCAAAAGGCAGGAAATTGGGGGTTTAAGAGCCTGGCAGCCTGGTCACACAGCGCTGCTAAAACTCACATCTCTATGCTCTGCATTTTACTCAGCAGAGTACATTCAGTCACAAATGGCAGCTGTGGATTTGAAGATTTAGCCCAGAATTTACTGGCTTTTCTATCTCGAAGGGAGTAATCTCTCATGAAGGGTCCCTTCATCAGGGAGTCAGGAAAAAAAAAGGTTAATGCATCAATTCAAGGGACCTTCCTGGCCTGTTCCCAGGCTTAGAATCATTGAAGGTCCTGAGTTGGAAGGGACCCACAAGGATCATCGTGTTTGACTCCTGTCCCTGCACAGGAAACCCCAACATTCACACTGTGCGTTCAAATGCTTCTGCAATATTATAGCAGCCTTCCAGTACCTGAAAGAAAGCTGGGGAGGGACTTTTTACAAGGGCAAGTAGAGACAGGATGAGGGGGAATGGCTTTAAGTTGGAAGGGAGAAGATTTAGATTAGACATTAGGAAGAAATTCTTCATGATAGTGGTAGGGAGGCCCTGGCACAGGTTGCCCAGGGAAGTTACAGATGTCTTCTCCCTGGAGGTGTTGAAGGCCAGGTTGGATGGGGCTTTGAGCCCCCTGATCCACTGGAAGGTGTCCTTGCCCATGGTAGGGGTTTGGAATTGGAAGGTCTTGAGGTTCCTTCCAACCCAAACCATTCCATGACTCTATGATTCTATGACATTGTCAGGCTTGGGGCTGTGGTTGCTTCCCTGGGGAGCTGCTCCAGTGCTGCACCACCCTCTGGGTGAAGAACCTTTTCCTGATGTCCAACCTAACCCTTCCCTGGCATCTTCCTGCCACTCCCCAGGTCCAGAGAGAAGAGCTCAGCGTCTGCTCCTCCTCCTCCTCCCTTGTGAGGAAGCTGCAGACCACAAGGCTTTGCCACGTGCACGTGGGTAGCGCTGCCACGGGCGCTGGGTGTCAGCAGCACTGGCCCTGCCGCAGGATGGGGCGGGAACCAGCACTGCCCGCTTCGCCGCCGCGGCTCCCCACGCTGCCCTCCGAGTCCTGGGTTTTCTCCTCCTCTGTTCCCATTACCAGCACTGAAAACCCTGGTTACAAAAGTACTCATTTGAGCTGAGTTCATTTTAAATGTCAACCTCTAAGAGCTGGGGAGGGCTAATTAGTAAGGGGGAAGGGGAATGGGGATGCTGAGAACTTTAATTTCACTCAGGGCAGCCAAGCCTGAAGAGAACTCCGAGCTCACCATTAGCCCCAGGCCTTTAATTCGACTCCAAACGTTCGTCAGTAACACTAACGAACGGGAAGGAGTGGCGGCACAGGGAAGTGCTAACGCCAGGCAGGCCCCGGTGTCTCGGTGCAAGGTGCTAATTGGGGATTTAAATGGGTGAAGAAACCTCTGTGCAAACCATCCCGACAGCCGCTGCACTGCATGGAGGGGCTGGCAGCACCCAGAACCTACCTGAGAGGGGCAGGGAAAGAGGGGTCGGCAACGCCATGGACGGTTCCTGCAGTCAATGGGTTTGAGTATGGTGTGAAAGAAAGGGAGAAAAAAGGAAAGAGAGAGGAGGAAGAGAGAGCAGGGGAGGACAGAAAGCTGAGGCTGCTGCGTCCCTCCCCTGAGCCAAGGCTGGCAGAGCCCTGCCAGGTCCTCGCCTGCTGCCTCACACGCTGCTTCCACCTGGTCAGTAGCAAAAAGAGAATAATTTATTCCTTCTGCTGCCAGAATTGCTCTTTTCTATTTGCAATTTTTTTAGTGTTTTCATTTTCATTCTCAGGACACCGAATCCACACAAGCACTGGACTGTCTCCCCTCCCTGCTCACAAACTCCTGGTCTGGAGCGATGCCTCCTCAAACAGATGCAACAAAGTCCTACCAACAGCCCCTGCAGTCCCCTTCTCCACTTCTCCCACATCACAAGCTGTTTTCAGCTTCTGATCTGTAAAACCTGTTCTCCCTTTCAAGTACCAACCTTGTGTCTGAGACTGCAAATGCACCAATGGTCTGGATAAGGCGAGGACCTTCTTGTGCAACCCAGGAGAGGCACCATCTTGTAGGATCCTGGACACTGCAGCTGAGCAACCAGTCGCTCCCATCACCCAGTCCCTCTGATACCCAACAGACACCAAGGTGTCGGTGGGACAGAGAAGGCAAAGCAAGGTGGTGGTGGTGGTAAGTCCTGGGGCTCCCTCCCTGTCTCAGCCCTGGGTTTTCTTTTCAGCAAACACTTTCTAAAAAGACACCCAACTCATTTTGGATTTCTGGATGTTGTGGGACTGGGACACCAAGCTCCTAAGGGGTTCTGAAGCCTGTTTGAGCCCTGCAATCTCAAAAACAACCAGAACGCCTCACTCCAGCTGTCCGCCAGCCAGCCCAGTGCTGCTGAAGAGCTTTGCTGGATCCCACTGGTGGGTTTAACCATGCTGCTCCCTGGTGGGAAACACCTGGAAGCTGGTAGCCATGGGATGGACAAGGGGAGTGGGATGTGGGCAGAGCTGTAAAGGACACTGCCACCTCTGCCTGGGCTCATCCTCCTTCCAGTTGAGGTGCACAAAGCAGGCAGCTCGGCAGATGGGATGTTCAACATCTTCCCAAAGCCTGTGCTCATCTTCAAAACATTCCCAGGGATGGAGACATCAATCACAGCACTTTCTAAAGCGCCCAGTATTTCATTGCCTTCTCTGTTTAAAAAATCAGTGTTATGATTTGGGTTAGATCATTTGAATTTCCCTGTTCATTATTTTAACCCCTCTGTGATACAGACATTTTCATCCCCCAGCGCAGAGTCTCTGCCAGGCCCTGGGAAAGGCTTCAAAGGCACTTGTGATCCACCATACGCGCAGAGCCCAGCCCGGCACCGCGGCGCTGCAGCCTCTCCCCTCTCCCATGCCGAGGCAGAGGGCCGGATCCTGCTGACACATCTTCCTGCCCAACCTTTAATCTGCCAGGGGGAGGATGTGGTTTCAGATGCTGCCTATGAGAACTGTTAGGAACTATCAACGGTATAATTTTATCTACCTGCAGAACTGACAGGCATATTTCAACAGTAGTATATTATCAATTATAAGCCTAACAGAGCATGTTCTCCCATCTGATTGTTGGAAAAATCACTTGTCAAGGGCTGGTAAAGACCACAGCTGTCTTCTTCGTACAGACAGCCCTGCAAGAGATGTGAAGCTTCTGTGGTACAATGCTTTTGCTTTTTCTTCCTTTTATTTCTTTTCTTTTTTTTTTTCTAATCTCTGGTATAATAGAAGAGAGCTGAAAAAGGTGATTTCTATAGTGTCTTTACACCGACAATGTTTTACAAAGCAGTGAGTTAGATACTGGCAGCACAGTGACAACGTTAATCAAACAGCGCGGTGGCCGTGGGCGCGGGGATGGCTCACGCGCAGCTGATGGGAAGAGGGGAGCCAGCCCTGTTGGGCAGGACCCTCCTCTCCCCCTCTGCAAGCGCTTTGTGCCCGAGGAACAGGGGCTTTGCTGTTCCCAGCCAAGAAACCATTTGTTTCCAAGAGCTGTATAAGAACCAAAGAATCACCTGGTTGGAAAAGACCTTTAAGATCATCGAGTCCAAGAGGCTGTGCCCAGTGCTCCTCCAGTTCTCCAGGGCTGGGAGATGAGCTGGGACCGGGTCCCATCACCCTCTGCAGCACCCACAGCTTATCTGTCAGACACCATCTCCATCCCCAATGCCTTCTGCAAACCCTAAGACAAACCAGAGATAACGAACAATAACACTTCTCCTAATGGCCTCGTGCTTCCCAAGTGCTCTCCTCTGGTGCACGACCACCTGTGTGGACACGACGCCAGCCAGAGCCGCTTACAGACAGGACGATGCCAATTAAAACCACTTACAAACAGGGCGGGGGATTTCTAATTATTAAAAAGCTTCAGCGCTTTAAAAAGCTACAACAAGAGAGTGAAAATGAAAAGACTTAATCAGTTTTGCTTTGGAGTTGCCTCAAATTTGTAATTCAATCAAACCTCCCATAGCAGTAAGGATGTCTTTCCGATATTCACAGGAGCTTTCCAGGGGCTATAATCTCTGAGAGATTTATTCATACTTTCTGCATTAGCTTAAGACTATTTTGGAAGAAACAGCTCTCCCTCCCTCCCATCAGCAGAGCTCCAGAGAAGATATTAATATTAAAACAATTCAATTACTATGACTCAGGGAGAACACGGGTCCTGGGGAAAGGGCCGTTCGTTAGGCCGTGCCATGACAAACCCTCCCCTTCAGTCCCGATATCCCCAAGTTGTTGTTCAGGAAGAGTTTACTGAAGACTTGAAGAGCTATTGGAGATCGCTGTGGGATGGAGTCCAGATCACTCTCCTTACAAACACCAGCTTGGGGTATTGAGCAGCTATTTAATAGAATTGTTTGGTCAGAAACGACCTTTGAGATCCTCAACTCTAACTGTATCTGTCCAATAAACCATCCCTGAGCACCTCATCTGCCCGTCTTTCAAACCTCTCCAGGGATGGGGACTCCACCACCTCCCTGGGCAGCCTCTGCCAGGGCCTGAGAACACTTTCAGTGAGGAAATATTTCCTGATACCTAATTTGAACCTCCCCCGGTGCAACTTGAGGCCACTTGTAAGACCTGAGACCCCAAGTAACCCCAGAGCTTCCTCTCACCAGTGCGAGCTGTGTGCCCTGAGCACCACTGCCCTCCCCTGCTTGCTGACCTGCACCTTCCAGCACCCCCTGCTCCCTCCAAGCCCAGACCTTTCCTCCTGCTTCAGTAGCCCTGATCTCCTCACACCAAATCTAGGCAGCACCCTGATACTTCAGGGCTGTCTGAAGAGGCACATGGCCTTGAGGGGGCTTAGGAAAATGAGTCCCCAAATCCTGCCATCTCCAGCACCTCAGCCACCAGCAGTGTTTTGTAGAAAGCAGCTGGGCTGAGGCTGGGCTGAGGAGGAGTGGGACCACTTCGGGGGGAAAAGGATGGGGAGTACTTTGCACTTCAAAAGACACATCATCTCCTTGCTTCACAAGATCACAAGGAAGAAGGAATAGCAAGGCTAGAGGACAGATTAACCTTCCTTCTCCCTCCTGCTTCCTTGTTCTATCCAATCCAGCCTTCCCACGCCAGCTAATTAAACATGAAACAAGAAGGGGGGTGCTGAGCCTCATCAGCTCCAGCTGTGCGTGCAGCACTTCTGCTTCTTCAGCCTTGCAGCACTTCAGTAATGCTGGTGCTGTGGAGAGAACCTCAGCACAGTTTGGTAAAGCAGTGTTCTAGTCCTGAAAGGGGCTCCAGGAAAGCTGGGGAGGGGCTCTTGATCAGGAAAAGGATGAGGGGGAATGGTTTTGAGCTGAAAGAGGGGAGATTGAGATGAGATCTTAGGACGAATTGTTTTCCTGTGAGGATGGGGAGGCCCTGGCCCAGGTTGCCCAGAGAAGTGATGGTTGCCCTATCCCTGGAGGTGTTCAAGGCCAGGTTGGATGGGGTTTTGAGCCCCCTGATCCAGTGGGAGGTGTCCCTGCCCATGGCAGGGGGTGGGACTGGGTGGGCTTTGAGGTCCCTTCCAACGCAAACCATTCTATAACCCCAACATACAACCCTGCACCGCCAGGAAGAAAAGCCTTTGCAGCGGGAGGGCAGCTCAGCCCCTAAGATGCACCACGTGCTGACATCTTCTGTAACCAAGGGATGTTCACTGGCGTTGATTTTGCTCATGAGTTCACTGCTGCGGGCTGAGACCTCACAAGCTCATTGGAAATGAAGCCTCAATGCTCCAAGCTCCCTGCCCCACGGAAAGGGGAGTCTGAAGCGGCGTGAAATCAAACTGAAGGCAGAGAAGAGGGATCACATTTTGAAATGGAAGAGAGTCAGACACCCAGCTGTCACACTCGGCTGTACGTCTCTATCCATACATCCGGATCTGTGACATCTCCAGCTCTCGGTATCAACAACCGTGTATGAAAGCGCGAGAGGACTTTGAAAGGAAAATAACATTGCTGTGATGAGAATGTTTTATCTTTCTCTCTGGCTCTCAGGGGCAGCAGGCTGAAAGCTGTGATATGTGCAGAGAAACTGCCAGCAGAGGGAAGGAAGGTACCAACGAGGGAGTAGATATTTCCCCTGTGGACACTGCTCTTTCTCCAGCCTGCCAGTCCCAGGGAATGCCTGCTGCACGCTTGTGCACGTGCCAGCAGTCTGCACGGGCTGAGATGTACCTTTAGAATAATCCCCTAGCAGAGGGGCAAAACCACCTTACCAACACAGCCAGGCTCAAGGTGCCCCAAACACAGCTCAGGCTGGGCACAGCCTGGCAAGGAAACGAGCTGGCATCTCCCAGGTGCTGCTCTACCCTGTGCCCGCAGTGGGAATCGGTGCCTCCTTCCCATCACGGCACGTCACACACTCCCAGGTGACACCTGTAATTCTGCTGTACCAGCAGAGATGCAAAAAAAGGGCTGCTCCTTCCAGCCTTGCAGGCAGCAAGAGAAGCTGCAAGCTTGAGGAAGGGCCAGGACACAATTTACTACCAGGTAACAGACTTTATGACTGTGAATATCTATTTTTAACCTAATGATGTATCCATTCTGTTCACTTCACTGATGGGACCTCATCAGGGGATTTATTAGAGCAAATTCAAACCCAACTGCGTGCCACTGGGTTAAGCTGCCCAGGGATGCTCTCCGGATTCTCTGCAATGGGAGTGCAGGTGGCCTGACCTCCCCTCTCACTTTGTGACTCAGAAAAAAAGTGGAATAAAGAGACTTTGCAAAGTGGGATGAGACCTTCAGAAGAGTAACGGTTTTCTTTTGAACATGCATGAAGCACAACGCATTGTTACTTATCAGAGAGATTCGGGAACACAACTCGCTGCTCCCTGCACCGGCACTTCAATGTGTTTATTGTCAGAGGCAGCTCAGCAAAATGAGCCACCTCTGCCACTCCAGATTTTGCTTGCTTATAAAAAATGCAGAAAGTTTTTTCTATTACTGACATCCAGCCCATTTTCTCCAGTTCCAAGCCTTGTTCTCCCTCCCTTCCTCGAACATCAATGCTTGCACCTCTCTGAAACAGCAATTTCTGAAAGAGGCAGCTGTTCCCCACCTCTTCTGCTCTCTCTTGACCCATCTCCCTCCTTGCCCAAAGATAAAGACAACAGGCAAAGGGAGCCAAAGCATCTTGTCCCCAGACCATAGATAACCACATTATACAAAGCTGTTAAAACATATCCTATCTAGTCCTTGTTCCTTGATAGCCCTGCAAGTGTGACAGCACTGGAAAGGAGCCCAGGAGATCCACCTGCACTTCCAGGAGCAAGTGGGAACAGAAAACTTCACCACCGGAGCTCAAACTGTCAGTCCTCCTAGGAAATACATAAATAAGAAGCTGTGACACACAAAAACCTCAAAAATGTGCTTGCTATTGCAAAGAGGTCCCAGTGTTTGTCTCCTTCAACACTCAGGTTTTTGAGTTTTGTGTGCTGAAAACCTGTTTAATCTTGTTGCAGTCCTGAGTGGGGCTTTCTAAGGACTATCCAGAGATGAAGATTAGTGAAATAAAGCCAGCCTCCACATCTACATGTGTCTGAAGTAGGACTGGCAGCTACTCAAGTGATGGAGATACCCCTTCAGGTCCACGCTCACCTGGCTGTGGCAGCCTGGCTCAGCAGCTCCATAAGAGAGCTCTTTATTCACAAGCTTTGTGAACACAGAGGTAGGGGGTATTTTAAGGCAGAAAAACAGCCTCGGAAAAGACAACTGGCATGATTTGACTGGAATAGAAACAAGGGACTGAGCTGCATTAACAACAGGAAATTGCACAGAGAAACAGCTTGCAAGAGCAGGCAATTCTCATGTCCCATTGCAATTGGGGATTAAGTGTGCATTGCAGAGAGGGTATAAATATGCAGATCTTAGCTGAAAACTAAAAATTGGCCTAAAAACAGTTTTACCATCTTCAGTCCTCCCGAACCTGCACTGCTTCGCACAAACACCTTCAGGTATCTGCTCTTATCTCCCAGGTCCCTGTTGGGTTCCACCCCGAACACAAGATTCCCCCTAAGGAGGAAGGGCAGTGCTGACATCATCAGCTTCTCCAGCTTTTTCTGTCTGTCCTAAAAGTCCATCTGGAAAGGAGTGCTGGCACCATGTGGGAGCTGCTCGGACAGAGAAAAGAGCTTCCTGGGGAACAAAGCTTTTTGTGCTTTACCTGCAAGTTCATAGAATCACAGAGTGGTTTGATTTGGAAGGGATCTTAAAGCTCGTCCAGTTCCAATTCCCTGCCTTCCACTAGATCAGGTTATTCAAAGTCCCATCCAGCCTGGGCTTGAACATCTCCAGGGTCCCCAAACCATGAGAAAACATGATCTATTGATTGCTCCCAATCTTACCCTGGAGAAGAGAAGCACCTCATGTACCACAGACCCATCCGTACTCCTGAAAGATGTCCTGACATTCTGGGGATGGAAAGGCATCCCCTACACTGAACAGATCTTTCTGTTCTGTAGAAATTAGCAATTGTCAGTCTTGAACATCCCCAAGGCCAATGTCTTGAGTTCATGAAGCCCTCTCAGTGTTTACACTTGAGTGTTTCCTCTGGAAGAGGAAAGTCTGATATTGCTCTGAGGTTGGTTTGACCTTGTCCTTCATGGACCTTGAAGGTAAATTCACCCTGCTTGATTCTGTCTTTACAAGGCAATTATCAGCCCATTCTAATGAAATTCACCCCAAGCAGAGAGCCAGTGTGAAGCTCCTCGTGCTCAGCCAGGCTGTTCAGTTTTGTGCAGGGACTGTGAAAGAAACTCAGCCTTTTCGTCACTTCACAGGTCAATCCAAGCTCCTTCAGCTAAGGATGTGAAACCCTTTTGTGAACATCAGTAAACATTTGTCTGCTCAATTAGACAGCTCTGCAGTCATCCTCTTACTCATAGGGTGCAAAGGTTCCTGCAGTGACTAACAAACAGCTCACCTTGTTTTCTCTGTGCCTCCTGCCTGTTGATGGCCCCAAGCCCCCCCCCCCCCCAGCCAAGCAATGACCCAGAATTATGGGGAGAGGGTTGTTTTTAGTGAAAGTCTTGGCTCTTGACATCTTCCACTTCTTACTGTGATCAACTGCTTTAGTCTCTGGTGAGGTTTCTGCTCCTTTCCAGGGGTACCAAGATGGGAATTTTCAATAAACTGGCTCTGGTCTGAGCTTGGAGACGTGTGTGAACTTGCCCCTTGCTGTCCTGTGATGCCTTGAAAATGCCAAGCACTGGTTTTGAGCTGGAAGGAAATTAATTACCAAACAATTTACACTACCTGGCCTCCCTGCTGCAGCACTGGCTGTTTGGGAGGTGCTCACAGCATCAAATGGGCTGGAGTGCCCTTCCCTGCCCTTGCACCCTTGGCTGATCACAACGTGGGGCCTCACTGGAAGCAGCAAGGTTGGAAGAGACAACAGCAGTGAGACAAAGCCGGCACCGCTGAGAAACGACAGCTCCAAAACAGCCCTGCAGCCCTTGTGCTGAGGAACAATGTAGGTTTCAATCCGAGTGGCAGGCAGCCACAGCTCTATTTCGCCCGGTGCCTCTCTGTACAGCCCATTTCACTTGGACAGCATGAAGAGATAAGCAATTAGAGCCTAATCAATAACAGCCACAGCCCTCCCTGCTTCGAGCTACTTAATTGGCATCCCAGAGTCAAGGGGAAGGTGAAACTAGGCCTTTGAAAGCAAACAGAGGAAGAGTCCCTGGGTGCTGGATTTAACAAAGCACAAACAAACCCCAGGGCAGGATGTTCTGAGTCAAACCAAGTTTTGTTCGATACCAGCAGACAGGGCAGGGACGGGAGAGAGGAATAGGCACTGAGTTCTGGTGAGGATAAACACTTCTGACCCAAAGCTGGCCAAGTGTGCTACATCTAAAATGCCCTCCTTGGCAAGGATCCCCATAATACAATTTTGTAGTGTTCTCTGGGGATGCCTTCAGGCTCCATGACCTCAACAGCATCTCCTGTCAACGAACCTTGGCCCTTGTAAAAGCACAGAGCAAGGATGCAGATGGCTGTCACAACTGGACACATCTGCCAGGCCGGTGTGAGCTCCATCATCAGCCTCCCCCAGGTGTTACCCATCCTTTGACATCTGAGCATTTGCACACCCACACGCCACTGTCACAGAGGGGTTGTGTCACACCCACCCTGATGTCAGCCTGGACAAGCAGCAGAGAGGCTCCTTTCCTCACCTACCACCAGCAATAACTGAAATGGGGGAAGAGTCCGGGCAGGATTGAACCTGCTCCCACTTACCATTCCCAGAGGTTCTTCCCATTCCTCAGTCACTGTCATCGGAGCAGACATCCAGGGGATTTCCACGCCGAGCCCTCTTTCCCACGTCCCAGTGCTCCTCAGGCCCTCCCAGCCTCAGTCATGCTGACTCTTGACCTAAATTCTCTAAAATAATCTGTATACAGGACAGAAAACAAGTGTGGGAGGTTTTGTCTTTGAGGTGATTTACTAAATCTCACTAGTCCATAAATTACTAATTTAATGGGAGCTATCTTGCCTTGAAATCACTACCTGTAGAGTTCATGAACATATTTTTCTTCTCTTGATGGAAGAGACAGAAAAAGAAATTCAGCAACTGCAAACTACGGTTTTGTTTAAGTTCTCTCCAGAATTGTTGTGTTTTCATACCAAGATACCTCAGTCTTTTACCAGGAATGTGTTTTTTCTGTGAAGACAACCGTTTCATTAAAAAGGTATTCTCCTTCCAGAAAAAAGGACAGGGGAAAATCTGGATTGACTCCTGGCTATTCAAGATGTATTTCTGTAAGCACCCTAAGAGGGTGCTTAAGCAGGAGCTCCACCTGCTAAGTATGCATTACGAGCCAGGAACTCCTGTGGAGCACAACAGATGAGCTTGGACACCTTAATGACCAACAGGTCTGAACCTCTTTCTTCATAAACTGCCTTATTTCCACCAAAAGCGAGGACAGATCATTCCAGTTGAGGATACACCCTGCCCTTTCCTACTGAAACATTAAATGGAGGTGTTCCAGGTCAGGCTGGATGGGGCTGTAAGCCCCCTGATCCAGTGGGAGGTGTCCCTGCCCTTGGCAAGGGGAAGGAACCGGATAGGCTTTGAAGTCCCTTCCAATCCAAACCATTCCATGATTTTAGATTGGTGCTGTCGGCCACCCCTGAACCAGTGCTCGTTCTGGTCGCAGCAGTGGGATGGAGAGGCCACATTCATCAGTGATCTCTTGGTTTGCCATTTCCCTTGACTTCACCTGTCCCCCATCAGGCTCCAAGGGCTGATGTTAAGCAGTTCTCTATCATCCTTCCCTTCTCCCTGACTATGCTGGAACCTCAGCTCCAGACAGCCCCGAGTGGGGCTGTGTCAGGGTGGCAGAGCTGTGGCTGTTTACAGACGCAGCGCTCTGCCTCGCCTGTCACTGCAGACTCCACCCAGGAGATAAATAGGCAGGAGTTGGAGGCAGATGGGAAAAAATATCTTAATATATAAAGTTGCCAGAGGGAGGCAGCTTCAGAAAGCGTGAGAGAGAACGTCAGCAGCGGCACTGGGGTAAACACCTCCCTGTGGCACGGCAAAGAACCCAGGTGGGCTGAGCTCAGCACCGCGGCTGCTGGGTCTGACGCTGCCACCCAAACCCCATCGGGATGAGACCAGCGACCGAGGGTAACAGGGGTCATTCCCACAAGTGCTTGTGGAGCTGACAGCAGCACGAGGAGGTTTGCTGTTACTGGGCTGAAAACAGAGGGTGAGAAACCCCTGGGGCAGCAAGAAGCGCCGTGTGGGAGATGGGAGCCACACCGTGGGGTGCTGCTGGAGGAGCAGCTTCCTCCATCCAGGATGCAAACAGTGTCCAAAGCAATCAATAGGTTATATTAACAGAATATGGGAGGCAAGACAGGATTAATCCATTACTGGCAGACTGGGAAGAGGACAGAGTTTTCCATGTTCTTACAGCTCTTCCAAGACATAAACCACAATCCCAGCTAAACGGGTACCACGAACCACCCCTCTCCTTCCTGCAACATTTAACACTTCAAGGGAAGATATCATTTATCCTTGAGCTTCTTGTACAAGCTGGCATGATTTACTGAAACACTTGCCAATAAATGCCAGAACTTGAGGCTGTTTTTCCAGCATTCCCACAGTGGAGCACTAGAGGAGACAATAACAGGCCCTGGGATTGGCAGCACGGGACTTCTCCTGCCAATTACACTGAGTTACAAGTTTCAGTTATGGGATGTAAAATAATTAATTTCATAAGGTCCAAGAAAAATTGCTTGCTCTGTATGAAGAATCTCCTTCCTCCAGCTTTTTATGCCAACATGATGTATAATGACTAGAGTTTAAAACAGTGCTACGCAGGCTCCATGTAACAGAGTATTTCATTGCTTTACCTGCTTGCCATGATCTTAATAACAGAGATGGGTCTGCTGGGTCAGAAAAAACAGGTAAATGTTCCCTTCCTGCCCACATGGCAGGAACAGGACTTTCGTTCGGAAGAGCAATGCCTGAGAACAAAGTGCATTTAGTGTCAGCTTTTGGAAATCTGTCATATAAGCTTTAGCTTAATGAAAATAAAAATCAAATTAAAGAGCTGCAAATTCTTCCTTGTGATTTTTCAAGTGATGAGATTTAATTAAAAGGAAGGAAGCAAAAAAAAAAAAAAAGAAGTACTTAGCATTGTATGGACTAGAAGAATAACCCAGAAACTGAATTGCATTCAGGTCAGTGTGGAGAGGCTGGAAGGAATAAAAAGGAGCCGTGTGTCCTGGTGGGGTAAGATGTCTCTCATGGTTTGATGGTCTGTAAGCCTGCCAGAAAAGTTTGAGGTATTGATTCAGGTTGGAGCAGTCTCCTCCTGTCCCTCTGGTTTAACTGGGCTGGAGAAAGTGGAGACACAGGGAAGAAAAGGGCTCCCAGCACCACGGTGCGAAGTCAGCGACGTCCTCTGGGAAGGAGAGGACAGAAGAGTTTGTTCTCCTGTTCACAGAGCTGCAGTGAGCCACCACATCAAGATCTGGACACTGCCTGATGGAGCACAGCCTGTGTCCTCTCTGAGTGAGGAGATCCAACCCAGCACACCCCAAAGCACGTGCACAGGCAGGAAGAAACAACCCCTCCTCGAGTCTCAATTCTCCGCCCCCAGCATGGTCTCTGCATACAAAGATTCTGCAAAAGCAACTCCTGCAGAAACAGATACAATAACCCCCAGAACCACCATCGAGTACTTTCAGCCCTCAATAAAGATCTGAAATGCAGAGATGAAGGATCAGACTACATTTTGGATCCAAACTAGGTCGCATTTGCTTCTAAAGCCAAAAATAAGCTCTTATTCCAAACCTGCAGGATAAACAGAAGCCTCTCCATCATCATGGAGCATTCTTCAGTTTGATGTTGCTTTCAGAGCACAGGCCCTCTCATGCATAAATGCCATGGTAGGCTGAGGATTCAGGAGTGGTGGGTTAATGTAGTAATGTTTTGCAAAATGAGAAAAATAATCAAATAAACCCTCAAATGGAAATGCTGGCATTCACTCCAGTGACAAAAAAAAAGGACATTATAATTACCTGTAAGCCTCATGACAGCAAATACACATTTCCTGGGGGAGTTTTACCTCCATAATTTAAAGATATCCCAATTTACAAGTATTGGCTCCATTAAGCCCTACAGAACTCCTGCCACAACCCTGTGAAGTGTAGAGCCCTATAATCCCACACCCAGACCTCGCAGCACTTCTGTGTTGTCTCTCCAGCTGATTAGAAGTAAAAGCTCTGTGTTAGAGTGCAATTCTTCCACTTTAAACCCAGGCAGGGTATGATAAGCAGAAAGGCCAGACAACTGCAGGTACTGTGTGCACCCTCAACTGGAGGATCTCAAAGCATATTTCAGCTATTACAGACAACAAGACCATCACAGACTCACAGAACGGTTTGGGTTGGAAGGGACATCAAAGCCCATCCATCTCCACCCCCCTGCCATGGGCAGGGACACCTCCCACTGGATCAGGGGGCTCAAAGCCCCATCCAACCTGGCCTTGAATACCTCCAGGGATGCTCTGGGCAACCTGGGCCAGGGCCTCCCCACCCTCACAGCAAAACATTTCTCCCCAAGATCTCATCTCAATCTTCCCTCTTTCAGCCGAAAACCATTCCCCTCATCCTGTCCCTGCACTCCCTGATCAAGAGCCCCTCCCCAGCTTTCCTGGAGCCCCTTTCAGTACTGGGAGGCTGCTGCATCACCCATCAGCACCCACTAACGTGCTGGGAGCAAGATGATCTATCTTTGCTTGCAATGGACCTGAGGGAGAGGAGTCAACAACCATCAGCACGTTGCGCCTCCACCTCTGGAAGCCCCAGCAGGAAACCAGGATGGTGTCAGGCAGCAGGACCTGATGGGATCCCTCCTCTTGTTGCTGTGCCAGAAAACACTGCAGGTATCTTGATATGATTATAGGTGTTACGAGACCAGGACAAGAGGGAGGCTAAAACGGTGGAGCAGGAAAGATCCACAAGTTTTTGGGCTAAAAAACACTACAGGAAGACGCTGCAGATGGAAGGAGCAGTGGAGCAATTGGGAACAAGTGGAAACCAGTGTTAAAGAGACTGTGGAGATAAGAGCCCAGCACAGGCTTCATTATTGGCATTGATTTTACACGGCAAGTATTTAGCTATGATTGCAGCAGGTGTCGGAACAAACCCCTTCAATTAGATCAAGGCCTTGAGAGACTCTACAGAGAGGATGATAAAATCAAGAGAGCCATTTCATGCCAGCCCTGTTTGAATCCAGTTCTGCTGGGCCTCAAGCTCTGACAGATCTCAGCTCATCCGACTTGTGCTTTATTCAAGGACAACGTCCTCGTTCTTATTTTCTCCTTCGCCTCAGAATTTCTAACATTTAGAGTATAACCAGCTGTAGCCAAACTCCTGTTTCCTCATCATTATTGCTGCTGCTTTGTTTTTTAAGTCTTCAGGCATCTGAAAAATAAAACCACTGCCTTTTCCACCCAGCTCTGTCCCCTACACCCACCAACAAGCTAAAATAACCATCTTCTTATATTAAAAGAAAAGTTTAATCAAATCCTGCTTTCCTAGATGCCTGCTCACACTTCCATAGTATGAAATTAATTCTGGAGAGAGTCTTCCTGTACTCCAAGACCTGACAAACTTTTCATTCTGTAATCATTTTTCAGGAGGAAGGGAAAACAAAATACATAAAATAGACAAATGGAAATATCACTAATCCCATCATGGCCGCAGAGGAAAGGGTAATAAAGAGAAATATGACAGAGTGGAATTTTTCAGCAATGACTCTGCTCAAGCTCTTTATCTGCTGAGCTTTCCAGACCACTGCCTCACCTGGGGGAAGGCAAGGCAGCTCTGCTGATGGCAGTGAGAGCTTTGATGCTGACTTTCAGGAGCTTTTACCACCCATTGCATCTTGCAGAGCAGGGAGAAACGGTAGGAGCTGCCGGCACCGTTCTGAAGATTTGTGGATTTCTTTAATTATAACTAAGTTTTTGTTCACATAGGAAGATAATTGTTGACTTTAATGACAATGAAAAGCTTTACCAGCAGTAAAAGCCACCACATTATCATAAAATCACAGAAAGTCTTGAGTTGGAAGGGACCCACAAGAAGCATCGAGTCCAGCTCCTGCCTCTGCACCGGACAAACTCAATGTTCACACCACGAGGGCGGTGACCAAATGCTTCTGGAATATTGTCAGGCTGTGACTGCTTCCCTGGGGAGCTGTTCCAGTGCTCCACCCTCTGGGTGAAGAACCTTTTCCTAATGTCCAACCCAACACTGAGTATCAGCGTTTGCTTGGCGGCGCAGGTTGGGTGTAGACACTTTGGTACCATTTAAAGCCGGCACAGTAGTTTTGCCCTTAAACATACGCTTAACTGTAAGAAAAATGCTGAAATGCTTTGATGAATTGAGGCTCTGCAGAAAGAATACAATCTATCCTTTCCTAAGAGAGGCTCATTAAAATATTATCGATTCAACAACAACCATGAACCACCAATAAATCAGTCCTGCAACCACGCCAGGTCCATCTCTACCGTGAAGAGCCTGGATTCCCTCTGGCAGAGGAGCTGAGCTGCAAACAAATCACACCCAGCCCACCCACACCTCAAAAAATCCAAACCACGAGGCAGCTTTATGAGAGTCCCAGTCCTGTCAGCAAAATTCCAGTTACAGCCAGAGGGAAAGAAAAGGAAAGTTCTTCTCTCTGCAGCCCCTCCTCACTCCCACACCCAAGCGTCACCTTCAGGATCGATCAGCCCTTTATTGAAGTATTTGGCATCATTCTCTGGGAAAGGATTCAAGGGATGTTAGAGAGAAAAGCCATTTCTAATTTTGTTTATGCATTTTAATTCTTGCTCATTTAAGGACTTTTGTCTCAGTGGTTAAAGAACAAACATTTCACCTGTTGCAAAGGGAAAAAAGCAGTAACACTTGCTCTGGAAAGTAGCTAGAAAACTCCCATGAGTCCAAATGATTTATTCTCTCTGTGGTCCTTCAGACTCCTCTTCTATTAAAAAATGGGTGAAGTTTAGCCCTCTGAAAATTAATTGCTGACAACTTTCTCCTATGATGTATATCTCTAGAGGTTTTGTTGGCAACTGATAGTTGCAGCTCTGCACATCTGTACTAAATACTGTCTGCTGGCCATAAATCCTGCCTGCTCCCTTGAGCCACGTATGCCTCTTGCCCCATATATATTCCAAATGGAAATGAAAGCCAGCTGGAGAGGCAGGGGGAGAGGGGGATTAACCAGACAGGCAGCTATTTCACAGAAACCCTGTACTCCACTGAACCTCCAGCTAATGAGGGAGGCTAAAAGAGAGACAGCAAGAGCTTATTGATGATTTGGGATGACCATCAGGAAGCTCAAACAATAAAATCACTTCAATTACTGCTTTGTGCACACAGGTTAAACCTCCTCCAGGCCTGCACCATCATTTATGTCCGGAGATAAAAGGAAAAGCTATTTTTGATGCAAAGGGAGGGGAATTAAAAATCACCAATGCTACCACCAAGGAAAACTTCTTGAAGTCCAAGCTCAGAAAGCTCAAAACTTCTTTTGTGCTTGTGAATGGGACAGAAAAAGAAGCAATGCATGAAAAATGGAACAAGGAACCAGTATTTTGTCCACAAAGCTAAGGCTACTTGATAACGGCTCTCCTGCCACCAGCCTGGGAGATCTCAAAGGGAAGGATAAAAGCAGGGCATGATCCAACCAGCTCAGCTCGTGCAGAGTCAGAGTCTCACACCTCTCATCTGAGATTATGGAATCACAGAATGACCTGAGTTGGAAGGGACCCACAAGGATCACCGAGCCTAACTCCTGTCCCTGCACAGGACAACCCCAACACTCACACCGCGTGTCCAAACGCTTCTGGAATATTGTCAGGCTGTGACTGCTTCCCTGGGGAGCTGTTCCAGCGCTCCACCACCCTCTGGGTGAAGAACCTTTTCCTAATGTCCAACCTAACCCTTCCCTGGCCCTTGTTGGCTTGATGGGAATCTCACGAGCTTGAAAGAAACCTGGGGTCTAAAGGTCTTTGGCATCTGGGAGTGGGAACAGCATCTATCGTATGTCTAGATTTTTATCCAGCTCACAAAATAATTTCAATTTTCTTAACAGTCAATACTTCTGCAGGTAAGGAGGAACCAGCAAGGTGTGCATCAATGCCTGGCTATGCTTCATGGCTAGACTGAGTTATTGGTTTTGATCTTCTTGTTCCACCTCTGGGAGAGCTGGCTGTTCCACTGCAGACACCTATTTCAGAAGGGAAGCGCTGCTCCCACTTCACTGCTGGAAAGTCAGCACTAACTTACCCATCCACCACGTTCTAATTCCTTCTCAATGCCTTGGAAACTAAACCTTGACGCAGCTGGGAGCTAAGGCTCAGGGAAGCATCACCCATTCTCTGCAAATGCAAACCAGGACTAAAAAGTTTTCAGTGCTGAGTTTGTTTTAAAGATAATATTTTGCTCTCAAGTAGAGCCTTTCTTCCAGAAATCAGACGCAATGAGGACATGAAACAGCAGGGAAGAAGAGTTGTTTAGCATATAAACAGGAATAATAATATTAAAATGAGTAATGGAAAATTTAAGCAGAATATTAGAGGAAACATTTACCATGGAGCATCACTGCCAGTCTCTGATCTGGAAAACACTGCCTGACGTGGCAGAAGTATCGGTCCTATCCTGCTCTGAAAAGGGTAAAGATTAACCAAAAGTCAACACTTTTGGTCAATCCAATAGCCAGGGCTGACTCAGAGCAGATCCCAGCCTGTGGGTCGGCCTGTAACATCGCCGAGGGACAGAGGGATTCCGAATCTCATTGTCCTCTCCCCTCTCCGTGGAGAATCAGTGTCCCTGGTTTGTATGGTGATCAGCTTAGAGCCTGCTCATCTGCAAAGCCTGCAATGTTTTCCAGTAAAAATTGCCCCAGGAATATAAACCGGATGCATTTGTGCAGAAAGAATGACAAGGATTAAGCTTTGTTTTATATTTCCTTCCTCTCAGGTAATCTTTATGCCAAGAAGAGATGCAGATATATAAGGAGTGGAATGCAACCCCACAATAAAACAATGATAGGTAGAGCCAAGCCATTCTAGAAGCAATAGCAATTTTACAAAGGAAAAAAAAAAACTACCTAAAATATAAATAGTTATAGCAGGAGCACATATGGTACAGTCTATTTTACTAATTAGTTTTCAAACCCAGTTGTGGAAATTAGAGGTGATAAGCAGCGTTTCTCTTTTAGGAGCTAAAAATGTTCAACAAACTATAACAGAGTTGGGTAATTGCAGAATATTCAAAGAGAGATCGAAAGTCACTGATTTTCAGGAGAGTATACTGGTTATTTCGTTAAGGAGCGAGTAGTCATAGCCTACATCCCCTAATATATGAAGCCTAATAATTCACCTCATCCTGATTTTAAACTAGCAATTTTAGAGGTCTTTTTTAGAGAGTATTTATTGCTGTCTTTCCGCCCCACGCATTGCCCAGCGAGGTTCTCTGACGGATGCTCTCGCCCTGGACAGGCATAAACCAGGAGGTCCACAGACATCCCATCATCCACAGCCAGCCATCCAATTTCTAATCATCTATATCTGGTTGCACACAGCGCGTTTCATCAGCTCTCTGATCAGCTCCCAAGTATTAATCAATCTCCAGCTCCCTTTTTGCAGAGCAGATAAAACAAAACGTTGCTCTCTCTGTTTATATCGAGGATCACAGATGGTGTGTGACTTCGCAGCGGAGAGAACAACTGCACAAGGTCTCCCAACCATCCATTATTCAAAGAGGATAAGCAGTACGCGGTGGCAGAGCTCTCTCCCCCAAATTCATTGTTGTCCCTGCTGTAATAACGTCACAAAAGCAAAAGGAAGAGGAATTGTTCAAAACTATTCTTTTCCAGCCCAAATGCACAGAGATCTTCATGGTTGCATCACCTACCAGTAGAACTTTGTGCAAGCTTTCACAAATTATTAAACCAGCACTTTCAGGAAAGCTGGGGAGGGGCTCTTGATCAGGGAGAGGACAAGTCGGAAGGGTTTTCAGCGGCAAGAGGGGAGATTGAGATGAGATCTCAGGAAGAAATGTATTCCTGTGAGGGTGGGGAGACCCTGGCACAGGTTGCCCAGAGAAGTGTTGGCTGCCCCATCCCTGGAGGTGTTTAAGGCCAGGTTGGATGGGGCTTGGAGCCCCCTGATCCAGTGGGAGGTGTCCCTGCCCATGGCAGGAGGTGGTACTGGATGGGCTTTGAGGTCCCTCCCGACCCAAACCATTCCATGATTCAGGTCAAAAATCTACAGCTTTGCATAGAAAGAATTTATTGTATGGAACAGGCAGCATAAAAAGAACTGGTTTGGCATTAACCAAGAAAGGTGCTTAGAGTAACTCAAAGCCAAAGAATAGGTTTTCCTTCCAGAAACACTGCAGGGAAAATAGAGCTGCCATGAGGAGAAAAGCTCTAAAGACGCTTTGCAAAACACCACCTCCGTCCCCCCTGCAGCTCTAGGGTGAAGCCATCGCTGGCCCTCCTGGCTGCAGCCCATCCAGCACAGCTCCACACACAGCATCCTCTGTGTTCAGGGCGTGAGAGCAGAACGGCCTTGGATCCCTGGGAAACCAGGTGCTTCAGGCAATTTATTGCATTTCAAAGAGATGAAACAGTACAAAAAAAAAAAAATCAATGAGTCTAACTTGAAAAATGGGCACAAGTCATAAATCCCATCTTGCACCACCGAAGCTGGGCTCAGTCTCCGCTCTGTCTGCCTCCCCCCAGTTACAGGGGAGTTGGACTTCCCGGATTCAAACATATTTTAAAGACACCTAGAGAAGACCAGGCTGATGTCAGCACACAGCACCCTGCTGTTACCATGCCCGAGCCTAGGAAAAGCCATCTCCTCTCTCTGGAGCCTCAGGCAGAGGGTGTGAACCAGAGCCAGCAGAGCAGCAGCACGGGGATGCTCTTTGCCCGGCAGAGCCACTACAGCAAAGACACACAAAACACGCTTCCCCTCCGCTCCCCAAAGCGGCTGCAGCTCTCAGCCCACATCATTCTGCATTCAGAGGTACTCATTCCCTGCAGCAACATCTCCTGGACTAAGAGGAACATTTGCCAAAATATTTCAACAGGCCTTCCAACAGGGATTCATGAGCCATTCTGGCACAAATGCACACCTGGACCCATTTCTGTGAAAACACTTCTTCTCAAGCCCAGCAGGACAGAACAGCTGTATTTTATAAGGTTTAAAATTTATTAGTGGCTGTGGATTTAACTGTGCTATGGCAAAAGCAGTTACATTTCTCAACCCACTCTAAGAAAAGGCCAGGATACTGCTCAAGTGTCACTGGGCAAGATCCCCCATCCACAGGCACAGCTGGTGGCTTTACACACCTGCTCTCCTCTATTAACCACCTACAGTAAGTCAAGCTTAAACCCAGCTGCTTCTCTCCCTGCACCTCCCCGAGTGCTCCTGCAGCGCAGCTTAAGGAGAAAGGCTCAGCTTGTTTTAAGGGCACCCAGCCAGGGACCTGAGAGAGAGCACACAGGGAGTAGTAAAACAAAGTTAAACATTTCAAGTATGGAGCAAGAATCATAAAATTCCAGATGGAAGTGAAGGATCAAAGGGGTTGCACTGCAGAGAGCCACGTCCAGCAGAAGTTACTCAGCACCTTTAGGCTGGGTAAGGAGGGATTTGTGACTTCATTGAAAGCTCAGTGGCCCTACTGAAACAGCCCTGCTCTGAGGATATCTGAGAAGCACCAAGGTGTTGTCAGAACAGCCCAGCTTCTTTCTTTTGGATGCCCCTTGGAAACCCACCCATCACAGTGACAACGCAGCACAGCCCTCCCCACGGCGCCAGCGCTCAACTCCTTGGCTTCCAAGGAGAGACGGCGTTTGAAAGCCAAGCATCTTATCCTGGCAGAAGAGCTGCAAGCCTGAGGACAGCACTGGTCAAGAGACTCCACCTGGGAGGCAAAAGCCAGGAATTTGAGGTGGTAGAAGGCAACCGCCCATACGGACTTCAGTCTCAGCACCTACCGGTGTTCCCAGTGCCTTCGGTCCTGCAGCAAACTCAGGCTCACCACGAGGCAGCTCTTCCAGCCTCACTCACCCTTCCATTGCCAGCAGCAAGAGCCCGAGTCAGCCCCTTGCCCCATCCATGGAGAGGGCAGTAGGTCTATTCATAGCATAACTGATTGCATCTGCCTTCGTACCCCCTCTTCCCATTACCTCACGTCTAGGGTTTGATTTCAATCACAGACCTATTTGCACATACAGCCCTCGCTATTTTTAGGGCTAAGTAAGCAAATGGCTCATAAATAGCTTCTTGATTCGTAACAATTTATATTGCTATTACATGCCCTACTTCTTGCCTCTGAAACTTTTGTGCCTCCCTGGTGTCAATGTGTCACGTCACAGTTCACCCTTCCGTGTTCTCTCACACAGGAAGCCTGGTTCGAGTGAAAGGGATGGAGAAGAACCAGGTTCCTGCAAACGGCCTCAGCAAACAGCCTCCAGTGCACCTCCACGTGCAAATTAAGGATACTCTGTGACAACTTCATTTCACACAGGTCAGGATTAGGCCTGGTAGGAAAATTGATTTCTCTCACTCCATTACCCACATTCCAGTTCAGAACAAAGCACTAAAACTTATCACAAGAGCAAATTTTTAGAGAGAAATTAATTTCAATTGACACAGCCTTTTTTTTTTTCTTTAGCTAATCAAAAGCACCCTCCTAATTAAACCAGTATGGAAACAGGAGAGTGAAAATACAACTGCTGTCTTCTCTTTATGCTTCCCACCTGGATAGATTTACAGCCCTGTTCAGCCCAGGAGAGGCTGTTCTGCTCAATAAAGGGGTGTGGAACAATCTCCTGCAGGGTTATGAACTGAGAGCAGTGTGAAGTAGGGCTGGGGGAAGGAAGGAGCTGTTTAATTACTGCTGGGCAGCCCTTACAAATATTAATCAACATCACAAACAAACCTGTAGCACAAGGACATGCTATGAGCATTGCCTGGCAGCCAGCACGCTCGACACAGGCTCGCACCACGCAGGTCCAATGTGTGGCTACCCTGAATTTCAGACATTTGATTTCACCCATTGGGCTCCATTTTCCCATGTGGAAAACAGGGACAATCACCCAACCCTGTGGGGTTGTACTGAAACCTGCCCTGGCAGAGGCACAGCATGTAAGGAAGGCCCAGGGCTGGACCATGCGTAGCCAAGAGCCCCCTGGCATCAAGCACCCAAGCTGAGCATCTCCCGTAACATCTATCCCGAAAACTCAGCTGTGGCACCAAGTCTCTAACCCCAGTGGCAAGAGTTCATCATCACATTGCTTATTTGGAAACCAACAATCCTTAAGGAAAGCACAGGAAAGACATGGATCTGTTGGAGCAAGTCCAGAGGAGGCCACGGAGATGGTCTGAGGGCTGAAGCACCTCCCATTCGAGGACAGGCTGAGAGAGTTGGGGTTGTTCATTCTGGAGAAGAGAAGGCTCTGGGGAGACCTTAAAGTAGCCTCCCAGGACTGAAAGGGGCTCCATGATCCTATGAAACCCACCCTGACCCCCAAACAGGGAGCAAAGAGATCTGCCTCCCTTAACCCCAAGGCCTACAGGAGCCTTTAAAAGCTTTAAACACCTAAAAATACAAGAAAAAGCAGCCAGGCCAGCAAGTGACAGTAATAAACCTGCAGCATGATTTTTCTGCTCTGTGACATGTTTGTTTAGAGTTGATCTTTTTAAACCCCTCCAGACTGGAGACTCCCCCAGTGCCCTGGGCAGCCTCTGCCAGGGCTTCAGAACTCTTTCAGTAAAGAATTTTTTCCTAATATCCAGTCTAAACCTCCCCTGGCACAACTTGAGGATGTTTCCTCTCATCCTATTGCTTGCCACTTGGGAGAAGAGACCAGCACGACCTCGCTATGAACTCTTTCAGGGAGCTGGAGAGAGCGATGAGGTCTCCCCTCAGCCTCCTCTTCTCCAGGCTTAAACAATCCCAGTTTCCTCAGCCACTATTAAGACTTGTTCTCTCATCCCATCCCTAGCAGAGGGATCCCTTGGGGCCACCCCAGCTGGGCACATTCCAAAGCAGGCTGAGCTTTCCCCACCCACAGCTCTCTGCTGGATCTGGACCCATCAGCAGAGCTAAGGGCTCCAAGAAGCCTCCAGCTCCCCCGGTTGCCCCATGGCTGCACCAAACCCAAGTGACACCGCTTCACAAGTCGTGCTCGACGTGTGACAGTGCACAAGGGAGAAAAAGAAAGTCAGGGCCACAAAACATTTTTGGGACTGCACAGACAACTGCTATTATGTCTCATCTAAGCTCCCTGTCCCAGAAAAAGGTTATTGACAACTCTATTTGTGTATTTATTTTTAAATACAGAGAGCTTTCTGCAAGAGGTGGCGAATGACATCTGGCATCTTTCTTAAGCTGAGAAGGATTGCTCTATAGTTTGCACTTACTGTAGATGTTTACTTGACAGTGAAGGCTACAAACTTCTTTTAATTAAAAGTGGAGCTTGGACTGACAGCTGAACTGAGCTGCTTTAAAAAAGGAGTGCAGAGAGGAGCCTGAAATGGGTTTTAAGTTTCTATAACAGCCCCATGTTTTATATCAAAGGGAAGCAGGAACATCCTTCAATTGCATTTTACACAGTTACCAAAGGACAATGGACTCACAGCCAGAAGGTTTAGAATAACTCCACCTCGTATTAACTCTCCTGCAGGATGTTTGTTTTATCAGCAAGATGCCCCAGGCTCCTTACACTCGTGTCATGTCTCCAAGAAGCACAAATCCCTTTTCTCCCCGCCAACTTTCAGAATTGCAGTGGCAAGGAGAGGGAGAAGAAAATTGTTGTGATTGAATATACTTAAACTAAGTTTGGCATTTGGAGGAACAGCTGCTCTTTTCAGTGGAAAATGAGTTAAAAATGAAGCTCTGGGCTGCCCTGCACAGCATCCTGAGAGGAAAGGGAGGGATGTCATCATGCAGTGCCCTCTTTGATGCAAGATCCACTGACCACAAGCAGAGCCAGCATCCCCACAGCCATCTCTGGACATGTCACAGTTTGGCCACAGCTGCTTCTACAACAGAATCTTGCAACAGCTCTCCATGTACAACCTAACTGAAACATAAAAACACACCTCGGGTATTTTTTTTATAGCATTTACAAATATTGTTTCACCTACCGGAACATCTGAACATTCCAAACGAGAGTGTGGATCAATAATTCTTCTATTAGATAATTGAAACAGGCCTCTTGATTTACACTAATGCACTTGTTAAGCAATAAGTAACCAGGCTACGGGCAGGTCTGCATCGCTGAAGCGTGGATTGGATTAATGGTTGGTGAGAAGGTGAGGGCAGACAGGCCCAGCTCAGCTTTGTTCAGGTGGCTTTACCCACCCGATAGCTGCCTGTGCAGCAGGAGCCTCGCAACCCAGGCTCCTCAGGGCCACTGAGCAAGCACTGCTGTGGCTCTTGGTTCAAAAGAGTCATTCTCTCTACTGAAAAGCATCTCTTCAGACATCTGCTGATGACAAAAGCAACCCGCAGGAGGGCCCTTCAGGCACCCTGGTGTCCAGTCCCCTCTCGCAGCACCTGCTGACACACGCTCTGCCTACAGACAGTGACGGGTCCCTCCAGCAGAGACACCTTGGCTCTGTGCTCAGATAACCCTGTCTGACAGCTCCAGGTTCTCACCCAAACCCCGGAGCAGAACACCAGGCCTGTGCACAGCGGGGAGGGGGAAGGACAGCCTTGGGAAGACGTTTTACTGACACAAACCGTGCGCGCTGCCAAGTCCCAGCACTAAGCCAAATAATTTGCTTCATCAAAGATAAATACTTTGACATTGATTTGAGGTAAATTAGGCTGTGAATGCCAGGTTTGCTGTCTCCACGCCACTGCATGTCTCCTGCTCCACGTCGGAGGGGCACTGCAGCACCAACTGCTCCAGGAGAAGCAGCTCAGCCCTGGCTCAGCTTTTGTCCAAGGGAGAGATCTTGCTGCAGCTCCCACTGACCAATACATCATTCCTGGCTCAAACTTTATTGAGAAGTTAACTTTGATTGTACTCTCTTGAAACTTAAACCCTAATCAATTCATGAGATGTAAGCCAGCCTTCAGCCTGGTTCTGTTCCAGCACAAGCACCGTTAACTCCCATTGGATGGGACCCAGCAAGATCTGTCTTGCACTCATTAATGTGTTACTCAGCTCCTCAAGGAGCAAACACCTTGTGTGCCTGATAAGTCATACTGAGCTCCTCTGGGGAGTCACAAACGGAGGACTTTGCTCACTGGAAGAGGTGGTTGGAAGCCTGATGCTCCGAGGATCACCTGGTGTGCCCACAACAGTAAACAAAGCCTGCCAGATAGGTTCACCGCAGCAGAGCCTGCTGGATGAATCACTTGCAGTGAGCAAGGGACCTTCAAAGGCTGTGCCTGAGAGGCTCTGGGCAAGAGCATCTACATACACAAGGTTGCTAAGATCAGCTCCAAAGAGCCACTTGAGAAGTGTGGTTTCACCCAGGCCTTCCCTTTTCCTTGTTTGCCCAGCAAATCAAATTAGATAATGGAGTAAATCCCTTCAATTACACTTGTTAGAGCAGAGGACTGGTGACCTGCAGAGCACAGCTCAGCCCTCCACCCGAGAGCGTGACCTCCGCCTCCTCCAGAGGAACGCGCGGCAATGACACCTCCTGTCACCCCGCGCCACCATATAATGAGCACAGCTGGGGAGAAAGGGAGGACAATGACATTATTATACTGCCCTCTAACAAATGATGTGCTAACGTGCTCGAGCTTTGAGGTGAAGCTACCAAGCAGTCATGGGAAGTGTAATTAATCCCTTGCTTATTAAAAGGCATCTTAAAGAAGTGCTGACAGCGTTCCACAGCCAGCGCGGGTGCGCGAGTCGTGCCCCCAGCCCCTCATCACACCTTACCCCACGGAGAAGACATCCAACAGTTTAACTCACGAGATGTGGTCTTTTAATAAAAAAAACATGATTTGGAGACACGTGGTAGAGATGTCAAGAAACACCACCTGAGGGTCCTCCATTCTACCCAAGAAAAAGGGCTTAAACACAGATTATCTGGCCTAGACTGGTTTAAAGGCTCTTCAGCATTTCATGTTCTCCTCCCCTCCTTTTCTTTCTAAAAGAGGAAAGGAAGGGGATTCATCTCTCTGCTCTTGGGGCAGCTTTGTCAGAGCCCCAGGGCTGCCTCCACACTCCCTCCCTCCCCACGGCGCAGCGGGGACCTCAGCTGTGCCAGAGCAGCAGGAGGGCTCAGAGCACCCAGGGGTTGTTTTCAGAGCAGCACACATATCCTCTCACTCATCTGCTTGTCTGTCAGCCCTGGAAAGAGCATCCATGTGATCTCAACTCAGTATAAAAATGTGCAAGAAAATACCCCTAGCAAAGATGGATAAAGCCAGGGGAGAGGCTGAGCTTGCAGCCACCAGCATTGCACAGTTGGCCCCCCTACGCCCACAGCACACAAAGCCCAGCCCAGCACCCATCTCACCTCCAGGCATTTCCCAGAATCACAGAAAACTTCGGGTTGGAAGAAGCGATTACAGGTCATCCAGTCCAACCCTCTTGTAGAAGCAGGGACTTCTTTATCCAGATCAGGTTCCTCAGAGCCCCATCCAACCTGACCCAGAACGTTTTCAGTGATGGGGCCTCCACTGCCTCCCTGGGCAACCTGGGCCAGTGCCTCCCCATCCCCACTGTAAAACGTTTCTCTCAACAAGGAATGAGAGGTTATCGTGACAATTAAAAACTGAGAGAGCAGGAAGAGCTATGGTTTGCTTCACTATGACAGAGATCTTTGAGTTAAACACACAGAATTTCAAAATGATCTGGCACTGAAACACCCTCTGACCGGGTGGCACCAACGCGTTAATGACACCGCCCCCTCCACACGGGCCACTCACAGCAGGGACTGATCTGGCAGGTGCAGGGGGATCACAGGAAGCCAGTGGGCTCTGCTATGCTGGGTTTGGCTGCATCCCATGTGCCACAGGCTCCTTTTTTTAAAACCAGCTGCCCTCAGGCAGGTTCTTACGCCTTAAAATGCCTCTCCCATGAGCACAAACCAGCTGTGATTCTTAACACCTTCCTGCTGGCAGCCTGCTCTGGGAACAGCGTCCCACCTTCCTCTTGGAATGGTCTGTGATGTTCCTTTGGGGCTTTAAACACAGCCAGTTCCGTTAGCATTCAGCCCTGGTGATGGCCTGGGAGAGCTTCCTTTGCGCATCTTCCAGACACTCTTCGTGGACCCAAAGCCTCTGACTCTCAGGGCTGGTCTGCTGCAGAGCCTGAAAAGAGACAGATTGTGCTTCAGCTGCTTAATGCTTGCAGGAGGCTAAATAAACTCCACTTACAGCTCACCTTAATGGCTCCTGCAGAGCTTTGCAGGGATGCAGAACAGCTGGAAATGGAGAACGTGCTGCTGCTGCCCTGATTCCACATCTCCGTGCTTTGGGGAGCCCCAGGGAGAAGAAGCAAAGCTGCCAAAGTGGCTCAGTGCCAGGCACAGGGCTCCGGCGCCCGCCCAGCCCTCCCTTAGCACCAGCCCACCTGGATGAGTTTACAAAAACACCCCCAGGCATCCAACTCACTGACAAGATTTGCTCTCCCTTTTTTTTGGGCTTCCCCTGTGCGTCCTGTCCCCTTTACTTTGCTGGATGAGCCTCTGAAGTGCTACTTACAGGAGTTATTCATAAAACGAACAAGAGGTTTCAGAGTATAACATGAAATTGCTTTTATCTGCCGCACACAACGATAAATCAGGCGGCTGCGCTGCTGACTCACTGGGAAAATTTCCCTCCATGAAGTCCCCACTAAGTTTCCTAAGGCATTCAGGGAAAGCTGCTGGGAGGGAGGGAGACGAGACGGGGATCAGGAATTGCTGCCTGATCTCAAACACGCTCCAGAGCAACTGTTCTCAGCTTGTTTGCTAATCTCTTGTGACCGATCATTGAACCAAATCTTGCTTCCTGGACAGAGAAGCAAGAAATAAAAGAAGGAAAAAAAAAAGAAAAGGGCAAGGCTTCAACAATAAATAGGACATCAATTAAAAAAGAGAGCATTCACCTGCACAAACAGCTTACGGTAGAGCCATCGATTCTCTCACCTGACAGTTGGACTCGGTTCGTACTTGCCTGATTTGCTGTGATCCCCAGGGAGATGAAGTGTCTAAAACCCTCAGCAAGGAGAGAACAGGTTTCCTGCTGTAGTCATGGTGTGTCTGCTTTTAATTAAGTATTTTGAAATTTATTTAGAGAAAGAGAAAACAACTGTCACTGCAGCTTGGAAATGTATTTGATCAGAAAAATCTAAGGGATGACTACAGCAGAGCAAACCCCAAGTATCTGCCCCTGCCTTGTCTGGCTGAGAGGCACGATCACAGATCACCCAGAATACAGCAGCTCTCTAGGATTTCCAAGCACTCTGGACTTGTGGGAGAAGTATTGCTCCCCTGATTTTTATTGAAAGAGAGAAATCGTGACTTTCTTACGAGAAGGTGGCTTGCCCAACGTCAAAGGGAGCACCTGTCCCCCACTGTTTTACAGGAACACATCCAGTGCTCCCACAGGCTGCTGCAGAGCAGCTCTTGACAGCTTTGCCAGACTCTATTGCCCAGAGATGGGTGCTGGGTGTGCCAAGCAGGAGCAGCTCCTGCTCCAGAGCTCCCTCTCCTACCTGCTCCAGCCAAGCACAAATTCATCCATCTTTGAGCGTGGGCTTTTGGAGCTTTTGCAAGAGAGACTGACACAGTTTAAATCAAGAGTAAGCACCTGGCTGCAGACAGACCCTTGCTGGAACCAGCTGATGCCAGGCTCTGATCTGAGCTGATGCGAGACCTTCATTCCCAACCCATAAAGCACTTTGGGACAAGACCATCTCTCTCTCCGTGCCTACAGCAACAACCACAGTGCGTCATCTGACTGCCAGCATGCGACTGCACGAATAGAGAACTGACAGACAGATGCATAGTTAGCGTGCATGGATTTAAATTGTATTCCTGGGCTAGTTCCAAAACACAGGTGGTGAGTACTTGACACTGGATACGTTATCTGCAGAAAAGCAAAAATTACAGGGATCAAGAAGAAAGGAGCATTATCACCCTTCCATCATTCCCTCTCTGAAAAAACTCAACAGGTCGGCTGCTTCTAAGCCCACCCTGATCAATCACTGCAAATGTTAAGAGCATTTAGAAGACGTTCTCATTTGAGCCATTTGTCAAGTGGAATCTGGCAGGTTTTAGTCCTTTTATTAGTTCTGCTTGTGAGAGAAATTCACTTGAAGCCAATGCTTAATGCAGTGAGAAAGCAGTACGTGTTCCATGGCAGAGACACCCAGCGGTGCACAGGGATGCGAAGGGGAATCAACGAAGCCTTGGGCTGGGAGAGAAAGGGTGCTGTCCTGTACAGATCTTCCTTTAAGTTTTCACTTTGGCCTCAACCTGGAACATACTGGAAGTGAAAACCCCAGTGTAAAGACAAGCCCACAGCCAGCCCAGCACGTGCTTCATGCAGTGAGAAAGCAGCGTGTACTCCATGGCAGAGACACCCATTATCCAGCTGCGTGCAGGGATGCAAAGGGGATTCAACAACGCCTTGGGCTGGAAGAGAGAAGGTGCTGTCAGCCTGAAACATACTGGAAGTGAAAAAACCCAGTATGATTGTGGGGAAGCACAGAGCCTGTCCAGCACATCTGCTTGTGAGCTGGACAAGGCAGGAGCAAACCTCGTCACGCCGAGCGCTGCGCACGGGGTGGAAGGGGCTCGGGTGGCTCTCTGCCCTGGAGCTGGGTACGAGCACCCGCAGCGCTGCGCACAGCCCCATCCCCTAACGCAGGATCAGCCATACCTAAAGCAGCTCTAATATGCCTTAAGCCTGGAGAAGCGAGGCACAAAGGGATTAAGAGAACTGCCTAGAGATCACACAGAGGAGCGCGTGTTAAATTTGGGAATTGAACTTCTAATTCCTCAAACCCTTTCTGGATCAGAGCTTGGTGCTTCAGGCCTTTGCCGGTTGTGCAGCAGCTGCTTTGGGGCTGGTGCTTTCCACTCTCATGCATTTATACAGTGCTTGGCACAGAGGAATTCTAGTGCTGCAGCAAGACCAGCACTTTTTATAACACCCCAAAATTAATATAATTGGACAAAAAGTAGGAGAGTAGGAATACAAATTGGATGCAAAACTCCTGGGACTGTGCTCTGCTCCCTCCCTCCTTGCAGTGCTCTCATTATTTTCCAGCAAGGGCAGCCTTTTCTTTCTCTCTTTTACTTGTCAGGATGAGATGACATTTGAGTCGTGCTGATGAGACCTACCAGGGCGAGACACATGTTTGTGGTCGCTTTGGGCAACCAAGTGCCAAGGCCTTTAACTGCTCTCTTTTGATATTCCACAAAGCCAACCTCTCTGCTTCCCTGGCAATTTGAGTCATGCATCGCAGTGCTCTGCCTCCCAGGGATCCGTGGGTGTGCGTGCGCTGCTCTCACCTCAGCCAGTCTCCTCCTTGAAGGAAAGGGGCTGATGTTTTATTCTGGGGAAACTGGCAAGTGCTGCACGGAGATGCTGGGTAAGGGATGGCTGTGGGTAGTGTTACTTTGGGGAGAGCTGCTCTGCTGAGTGATCTGCTGTCCCACTGCACGGGGAATCTCTTCCAAAGACAGCCACGCTCAGCTGGCTCTTCCCATCAATTCCAGCTCCAGTTGTGGAGCTCTCCCGATGAACCCCAGCGAGGGATCTGGCCCGTAACATCTCCTTCTGACCTGATATAGGTGAGAACATTGTCGAGATGAGCTTCACGCACAGAAGCTGTGATTTGCGATGCTGCTCTTGCGAAGCGCTGCTTGCCCAAGTAGCACTTTCTCTGGTGATTAACTGGCTGGGTCCCCTGGGGCTGAGCGAGCACGGATAAGGACACTGCACAGGAGCAAGGCTGCAAAAATCAGCTCCCTGGCGCCGGTCCAGCACAGCACTCCAACAGTGCTTAACATCAAACACCATCCTGGCTGCCATCGATCACAGAATTCTCAGTCCTTAAGCAAGCGGTTTGCTCGTGCATCCCGGACCAGTGGATGGGGGGGTTGCAGTGGTGCTTCTGTAACACGAGGATTCACAGCCACAAACACTTTGGGCCTGGTTTTATTCTGCTTTGCACATTCCCCAACAATTTATACCAGTGCATAAATCAGAAATAAATTCTCAAGAAGAAATTATCATATAACTTTCATGAAAGTGTTTCATATTCATTTTGCAAGAGCATAAATGACAACACGAGATGTGAGATGGAAGAAGCTTTATGAGTGTCCTAAGGGGAGAGATCCTACATCAGTCAGTTAAATGGATGTAGACACATTGTCCTTGCTAGAACCATGACCAGGTGACATCTGTGCTGAAGCAAGGTCACAATACCCTGTGACCCAACAGAGAGCTGAACATTCAAATAAAGAAGAAAAACCCTGCTCCGAAACCCAGCACTGAGCACTCAGCTCACCTCTTCCCAGAGCACTGCGAGCCCCTTGCTGTAACCATGGAACTCCCTCCTTATGTCCTTCCAGCTCTAACATTCCCAGACAATGCAAAGACAAATAACAATAAAATGAAATGTGCTCTTGGACATCACTAACACTGCTGTGTGTCACAGATTGAGGTCAGCTTGTTTTTCCTGATATAAAGTACTACTTCCAGCCTGCAAACAGTTTCAGAACTGTAGTTGTTCCAATTAGTAAGAAACATTTAGGTCAATTACAACAGCGAGCTGGTTACTACAATTACTGTTATTAATTGTAGTCGATTACACATTTGCAACTACTAAATACAGCATCTCTAGAGTACCTGTGTGGACTTTTCACTCAGCAGAAAACACCAAAACCCATTTAACGCAGAGAAATGGCCAGATAATGCAAGGCTAAAATTCCCACACATCATTCATCTCCTCTCTGTATGTGCCTGGCTGATCCGGTGGATCAAGACCGGTTTCCCTTCACCCTCTTTTCTCTCTGGACCACAGCCCTTTACACACCATGGACACTCAACTCCCCTGGTCACCATCATCCCATCATCACAGGCACACGGTCAGCAACTCAGGAGGGCAGGACAGGTGATTATCTCTGTCTGAGCTGTCCAGAGAAGGAAAATGCTGCTTTGTGGAGGCTTCAGGCACTGTGCAATGTGGCTTCATCCCAATTAGGAAAACTCAAGCTTTCAAAACTGAGAAAAATAAAGCCCAGTGCTACCCTGTTTGGGGAAGGCTCCAGCTTTCCCATGGCTGCAAGGGCTCCTGCATTCACGCCCACAGAGCCAGGACTTAACGCTTCATAAAAAAAATCACTTTGAAGAAGTGTTTCTGTGTCCTGCAATGTTAAATTGCTTATAAGAAAGGAAACGTGCTTGTGATTCAGTGTATGAAAGTAGCCTTGGAGGAATGCAGATTGTATTTTCCCTCTGCAAACATTTGATCATCCCAATAAAACAACAGCCCCACCTTTTCCACCAGCTCAATAAATCACAGAGAATGGAAACAACAGGTTTATAGTTGCCACGATGATTGTTACTGAGGGCTTTTATGGTGCAGTGGAGAGACAGGGGTGCTTGTTTATAGGCACCAGGCAGAGACTGCAGGACTCTCTAAAACACAACTTGCTGTTTAAGTTTCTTGCTTAAAAAGGAAATAATTTTTCTGATTGAGCCTCCCCTTCAGTTGTGATTGCATTCACTGGCACTCCAGCCTTCCCAGGCACTCCTGCTCCGTGAGAGGCTGAACCAGCAGCTCTTGGAACAAGCAGGGAGCTTCTGCAGGTCACGGCAGCCACTGCTTTGCAAAGAACTGCACTTGTATCGCACGGCCCTGTGCTGGTAAAGCACTCTCAAACCTGAGTCACATCACTGTAGGGCTCTGATCCCTGCTGCTGCATTTGTTACTGGTAATTATTACTATTGATTAGGATTTGCACTTACAGCAAAGATGAGGGGGTTGTTATACAAGTCCTGGATCACACTCGGAGTAGGAGGCAGCTTTTATCCAGAAGTGTTTTTACCTACCTTGTACCATTCCAGGAAGAGCTGAACAGTCCTCTGCCCACTCCCAGGACCATCTGAGACACCAAAAGCCCTTCGGAAGATTTCCTCTCAGCGGACAGGTACAGAGGGAGCCGGGATGTTCTGCCCCCCTCCCATTCACGTTGCCTTAAGCACGCTGCAGCATTCTGTCCCTACAGCTTCCTCTCAGCTTTCCAGCCTCTAAGGAGATGCTCTCTGCTGCCCTGTACCATAAATAAGGCCAGAGTGCATGGCAATAATTTTGAGTGATGACTTTAAGGTCTAAACACTCCTTTGAAAGCCTGTTTACTCCCCGATGGATGCTGACACAGCCCACAGGTGTCTGTTTTTGTGGGACAGCAACCACAAGAGCAGAGCTGGTGCAGCAAGGAAGAACATTTCATGTCTATCTCTTGGGCCAACACTGCTCCCTCCACGATTTCTCATCTCCATCCTTCTGGGTGAAGGAGCTCTCTATTCCCCTACTATAAGATGCTTTTTCCCATCACCATAGGATGGATGACAAATTAACATCTCACCCTCTGGAATGACTCTGGACAGGGAAGTATCCATACCTTAACGCTCAGACATGACTTCCATTCTAGTGGAACCCTCCTGTGCTGTTTCAGGGCCAGCTCTGCAGCCTGACTGACAATACAGCAAGAGAAGGAGGAGTGTTTCGAGAGGTGCTGAGCAGCTCTCGCTTCTGCCAACCCAGCACTTTGCAAGAAAGCACTCAGCATCTGGCAGGATTGAGCTTCCGCATAGTTCTTTTTTAAACTCCCTCCCCCTGCTTTTTTACAGTATAAATTAAGTTTAATACCAGAGCAAGCATGCAGCACTGCTCAGGGCAGGGAGAGCTAATGAGCCGAGCACTGTACGGCAAGAGCAACTTCCCCATGCACCTCGCCTCTCCTTTTATGCATTTTAATACCAGATATTTTCTAAAAATAGCCACAATCCTTAGCCCTTTTCATAAAGAAAAGTTCTTAGGGATCTTTGAAAGCTTTTAGATTTAAAAAGCTGGACAAAACAGTCATAGTATCACAGAATGGCTTGGGTTGGAAGGGACCTCAAAGCCCATCCAGTTTCAACCCTCTGCCATGGGCAGGGACACCTCCCACTGGATCAGGGGGCTCAAAGCCCCATCCAACCTGGCCTTGAACACCTCCAGGGATGGGGCAGCCACCATTGCTCTGGGCAACCTGGGCCAGGGCCTCCCCACCCTCACAGGAAAACACTTCTCCCTGAGATCTCATCTCAGTCTCCCCCCTCTTGCACCAGAAAACCATTCCCCCTCATCCTGTCCTTGCACTTCCTGATCAGGAGGGATTCATTCCAGCAACTGGGCTGAAGAGCACCCTGGAATGGGAACAACCAGCTCCTGGTGCAGGACCGATCTCCTAGCACTAGACTGAATACAAACACGCCCTGACAGCCTGGAGGATAATATCAAACATGACTGCTTCGGTAAAATAACGGTGATAATAAATCAGGTGCCTATTTGGCACCTGTTTCACAGTAGCTCTTTTCCATCTTCCGTCAGAAAGGAAAGAAATAAGAAAGGAAAAAAAAAATAACTGAGACACAGGAACCATGAAAAAGCATTTTGAACTAAGGCTTACGAGGTTTGCTCCAGCTGTTTTCCCCCAGATTCATTAATAACAGCTTTGCATTAGAAGTGTGATGCTGCAAATGAAATTTGGGTTTCAAACACTACAACTGGTTTTCCCTCCGTTAGCCAGGGGAGACAGTGGGGTTCCTCTGATAGTTTTGTGCTGGTGGGATGGCCCAGGCTTGTTCCTCACCTTCCTGAGCCCATATGGAGGATCAGCACAGTACTGAACCCACACTGGGGGCTATTTCTGAGCTTGGTCTAACGATATCACACTATTTGCATGGCTGCAAGACACACATCTGGAGCTGGGGTGCTGAGAAGGCACAGGACTGACTCAGACTCATGGAAACAAATGTCTCAGAACAAAGACTGTGAAAGGATTAATCTTTTTAACTTATCAGGAAGAAATTCAAAAGCTAATATGATTACAGTGCACAAGCACTTTCGCAGGAAGAAACTATCAGATGCTGAGGGCTCTTTAATCTAGCAGAGATGAGCACAGACAGAATCTCTTGGTGGAAATTAAAGGCAGCCAGATTTGAATTCACAATAATGCTTGCATTTTTTTAAATGGGGTAATGAATCATTGGAACAACCTGGGAGTGGTGAACTCTCCATCAGCTGGTGCCTCCCAGCCTAGACCTGGGTCTCTGAAAGATACTTTTTTCAGGGAAAACAACCCTCACAGCTTTGCCTGTGAAAGAAATCAGATAAGGGATCTCCAGCCCACTGTTCACAGCAGTGAGGATTACCTGAACCTCTGCATTGGGGTGCTTTGGACCCACCTGGCTGCCCCTGGAGCAGATGAGGAGACACATATACACCTCTGCAGAGCTGCAGGACAGTAATTCATAGATCATGGAATGGTTTGAGTTGGGAGGGACCTTAAAGTCCATCCAGTTCCACCCCCCTGCCATGGGCAGGGACACCTCCCACTGGATCAGGGGGCTCAAAGCCCCATCCAGCCTGGCCTTGAACACCTCCAGGGATGGGGCAGACACCACTGCTCTAAGGAGTCTGTAGGCTGGGATGAGGAGGCACCACCTTCAGCAGGCATTGCTCGCTCTGGAAGAGGAGAGCTCATGGAAAGGAGGATCTCCAGCAGCCACCCCGCTCAGCACACAAGGGGTTATGATTTTCATGCATTGTTCAAGCTTTCTTATTACTGATGCTCATACTTGATGTGATATTGCTCAGGGATGGAGGCAGCTTTAGAACAGATTATTGCTCTCCACAGCAAACTAGGATCTGGAGTTAGGGTGTTCACTGACAGGAATATCTTCACATCCTTTATACGCTCCTGGGTGGCTTCCCTCTGAATCCAGATATCACATCATTTGTTTAACTTACTGAATAAAGTAATTAATACTGGGGAGTTCTGACTGCTTGGCAGAATACACTGTTACAGCTAACAAATTTTATGTCTTCAGGCTTCGTGGCAGAACTTGATTTAATTTGTCCCAAGGTTAAGACAGGGAGGAAATTTGATGGCTCCAGATCACAGATTCACTGCAATTTATCATCTTCACCATGTGGCATGGACAGACACCGCTTCCGAGTTAAGACGGTAGAAGTTTAACCAATTATCTTGGCTTCAAAGTTGCATTCATCCATTATCAGTCACTGCAGGTCCAAAACATGCTGTGTCTCCCTGTTATGTCCAGGACTGGCACATCTTCCCTGTCTTTTGGATGAGGGCCCCCAAAATCTGGGGATTAACTAGTCAAGATGTACAGAATACCAAGGAAAGCTAGGGAAGCATCTTAACCAGGCTCTTCCCCTAAAAGTTCTGATTAAACTGCATTTAAGAAGTTAGGAAATGCACCAAAATGTTTCAAATTGTTTTTTTTTTCTTTGCTGGAAGAGAAGAAAAGGAACTCGAAGCACAGTGGCTGTTTCTTAACCACATCCAGGTTGCTGAATGACACTTCTGCAGTCAGATTTCCTTTCTTAAACTACAAAACCAATTTCTCTACTTCATTATAAGCTGATGTTTGCAATGGAGAAAATGCAGTTATAATACAGAGGTGCATTCCCCCTCATGCCCAGTGTCACTGCCTTGCAGAGAGCCACACATATGGTGTCACCACAGAATTATCTTTAGGACCTGAACAGTGCATTTCACTCTGCTCAGCACCGGATTTGAGGCTTTTAGAGCCTCAAAAGCTGGCATAATAACGGCCTGGCCAAGATCTCAGAGAGCAAAGAGAAGGAATCAACAGCTTTCCACTCCATGAGCTGTACAGGTCACACTCCAATTTCCTACAGCATTACAACAGCTTCCAAGACGCCGTGTGCGAGGCTATAGCTTGTGAACAGCATTATACAGCAATTACGAACAAAAAGAGCTCCCAGATGTGCATTGAATGTGGTAACAAAATGTCCCAGTTTATGGCATTTTCTCCCTCTCTTTTGTCCTTGTCCTTTAGGAAGGGAACACGAAGAACAAAGCCCTATTTTTAGAAACAACCCTAGGTCCTAAAAAGAGAAAAAAATAAGTGCAGAGACTTCCTAGGAAATTGCATACTCTGTGCCAGCTCAAGCATTCCCGCTGGGACAGAGCCACTCCGCTGCTCTCCACGGAGCTGGGGCTGTCTCCATTGGAGCAGAAGTGAGGTGAAACCCAAGACAGTCAACAAGAGGGGAAGGCAAACTTTCCACAGATCTACCCTCCCCTCTCCCTGCACTTGTTTGACTGAAAACTGAATTTGACTCTTCCTTATCCCTGTGACAAATGCTTAAATCAGCCCAGTCAGATTGTCAGTGCTTCACAGAATACCTTGAAGGGGACAAACCACTTACTTCTGAGATCCTCCTAAAGGTTAATTCCAATTTGAGGGTCAATTTCTGCAGTGGGTCTCCACTGTGGTTTCCCCAGTGGCTCTGTACATGAAACTCTGGACCAGACAGAGGCATCTGTCAGTATTCCAGGTCAGCGAGAAGCAGGGCAAGAAAACAAGAGCGAAGCACTACTGGATGTATGACAGAAAGTCACGTCAAGTCATCTAAGAATTTGGGAGAACTTGGATTATAGCGATGACAGAATCTAATGCAGAAATCCAGACTAATGCCAGTAGTATTTAAGTCCATGTTTTCTTAGGAATGAGGCTTGAATTTCAAGCTCTCTTTCCTGGACAAGGTGTCTGGGACCCACTTTGATTGTGCTTGGATGCCCTCATCGAGGTATCAAGCACCATGATGAAGTCACCATTAGTGCTCTTCCCAACCAGGCCATTCCAGATCTTGCAATGAAAGAACAGATGTTTCATCAGGAATTGCAGCTCCACAATTCCTGAGCGGTGCTGGAGCCAGCGAGGGCACGTGTCCAGGACTCTGACTCTAATCACTTATGCTGCCCTGCTCAGGCAGCTTCTAACGTGATTTATTTTGAAGATGACAAAAAGTTATTATTGCTGATCACTTAAAATAACTGTCTTTGAAAGTACCTGACACGTTAAAGCTAAGAACATGGAAGGGAGAGCCCAGGACCTCAGCAGATACAAGTCCCTTGGTCAAGTGGTTGGTCTGGGACACAGTGGACAATTTACTGGGGTTTTCTCATAGAATTAGAAGGAACATTTACAGGTCATCCAGTCCAACTCTCCTGCAGAACCAGAATATGTTGCTCAGAGCCCCATCCAACCTTACCTTGAATGTTCCCAGGGATGGGGCCTCCACTGCCTCCCTGGGCAACCTGGGCCAGTGCCTCCCCACCCCCCATTGTAAAAAATTTCTTCTTTATATCCAGTCTAAATCTCCCCCCTCAGTTAAAACCATTACTCACAAACCTGAGGGTCACTATCTCCTGCAGGAAGCTCTGTGCCATCTCCTCTTCACGTGGGAACCTGCTGCAAACCTTTGCCTGACGTCTCCTCATCGCAGTCTGACGCCAACACTCGTGGTGGCTGCGCGTGCTCTTCCCCATCCCATATCACACAAACTGCATCACTGCATCTTTTTATCCTACTTAGTGCTCGGCTCCATTTAGAGGCTCTTTGGGATACAAACAGTTTTGATTCGTATGTACAACCACCTCGAACAAGGAGGGCTTGGGTCCTCAGTCCAAACAATAAATAACAGTTAATATAGTCCAGGCGTGACTAGGCAGTTTCTACCTAAAAATGTCAATAAAGCATGGCCATATTGATGCAAAAAGACATAAAATGTGAACTCCTTCAATATGTGCACTTATTTGTCTCAGTTTGTGAGGCTAGGAAGGAAAGAGCTGTTAGCAGTGAATAGTATTTTATTAGCATCATAAACCCCAAGAGCAAAGTTTGTGTCACAGAGAACTGCACATGCATTTGAAGACTTAATTTATGTTCCTGACTCCTCTTTCTCTTTTCCCCTTCTCTTCCTTCAAGTAGGGATATAATATAATTTAAAATAAAGACTAAAAGACTCTGAAGACACCATTGGATGAAAGGGCTGTTATGCAAAAGGTAAACCTACATCCTCCTGAATTCCCAGCAGTTAGAAGAGTTCAGCAGCATCACTATATTAATCTACACTGCAGAGGTACGTGGAAGCTTCAGAAAATATACAGTTTTCACCTACGCCAGCTTCTGAGCAAACAGCATCCTGAAATGCCAGCAACCTTGAAAGGCAAAGCTCAGAGGCAAGAGACAGATGGGGGTAAAGTGCCTTGCTGAGGAACTCCAACAAATTAGCAATGGAAAATTAGGGAAAACAGAAAAACAAGCAGGGTTTTTGTTAGCTTTTCATGAATTTGAGCTTCAGCGATAAAGCAGAAGATCGTCAGCTGGAGCACAGTCACAGTGACAGGAAATTTACACTGACCAGCACCATGAGAATTCAGCATTATGGGTCAAAACTCTCCAGTTATCGGTCATTCTCTGCACCTCTAATGGTCTTTTCCGTTCATTTGGCCTTTTTGGAGATAGGTCAGGTTTCCAGTGATGCCAGGAAATAAATACTGCAATATAATTGCAATCAACCATTGTTAATCAGTAAATTACAGCTTTCCATGCGTTACAAAGCTTGTAACTACCAGCTGCTTATTCTGGTATATTTATGTGGCAACAACTCTGCAGAGCAAGTTCTGTGCCTATTACAGAGCTGTTAAGTCTCTGTAAATATGCCTTTAATGACCAGCTAACATTTATTAAAGACTCTGCAGCCTTCCTGTTACAGTGAAGTGAAATTAGACATGTGTAGGTGAGTGCTGTAGGCACAGCACTGGAGTTTTACGACAAAAGAAATAGGCTGCACAAGGAGCTGTGAAAAAGCTCTTCTGCAGGGGACAGGATAAAACTCAGCAGCACGGCGCAAGTTTTCCAGCTGACTGCGACTGCTGCCTATCGAGCAGTAAAAGTATTTGTGGCTCTGAACAGTGAGGGGAGGTAAATCTCATGTGTCACAGCATAAACACAAGGGCTCTGGGAGATCAGGAACAGACTTTGCTGGGAAAAAATCATAGACTCACAGAAGGGTTTGGGTTGGAAGGGACCTCAAAGCCCATCCAGTTCCACCCCCTGCCATGGGCAGGGACACCTCCCACTGGATCAGGGGGCTCAAAGCCTCATCCAACCTGGCCTTGAACACCTCCAGGGATGGGGCAGCCACCACTGCTCTGGGCAACCTGGGCCAGGGCCTCCCCACCCTCACAGCAAAATATTTCTTCCTAAGATCTCACCTCCATCTCCCCTCTTTCAGATAAAAAAACATTCCCCTTGTCATATCCCTGCACTCCCTGATCCAGAGCCCCTCCCCAGCTTTCCTGGAGCCCCTTTCAGTCCTGGGAGGCTGCTCTAAGGTTTCCCCAGAGCCTTCTCTTCTCGAGGCTGAACAACCCCAACCCTCTCAGCCCATCCTCACATGGGAGGTGCTCCAGCCCTCAGATCATCTCCATGGCCCTTATTCCTATGCTCTTTGCTACAGCAAGGCTCCTGTACCCATACACAGTTCTGCATCAGTGTTGAGGAAAGGAAGCAAGCTGTTGAATAAGATTTTGGGAGGAGACCCAACACGGTGGGAGTGTCCTTGTCTTTGGGGTTGTCTAAGCACATCCAAACAATGATGGTCTAATGGGGCAAAATGACCCCCTAGAACAGGCTGAAGTCCCTATTAGTGCTTGATGATGTTCTTAACCTTTTGCTTTGTGTTGGTGCTTAGGGGATGCCCTGCCCTTTGGTCAAGTCCCATGCTATGCCGTTTGCTGCACAGGCACAAGACAAAAGCTACCTCTTGCCACAGGGATTTTAGTTTTGAGGGCAGCACCGCAAAGAACAGCTTTAAGATGTGATTGCAGAACACCACAGTTGGCTGCAAAGGTTAATGGTGTCTGTCTTCAAGGCACAGTAAGTCAAATCATTTGCATGGCCACCAAACTGGGCTGAAACAAAACCAGTGGGTTTGCTCACCAGTTCCCATCTCTCTTTCTGAAGGAGAAAACAGCCATTTACTTGTCCTAGAAGGGCTGCAGGAAAAGGAAATGAAAACGGATTATTCCACTTTTCTTCAACCTTGGAACTGCAAATATTGCTCTGTATAAATACCATGCTGTAGAAAAGTATCCTGTCTTTCCTTCCCCCCCACTCTTTGCAGTTTCAACTCTTCATTTTTTCCTTTCTTTTATTTCTCAGCTTTTAACCTTGCCCAATTGTCCCTCTTAAAAAATAATTAACTCTCTTGTTCAGCCAGGGAAGTGTTTTAAAGCTCCGGCAATTTTATTTTCTATATAACGCCACAGGAGACAATAGGAGGGAAAAATTAAATCAGAAGGTTTCTCAAGAGTTGCCCCTCTAGAAAAACCATTAGTTGCCTCTCCCTGGTGAAAGGCAAATGCTGCTGCCAGAGCCGTGGAGGGATCCGACAGTAACCAGCAGTGTTTACTCAATAATTAACTGAAAGAGCGGAGAATGAAGAAGATAAACAAGCAGGCAAGGCTTTTAGGCTGCACTCTCCAAGAATGCTTTGTCCCAACAGACCCAGGGCTTGAGTTGTGAAAATACACAGGGCTTCAGCGCAACAAAACACTGCCTGCCACTGGGTGACCCAGAAAAATAGGTAATGAAGTTGCCTCCCTTGTGCTTTGGGGCTGAACACAACACGAGCTGCTTTCCAGCCTCCGAAGCAGGACACGGGTGGAAAAACCTAAGAGTGCAACAATAAGTGAGAGAGTATTTATTTTAATTATCAACTGGACCAAATAAATTAGAAATTCAATTACAATGCCATTCACTGATGAGAAATTCACAACACTCAGGCTATTAGTTGCACAAATTAACTGTAGGAGATAACAGGATTTGCGAGGAGCAATCCTGTACCCTAGTTGTAAGGAAAACATGAAGGTCTGAAAGGAGGCAGAGAGCACTGGGTACAGTCTGAGATATCCTCACTGCTTACTGAGCCTGTGATAGGCAGAGAAGAAATAAAACATTCTTTCAGAGCGTTTTTCTCATTCAAAATTGCTCATTAAAATAACTGGATTTTGGGAAAGACAAATGTGCTCTACTGTAAATCTATTTCTGTCATTTACAATTTGTAAAAATACCAAACCAGCCTCACCTTAAACAGCCAAGGGACCACAGCCGGGTTTGGACTCTCCTGTCCCCAGGGAAGGCAGATCCTGCCCAGCTACAGGGATGTAAATTCCTCCGCTACAAAAGGGATGTCTCTGGTTTGGCATGACTGAAACTGTGAGAGAGATCTAAGCTCCTGAGTTCCCCCCTGCTTTGTATCTCACTGCCTGGAGAAGATAACCCCGTGAGCCACAGATTATTAAATCACATTCCTTCACGCTTGTCCTAAAGGGTCGATATCCCGAGCCTCTCTCATCTTCCCAGCCTAACCTGGAATGAATAATGCAGGAGCCACCGGTGGGTCAGTTGCTGGCTGGACCGTGGCCAGCCAAAGGGCACCCTCAGCAGATCAAAAGCCAATCAAGTTCATTTCAATATTTATTTTTAATCCTTCATTCTGAAATTATAAATATTTAACACTAAGCTCTCACCAGGAAAGCAAAGCAAAGCAAAACCAGAGGAGAGGCCGGACCAGACAGACTGACTCTTTCATGCTGATTTGCCCGAGCGTACGCGACTCCTTGTGTCCATTAACATTCTTCAATGAACACAGCTTATTTATTCGAGTCCTCTGAGACCCTGCAGGGACAGAGGTCAGAGCTGAGGAGCACAAACAGACACGAAGGCAGGCTTCATTCCTGAAGGCTTTCCACCAGGGTTAAATTTCCTGGCCCTATACATCGTGGCTCTGACAAAGCCCAGTTACCTTGATGATGCTCCATCTCGTACCTGGCCTTCCCCGGACCCCATGGTCCCATCCTGCAGCACCATGAACCCCCTTAATGTACCCATCAAGTGCTGGAGGCTCCCTTGCAGCTCTGTCCTGCCAGAGCCCTACCAAAGATTTTGGTGCTGTTTAATGTTTACTGCAGCCAAGAAAAGCCCCTCAGCCTTCTTCGCCGACAATCCCTGATCACCTGTTCCTTTCCCACATGCCTGAAGAGGAAAGATGGTAACAAAACCGAACGTGGACGCACGTGGGTGCAGCACTGCAGGGCTGCACAGCCCCGTAGGGTTTGTTGGTCATCAAATCCTGCCTACGTGGGAAGAGGTGAGGAGGAGAGGAATGGATTAGAGAGATGTAAAGGAACTGGAGATGTAGGAGAGCGGACTGAAAAGTAACTTAAGAGTTCTCCCCAAACCCACCTGCTGGCTTTTCTAACTGTGATTTAAAGATAGGCACCCAATTCCTAAGAAACAACATGAGGAACAAAGGCTTTTTGATGGGGATTCTGTTTTCCAGGGAGAACCATTTAATAAGTTTCACTCAGGAAGTCTCTGTTCCCAATAAAGACTTAACAAAGTTAATTAGACTAAACAGTAATTATCATGTCTCTTCATTGTTCAATTATCTTGCTGAACTGGTGTTTCCTGATTAATTTTCTGATTAAAATGTATTAAATTGAAAAGCACTTGCAAACATGAGATGACAGGTTCTCTCCCACACAGCCGGATTTCCAGAGGTCAGGAAGGCAGGGGTGGCTGGCACTCGCCCCACAAACCACGCCGGCTCCGCACACAGCGAGGAACCCGTTCAATGCACTCTTAAACAGGCTTGCCACGTGCTCCTCCAGTTTACAATCCACCAAGACATCTCCTGCTCATCTCTTCCAGGCCTTCCCACCCCTTTGCCATCCTACCTTTCCCTTCGGTTTCCCCTGCACAAACACGGAGCAGCGGTTCACGAGTCCCCATGCACGAGCTGAGCTACGGAGCGGCTGCAGCTCTGCTGTGGAGCTGTGCACAACTTCTTGGCAGCAGCTGCAGGGCAGTCCCATGCAGCCTGGACTGCAGCACGGGATGGAGGTCTTGGAGCCATGAAAGCTTATTTCAAAGTCTCGTTCCCCCCTTCCACCAGATCCCATAGCCTGTGCTCCGTAAGCGCTGCCTCCAGTGCGTGGCTGCCCCGCGTCCAGCCAGCTCAGACTGCTGCCTTCTGTCTGCAAACACCATGGGGACACGCTCAGAGGATGTCCTGAGTTGGAAGGGATCCACAGGGATCATCAAGACACTCTATGATCTCCTTCCCCCCACCACAGCACGCAGCACAGAGGTGTAATTCCACAGCTTCGCTCATGATATCACATCTAACAAGCCAAGCTGTAACTTCTTTTGGGTCTCCTATCATCCTGCACTTCTCTGAAGGAGCTCAGCTCACCTCTTACCCACTTTGCTTGGCATCCCAGGCTGCTTAAACCACCCTAACCAAGACCACATCCTGCATCCCTCAGTCAAATTACCCTGATCGGACCAACACACTTCCATGGATGACCTTCAAGATAATTCCAACCTCAAGCACTTTGCTGTCCACCAGCAGAAGACATCTAAGACATCTTTGTGACCGGCTCTTACGAACCACAACAGCTTTGCTTTCCAGAGGGACCGCGTTAGTATTCACTCCTCGCAGTCCCGTAATCACGGGCATTTTGATCAGCCCTTAATACTATTTGCATATCTTTTATAAGACAAATCAGAAAAGGGGATTAATTTTTCTTTCTTCACTTTAATATCACCTGTGGCTGGGAGGAAACAAACAAATTCATCGCCTCCTTCCCCAAATCCTTGTGATTTGGTTATCAGAGCCCAAGACTTATTATAAATGACTGAAAGGACACAGCTGAGCCCAAATCCCACAGTGGGCTCTTTTTGTCTTTCACGATGCTGGCAATTCTTGATTAACTCCCATCTAGCAGAAGGCAGGAAGGATGAGAGACATCTCCAAAACTCCACTGTGACCAGCACAAGAGTGGTTGAGCTCTGAATGAAATTTGCAGCTCAACGCACGGCTGCACAGGGGAATTGGTGGGCTCCCAGCAGACGAGCCAGGAGGCACAAAGGAGATTTTCTTCCCTTTCTGCTTGTCCTTGTGAAAATCCAGCTCCAGGCTGGGACTGACCCCACCATCCGCTGGTGGACTCAGCCCAGGGCTGTTGACAGAGGTGTCCCTGCCCATGGCAGGGGGCTGGAACTGGATGATCTTTAAGGTCTCTTTCAACCCAAACCACTCTATGATTCGATGATGTGCAGGGCCATTTATTTTGGTCTCCTTGCTAAAAAGCAGAGAACTGGCTTTCACTTTTGGATACTCAGTCCTAAGGCAGGCACATACGTGAATGTGGAATGACAGCACCAGTGTTTCAGGTCTTCTCCTACATCGTGCCTAGTTTTGGTCTATTTTACATCACAGCAATGCAGACTAAAGCTGAGGTTCCAACAGGAGTTAACTTTGTTTACGATGTAATACGCTTCGCGGAAGAGCTGCAGCTCAGCTAAAAGTAAGTATCTACCTAAAAACCAACACCTTACACCTCCAGATAAAACCCAGGCAGAAAAAGCAATTACAACAGCTTAATCAAACACAGTCACATCAAAACTGTTTGTACAAACATCTGACATTTGCCACTGGTTTAGATTCATTCCAAAGGCCAAGACCAAAAAAAAACGATGTCTAATAGCCCAAGTAGTTTGGGTTTCTTTTTTTTTAATAATCATATAATCATAAGTAATGAATCAAAGAGCTCCCTGGCTCCTAAGCTATGATTTGGCAAACAACTACAATTATAAAACCCAAACCTAATGACTGCATTTTAACACAGCCCTGTGCTTAGTAGCTTACAGTAACATTTATCCTGCGTCAGGCTGAAAGGAGATGTCCGCAGGGAGTTAGCTGTGAAATGTTTTGATTTCAAAAGCCTGCGGCAAGTTGATTCATGTCTATTTAATTTTTCCAGGCAGTTTCACTGGAATGCTGTATATAAATCAAATACAAGGCTTGCAGCAGAGACGTACCAAGTTGTGGAAATACTGTATGATTTTAATTAAACTACACGCACAAATCAGGCAGCAGTGAAGGGGGAAGAGAGAATTGTATCACCCTGGATAAGCCATTATTTTTGTGCAGAGAAACAAATAACCATTTACTGTGAAAAGTCTGATTTCAAAAGAAGCATTTTGTCACTGTGCTGATATTCATAATCAATTTAAATCTGGAGGAAATGATGCTTGAGCACAGAAGACAATGCAGCCCAGGATGGAAGTTAATTGGACTGTATCAGCTCAGCCTTGCTTCTCCTTTACTTGCAATCCAGCTCCAGGGCGCTCTCAGCCAGGGTCACTCTGATAATTGTCCTTTAAGCTGATGACCAACATTCTGGTGATGGTTCCAGGACGCAGAATGGTTTGGGTTGGAAGGGACATCAAAGCCCATCCAGTTCCCACCCCCCTGCCACGGGCAGGGACACCTCCCACTGGATCAGGGTGCTCCGAGCCCCATCCAACCTGGCCTTGAACCCCTCCAGGGATGGGGCAGCCACCACTTCTCTGGGCAACCTGGGCCAGGGCCTCCCCACCCTCATTGTGAAGAATTTCATCCTAATGTCTAATTTCAATATTCCCCCTCATGCTATCACTATGCATCCTTGTAAAAAGTCCCTCCTCAGCTTTCCTACAGCCCCTTTCAATACTGGAAGACCACTATAAGGTCTCCCCAGAGCCTTCTCTTCCCCAGGCCACCTTCTGTGCTGTCCTACACCACCGCCAGCCAGCACTGGAAGGGGAAACTAAAGACCCCTGCCCAGAACTGATCCACCCATGGCCACCTTCCACATTCCTGGGGAGCCAGGCTGGAACTGGGGACACTCAGCAGCACAGTTGGACACAGCCATGAAGCAGACAAGTCTCCAACTGGGAAAACAATACGGAAAACAGAGAGTGGCCCTTCTGAAAGGGCAGGACTTACAGAAGAAAGCATCAGTGAAACTATTTTTGTTCTTTGCAGCCATGGGACTTGAAACTCAGTGGCACGACTGAAGCTGCAGTGAGCTCTGGACAGAAGGAGGGTGACTCAGTAGCTGGAGGGTTCTAGAAAATCCAGGAGCTCCACCTTAAGTTCCTCCTTGAAGAAGTCATGAAGCTGTCTGCATTTACTTTCCCCTCTCCCCACACCCTGCAAAGTGGAAAAACAACTACACGTAATAACCAATAGGCAGCACAAGGATAAACACATAAAATATCAGGTACGAAGATAATGGGGTCTATAAATACCTCGGATAGATAGGCATCTCCTTCCCTATCTGAAGATCAGGGAAATACAACATCGTCTGCTTTGATAATCAAAGTAGCACAGCAAATAGCATTCAACAATTAAATCATAGCCTTCAATTGAGAAACTGTGCTTGTGCTTACAAAATGTTCACATTAAATAGGCTACAATAATTTCTTTGTATTTCCACTTAAGTATTGCAGCAAACATTGACACAAGAGATGAAATGTGCCAGGCACTGCAGGAGCCTCTGCCCCACAGTCTGCACCCCCAGCAGACACCACGGAACAAGTCAAGTGCTGGCCCAGGCTGCCCAGGGCAGTGGTGGAGTCTCCTTCCCTGGAGGGGTTTAAAAACCGTGTAGACGTGGCACTTGTGGTCGTGGTGCAGTAGGCACAGTGGTGCCAGGACTGGATGAGCTGAGAGGTCTTCTCCAGCCTTAATGATTCTATTGTGAGGGCAAAGCGACACAGAGGCCACGAGAGCCAGCGCAGCGCTGGAGCTCACACCACCTCCTCCAGAGATCCACACCAGGGTTCTGACCCACCCACCACCCCAGGCGGGGAACGGCAGCTGCTCAGCACATCCACTCCTGCTCAGCACATCCTCTCCTGCTCAGCACATCCTCTCCTGCTCAGCACATCCTCTCCTGCTCAGCACATCCACTCCTGCTCAGCACATCCACTCCAAGACATCTCTCATGCAACACGGACCCATTAGCTCCAATTAAAGCCACAAGATCCCAAACCCTGTGAAGTTTGGTGGTGTCAAAGCTGTAATGAATTTTGCAGAGTTTTTCTCTTTGTCTACCTCTCCCACCTCAGCTCCAGGGCATGAATAACACAATAATGTGTTGCCTAGTGATTGCTGTTGTGTTTTCCTTTAAAAATGCAGTCAGGGAAGGAAGCAGAGTAGAAACTGCCTGAAGGAATCAGTCATTTAAAGACGACTACGGAAGGGCTGAGGTTCTGCAGTTGCTGACGTTTCAGAGGGTGACCTCAGCCTGAGGAACACGGTTGTGAGGGGCTCTTAAGAGCCCAGTGGCCCCATCCCATGATAGAGCACTCTTCACAACCCCACTTCACATCTCCCCATCTGCTGCAGCACTGGAAGAAAACAGCAGGCTTGGCTGAACCTGATGGGTGAAACTAATGCTGCTGTGCAAGGTGCTTCTCCATCTTTTATAGCAAAAACAAATGAGGCTGTAAAAAAGGAAGAGGTACTCAATAAAAACCAAGTTTTTTTTGAGCTGAGAAGGGTTTTCTCCTACTCTAAGTGAAGCAAGCCCTTTCCCCAGAATGCTTCCAGTTGGTGATACAGAGCGGAGCCAAGGTTAGGTTTGCTCCCATCAGGAAGAAAAGTTCTTCCAGCTTTTACATCTCTGCAGTGCTATGGGTATAGGCAGGCATTTGTAAAAGAATGCAAAAGCAGCTCCCCTGGCTGCTTTTCCCTCCTGTGGATGCACTCAGGTCCAGAGAGGGCGTGAAAGCACTCAGACACACTCCATTCAGAACCCAACGCAGCGTGGGTTTCTGGAGTGCCTGCTCACCACTCTCAGATTCTCTTCTTGGACCAATTACAAGCTGGTCTGAAAGCAGCGAGTCCAGCACAGCTGCTCCAGACTCACAGTGAAGGCGATCACCAACAAATTGGACTTGGGTTCTATTCCTTGTGTTTTCTGAAGTGAGTTGTGCTGTGAACTGGCTTGAAGGAAAGGGTCTCGGCTGCTGACCTCCGTACAGGCTCTACCTTGACACGGCTCTAATTGCCTACTTAGATCACAAACTGCACCCTGGGAGGCTGCCTCTCCCTTTGCACAGTGCAAAGAGCAACCTCAGCAACACAGAAAAACAGCAGAACTAAGTACTCTCCAAAGGTATTTACTCCTCCAGTCTAACGCTGCTGCTTAGGTGAAGTATTTAAATATAGATACCGGGGTGCTGTACTTCATGCTTTGGTGAGGAAGGGAAACCAGGACCTGCTGCAATGTTCCAGATCCAACCTGATCCCAGACAGAGGAGCCATTAAAAACTAGAATACTTCAGCAAGAAATAAAACCTCAAGGAATAAATGTTCCCAGCATATTTAACGATGCACCAGCTCTGGTGCATGGAAAGAGCAAGGCAATTAATAAGGTATATTTAGCATGCTAAGGTGGGGTGTGCAGCTCCCACAGCAGCTGAGATACAGTAATTTAAACAACATTTATCTTAAATATCAGCCTGGCTGTGACTACAGGTGGTGAGTGCTGTCTGCTGCTCTGCAAATAGGTCGCTTTTCTTACCCTGGGGGCAGCGTGGAGAGGAGAGTCAGGATGCTGCTCAACCTGCCCAGGTGCCTTGGGAGAGACCACTGAGACCTCATGGGCCACTCCCTGCTTTATGCAGCCTGAAAACGTGAATGGTGCTTTTCCCCCACTACTTGGTCCCCAACCAGATTCAAAACCAAGAAAAGGAAATGCTTTCTAAAATAAAAATACCCTTCCAAACCCCAAATCCAACTAAACAAACAATCAAAACCAAATAAAAAAGGTAGAACTGAAGTTCTTGTGTTCTCCAAGGATGCTGTGGATACAAGAGTTTTTAGGGTCTCATAAATCAACTTGTTAAACTTTGTGGAACAGAAAGCCTACCGAGAACACAAACTGGCAAAGGTGTGTTGGTTAATCCAGGTGTTCAATGCTAAATACCTGAATAAAGAACACAAAAATCCAAGTCCTTTAAACAGCTGTAGATCCAGACCTGTGCTTAAATCTTCGTATTGCCACGAGCTGAGTCATCATAAAATCATAGAATGGTTTGGGCTGGAAGGGACCTCAAAGCCCACTGAGTTCTGCTCCCCCTGCCACAGGCAGGGACACCTCCCACTGCATCAGGGGGCTCAAGGCCACCCCAGAAAACATCAGCCACCCTGGGCACAGGCGGCTTTCTAACACAAAGCCCTGCCTTCCTACAGCCTTCTGAAGCAGAAATATAATCTTCATACAGAGAATGATAATAGCCAGAGTTATAATTAGTAACAATAAAAGTTTGGGACAGGATAGCCAGCTTCTTGTTTCAGTGTTGATAAGATGCTCAATTATAAAGGCTTAAAGCAAGACCTTGCTGAGTTACTCCACTCTCCCCCATTCCCACACCCCCTCCAAGTATCAGAGGAGTGAGCAGAAAGGACAGAGAAAGAGATGAGCACACCTCTCTGGAAAGCCCCACTTTCTACCTCTGGAGCAATGATACCAACAGAGAGAACACACACTGCACTGCTCTGAGTCAGCCCAGGAAACACCACATCCATATGGTATTCCTTTCAGCACCTTCTCAGCAACTTGAGCTGAAACCCTTCAAATGCTGCTTATAAAAGAATTATTGATTAACTTTTATTAATTAATTATTATTAGTGTCTATGACAACCACTAAAAAACCCAGTAGTTGGGACTACAGCTGTCTTTGAACAGCTGAAATGGTTTTATTGCCTTTCAACTCCCTCACTGACTATTCCCAGCCTGTGGCCACCCAGTTTGCCACACGGTGCCTGGCATTCAAGTCTCAGGGATAAAAGAAGCTACTTAAAAATGAAATTAATATCCTGCATAGAAGGCTATATTGAAAACTGAATCAAAGGAGAAAATAAAAACCTGAGCTAAGCAGAATCTGTGTGCAGATGATTAGTTAAACTTCCAAGACTTTACATTAAGGTTTTGGAAGCAAAATATTTGGGAATCATGTAGAGAGCCTGACTCAGAAGCCAGACAAAGTTTTGGAAAACGTGCCCTGTGTGGCATTATTTTATTATGATTTGAAGAGTGTGGATTTACTGCAGGACCTCAGGTGGAACAGAGGGGTGACCTGTCCTGGGGTCAGCCCCAAATGCAAAGGAGGGGGACCTGATGGAGAAGGTTAAAATCCCCCAGTGCTCTTTTACTCCTGTTGGCACTCACCCTGCAGGGGATGGGTTTGATGAGCCTTGCACTCAGCAACCCTCACCAAACCACAATCCCCAGCGACCCAAAGGAAACCCTGGTCCCACCATCCCTGCTCTGCCAAGCGCAAGTGGATCTCTTTCTAAGAAGCTTCTGGAAATGAGCATTTGTTGCTCTCCGGCTTCATGAGCAGTTGATAACAGGGAGCTACAGACCCAGCCAAGTCCACGCATGGCTTTCATAGCAAGCCAACACTCACAAATGCTTCCCCTCCCCCTGAAATATTTTTCCCAGCGCTCCCCAGCAGCAATAAACAGTCATTTTTCTCATGATAAAATCACTCCTGCAGCACTGGCTATAGCAGCTCGCTGCTGACCTTAGCCCTCTCGTCCCCAAGATCTAACAAAGCTATTAGAGGTCCTTAGAAATGGGAACAAAACATCTGTTTCCTTTATAGCAGCTGCCACCTGGAGAATACAGCCAAAGCCAGAGCTCTGGTGACCCCAACGCTACCCATCTGCAGAAACTGCAGCATTTCTAACAGCTGCCATAAGGATGTTTGGCACTTCCACAGCTTCTGAAGTGCTCTGCAAACATCACAGTGCCCCGGAGCCCCAGGGTGTAAAGACTTTCCTTCTGGAGGAGAGCATGCCAGGCTGTAGAGATGGTGTTCCCATGGTCTGCAGGCAAGAGTGGAGCCCTGGGAAGAGCCTGCAAGCGCTGCAGCTTTCCTGCAGTGGAGAAGGACAGACGTGCTGCTGGGACACACTGACCCTGGAGTGCAAGGGACCGCCTCGAGGGCTGGGGGATGTCGGGCAGCCTTCCCAAGTGCTGCATCTGTAACGATTTCACCATGAGGGTGGGGAGGCCCTGGCCCAGGTTGCCCTGAGCAGTGGTGGCTGCCCCATCCCTGGAGGTGTTGAAGGCAAGGTTGGATGGGGCTTTGAGCCCCCTGATCCCATGGCAGGGGGGTGGAACTGGATGGGCTTTGAGGTCCCTTCCAACCCAACCCATTCCATTATCTACGTGTATCTGCATGCAAATGCACAAGACAGCTTTGTCTGGCTGTGCCCCTTATTTCCGCTGTCCCTGATGCCCCTGGAGCTGGTGCCACTCACCCCAGCAGGATGCAGCCCTCAATTATGCCCGTTCCTGCCCATCAGCATCCCGCTGAGGAGATCGGTCACCCTGGACCGGGGCTGCAGTCAGTGACAGACAGACAAACAATGACTCAGGGCTGATTCACACCTGGGAGGGCTGCGTTCACTGACTCAGGCAACAGCCGAGCGAGTCCAGCTCAGTCCCGGCGCGCACGGTCTCCGTTAATTGCTGATGAAGAGCTGGGAAGAGCCCAGGTCTCACACGACCGCAGCAGCACCGACACAGTTTCCCTCCCAGCCCCAGCTGACCTCTGCAGCCACCGGCTCCGCCGCCGCGGGGCGTTCATTGCTGCCCGACCATCGGAGATAAGTTAATCTCTGGTGGATACCTTATCAGCAGCAGTGAGAGAAAAGAGACCGTTTGGATTAGAGGAATTAAAGCTTTAGAAAGGGGTAAGATAAGAAAAAGGAAAAAAACAGAAAAGATACTAATTCTGAAGCAAACAAAAGGCACTGTAGATTAAACAAACAATGCATCCCCAAACTTTTCTTTGCAGTGCTCTGACAGACAGCAGGCTCAAATAATTAATTGTGTCCTGGTATCCTTGAATGAGCCACCATATGGGAGTGTTGACAAAACAATCCCTTTTTCTTTTTGTGGCGAGTTGCAAACTGTGCGAAATCATCAGCTCTGTCAGAGGCTGCAAACTGTATATTTTCATAGAGTCATGGAATGGTTTGGGTTGGAAGGGACCTCAAAGCCCATCCAGTTCCAACCTCCTGCCATGGGCAGGGACACCTCCCACTGGATCAGGGGCTCAAAGCCCCATCCAACCTGCCCTTGAACACCTCCAGGGATGGGGCAGCCACTGCTTCTCTGGGCAACCTGTGCCAGGGCCTCCCCACCCTCATATCAAAACATTTCTTCCCAAGATCTCATCTCACTCTCCCCTCTTTCAGATATAAAACCATTCCCCTCATCCTATCCCTGCACTCCCTGATCAAGAGCCCCTCCCCAGCTTTCCTGGAGCCCCTTTCAGTCCTGGGAGGCTGCTCTAAGGCTTCCCCGGAACCTTCTCTTCTCCAGGCTGAACAACCCCAACACTCTCAGCCTGTCCTCAGATGAGAGGTGCTCCAGCCCTCGAATCATCTCTGTGGCCTCCTCCAGGCCCACTCCAACAGCTCCATGCCCTTCCAGTGCTGAGGACTCCAGAGCTGGATGCAGGGCTCCAGGTGAGGTTTCAGAAGAGCAGAGCAGAGCAGAGCAGAAGAATCCTCTCCCTTACCCTGCTGGTCTCACTGGTTTGGATGTACTCTCGGTCTTTCTGTGTTGGCTTTCTGATTTTTCACAACCATTGAATTTACACATTTTCCATATCAATATCCATTAACGATTGCACTCGAAATGGCTGAAAAATTTTACACAGCAAAGCTAAGGAAGCCTCCTGGAGATGGTCCAGACTGGCAGAGCTGATCAAAATGTAAATGCGGAGTGGCTCTTCCGAGGTTAGGTCAGACATAAATCTACAACACTTCTGTTGAAATTGCTCCCAGTACACACCACAGACAAGAAGACTTGATTCAGTTCTGGGGCTTATCCTCAATTTACCCCAAATAAACAGAAAGGAGGCCCAAACAATCGTTTAGGTTGGTAAAAGACCCTTAAGATCATTGAGTACAACCATAAACACAACACTGCCAACTCCTCCACTAAACCACATCAGTAAGTGCCACATCTCAGTGTCTTTTAAACACCTCCAGGGATGGCAACTCCACTACTGCCCTGGGCAGCCTCTTCCAATGCCTGACACCCCTTTTGGTAGGGAAGCATTTCCTAATATCCAATCTAAACCTCTCCCGGTGCAATTTGAGACTATTTCCTCTCATCCTATGGCTCCCTGAGATTGAAGCCTTTGCACACCATCTCTCCACATGGTGCATGCACCTCTCTCCTCCTTGCATTTCTGTGTCAAGTGAAGGAAAACACCACTGTCCATCTGAAAACCAACCACGCCACTAAACCACCTGCCACTCCACCACCTAAACCAGCCTGACTGCCACCAGGACCACACAAACACCTTTAACTGCAATTAGAGGAGTGGTGGCAGGAGAAACGCTGGAGTTGTAAATATTCATCTTGCCTCCAGAGCCTCCTTTGCTAAAGGTCACTTGAGACGAGACAAACAGGCTGTCACTGACACCAGAGGATCCCGTCTGCAGTTTGAGGGCAGGTTTAATGGATGATACAGGTGACTGACCAGTGCAGTCAGCCCCTCCATAATGAATTCCTTTCCATCTCCCAGCCCCTTCCCTCCTGGAATCCCCCGAACACCTTTAATTTAAAAGTGCCATAACCTATTCCCCTTCTGCTGCCTCTTAAAGTTGATTGTCTCCTTGGTGCATCACAGTCCTGACATTTTAGTGCGCTCGCAGCTGCTTTGTTTGGCTTGTTCTGGATGAGGAGCCATAAACCCCCCTTCTGTTCTGGTCCTCCCTCCTGTCAAGGTACTTAGAGGGATTGCTTTTGAATTTTCTGCCTTTTCCCTGACTCAGAGACACAGAAACTGCTGTGGGAGACTCTCAAGCATCACTGGAGTTTATGGTCGCTCTGTACAACAGGAAATTAAGTAATAATAAAAAACACGAACCAAAAATACTCAGATAGCACAAGAATCGATTCTGCCCCACAGAATATTTTAGTGCCTAATTATGGTATCCAGTCTTGGAGAGGCACCAGCATAGGTTGCCCAGAGAAGTGGTGGCTGCCCCATCCCCGGAGGTGTCCAAGGCCAGGTTGGATGGGGCTTTGAGCCCCCGATCCAGTGGGAGGTGTCCCACTGGACACCATGGCAGGGGAGTGGAAGTCTCTTCCAACCCAAACCATTCTATGACTTCACAGCATTGCCTTCAATGTCCAGCACACAGCCTTGAAACGAACCAGTGGAGACCTCATCTTGCAGAACCCAGGGTCCGTGATTTCTGGTTTCGCCATGAACTTGCAAAGCAGTTTCCACACTGTGCTAAGCATCTCCTCTTTTGGTGCAAAGGTGATTCCCCCCTCCCAGCAGAACTTCCAAGATCAGGAAAATAAAATGTTTTCTTTGGTCTTTCTTTTGATAAGGTCAGGGAAAAGATGACAAAACACTGAATTGTGAATCCAGTGTGATTGGAAATGTTTAAATATGATTTAGGAAGAGATACAGATGGTCCAGGAGGAGGACTCACAGCTAAGGCTGAATTTCAGCCCTTACATTGCTAGTTTTTCCATTCAGGTCAGTCACTGTCAAGTCAAATTGCAGCTCTTTTTTTGGCACAGTCCTCTTTAGCTTCCTCACATCTTTAATGACAACGCACACACAGGACCCTTGTACCAGATGAACTTTGGCTCTCCAGCCCTCATCGCCGCCGCCCGAGCAAAGGACCAGAACTGCAGCTCTCCCTCCACATCCCAGCAGGGGCCCAGGGCTCTTGTTTTGCTCAGATAATGCAAGGTGCCTACTTCAGCTCTGTACCTAATGTGGTGTGTGTCTTCAGGAGATTATTTGAAGTGGTTATTTTTATGCCTAGAACCTTCAAAGGCAGAGTTATTAAGTGTATTTAAAAGGAAGAACTGGCCCAGATAAAGCTGGGATGTAATTAGTTACAAGCTACTGTCCTTTGATGACAAAGCGGCGCTCGGCGCGCGGGCTGCGCGGCAGCAGGCTCGGCAGGGTGTGCTAATTACTGATAGCAGTCACAGCCAGGGGAAGCCTGACACTGCTCTGATAAAGCACAGCCTTCTCTAACTCCACAGCTCGGCTTTAACTCTTGGTGTTTAACTCTCAGCCAAAGCCTGGACTTTGGCACAGAACTCCATACAGTTAAGTCTGGATTTGAGAGTATAAGAAGGGGGAAAAAATCCCAGAACTTTTCAAGTTGGTAGCAGGAAGCCAGTTCACACCCTGGGATCCTGGCTGGTAGTGCCAGTGTGCTGGGGAAAAGAAAGTAATTTTGTTTTCCTAAGGAACTTGCTCTCTTTCTTGATGTAGGTTTTTTCTGGCCATGCACCGTGAGGGCCAGAGAGATTCAGCACCAACCCGTGCAGCTCCACCAGATGTGACTGATGTCAGGAGGGGACTGAGAGGTCTGAAATAGGTTTATTTTTTTAGGGCCAGAGCCAAAATCATGTTCCTTGGCCCACGAGAAGATAATGAATTGTAGGCAAGTGGAAAAGAAGGGAGAGCTGGATCTGTGAGAGACAGCCACTGGCATGAGGCACCAGCACACAAAACACCACAGAGGGTTCTTGGGGAGGGAGAATTCAAAGTAAGCAATTGGGGTTGGCTGAAGAATTGGTGTGATAAAGACTGAACAGCTGGGGGACACCGAGGTGAGCATGAGCAGAGAGCCACAAACCCAAAGGCGGTAACGATGCTCAGGTGTCTCAGCACTGCTCCTCGACCCCTTGGAAACAGCGCGAAGGAGCACAGCAACAGCAGAACAAGTGTGTCTGTCATCATGTCAGCTTCCAGCCTGCTGCTGAGAGACAGGCAGCTCGGAGCAAATGAGCCCTTGGCATGCTCTGTGCCTTCTCAACACACCATCCCTGCCTCAGCCACACCACAGCCACCCCCCGCCCCGCCCTGCCCGCGCTGGCCCTGCCTCAATGTTGATGTGGGTGAGAAAAAATAGGGAAGAATGTTCTAGCAGGTTTCATCTGACAATATTAAAGTGCTTGACAAATTAAGAACTAATTCCAAGACAAAAAACTCTTGTGGAAGAAGGAATTATTGCTCCCACCTGCCCAAGAGCCAGGGCCCAGAGGTGATTATCAGCAAGATGTAGGATCACAATACTCATAGCAAGAAGCAGCCTGTAAAAACACAATCCCACCAGTCACATTAAACCATAGTGTTTCTACCCAACTCTGCCACGCCATCACATCACATCCTCATGAAGGACCCTAGAAGAATGAAGCAGTGTGGTTCTGTACCACCCTACATCGTCCCAGCACACCCAAGCACAACAGCAGTCAAACCACCAGAGCCAGCAGATCCCTTGGAATGACCCATGGCCAGAACTTCTAACATTGCACAGCAAAATATTCATTGCCTGGTGTGAGCCATCCTACACCAACAAAACTACAGGAGCGCAAGTTTGTGATCAGGATGTGACCAACTGGGGGAAGCAGGAGAAGAGGCTGCCAGAAAAGTTCTCTTTCTGCCTCGTTCCCTACAAAAACAGCACTCAACCTCACAATGGGATACTTTTTTCAGAAAGCCTTTCCTCCTCACCTCCTTTTGGATTCCTGCAGTAGGAAAGCTCGCTCACCCTTGTGTTTACAAAGGAAACATGGGAACAGAACCCCTTCAAGGCCAAAAAAAATAAAGAAAACAAAGAATCCATTTTGTTCATTTTAACTATCTTGATGTATGCTGGCTTCATGATTGCAGGACTGGTCTGTTATGTTTTCATTTTTCTAATAGCTGGATTGTGATGCCAGCAAGGACACAGAATAAATGAAGTTTGTTTTTTCTTAATATCATAGATGGGTCTTCAGCTGTATAAACTGGCACCGTTCCTCTGAAGTTGTCAGAGCCAAATTACGCTTACTCAAGGTCTGGCCCTGGGACAAAAATATCTTTTTAATTTCCATCTTACTTCAGGAAGAGCCTGCCCCTTTCTGCCCACATGCTGCAGCCCCAGCAGAACACTTACAACTTTCCTTGCAGCCCTGGCTGATAGCCACCACGTTTCTAGAAGACGAGTGTAGCACTTCAGGATGTACAGTGACTGGAAAAGCCAGGGCTACACAGGGCAAAGCCAAGCCCAGCCTGTTCTCTAGAAGCCTTTTGAGATGCAGGAGGACTGCAGAGAACCATAAGTGTGCCTGTCTCCAAACTCTGCACTCCAATGGGGCTGGAGGGACCAAACCCCACAATCAATCTATTGATTTCCCTTAATGGAAAGATGTGTTATATATATTTTAGCAAGAAAACAATTATCAGACAACCCTGGAACCGCCTGCTGGGTTTGTATCAGTATTCATTTAGTTGTCCCTGTGATGACTGGCCATACAGCAAATATGAGAGGGAAAACTTAAGCCTACCAGGAGATTAATGACAGACTCCAGTGGAACAGATGTATGTGAATAGCAAATTAGGCCACTGAAAGCTTCCTATAAAAGTAATGACAGAGGTTCTGTCGCAGCAGACTCTGCCAGCAGAGACGGAAAGGCCGCGAGTTACATCAGCTCGGTTTGGTGGGCACTGCTCTGCTGCATCTGAGGCAGCGAGATTTAGGAGCATCATCCGTTCCAAAATCAAGCAAAACGCTCAAAACAAGCCACTCTTTGGGCAGGGGGAGAGAAATGTGCACAATATGGGAAGCAGGGAGCATCCAGAGACCCATCAGTCAGTTCCTCCTCTTACCCTTGTCATCGGCCCTTCCTTTCGGAGCAGAGCTCACCTGGCAGAAGGTGACAGCCCAGCTGAGTTCAGCCTCGCTCCTCCCCGAGCAGAGACACGTAAGTTGCCTCTCCACTGACTGTGTTGTGCTCATCTGTTGCAGCGAAAATTGTGTGTTTTCTAAAACTGATACAAATCTAATGGTTTTGTCACTAAAAACCTCCTGAAAAAAAGCAGCACACGCCCCTTTTTGATTGAAAAGTCTCTTTCCCACCTCATTCCCTCTTAAAGTTATTTAGTAATTTTATATCTCCTCAGAGGCTCTAAAACTGCAAAAGGACTGTGCTCTAGTAAGAGGAAGGAGACTACGGCAAGCTCTTGGTCTGGGGAGGGATGGAGGAGATACAAGTTCCATAAATAAAAGAGGAAAGGGAAAAAGCATTTTAGGTGAGCAAAGAGTTGCAAACGGCTTCCAGCTTGTAGAATACACTCAGCCTGCAAAAGCCAAAAGATAAGCTATCCAGAGTGTCAGAAGGCAACTGTAAATGTACTTTGGAGTGCTCATAGGAAATGCAGTGTGGGTAATCACACTGTCTAGAGGAGATGAAATTGGTAGGAGCAGGTACTTCCAAATCTCTGCCTCTTGGGCTCATTGCTAAAGGCATTGACTGCCTGAAAGCAAGTAGATGAATTTTAACAGCCTCCCTAAATCCACACACGCTCCGTCCATCTCTGAGTGCTGCCTATGGAAGTACAAACCTTCCTGAGAGATGAAGTAGCCAATACAGCACAGCCTGGACTGGACAAGTTAATGTTTCCCCTCGGAGGATGTGGTTTAGAAAAGATATGAACCAAAATGGCAGGACTACACAAAACGGTTGCTGCTGAGTAGACCACCACGGTTAAATGATTTGATCTCCACAAAGGCAGCAAATCAAAGCATAAACATCAGAAATAGTTTCCAAAATCCCTCCTTCACATCTTTTTTGTGTCTCAGAAAAGATAAGACTCCTCCCTTTTCTTCTGAAGCACTGCCTGTAGGGTCAGCGATCACACACATTTGTACCAATTTCCTTTGGGTCAGTGTTCACATGCAAAGCTTCAAAGCCCTGGCACACCCTGAGCACAGCTTGATAATCAACCCACAGACATTACTTATATAATTTATCTATAGATATATACATATGCACCTGTGTTTATGGTTCAGAGGTGCAAAACCAGACACATTCCTCCTTTTACCCTTCACATCTCCGGCAGCACCGTGAATTGATGGCACAAATCAGACATTATTCCACCACACCAGCACCACCAAAGGCACAAGGACACCCTGTCACAGGAGTAGGGGATTATTTTTATCTTCATCTTCTCAAACTCTGAATGCTGACAGTCTGGAAAGCGAGAGCATGGGAAGAAAAGAGAGGGAGTAGTTGCTTCATCCTTAAATGCGACATCAGAGGCTTTATTTGCAGCCACAGTAATTTCAGCTCTGCATGTCCCAAACACATGCAGAATGCGACAGCATCAATACAGCATCTCACAGTCTGAGCATCTCTGCAGCAAGGACAGATGTTTGGCTGTCTTTCCTTTCCCTCCGTGCTTAATTCACACATTAAGGGAGAGGATGGAGCACACATCTCCCTTCTTACACTGGAAATGAGAGAAGGAAAAAAAAAAAAGAGACTTTTCATTCTGGCAAAGCAGCTCTTAAAGGGATGAGCTGTCAGGATGGGAAATGTCACCAGGTGGTTGCTGCCTTCACTGAGCTGGGACACAGGGGAGAAGGATCTGACGTCCTCATCTGGAGTGACTCTCCCGAAACCGCAGCACCAGGCATCGCCTGCCCCAGCAATATCAACAGATCCCCAGGGACTCGCAGAGCAGTTCAGAAAGCGGTTTTGCCCTTCCAGGATGAGGGAGTGAGGAAAGTGTATGGGTGCTTCTATTGCTGCTACAAACAAAACCAACCTTCTCAGCTCCAGTGCAAGAGAACAAGGGCTACAAACATCTTCCTCCATCGCTTGTTTCTTTCCTGAGTGTTTTACAGCCCAGAAAAAGAAACAAAAATCTAAAGTCTTAACTGAAACCCCAAAAAGAAGCACTAAAAACCAGTCTGCTGCCTCCTCAGTTCAACCCTGCAGGTCTTTGCTAACAGCCCAGACCTACCGAGCACGCAGTCACCTGTGGCTGACACTGCTGCAGCTGAAAGCTGAGCTGGAGAGGGAGAGGGACCCTGGGGAAAGGCAGAGCAGCAGCACCACATCTTCATCACATCTTCATCACACCTTCAGCTAGAGCGGGGCAAGCACCACCACGTGCCACATCCCCGCTCCACAAGCCCTTGTCTAGCCACGTGTCAACTCAGAAGAGAACTGTCTCAAAGATAATCATAACTGATTTTCTTAATTTGTTAAATGAGTTACAGGCACCATCTCATTTTCTTTCGTGTTATTGGGAGGTGCTGCCAACATTCAAAGCCATTCTGCAGATCACTGTCTGAAAGGCTGCTGGGGATCTCTCTCTCTGAGTTTCACACCTTCTACTGACAAAAAAAAAAAGGGATATTTTGATCACTGACAGGATCTTTGGGATCTCTTCACTGTCAGCCTCAGTCAATAATTGTAAAGTTTCCATTGTGGATTTCTGCAGACTCACAAGGAATTTGATGTTCAATCACTGCTCACTCTTGCACACTGACATTTTCCAACCAAGGATAAGGAAAGGTCTCTATTTGAACACAACTCCAACCACACCGAGCGAAGCCATCGCGTTGAGCCTTGTCGCGCTGCGATGGGTCACAACGTGTTCTATAACCATCTCTGCCTCTGCCCTCCCACTCTTGGTTCCTGAGCTACAGGGTCAGTCTCTTTGGGGTTTTGCGTGTCAGACCTCAATATTCTCGAGCACCATCTGCTGGCTCCTTGTCTTTTAACAAGCAGATGAGACAGAGCAGACCCCCTTGTCCCATCCAACCCCCTCAGAGGACTGGGAACACGGGCGCCCATCTGTGCCAGAGTCGTGCAGGTATTTTCCTGTGAGAAACAATGGGATTTGTTAAATAAGACATTTCGCATGGGCAAATGTCACTGCTCATCTGTGTTTTGCAGTGTGGGATAGTCCCAAGCGAAAAGAAAATGTTTATTCTGAATTGTATTTTTACTTTGTTGCTGCTTGCGAAGTACAAAATGAAATATTTAGATTATCTGCAAAGGCAATAAAGGGAAAGATTTGTTTTTTCTTTTCTTTGGCAGAAACTGTTTGCTGAATCTGACCCAAATTCACAAACAGCTTCACCTCCTCCCACTCAAAAACTGCATTTCTCTGCAAGTAAACTCTTTGTTACACAAATTACCCAGGTCTGCTGGTGACACTGCTGAAACACATGTTCCAAGCAAGAGTTCAGCCTGCCGGCTCTTCCTAGGCAAAACAAAGGTTTTCATTTGGGATTAATTCTCTTGCAGCTAAAAAGGGGAGGAAAGAAGCATTTTTAGTCACTGCTTGTTAGGCATCGGCAGGGCTGGCTGCAGCTGAGCGTGGAGGCTCATGCCACTCTCCTTCCCCGAGGATTACTGACTGGCTAAGCCAATGCATCATACAAAACCTCATTCTTTTCCCTCAGTCCTTCTTAGTGGATGAATCAAAACACAAATCCAGAATACAGAAGCTGAATTTGAAATGAAAGTTCCATTTAGATTGCAACACATCCCCTAAACGCTGCCGCAGGGTGAGCCTGTACACAACAAACAGCCACCAGTTGGGAGATCGACACCCAAACTGGAGGGGAAACACTGCAGCTCCCAGGACACCCAAGCACAGAAACAAATCATTGAAGGAGAGCCCAGAGGTTGGGAATAATTCAGGTAGCAAAGCCTACACACTTCTCCCTTGGACATTAGGGCCACGGAGATGAACGTGGCACCTCCCTTATGAGGACAGGTTGAGAGAGTTGGGGTTGTTCAGCCTGGAGAAGAGAAGGTTCTGGGGAAGCCTTACAGCAGGCTCCCAGGACTGAAAGGGGCTCCAGGAAAGCTGGGGAGGGGCTCTTGATCAGGGAGTGCAGGGATAGGACAAGGGTAACAGTTTTGAGCTGAAAGAGGGGAGATTGAGATGAGGTCTTGGGAAGAAATATTTTCCTGTGAGAGTGGGGAGGCCCTGGCCCAGGTTGCCCAGAGAAGTGGTGGCTGCCCCATCCCTGGAGGTGTTCAAGGCCAGGTTTGATGAGGCTTTGAGACCCCTGATCTAGTGGGAGGTGTCCCTGCCCCTGGCAGGGGGTTGAAACTGGATGGACTTTGATGTCCTTTTCAACCCAAACCATCCCGTGATTCTATGAATACACTATGAACCCTTTTCTCTTCTAACATGCCCATATTTTATTTGCCATTTCATCTTTACGTAGGGAAATTCTGCATTTTCAACAGGAGACTTTTAAGGATAGGTTAGATGAGGAACCATCCAAAATGAGCTCTGACCTCTGCAGGTTCACTGGTTTAGATTAAATGAAGGTCCAATTCTCAACCTCCATTCCCCACTACTCTGCGTTCTACCCAGTCAGAGAAACTACAATAGCTACATTTTCACATACTTAGATGTCAGTGACCAAAGGAGATACTGTGGAGTAGAAAATTGGGTCAAGAACCAGGACTCTGGATAAAGTCATTCCAGAGGAGGACACTTCAAAAGAAAACCCAGTGTGCTGTCACTGCAGGGACCAACTGTTCTATACATGGTGCCTGTTCCCTCTTCCCTTTATGCATTAGCAGGAAGCACTGCCCAAAGAGAAGTCTTGTCTTTAATCTGAGGTGGAACTGAGATCTTCACTTATGACAGGAGACCTCACATGCAATAGGGATGAATAAGCTATAAGAAAAAAAGTAGACATCTAAACAGATAGATTCTATATAGGTACTAAAGTCACACCTTGATTTTCATCCAGTTCTACCTGTAAAGCACTTCTGATGAAGTTCATTAAGTGTGAATTGTTTCCAGGTTACCCCGTGTTAGTAAATTTTCCTTTGTGACAACACCGTAGATAGCAATCGGGAACCTCTTGGCTCAATTTTTCCTTCATAGACTTTCTTTTTTAGAATGAATAAAGGGAGCCAGTAGGAACAGGAGAAAAATGGGTTGATATATTTTGCCATTAAACTCGAGCTAGGCCTTAGGTTATCATAAAAGATGCTGCCTGGTGAAAAGCACATCTCTCACCTACACATTTACAGCCCTGCTGCTCATGTGTATCAAATCCACTGAGTTTAAAAGTCAAAAGAAGATTACCCAGTCCTAATAAACATTGATCACCTTACAAGTCCTTGTTTTAAAGCCCTTAATTAAACACAATACCCAACTTTGCAGTTTCCCAGTAGATGAGAATCAATACTTCATCACTAAAGTGGTCCAGCAAAAAGAAAGCCCAGTCCTCAGCTGGTGTAAATGGACCCCACTGGGCTGTGTTACAGAGGATCCAACCAGCCCACCCGAGATCAGGACCCAGGCACTGAGCAGAGTCTCAACGCCACAGAGCTGTGCTGGCTCCAACAAGAAGTCAATGAGGAATGGGAGATGGAGGACACCACCAAGTTTATTAAAGAAGGCATCTGAGTCCCCTGACCTGCTACTCACCAGCACATAAACTAACCCTTGATAACTGGTCTGACCAGTTCCCAAAAACAGAGGAAGACAGACAAGCAAAGAGGAAGCTTTTACAAAGCCCCAGTCCCACTGCTTGCCACTCACTGGTGCTAGAAAAAGGTTTGTCCACTTACTTCACCCACATTTGTATCTCTTTAGCCTTTTGGCAGAGCTGAGGGAACCTCAGTGCTTCAGCACTAGTTGACAATGTACATTACAGGTGTTGTCATGGCAATGATTTATGAAGAATTAGTCACTGCAGTCTACAACAGACTGAACAACAATAGGAAAAACTGCACATTTCAAACTTCCTGTGAAAGAGGGTGAGGGCTGGGGAAAAGAGATTGGATTCCTTTCACCCCTCTGGTGCCAGCAGTGACATTTCAACAGCTCAGGGAGAAGTCGGTGCCTCATCACAAGCGTTCTTCATAACGATCCAACAATAACCTAAACTCCATATCAAACTGTGCTCGCAGTTACAATTGGATATTCACTGCTGGCCCACTGCTGAATTAATCAGGGATTGAGTAACAACTAGAGCAGAGAAAAATTATTACATTTGCATTGTAATATAATGAGAAAAGAATCTGAGTTTATTATCAACAAGACGGTTTATCCCACGGGCCCCGCTGCTGTCAGAAGTTCTGCTGACTGTGATGAGTTGTGGATCTGTGCTACGTTACTGAGCTTCAACAACAGAAAGAAAATATCACCCAAAACTACAAGAAAGGAAAAGATTCAAAGGACGAGCACTCAGAAGTCAGGAAACTTGACTGCTGAAACTGGCCCATCTGAACTGCCACATTGTTATTATGTATTAGAAGAAGATTTTTAGTTGAAGGATCATGTATTGGTTCATAGAATCATGGAATGGTTTGGGTTGGAAAGGGACACCAAAGCCCATCCTGTTTTAAACCACTGCCAGGGGCAGGGACACCTCCCACTGGATCAGGGGGCTCAAAGCCCCATCCAACCTGGCCTTGAACACCTCCAGGGATGGGGCAGCCACCACTTCTCTGGGCAACCTGGGCCAGGGCCTCCCCAACCTCACAGCAAAACATTTCTTCCTAACATCTCATCTCAATCTCCCCTCTTTCAGCTGGAAACCATGATCAGCTGGAAACTCCCTGATCAAGAGCCCCTCCCCAGCTTTCCTGGAGCCCCTTTCAGCCCTGGGAGGCTGCTCTAAGGTCTCCCTGGAGCCTTCTCTTCTCCAGCCTGAACAACCCCAGCTCTCTCAGCCTGTCCTCATAGCAGAGGTGCTCCAGCCCTCAGACCACCTGTGTGGTCTCCTCTGGACTCGTTCCACCAGATCCTTCCAGTGCTGAGGACTCCAGAGCCGGATGCAGGGCTTCAGGTGAGGTGAAAATCTGCATCTCTCAGTCCTTTGGCACTGCTCTTGAGGGGGTTAAGGTTGTCTTGTCCTCTTAACACCTGCAGCCTCAAAGGCAACTTTCCCATTTTCCTTACAGGTTTTGAATGCAGCCTCATGGCCCTGTCAGCAGGGCTACTTTCAAGCTCCCTTTACTATTAACAACCACTTTGGCCAAAAGGGAGAGGAAACCCAAGAGGTCCAACGGTCATTTTCCAGCACGCAGTCATCATCATTGCCACCTATCACAGTCACCTTGCAAAGCCACACAGCACAATTAAGTCCAAGATCTTCCTTCTTCATTTCATGTGCTCACTGGCAGTAAATCTGTACTGACTTCTTAATACTTTTGAACATATGCATTGTCACATGGATTTATCATCAGCAGCTCAGCCCAGCGAGAGCATCAGAGGCACAGAAGCCACCTGGGCAAATTATATCAGCTTGTCCTTAGAGGATAACAGATCCACACTGCCCGCTAGTGCTTCAGGAAAAGGTATTTTTCTCTGGTTGCTTTTAACTTGTTTCCCTTGGATCATTCTAAAATACCAGTGCAATTGTTCACGTGAGGACCAGGCAGGGAGTGGCCAGGCTTTGCCAATATAAAGCTCTGAGCAGGGGAAAGCAAAGGTTAGAGCCTGTCCTTATTCTCCTTTATTCACCAAGCATTCTGCAGAATTTCACATTTATAAGAGTGCTTGGTGGCCTCCCAATTTAACTCCTGACAGAAGAAAAAAGCCAGACAACACAGCAGCTGCTGGGACTTCAGAGAACTTGGTGTTCCATGGTAAACATGACAAGCATTGAAGATGGGTGGGAATGTCCTTTCTCTGGGAAGTCCACAGCTCTAGGCATTTCACACTTGCAAGAAGAAAAAACCCAAAAGGATTTTTTTGAAGAAATATTTTGATATGTGGCACATGGAGATGTAAGCTTAGAGGAAGCTCAGGGAGTGCAGGGATAGGATGAGGGGGAATGGTTTTCAGCTGAAAGAGGGGAGATCTTAGGAAGAAATGTTTTGCTGTGAGGGTGGGGAGACCCTGGCCCAGGTTGCCCAGAGCAGTGGTGGCTGCCCCATCCCTGGAGGTGTTCCAGGCCAGGTTGGATGGGGCTTTGAGCCCCCTGATCCAGTGGGAGGTGTCCGGTTGGAACCGGATGGGCTTTGAGGTCCCTTCCAACCCAAACCATCCTTTGATTCTATGAATTCAAACCAGCATTGAGCATCCCTGCATTGTCAGAGGCTTCTCCAATCTGGTCACTTAGTTCCACATCTCTTGAGCACATAAATCCCCCAGCAGCACTAAACACTGCTGTGCTGGAGTTGCACAGTAACCAGCAGTGTGAACCCTATACAGCATGAAAGAATTCACATCAGAGCTGGACAGAGAACGACCAGTGTATTTAGCAGAGAAAATGTTTTTACTTCTGTGTGAAATGGAGCAGGCACTGCCATCCTGAGCAGCACCATATGGGACACCAGAGCTGGGAGCCAGAACTCCCGCACTCCCAGGCTTTTAGCAAGTTGTGTTGCTGGGCAGGCGCTCCAGCTCCAAAGCAGATTTAAGTAAGATACAACTGCCAAGCAGACTGCATTCAATAGCTGCCTTGATTCCTCCAGAATCAAAATCACACTGTTTCTGCAAACAAATTTGAAAAATTGGCAAATTCTGAGGGAAAACAGAACAGCATCACTTTGTGGAAAAGTCACTGCTAAGCTCTATTCACAGCCTAGAATCCAAACGGAACATTATCAGCCCCACTTAAACTCCAAAGTCAAATTAGCAATCAAAAACACTGCAAAAATAGCAGGGCAGATTTCATTCAGGCATAAATCTACTGATGTCAAAAATGCTATACTGGCTTGTGCCAGCTAAGACCTAACTCCATATATTTTGCATTTTGGATGCATTTAGGTTTGCTTCTCTATCCACAGCTTTCCTGCCACCACCAGAGTGCACACAGCGAGGACTGGGTGGTCAGAACACTCAGCTTGACCCACTGCAAACCTGCCTGGAGCATTCTGGCAGTGGATTTGATGGACCATGCTAATTGCAGCTAATTGTTAGCCTGGATATTCCCACTTTCCCCCCCTCCAGACAGGTCGGGTTGGACACCTTGAATTTACTCTGGATTGAGTTTATTTAGAAAAGCTGTTACCCATGAAATCCTTTGCTTACCCACAGCTCTCATGCTCGCAGTCACCCACTTTAGAATTTGTCCTCTTCCACTCAAAGGGAATTACCTTTTGCAGGAAACTAGTCCCATTTCTGCCAAACAAGTAGAAATTTTAGCCTTCTGGACAACAAACTCCTTTCTTACTCTTATTCTGCCCCTGTGGCGAGCATGGAAACCTCTACCCCTGCTCTACAGCTTAGCAATTATCACCTCCCCACCTGCAGCAGCAGAGCCCCTGCCACCCAGTCCTTCTCCAGCCCACCAGCACAGGCCTCCTACTCCAACATGGACAAAGGAGCTCCTGCCCAGCAGGCTGGGATACTGATGCCCTGGCACCACCCAATCGCTCAGCAAGGCAGAGTCATCTGAGATCCCTCTGTGCAAAGCCTTTCTCTTCCACAGCTGCTACAGAAATTCTTCACAATGAGGGTGGGGAGGCCCTGGCACAGGTTGCCCAGGGAAGTTGTGGCTGCACCCTCCCTGGAGGTGTTCAAGGCCAGATTGGATGGGGCTTTGAACCCTCTGATCCAGTGGGAAGTGTCCTTGCCCATGGCAGAGGCGTGGAACTGGATGAGGTCCCTTCCAACCCAAACCATTTTATGAAAAGACTGGAGCCCTTGCAGTTGTGTCCAAACCCAACTGCTATCAGCAAGACTGTGTCCACAGCTGTAGATGCATTGCAAGTCTCGGGAGGTAACGCTTCAGAGATTTCCCTGTATTCCACCTGCACACCCAGCACAGCTTCTTGCTTATCCGTGTCAACTGCAGACCCTGGGAGCCCACGGCCAGGCTGACAGCACAGCTCTGCCCTTCCTGCTCGTTTCTGCAGAGAGAAGGAAGCAGATGTTTGCTCTTGGTCACTCAGATCAACAACCTGGGGCAGCCCTGTCGTGTGGCTGTACAGTTCCTCTTGTAAACTGCTCCAAAGCATTTCCTGTTATGCTCAATTAATGGCTTTGCTCTTCCTCCTTTCTCCTGCACAACTACTCATCTGTAATATGGGCAATGTTTAATTTATTCAAGTGGATGCTTCCAGACCACAGTTCAAGGACTTGTGTCAAGGTACTCAACTTTTTAACTGATGTGCAGTTTTGCTCATACAAACATCTCAGCTGGGTGAGTGAAGGATGAGCATCCAAGAAGACAAGAGTTCCCCAATTATTTACCCAGCTCTGAGGAACATAATTACTGCAAAGTTAAAAGGCAGGCCTGGGCTATGGATGTAGGACTGCTTTTCTAAAAATAATGCTCTGAATCTCTGCGCTCCTTTCCAAGAAAAAATAGAATCATAGAACCGTTCCATTGGAAAAGTCCTTTGAGATCATCAAGACCAACTCTACCTGTCACTACTACACCACATCTCTGAGCTCCTCATCTACATGTCTTTTAAATCCCTCCAGGGATGGGGACTCCATCACTTCCCTGGGCAGACTATACCCCAACAAGCACACCCTTTCCCCTCCACACACACACCACACACCAGCCCATGAGTCAATTAGCTCCAACCACAGCCCCATCATATTTCTCAGGAGGGAACAAGGAAAGGACTCCTTATCACAGCCCAGTCCCTGACCTTTGCAAAGCTAAACCAGGCTGGAGAGCTGCCTTTGCAACCCTGAGCATGCCAACTGCTGCAAAGCAGGGGTGCAAACACCATCTGACCGGCACAGCTGTGCCCAGCTGCACAAAAGAGGGAACCACAGCCACAGCCTTTCTGTAAGCACCTCCTTCCTCCCGACGACCACCACGACCCGGCCGCGAGGACATTTGTTCAGCCACATAAACAACAAGTAGCTGAGAAGTAGGGAAGCAGAAGAAAGGCTTGGCTGAAACGTCTGCTGGCTGGCAGGGTTTTGTCTTGTGCCTGGAAACCTGCAGTCCTGGACATGCCTGAGCACACAACCACAGCTGCAGACGGCACAGCTGAGTGGGGAGATCTAACACACACAAAGAACTATGGGGCTTTTGTTTTTCCTGGGCAGCTTTGAGAGAAGGTGTGTGGCAACATCTCAATGTGATAATTGTGATGAAACAGGCAAAAGGTACTTAGTATACAAACAGGATAAACTGGAATTCCTTAATACAGGGACCATGGAGCTTCTGCTCCCCTCGTTCGCTCATTTTGACATTGCCATGGACACGTTGCATGACAAAGTGGCAGCTTCAAAAGACAGCAGGCAAGGAAGCCCTCACACACAGTGGTTTCTTGATGAAAACACTGTGTGTCTCTGGATCACTGATTAATCGGAGCCAAAGGCTGAAGAGACAAATGTCAAAGGCCAGAAGTGGCAGAAGGCTCCCTCTCAAGCTTACAAGAGCTGCAGCTGTGGGTGTTTGCCTGTGGACACCAGCAGCTCTGACCAGGGGACACAGAGCATGGCCAGGGAGCTGCATCCCCTGCTGGAAGAAGAGCTTATTCCATAAACCTTGTGTTAGTGCCCAGCAAGGAACACGATGGGTGGTTCAGAGCTGGTTCACAGTGTGACACAAGGGCTGCTCACGCTTTGCAGCAAGGACAGCTGCTGGCATGAAAAATAGTACAACTGCTTGCAAGGAAATAAGTATCTACCTTTCTTCTCCAAGAAGGGGGTCAAATGCAATCTACACACGGGATTCAAAATTACACAAGCAATAAAGAGGTAATTACATTCATACGAATGTCTCCAACTGCTCTGGCAACACACACTGGCATAAAACCAGGGAGTTATAGCAGTAAGGTGATCAGGGACAGGTAACAGCTAAAAATATAGAGGGAGATTAATTAATAATTGATGGTGTAGGTAGAACACTGCAGAAAGTATAATTAATACTGAACAAACTTGATATAACTGTCTTGTTAAAGGCTAATAAAGTATTTCAGTGCTCTCCAGGATCTGTGTTTTTAAAACTCGTGGGATCAGACACTTCACTAATATAAATCGGCACAGCTCAGCTGAATTCAGCAGAGATGCTTTCTCACCTGAGGAAGTCACTCTGTAATTAATATGTGCTGACCACATTTCACATGTGAGCCTGTGTTTGCACACACTCACTCTGTACGTACACACAGCCCTCTGTTCTCAGAGTATAGTTTCATCCAGATGGTCTTTTCAAACCTTATGAACCGTAACACACTACGGAAATACAAATATTAAACTTACAAAACTTACTTCTTAACAACTGGAACCACCCACAAGTGATTCAAGTTGGCCAAAATCAGCCATCCTAATAAGTTACAGAGTCAGAGCCCTGAATCCCCAGCTGAGTAAGCAGCAACTCACTGAGCAATTGCTGGATACAGAATAGTGCAGAGCCAGTGTTCACAGCTGCCTACAGTGTGATTTCCAAAGCTCACAAGAACTGATGAGCACAAAAATACTCCATTTGTGCACGAACTTTTCCAGTGCCAGGGATCACCTTATCCCCAGGACACTTGCAGGGTTGGTAGTGCTGACTAATATCCACAGCTGCAACAAACAATACCTGAACAGCAGTAAAACCTAACACCCAAGGATCAACATCATCCCACAGAGAGCAAAGAGCTATTTTTCCCAGATCACAGAATGGAAGAGAAAGGACCATTTATAATGAACATTCAATATAAAGCATTTATTCAAATACTGGACCACCATCCCAAAGGATGTTTTTGTGCCCCACATAAGTGCAATGCATAGGGATTGTCTTTAAAGAAGGTGACACTGATAGAAGGACCAGGAGCAGAAAGAACCAGGCAACCACCCTCAACATCAATACAAAGAGCCCTTGTTTTGGCATTAATGCTGATATTGCTTGACCACCTGTGCCTGCCCTGGTTCCTCCCTACACCTTCACTCAGGAACCAGAAGTGCCATGATCATTTCCTAACTCAATCTTGTTGAAAACCATTCCAGACCCCAAGCCTGCGCTTTTAAGAGGCTTCAAAGAAAGAGCCTGATGGGGCTATGAACAGGCTTTAGAAAATTAAACTAATCAAGTTCAACAGAAGTCAGCATGGTTCTGAGCTCTTCCTTTGACTTTGAAGGGCACCCAGAGACACCAGCTGATGTTGCTCAAGGTACCCCCTGCTCTCTGAAGCTGTGTGCAATGAACACCCCTTATTTAGTGCAGTTCTTCAAGACAACCGACACGCAGGACTCCTTAATCCTACCTGTGACTTTGCTCTGCCCTTGAAGGGGACCAATACACACCTCACAAGGCCAGGGTGAGGATTAATTAGGCAATATTTGCAATGTGCTTTTAACATGAAAAACTTGAGCTCTCTGGGCCTCTGTTTACACATCTGTTAAGTATCATAATACCTACCCAAGGGGGTTGACAGTAAGCTTATTTCTTTTCTGTTTGCAAAGCACTTGGATATCAGAAGATTGAAAATGCTGCAGAAATACAGAGTGTTATTGTTATTAGACAGACATGCACGTGAAACTTGTTAAAATCATGGAATGGTTTGGGTTGGAAGGGACCTTAAAGCCCTTCCTGTTCCAATCCTCTGCCACAGGCAGAGACACCTCCCACTGGATCAGGGGGCTCAAAGCCCCATCCAACCTGGCCTTGAACACCTCCAGGGATGGGGCAACCACAACCATTTCTCTGGGCAACCTGGGCTTCCCCACCATCACAACAAAACACTTCTACCTAAGATCCCATCTCAATCTCCCCTTTTTCAGATAAAAACCATTCCCCCCTCATCCTATCCCTGCACTCCCTGATCCAGAGCCCCTCCCCAGCTTTCCTGGAGCCCCTTTCAGTACTGGGAGGCTGCTCTAAGGTCTCCCCGGAGCCTTCTCTTCGAGGCTGAAAAACCCCAACTCTCTCAGCCCATCCTCATATGGGAGGTGCTCCAGCCCTTGGATCATCTCCACGGCCTCCTCTGGGCTCGCTCCAACAGATCCATGTCCATCCTGTGCTCAGGACTCCAGAACTGAATGCAGGGCTCCAGGTACTCTGGGCCAGCTCTAGATTCCAGGAACAAAGTGGGAAAAACTGACGGCCGGCTCTCAATCCAAACCAGCTTCTTTGGGTTCTCCGTTTCATCAAGGAATCAGTGAAGGAAGAACTGATGAACCAGATTTGTTTTAACCACAGTGGGGAAGAAGGATTCCAAGTCAGTGCTGATGTGATGGGTTACTTGTACTTCTGCAGCACGGAGCCTGGTGTAACCAGCACCCACACGTGTGTTTTAGAGGACAAAACCACGTCCATCCATGAAACAGAGAGGAAAGCTTTTTCAAACAACATTTGCTCCTCCTTCCTGGGAACAGCAGGGTCTATGAACCACGAGGCTTTAATTTAATCACCATAAACTAAGGGATGTTTGAAGGGGTTGGCTTTCATCACCGGGCACTGCCACGCGCCTCCGGACTCCCAAGGCAACCAGTGATAGAGCGAACGGCGGGAGGGCAACGGCTGCCTCTTGTTCTTTCACAGAGTGAAATACATCTTCCTTCTGGAGACACCTCACCCCTCCGAATTCTCCTCTCCTCGGCATAATGAGGGCATCGCTCTTCGCAGGTAGTTTTTGAAGTAGCTAATTACACTGTGCTGTGGGAAGCTGCTGCACATTCCTCATGTTCTGGCTGATCCAAGAGAGTTTAACTAGGAATAATGGGACACAACTGTGCACAGAATATATTAAGCTGAGCATCAGGCAAAACCTCCTAGCAGGGATGAACACACATTAGGTGGGACCTGAAGCAGGAAAGGGATCATTTTAAACTGAATAGGTCACAGCAACAGTAACTGAACAAACCCCCACGGGTGTAAAAGCTTTTCTTGATCTCCTATGGGAGCTAATTTTGAGAAATATCTTTCACTAGGGAGAGAGAAGAAAAAATCTGAAAGAAAGAAGGACACCTTTTTGTTCATGCAAACACAAATACGTTGCAGTGCATCTTGTCTTCTGGAGTGAGAGGCAAACCAGTCATGAAATGACAGCCTGGAACGGAAGAGCTTTAACCAGGCTTGGAAATAGAAAGCAATAAACAAGTGTGTGTTAAGTGACAGGAGCAGGAATTACCCTTTGCCTTGTCTAACTCTAAAAGCCCCAGAGGCAGAGATGGAGCAGGCACACGACAGAACTTAGATAGCTGTCCTGCTCCAGGGGAGGAACCTCAGTGGGAGGTCAAAGGAAGGCTCCTTTCTGCAATATTGGAAGGTCTTGTAGGGCTTGGAAGAGGCAGTAGGAGCTCTTCAGTTCAATTACAAGAAAGCGAGACACTTTCTTTCAAGTTACAACCAAAGTTGACAGCAATGTACTCAAAAGAGTTCAGGAGTTTCATGTCCAACTATCGTGTCACAGCACTGTCCCTATGCAGACACTTGCAGAACAAGGCCAGGGAGAAAGGAACATCTATCTAAACAATGCCATCTTTTCCACGTTCTCCAGATTATCTCCAGAAATTCTCTTTTGATCCCCTGAACTTTTTTTTCCTTCAGGTCAGATGGCTTCTTTTTATTGCTGGCAAAATAAAGAAGTGTCAGGAATGCATCAGTGTCTTACCTGCTAATGAACAGAGAGCACAAAATACCTTCCAGCATATATGTGCTCTTCTCTTCCTTCCACTAACACTCTTGACAGTCTCTTTTCCAACCTCTTAACAGAGCAAATCCATGTCTCAAACCACTGACCTGCACTTGCTTTTTGCAGGTCATTCTGATCTGTACTCAAATGCAAATGGTTTTCCAGTCAGCCCACATCTTAAAATGATGCAGTCTTCTGGGGGAGCCTACCAGAAGCACTCAGATGGATTTTAGGATGAGATTCCAGCAGGGCTGGGGCTAATCAGCAAATCAGGACTTGGCTTCCTAAGGCTTTTTGTTTGTCTGTTTATTTAACATGAAAGACAGAGCAGTCCATTTGAATAGCTCAGGAATAGCAAGGAAAACCTGACCAGCACACTTTTACCAATCTCAGAGTAATAAACCAGAATCAGGAACCCTTGTGAGCTCCAGGCACCTACTGCACTACCAAAGCCCAGGGACCCCTGCTCACAGGCTGAGGATGCAGCAGGAGAAGAGATGGAGATGTCCTGCATCCCTGGGAGGCCCAAGAAACTGGGAACCCTGGGTTCAATGCTGTATACACAGCTCGACAAAAAGCTGTGCCTCAAAGACAGGTCCCCTCTTAGAGTAAGGGCTGCTACAAGAGCAACACAATTTATCTCTACAGAGAAAGAGCCATGTTTAAAAGAGGGCAAAAATCAACCAAGACATCAACTCTTTCCCTACTGAATCTGACCACTCTGCTCTCTGTACGCTATTTCTTCTCACAACACCCTCAAAGAAAGAAGACAATAGGAAAGCGATACTCAAAATCTTGACAATCAGGCAGCCTAAATACCAACCCAACATTCACACTATGTTTTCTGTCAGTTGACTCCAGTTTTCACAAGTGTCTTCCCCAAAGGAATCTGAACCCAGACCTCTGGCTTGGGCCAGGTCACCAGGCAGTCCGGAGCAGGGCAGGGCAGATAGACCACGGGGCTGTCCTTCCCACCAGCCTCTGAGTACGTTTTCAAGATACTACTTTGGATAAAATTCATTGGACAGGATCATAAATATTGTTTAAATAAGAATTAATGATACTAATAATGAAGAGAACCCACAAATCTTCAGTGAAACCAATAAGGATTTTGGGAGACAAATGACTCTATTACTGAGGCTATCGGAGAAGCCCTGAACCGTAGCCACAGCGAGTACAAAGCAATGGTGCTCCCTGAAGCTAAGGGAATGGTGCCAGTTTGCTTCCCCAGAAGACCCTTGGAGTGTTTCAAAAGAGCCTTCAGTGGCTGTACACGGTCTCTGCTTGTCCCTGAGTCATTATAAGTGACAATAAGTAATCACCGCTCCATCACAGCCAAGGTTATGTGATATGTTTCATGTTGTACAATCAACAAGGGACTAAAAATAAAACAACAACAAACCAGAACCCAAATCTACCTTTCAAGGCAGCACTAGGGCCGGTTGCCCTAATTGATACCTTGTAGTCTTCACTACACAGGAACCAGGACCATCAGACAGCTACAACTCTTATTGCAGCAACACAACATCTGGTTGCAGCTGCATCACGGTATGCACTGCAGTTCCAAAAGCTGCCTTTGAAGTGGGAGGAAGGCAGAGGAAAGGAGAGAGCAGGAGAAATCACCATCCCTTCCTACTCACTGCCCTTTCTCTGAACAAACTCACTGGAGTGACAAGAGACACAAAAGCAATTTCTAACATTACAAACAAAATCCCCAGATGCAACATCCAAGGAACTTCACACATTGAAGGCCTCATCTGCTTGCTTGAAATTTTCCATGGTAATGAGGTTCTGGATCCAACCTTCAGCTCTGCTCCCTTGTGCACAGAAGTAAGCAAAATGGTCTCTTCAAGGTACCTCTATCTGCCACTTTTGACTACTCTGGGAAGCGAATCCCTCAATGGTACAGTAATTGACAGGCAGACAGACACAGGTGATTGGCAGGGTAATTGAAGCAGTGTCCCTTCAGTGATGAAGGGATCATGTAGCATCAGTGTCATCCTGAAGGTCTCCACTAGCCAATCTTTGCTCTCGTGCTGTCTGGATACAGCCTTTCAGTGCCCAAACAACCCAAACACAAAGGCAAGTGAAGAGCAAAACCCTAAAGCCCCATCACACAGCCGGAGCGGAAGGAGCTCTCCCAGCATGGCAGACCTGGGCAGGGTGACAATCTACTCAAAAATAATCTACTAAACACACATTCATACAGCTAACTACACCAAGAGAGAGAACACAGGTACATGTTCACGTACATACACACAGTTATGTACAGCTCAGCATCACGATCACAGGGCTGGGAGCTCCTACCCCACATGAACAGACAGCTCTGAATCCAGCACAGCACCCAGCTCTCTGCAGGAGAAGATGCAGCCCTCGGTTCCAACAAAGTCTCCAGTCTGAGACTCCCTAAAAATCTTCCTCGCCCCTGACCACACACTCTTAGCAGGAGCCCCCAGACTCATGCTGGTGGGTTCAGAGGCACAAAGGGGTTTCCAAGTGCAGTCACCTGCTGAGTCAGCAGTACAAGATGAAGGCCACATCCTCTTGCCAGCAGAGGTTTCGAAGCCTTCCTCCATCTGCCCCTGCTGGAGGGAGGGCTCCAGAACTGAGGGTTCCTATTACACTATTAAAAATACAAATGAAAATAGCCCCTGAGCTCATCCATTTTCAGACGAGCTAATTTGTCCCCCAGGGAACCAGCACTCTCTCTTCTGTTATAAAAATAACAAAAAGTGATGAATGACCCTCACTGCTCAGGATGGGAAGCAGCAGCTTTTTTCAGCCTGAGATAAATTACTCCTGTCACAGCAGGTAGCACAGCTATTTACCCACAATATACCCAGGCCAGCTCCTCAACGACCTGGCTTTACCAGCCTCGCTTATCTCATCTCCAAAGATTTTGTCTTGTTTAAAATCAGAATGAGACCAATTGGGGAACAAGAGGCGAGGCTGGGGCTGGGCAGCCGGGGACACGAGGAGATGCGTTTACACCACCCCCTGCTTTCTCTTAGGAGTGAACCTCGTAACAGAACCTATTTGCAGTGCACAGAGCCAACAGACTCCACCACTCCTACCAAATCCCCAGCACTGGATATTCCTAAGCGCCATCTATTGGCACTTCTTCCTATTAACTTTCTGCTAACGCCTACACAGACAAGCAGCATCCTCTTTACAGGCAGTAACTAGGAATCTGTGACTCGGAAAAGCCAACAGCACAAAGGAGACATCAGCTCAGCACTCGGTGCTGGGTTTGGAAAGAGCTGGATGAGTTTTTTCCTGATTATATGTGGAACACCCGCTATCTGCCAGGCTTCTAACCCCCCCCAAGCTAATAGATTCATTTATTCAGGACAGGGAATTGATAGTTTTAGTTTGATTTTCTTTTCATAAGCCTTCCTCCCCAAGCTACACTTCTCTTTTCATTAACGTGCTGATGGAGGAATCAAGTTTTAACTCCGAGGATCAGACCTGTCAAACAGAATCCCCTCTGCTCTCCAGGCAGGGAAGGAGCTGGGTGGAAGGAGCTCTCAGCTAAGGAAGAAGGCTCAGCAGGTGGTTTTAGGAATATCACAGCAGCCAACCATAAGTATGCCGAGTGTAATTTCCTTCATTCTCCAACCACTTCTTCCATGGGAGGTTTTAAGTTGTTCATTTGCAGTGTCTAACGCAGAGCACGCTGCAAAACCCCTCTTAGGAGCAAAAATCCACCCCGGGGAACAAGAGGACAGACACAAATAGAGTAGGGAGAGAGGTATAAAAGAGAGATTCAGAGTAATATGTATGGGAGAAGGGAAGTCTTGGCCTTACAGGAAGACAAATTGCAAGATAATTTAAGTAAAGAACTGAAACATCTCTTGTGATAGAGTTAATAATACCCCAAAAGAGACTCATCTGTACCCCAGTCTGCCCCAAATTAAATATTTGGACAAGCTTTCCTTCATACACTTGATCACAAAAACCCTTCCCACGTTTGCATTTTGCACAAAAGCAGAGTTTTCCCATACTGCACACACAGAGCCTCTGCTCACACACAGCTTTCCTGATGTTCCACACAGCTGATGGCTTTGCACACTCAAGTAGAGATGGGTGTTGCTGCAGTGTCCACACAAAACACAGGTGCATTCACCTCCAGCTCTTCCTTACCCACTAATACACCTTACAGACAACGCAAACATCTACAGGAGATCTATTCACACACACAGTCATTCTTCTCCCCCTCTATCTACATGCCACCATGACTCATTGTGGAGGTGAAGTATCCCTTGCAGAAACAATGCTCAATGTCCCTGTGAAACCAGCTCTTTCCACTTCTTCATTTCAGTTTAACAACTTCAAGGCCAGATGATGAAACTGGTGCAAGCCAAGGCCAGCCAAGCTCTGATCAATAGTATTTGACACACATCAACCAGCCCTTTTTCACTCTTCCATTTAACTCTGGGCCTTCCCATCCCTCTGCTGTAAAAGGAAAGGACTCAAAATGCTCTCCTGAAGGGTACGGGCTGAATAGCAGCTGGCATTGTCATCTTGCAAATGAGACCAGCACTGGGTTTATCTGCACAAATAAGAAAAATCCCTAGAGTTTGGAGTTCAGGTCTGAGTCATCGCTGTAAATCCAGGCAACTAATGCAAGGCTGAACCAAATTAAGAGAATAAGAATTCTGAGGCTGTGAGACCCAAGGAGAGAGGACAAACAGAACCCCCCAGACACATCAAGGAGGCAGTGAAAGCATGTGATCTTAAATCAATTTTCTCATCAAGACAAATTGTTCTTACCAGAGCAAAATGTGATGTCCCAAGCATGAAAGTGAAGGTGTTAATTCCTGTGTAAATAGAGTGTGAAATGCCACAACATCAGATGGGGTTTCTACCCACTTTGCTAATTACGTTCTCCGCCAACTTGCTCTTTACATCTTATTCCACATCAGTGCAAACTGCACCAGCAGGACAGGGCTCTGCTTCAGAAAGCAATGCAGAATTTAGACTTGAGTGGAAAATTTGCCAGAGGCTGTATTGTCAGAAAGAGGGAAAAAATACCATATGATACACCAGCATTACTATAATTAGTTATTTTTCATAGTCATACGTCATAAGTCCTTCTTGGGGCTTACAGAGCTGGACAAACAGCAGAAAGCAAAGAACAAGTTTACTGTGTCAACCAGCCATCAGGTAACCCTCAATGGATGGAGTACAGTGACATTTTACTGATAAAATCTTCCCCCAGCCAATTTTTTTTTGGTGTAAATTTGACTTTTCAGCTGGCCCTGCTTTACGAGGGCACCACAGCAGATGCTTCACCTTGCAGTTCACTCACACGCAAGGGCACGAGCAAAACACGGTCACTATAGACTGGGCAGGCATCTAAGCTTGCTTAGCAAACACTGGTGACCCCAACAGCTCCAGTTAATAATAAAAAAGACCACTTATTTTCCCCAGTGAAGGCCCTGCAGCCCTCACCAAGCTCTACTGGTTTGGTGCCAGTTTTAGCAGCACCTGGAAAAGGTGGTTTTGAAAGCAGCCGAGTTCTTACTGCAGCACACTGAAGTCACCAGCCTGAAGTGTCACCTGCAGGAGTGGTTGGTGTGAATTCAGTCCTTCATTTGCCACAGCAACTTTTCCCTCTGAACAAGACCATGGCTACGGCAGTCACAGGAACAGAGAGAGATGTGACAATCCCACCAAAGCCTTTGATGGCCAGTTTACTGTCTCCTCCTCCTCAGCCACCACCGTGAGACCCCTCTGGAGCTTTCAAAAGAGAGTAACACTCCTGACATTCCCAGTGCTCTCCAATAGCAGATATGCTTACTTAGCCTGATAACTGCCTATCACAGAGCAGAGACCTTCCCTGTATCAGCACCTGCTGGGGCAGGAGGAGCCTCTTGGAAAATTATCTGAACCTGATAGAAAGAGTCTGCATTCACACAGAATCCATTACAGCCCAGGTCTGTTGTTCTAGCAGTTAATTATCCTCAGAAGCAAAAAATATATATCATCTTGGCTTGAATTTCTCTCAGCTGAGCTCCTTACCCCTGGACTCCCTCTTGCTTTATCCCAGGAAAGCAGAAAGAAAATTAGCTTTATTGACTTACAGCAAGTTACTCTTCATTTATTCCAGGTATACATGAAGAGCTCAGCCCCGCTGGAGTTACTGCTGATTTACAATAGGTAAGTAGGTACACAATTACTTCTGGTGATTTACAACCCAGTTACCTGTTATTTATTCTAGGTATTTAAGGGTATATCCACATGGGGGCCCTAAGGAAAATTAAACCAAATTAATTTTAAAGTAGATTAGTTAAACTGTGTTAGACCATGACACAAACCCTCCTCTTCAGAATTAAAGAGGCCTTAATTCATTTTAGTTCATCTTAAGCCCTTCCCCTGCGAGAAGAAACTCAGCCCAAGCAGGGAATGACACTGACCAAGGAGGGGAAAAATCAGCCCTGCTCTTTTGAGAGGTGATCATTGCTGCTTTGCACTAGGAAGAAAAGCCCCACTGAGCTCAGTGGTGCAAAACCTCTGACTTGTGCTGGAATCTCCTTATGCTCAGGGCAGGTTAAGGTTAATTCCCATCCTCATTCCCATCACACCTCAACAGCCGTTTTGCTCCCCCAGCCTGCTCCAAAGTGGCTGTTTCAGAGGTTGGTTCAATGGGGCTATTATATTCTATTTAATGTTTCTGTTTAAAGTCCAGGAAGGCAGGAGCAGCACGGGAAGTTGGAGGAGATAATAACAAAAGTTTTCAAGCAAAAATACCTCAGCCGGTTCCCAGCCATTGGATCAGCCTGCCCAGATGAAAGATGAAGGGAGGCAGAGAAGAACCACAAATCATCAGATATTAATTAAAGTTTCCCTTTTGGTTTCAGGGCAAGAATCCACCTGGGAGCTTGGCAGGCCTGACAAGGGAATGGGCGTGGCAAACCAAGGGCTATGCAAAAGGTCAGCATCCAGGGATGCTCAGCACAGCTGTTTGCATGAGATTCGAGTTTGGTACTCACCCACCTGGGACAGTGCTCATTAAAAAAAATAAAAGGAGGTTGAAATACTGCAAGAGAGTTTGGTTTTCTTTTGTTTTACCTTTTACAATATCAGAAAGTGCACGTTACTTAAAGTCAAGTAAAGCAAAGCTCTCAGATGTGGGTGATTCTAAGGACACAGCAGTGCAATCAGTGCTACAGATAAAAATCAAATAAGATATTTCCCAAACCTAACAGACCATGCCAAGTTTGATGACACATTAATTTTTTGCATCAAGTTCCTGGCGTTACATTATTTTATGAGAAACGCAGTGCTCAAAAGAACAGAACTAAAATTCAGCTTCTCATTCTCAGCCCTTTGAAGAAAGTCTTGTTAATGTGACTCTAGTGTAATTGTTCACAATTCAGTAGCTGAGGAGAGGTCACTGTTGGAGACAGGGTGACCTGCATTCTAAAGCTAGAGAGCTGTCTGGCTGCAACAAATTTTAAACCCTAGGGACTGGTCATACTGCCTGCAGGACCTGAATTTAAATTCACCCATCATTTGGGGTTCAAGGAACGTGCCAAACACAGCAAATCCGGACTGGAGTTCAGTACATCTGGATACAAAGGGTCACCACACAGGACAGGCACAAGCTCCACCTGCACAGCAGCTGCACACAGCACCCAGCTCTGCCAGATGCCTCCAGCACTATGAACAGAATCAGGAAACCACAGAATGGGTTGGGTTGGAAGGGACCTTAAAGCCCATCCAGTTCTACCCCCTGCCATGGGCAGGGACACCTCCCACTGGATCAGGGGGCTCAAAGCCCCATCCAACCAGGCCTTGAACACCTCCAGGGATGGGGCAGCCACCACTGCTCTGGGCAACCTTGCCCAGGGCCTCCCCACCTTCAGAGCAAAACACTTCTCCTTAAACTCTCATCTCAATCTCCCCTCTTTCAGCTGAAACAATAACACAAAACTCCATTGCCTTCAAATACAAGAGGTCTGGCTGAAATGCAACCTCTGAAGTAAAAAACTTGATGTTTGAGGTGCTTGCCTTGCAACAAACAAAGGCTAAATGGCCTAAAGGAGAGTGTTAGTGCTGCAAAGACCAAGAAAAAATAGGGGGGAATTCAACAATACATAGGTCTCAGTCTGCACCGCTGAACAGGGGTGAATTTAACCTTCAGTGAATTACAGCACAACTGAATTGTGCTTATTTAAAATACGTAACCTAACTGCAATCTAAATGCAGCAGAGCCCAGCAGAAACAGAGCAGCCCAGCAGTTTCTCTTTGCATTCACTGTTGGGTTATGAGCAAGGGAGACGTTTATTGCCCCATACATTCCTGGGATAATCACTTAACTGGCTTAGCCCATGCACCATATTCCTAGATAATGGGCTAAAGCATCACTTTAGCCCAGCTGTACCTTGTGAGCAGCTTTGAAACTGCAGAGGCAGAAGCACATGGACTCCTGGGTGCTGCAGCCCGCTCAGCACAGACCATCCAGATGAGCCGGAGAGAAAGATCCTCAAACAGAAAGAAGGTTTGGTTTTTTCAAAGACAAATGAGATTGGCAAGGACCAATTCCTGCCAGATTTTAATAAGACTTAAGTACTTAAGCTGCTTGGGAAATCCCTACTGACAATAAATGCACCATGGGTTTCGGATGCACCCGGTGGAAGGGATGTCTGGAAACCTGAAGCAGCAGCAGGCGGCTCTGGCTGACCAAACACTCTTTGCTCTCCCACCCCACCACAACCTGCACACACCCACAGATCCCGTTGAGTGCAACAGAAAACTTGAGTCCTCACTGAAACCCTTGGTTTTACCTTCTGCTCCATCACCAGCTCACCAGAGATCTGGGTGAACCATTTTCACCCCTCTAACCAAGTTTTCCCATGGGGGTAACAATCTGGAAGCTCAATTCTACAGCACAGTACTGTCTGGATCATTGTCGATCTCCAAGTAGCTGGTAACCTAAATTCTTAGTTTCCAAGGGAAGAAAGCACACACTTAATCCTTAGCTGAATTAGTATAGCTTGGATAAAACTGCATCTTAGCCAAGTCCCAAAGAGCACTGTAGACACTCATCAGCAAGTAAAACCAAAACAGTCACCGGAGAACACAGCTACAGCAGCCAAACAGGCATCAGTGTGAGCATCCTACATCCAGAAACATTCACCACAGGCATTAAGATAGGTGTTACCTACGGGTACAGCAAAACCCAGCCCTCCCGAGGAGGTTCTCAGTCTGTGTAGAAATGAAAGGCAAAAGAAGAGATAAAACATTTCACCTGGCATCAAACAGAAGCATAAGAGACCAGACACCTTCCCTGTTAGTCCAGGCTCCTTTGATCACAGTGAAAACACCATGTTCAAAACACAACAAACACCAACATGACACTCTTTACATCGTGCAGAAACTGCTGGTATGGAGAATTATATTCTCTCCCTTATCCTAAAAGCATTTGGTGTCCTCCTCCAGGACACTTCCCTGAATCTCCAGAAAGCCTGTCCCATATTAACTAATGCTGGAAGCCAATTGCCCCGTGGTCCCACACCATCTGAAACCACCCTGAGGTCTTCCTCATCTCAGCTGTGTGTCTTTCCCCAGGGTGAAGAGGCTGCTCTTTGTCTGGTGTTAGAAAGAATCCATTCAGCCACACTCAGACATAATTAATCCAGGTGAATATCAAGAGAAAAGGTAGACATAATTATACAGCCATGCTTGAGAGTTAACCCTGTGTTAATTGATTACACAAAGCTTCCTCTGTGTAGAGCACGGCTGTAGAATTTGCTACCACCTCCACCTTTTGTGGAGCTGCTGTTGAAATGCCTTTCACCTTGAGAGGGGATTATGACAAGGCTTGTCTCTGGAACAAGCCTTGTTAAGAAATACGAAATAAATGGGGGGAGATTAATCTCAGAAGGCTAATAAATATTATCAGGATGACTCCCTAGTGAGGCTCAGCAGAAGAGCTGGAGGCACTTCTATTGGTATCACTATTAGAAGGGTGACAGTGCCTGGAGACCCCAAGTTCTGCAGTGCTGGAGGCAACACAGGCTGGGACCAAGGGGCAGCCCCTGCCCTCAGCTGCCTTGTGTGATGCTGAAGTCACAATCCCAGCTTTCTGTTGGCAGCACTGAGCACCAGCACGAGATCGGCCTCGTTAGGGACCTGTGTGTGTGGGTGGAACAAGAAGGTCACACAGGGTGCTGGATTCAGAGCTCAAGGCTGGACTCAGGTTGTATTGGAGATGGAACAAACCACACTGAGCATTAACAGAGAGACTGGGGGATCCCTAGAGATAAAGAAGGCGTTTCTTAGGGGCAGGCACACAATGGGCAGATGTCATCTGGACTCGTCATCTGGAGTCATCCCAAGCAAAGCCACGTGCAGCCACAGGCACATGATGTAGGGTCTTGCATGGGTCTGGTCCAGCTTGCACCTGTGAAAGGTCTGTGCAAGGAGAAAACTGCTTCGAGGGGTCAGTCCCAAGGCTCAGGCAACCGCCACGTACTATGTAAACCCTCCAAATGAGGTTTATACTCAGAGCAGCTGTTCTCTATTTCCTTTGACTTCTAGGAGATTGAAGGCAGCCATAACAGAGGAAGACAAGCCCAACAGACTTCTCCCATGTTTGCTGCAGTGACAAGCTCTCCATGAGGCAGGGCGTGCTGCTGTTTCACCTTGCAGCCCTCACTCCCGGCTCTACCCAGCACCCAGGGCCATCTCCCAGGTCCATTACTGTCCTGGCAAATCTGATGGCTCTTCAATGAGGAAAGCACTGCTCTGCCACCAGAATTGTTTATTTTCTCCCAAAGCTGTGTGATAAATCACCCTGACACATCCCAGTTGCCATAAAGCCTCCTCAGCTGCAAGGAGCCTTCTGCAAGGTTTTGTCTGCCTGGTACATTCTCAACATTTAACTTCCCTTTGCTATAGTGACTTAAGCAAGATGAGACTGATGAGGGTGACAATTCCAAAATCCCTTCCCCATCTCCTCATTCACATACAACTGGGAAATCCATCCCATCTGTGCTGTTACAGCCCTTCACAGCACTTCCAGGATCAAACCAGAAGCAAACCCAACACGAGAGGCATGTTTTAACTCTAAAATCCTAGTTACAATTCTCCAAGCACAGCCACTCCAGAACCCCCAGGGAATTCTGGGCGACATTCCCAGCTGATGCAGGTCAATGCAGGGCTACTGGGAAACAGCTGGGACTGCTGCTGGAGAGCAATCCAGACCACTAAACCACAGCTTCTTTGTTCCTACTCTGGACAGGAGCTACAATGCGACTGCTTCGGCCCCACGTGAAGATAAACAGCAGAGCATTTCTAAAGAGGATCACACCACAGAGGCTGCCCAAGCTTTGCACACTGCAAACACCATGACTGACAGATGGAAACACTTATGTACTTGACTTCTCGTTGGATTTTCTTCCTTTAGAACACAGGAGAACAAGATAAGCCAAAGAGCAACCTGAATTTAAGCTGTGCAAGGACATAAAGAGCCTCACTCATGTTTCGTGGCCTTAGACACTACTTTGATGCAAACACACCCAAAGAGCTGTTGTATCGTCATTTCTTGTTCAGAGATAGCAAAATCTCAGCAGACTTATCAAGCAGACACCTGTTCTGGGATAGGCACAAGTGTGCCCTGGTAGATGTGTCATTACCTCTCTGACTCCACCTGTGATTTTAAAAATGTACATATTTTCTCAGTAAATCACCTGCTTGGAGTTCACACAATCCCTTAATCCCTGGGTGGAAGATCTCCATTATCTGTCCAGTACATGGCACATTATTAACGGCTTACGCTTGCAGTAGGTAAAGGTCATTTTTAATGCTTTTAATGATTTAAAAATGGATTTTCATTCCAGATTTACTATTTTCAATAAGCCTGGTTGTGAAAATCTTACCTAGTAAGTAAAGTAAGTAAGATGCATTAAAAGGCAGAGCTTCAACTCCCTCAGTTCTCCAAAAGGGAGCTCAGAAGGGATGAACTGTAACATATGGTTGCCCAGCAGAGATTTAGAAGCCAGTCTGAGCAGAAAACACAAGGCAGATTTTCAAAGAACCCCCAAAATTAAAATCTTGTGTTTAAAGAGCAAGTTTATACACATTTACTGTCCTCTGAGTACGTCACAACTGGCTTTGGATGGACAAATATCACCTTTGGCTGTGCAAATATCAAGGCATCATTTATTTGGTCTCTTCTGCATAAATCTGGCTGCAAAGTACAACCACCTTCCTGCCCAGCCTCGTGATTCGATTACATGGTGTTTGTTCATGCTGTGGACAAGAAAATACTACTGAAGCCTCCCTACAAGTAGATATCCTCAAATTCTGACCAACAAAGTCTATCCATAAGGCTCTTTTGAAGCGTGGCTTCATCCTGCCAACACAAGAATTAATACTGATGAAAGCAATCTGGGAATCTTTCTCAACTTCCCTATTTTCACCTTCTCTACTCTCCTCTGTTTCAGGACTGATGCATGGCACAGCCTTCTCCCAGCAACCCAGAAAGGCAGCAGGACAGGAAAAAATGACAGGAACACATTAAGGCTGAAAAGCTCTGCTGCTGTCAGTGCTGTTTCTGAACTTGTCACCTTGAGAGGTGACACTCTGCAGGTCCAGCGCAATTAGCGAGAGAAGGCTGGAAGACAGTGCCAGAGTGCCTTATGACGACTGTTCCTGAGGACCAAACACAGCAGGCTGGCCACAGGTCCCTTCACCCTTCAGGATGCACATCACAGCAGGACACTGGGGACCATCAGATGCCCCTGGTCTGGTCTGAAGTCCTTGGGAGTCAACAGGTAGCTCCTGTACTGGCCTTGGAGGAATCTGGACCTTCTTTCCCAGGAGCAGCTGACTGTTCTAGCTTTGAAGATCCCCTCAAGAGCAGAAGTGACAAAAAGCAGCTCTTCATCAACAGTCACTGAGATGAAATGACTCATTATCAAGCATGATTCTTTTCAGTTTCTCACACGACCGTTAAATTGGAAGCACTGAAGCACTTTGCTTTGTATGGCATTTGATCTCTGTTTTCTTTCTTTAATGCTATTATTTAAGCCTAGCTACAAGGTAGCTCTAAATAAAGAGAGAAGAGAGACAATTGTAGCCTTGTTATCAGGCTCCACAGAGCTCCCCCAAATTGCATTTATTCTTTCAAGTCTCCCCAGTCTTTTTTCTCTCCGTATTGCATAGCATCACTGCCTCTCCAACGTGGTAACAGGAACTGCATCACTGATGAGGAACCCCTCTGCTGCTCATCAATGCTGAGAATTCAGAGAGACATTCGATGTGCAGCCAGTGACCCAGCTCTCCATGGCAAGGAACAACCATGTACTTGTTTAGGCCCCCAATGTCACACCACACTTTCCCATCACACCCACAGAGCAAAAATATCTCAGCAGAGACTTTATGCCTTCTAAGATCCAGCATTTCCCAAAGAGGTTAATCTTGATAGGCCACAACACCAACAGCAATCACATCATGCACACCTCAAAATCTTGCAAGAAAATCAGTCTGTCCTGAGACCTCAGCAAGGTCAGAGCAAGCTCAGCTTCCTGGGATGTGCAGGCTGTAAAAATACTGCTTATTCATATGGATGCACACACAGATCATTATGCAAATACAAATAATAGAATAGAATCATCACGGTTGGAAAAGACCTCTAAAAGCTCAGCCAGTCCAATTGTCAGCCCTACCCTACCATGCCTGCTAAATCATGTCCCAAAGTGCCACATCTGCATGTTTTATGACCCCCTCCGGGGATGGAGACTCCCCCACTGCCCTGGGCAGCCTCTGCCAGGGCTTCATCGCTCTTTTGGTAAATAAATTTTTCCCAATATCCAGTCTAAACCTCCCCTGGTGCAACTTGAGGCCATTTCCTCTTGTCCTATTGCGTGTTTCTTGGCAGAAGACCCTGACTATTGCCTGGTTCCAGCTTCCTTTCTGGGAGCTGCAGAAGCCATGAGGTCTCTCTCCCCTGAGCCTCTTCTTCAGGCTAAACAGGCCCTGTTTCCTCAGCTGCTCCTCAGAAGACTTGTTTTCGAGCCCCTTCACCAGCTTTGTTGCCCTTCTCTGGACATGCTACAGCACCTCAACATCTTTCTTGTCATGAGGGGCCCAAAACTGAACACAGAATTTGAGGTCACTTTAGGAAGTCACACTAATGCAACTGCCTGAGGAAAAGACCTCAAGAAGGTACAGGAGTCTCAGTGAAACTGAGTGGGACAGCGCTGTCGTTCTCCCCGTACACTTACATTCTGGTTAGATGGCAGCAGCCATAGCACTGGGCTGTCTTCACACTCAGTGAAGAGAACAGCACCTCTGCAACATCTCGTCCGTCCTGGAGAACCAACTTGTCTTATCTGACCGAAGACAAAACTCCTTGGCCTGAAGCCAGCCTCCAATGCAAAGCCAGAACGATCCACTGGAAGGAGCAGGAATCTGCCAGAGCAGCTGACATCAGCATTTGGCCTGGACCACTCAGCAGTTATTTGGCACATGGGGATTTTACGAACGTGGCATTTTATCTCAGCAATTACATTAGCCCCGTGCTCAGATGTTTCAACCTTAGCTTCCAGAAGCGCAGCATCTCGGGATACCTTAACAGGGTTGATACCAGAGCAGTTGGAAGATTTTCACTCCCAAACAAATGCAAGCTGTTTAGGGCCCCTCAGCAGATGATGCTCAAAGTCGTCTGTGTTGCCTAGCATCTTGTTTGCAAATCACCTATTACAAGGACGCGCGTGTGCAAACATGCACGTACACATCACACAAAGATTTGCCCACAGAGCCCAGAGTGGATGTTCTAAGAGCTTGTCAGGATCTGTGTGACCACGTAGGTGCAGTGGAGGAGGCAGTGAGCACACGACAGCTGTCACTGTGATCAACACCGAGAACGGGAGACAGACCTCCCGAGCCAGAGGCAGGCGCTGCCGGCCCTGCACAGCCACGTGCGGCAAAGCGGATTCGGAGAAGATCTGCCCAGGAAAGCTGCTGAGGGAAACGATGCTGGTGTCAACACACACTGTGCTGGCACGGGATTTTGACAGCTTCTCCACTGGAGGTTTGCATGAGCAGAGCGAGCAGAGGAGGAGAAATTCAGGGGCTGGCCTGAAGCCCACAGTGGGGCAAAAGGAAACATCCCCTGACAGCAGAGAGCTGCCCTGAGTCCATAATAAAATGAGCTCCAGCTGTTTTGACTCTGCACCCGGCTCTTTGCAAGAGTCTAATGCAGTTTACATCAAAAGAGCAATGCAGTTCCATCAGTTTCCACCCAGTCTATCACAGCTTGGACAAGTATTCTGAGCACCGTTCTCTGCTTTCTGTGTTTCTATATCTGTTAATGAGTCGGACAAAAGGCTGAAGTCTGGCTCTGCCATGATGAGTCCAAGGAAAAGCAGGTAACACTGCAAGTAACAAAAGCTTAAATCCTCACGTATCATGAGCTCATGTGCCTTAAAACCAGTGACCAACTCTAATCTGAATTCTTGGGAACCTGGCCAAGCACAGTCCTACAGACCCAGGTTTTGCAGAACTCAAGACAGAGTTGAGTTCAGACTATGTTTTGCCCAAGTTCGTACCCAGAAATACAGAAAAAACATACCATTGCTAAGTTGTAAGATTTTATCCCCTAGAAAAGAAAATTCCTGATTTAGGGGTCTTCAAAAGGAAAGAGAAAGTAACCTTGGAGTGGCAGGGGATATACTGGAACACCAGTACCCACAGCCTGAGCACAGGAGGACCATTAGTCATTGTTTCTCCTTCTGCTTTTCCCCAAGCTGTTTTGTTTGCATATATTAAAACATGACTGATTACACTCTGAAAAAGCAAAAATTTTGTTTAACTTTCCCAAAGTAAATTACAATTAATAGCCTGAGTTTTATTTTAAGGCAGTTTTTTTCTAAAGATCCTTTCAAATGTGATTTGAATGGCCCACAACGAAGGACTGCCTGACCCTGCAGGGGTGTTGGCTGCCCTTGGCTCCTGGGGACGGCAGGCAGGGATCCAAAGTGATTCTGCACCTTGCAGAATAAGCACAGAAAACCATCATTTGACTTGGCCAGACAGCGTGGTAACTTCCCCTCTGCTGGGAGACTGATGCACTCGGAGCGTCCCTGCAGCACCACGCGCTGCTGCGCTCCCCTAAGTGCCTTCCCAGGGCTCCACCAGTGCTTCCTAATGCACCTGCATTTCAGCTGATCCCTCTCTTGCTTCAACAGAGCATCATGGACAAACCAACCCAGGATCAGGCCCAGAACATCTGAGTGGGCACTTAACACAATCACTGCATTACCAACAAGTTTAGTCATTAATTCCAAATACTTCCTAATAGCTTTGATAAGTGCTTGGGGATGGAGGAACTTCAAACCATCTCCGAGAAGTCGCAGCGTGCTGTTCACTTATCGTTTTCTATTATTCATCACAGAGTCATCTGCTATCAGATGTAGCCGTATGACTTTTAAATGGAAAGTGTTTTAAAGCAAGTAAGCCTTTCCATTTGTAATTTTTCAAACAGTACATAAAAATATCGTAATGTGTCAAGTCTGCACAACTGTTCCATGGACTATTAGACACCTTACCCTGGGATGCAGCATAATTTAAACAAAAAGAGCTTTAAAAAATAAAATCATTTTGCATCTAGACAGCACCTTCTTGTTCTCCTTGTGCTTCACAAACTCAAGTAACTTCCTATATATTCCTTTGGATTGCAATTGAGCTGCTATCGCTGGAGGTGTCTCTTTTCACTATTACAGCCTTTTTAATGCTTGACTTGACCATTCTTCATTTCTAATTGCAATTAAAACAGTCTTTAATGACCACCAGACACTGAAGTGCCGGGACTGTCTGACAAGTGCAGAGTAGGAGAAGAATCTTTAAAGTTCTGTATACCCACTTAGGAAGTTTGTCTGTCACAGGGCAGCCAGAGTCCTGGACAGCCCAAAACCTGGCCTATGCTCTCCAGCAAATCTGGTCCCAGCATGGACTGAACAGAAGTTTTATGTCCGTGGTGCCAATAACTAGAAATTCAGCCACAAGTTGCAGAAGGAGGAAGAAAGACCACGAATAATCCTGCTCAGAACCATTATCTGTTGCTAATGAATGTGTCAGCATAGAAGCTACCTGAAAAACCTACTATCTGTCCTAGCCAGATAGCTCAGGGCATTATACATAGCATTTATTAAACAGTTTGCTATAAAAATTTAAGTTATAAAGGTAAATAAACATTAACAATGTTACAGGCCAGATCAGTTAGTTATTTATCCCCAACTGCAGATTTTGGCCTTCTAAGTTTATTTACCACATCAACTGCATCCTGAAATAAGTGAAAGCCACTCATTCCACTAGGCACTTTTTCTACCCTGAATCTATTACTCAAGCCAGACAGCATGAGTCAAAAATCATCACGTTTCTGGCAACTGAAGAGTTACATAACAAATCTGTTTATCCCCAACTCCTGCATTTGGCAGAAAAAACATTGCTTTGTAGAAGCTGGCAATAAGGTTACAGAGCAGCACCCTCGGTGAGCGACAGACGTTACCACAACACTCTACAGGATGGAATCATTCCACCATACAGGGATGCTCCCCTGCTTTTGGATATCTCCCTGTCCATACATTTTACTTTGAAGCTGTAAGATAGGGTTTCTCTGGGTGGACGAAGGCCTGACTCCTTTGGCACAGCTGCCGAGGATGACACTGCGATCTGACCCAAAAGTCGGCCTTCTCATGCTTCATTTTCAGAAGCCGAGGGTTTTCAGCTGGCTGGGCACAGCTGGGGACTCGCCGCCTCTTTTCACCTGACCTGCTTACTCTCTTTTTCTCCAGACTGCTGTTGCTGCAGAGCATAAGAGGAAGAAATCAACCATCTGGGTTTGGGTTGGAAAGGACCTCAAAGCCCATCCAGTTCCACCGCTCTGCCATGGGATCCCACTGGATCAGGGGGCCCAAAGCTCCATCAAACCTGTCCTTGAAAACCTCCAGGGATGGGGCAGCCAACACACCTCTGGGCAACTTCTGACAGGGCTTCCCAACACTCACAGCAAAGCATTTCTTCCTGATCTCACCTCAATCTCCTCTCTTTCAGCTTAAAACGTTCTCCCCCTCATCCTATCCCTGCACTCCCTGATCAAGAGCCCCTCCCCAGCTTTCCTGGAGCCCCTTTCAGTACTGGAAAGCTGCTCTAAGGTCTCCCTGGATATAGTTACAGAAGGCTTCCTGGTGAGAATAAGAACACTAAAGACAGGTAAAGATCCTCATGATTCTCTTAACAGCACAGTCAGAGAGGCAGGAGTCAGACAGGAAATCACTGGTCAGAAAGACTTTGATACACAGAAAGAAAGAGGAAAACAGGAGGAGTCTCAACAATATTGCAGAGACACAAAGTACTCCCAGCAGTCCTTCCCTCATCCCATCCGTGCCATAGGAAGAGAAATAAAGCAGGATGAATCTCTGTTCATCCACGGAAAGCAGATACAGGCATAACGCAAAGAGAGGTTTCTCAAAATGATCTCCTCCTGTTTGGAGAGTAGCCTTAAACAGATTTTTCTAACCCAGGACAGTGAACAAATCTGTATTTGTGTGTTGCAGAGCCAAAGAACCAGCCCTAGACACTATCTATAACAAGTGCTGCCAAACACCATTCAAAGCCTACTGGCTTCTGCAGCCAAGATGTGCTGGCTGGGACCACCATGTCATAACTGGGCCCATCGGAATTGGCTTGAATAACCCTCCAGATAGACAAGAAAAGGAGAAGGAAAAGCAGAACTGCCCCACAGATTGGCCCAAAACAGCAACAGATTTACAGCCTTATTATGCAAAACACAGCAGAGAAAAATTAAGTCAAAAGGGGAAGAAAATTGTTTTCATTTGTGCCAGCATCATTCAATAAAACCAGCTTTTTCCTTCCCTGCAGCAGTCAGTTTGTTGTCAAGCTGTGTTTTGCCTCTTCCCCCACTTTGTATAAACACTTAGAAAAGAAGTCCAGCCAGCATCTTTCAACACAGCCCACCCCTCACATTGTCCCATTCACATGTCTTACTGCTCGCTGGGCAGCTTTGTGGGCCACCTGGTGAGAACGAAGCCACGCTCTGCTGGGCACTGGACAAAAAGAGTCTTCTTTCCTCTGGCTTTTTTCTCCCCTCCTGGGGACACTCAGTGGGACTGGAGAGCTGCTTGTGCTGTAGAAGGTTAGGGGACAATGAACGCAGGAAACCCAAGGGGAATGCCCTTTGCTGCTAAGTTACATTTCACCACTCAAACAGCCCAGGTTGTCTTCTCAGAGCTGGACCTGATCTACTCTGGGTATTAGAGAATTGTTTCAGTTGGAAAAGACCTTTAAGATCATCAAGTCCAACAATCACGGGGTTCAGAAAGGGAGAAACCTCATTTTCCTCAGCAGCAGCTTTCCCCAGTTACTTAAACTCTCACCTGAATCACACATCTTTTACAACTTCCAGACCATCTGCATAATCTGGATGCTTAAAGAGATTGTTATCAGCATCTGCCTCATTCTGGCTACCTGAACAGAGCATCAGGCTGCACCAGAAGCCATTCAGAGTATTTTTTGTTAATGAAAACCAGACTTAACTGAACTGGAGAGATCTCTACTTAGATTAGATGTAGATATATATGGAGAGGTCCATAACCAGTGCAGGTTCACTGAATGTATCCCATCACCAGTATTAAGTAGGTGAGAACTGAAATATCTTTTTCCCTATACTTTTGATTTTGTTGACATCTTTTTTACAAGACTCCTTTGCCCGTTTCTTCTTCATATATCATTTGAATTTTACAGCCCCTTCAGCCCTGTTTTCCCTATGTTTCACTTTGAAATAAACAATACTGAGCAATAATGCAACCCCTCAAACTCAATCTTTCATGACCAACCATCACTTGGCACGTGTATATTAGAGGGCAGTATGAGAAACTTGTACAATGTCATCGCTCTGCTGACAGGCAGTTAAATTGTTCTTTTGTTTAGGCAGAGGTAAGTTAGGCAGAAATCAGTTCTGTCTTATGCTGGTGAAACTGCAAGAAATGCTTCCTCTATAAAACCAAGATGAATTACTATGAATTTTTCCATCCCATAAGAAGATACACTAGCTATTTGTCTGTGTAGTCATCCTTTTTCTCGGCTGGTAATAGATGGTCAGACTGCAGAGTTACTCTATTCTTATTTTGCTTGACACAAACTGACTTAAACCAGAGTTATTTTTAGAGGATGTTATAATAGGCACTGGTTTCTGCAGCATCAGCTCACTCACTCATTCCCCCAATATTATCAGTTTCGTCTTCTCATTCAAGAAATCCCTCTCCGGTTTCTGTAGCATCAATACTTTTCCTTGGGGCCTGACACCAGCAGTTGTGCAGTTTCCAGTACTGAAAGGGGCTCCAGGAAAGCTGGGAGGGGTTCTTGACCATGGAGTGCAGGGATAGGACAAAGGGAATGGTTTTCAGCTGAAAGAGGGGAGACTGAGATGAGATCTTAGGAAGAAATGTTTTCTGTGAGGCTGGGGAGACCCTGGCCCAGGTTGCCCAGAGCAGTGGTGGCTGCCCCATCCCTGGAGGTGTTCAAGGCCAGGCTGGATGGGGCTTTGAGCCCCCTGATCCAGTGGGAGGTGTCCCTGCCCATGGCAGGGGGTGGATCTGGATGGGCTTTAAGGTCCCTTCCAGCCCAAGACACTCCATGAATCATCAACAATCCAACGCTGCCTTTTTGCTCCCCTGCTGCTTGCTTTCTCTCTCTTCTTTATGGTCACGTTCACCCCACTTCTCTGCCAGCTGTGACCCTGTCCCTAGATGAGAAACAGAGGGATCAGCTCGCTGTCCATGAGGCTGTTGTGACTCCATCTTCACCCACTGAACGCCCACAATAAGTAAAGCTTAACGAGTCGCTGCAGCTGCGATCAGACACTCGGCGGGTTGGTGTGTGTCACACACTCAGAATAACGCACGGGATTGGCATAGGGGGTGTAATCCTCACACAGGGGGTGTAATCCTCACACAGGGGGTGTAATCCTCACACAGGGGGTGTAATCCTCACACAGTATGTGATTAACAACCGTTAGCACCGCTGTGAAAACAGGAACTTTGGTAATTATGGAGCCAATAGAGACACCGGGTGTCTCAGCAGGAGCAGATGAAGTGCTGCACTGGCACTTTGAAGGTAGCACCTATCTAAAAGCAGTGGGTGGATTGAGCCCTGCACCCCATGGGGAGCACTGGGACAGGGCTGGTGCGTGGGGGTGCCCGGACCCCCAGCAGATCCCTGCTTCTCCACAGCAACCAACCCTCTGGCTGATGCCTCTTCATCCAGCCAAGACTCAGCTAAGCAGTGATGGTTAGTGGTGAACCCACTGACAGCCCAGTAACACAGTCCTGTTCTCAGCCTAAAGCTCACCTCCACTTTCCTAGATGTCCTTCACATTTCCTGGCTGATCTTCCTCAGCCTTCACTTTCTCCATCCCCAGAGTAATTTTAGCCTTTCATATCCTGCTTGGAACTCTTATTCCAAACCCTTCTGTCCCAGCCAATTTCAATGAAGATTTAGTGATTTATATCTGCTCCAGTCTGGCCCCAGGGCTCAGATCACTGCTAATCACAAATTTCTTCCAGAATTAGCCACATCCACAAACACACAGGCATGTTTCCTGCTCAGCTCCTGAGCCTCGTGCCCCAAGTCCTGGGTACCCGGGGCTCCCATCTACAGGGCTGCACCCCAAAACTTTCCACACACCATCATTCATTCTGTGGTTATGACTTAGTGGCCTAAAAATGGCATAAACTGAAGCACAAGGAAAAGGGAGAACTAGAATAAGACATGTACAAACAACACAGGAAAAGAGAAACTCTGGGTTAGGGAAAAAAGTAAGAAAATCAATAATCACCGTGTCAGCGTGACCCGTTCTAAGAACAAATGTTCAGTGACCTTAATGTCCCCTTAATGCGTGTGCACTGTCTATGCCACTGATTCCATGTTCAAAAGCTTGAAATCTTGTTTTCTTTTTGTGTTTAAGTCCTAGGAGAGGAAGGGCAGATTGAGCTTCTCCTTACCCTGACCGTGGTCCATAATTCATCAAAAATAATGACTCCTTTTTCCTTATAACTCCTTTGAAGGTTCTTTATATTGTGTCACAATCAACATAAAGAGACTATTATAAAAAACAACATTGATGAGATTCACACCAAAATACAAAAATAATGAAGTCCAAATCAAAGGGAAATTATCTTATTATGTGACTTGATGCTGGCAGAGGTGGTGGGAATGCAATTTTGGGTGGGTTTTGTTTGGCTGTGGGGGTCAGGGCTAGAGGGCTTTTTGCCTATGATTTGGATTAGTTACTGCCTTGGTCAGGTACATTTATTCTCTTTTTTTTTTGCTGGATGTCACCCTGTAACAGCCACTTTGATTATTGTTTGTTGAGGAGGAGTGAAGCTGGATGATTGCATTTGCATTTCTTGCACTGCAAGGAAGTGCCTCACTGCAAAGACAAAAACCTCGATCTGCATCTCCTGGATTCATCCCAGCATAATAAGGATCACTTCCCACCCAGATTTTTCAAAGGCAACAGAGATGCCTGCCAAGCATCTTGAGATCAGACCACGCCACTCCATGCAACACCGACAGCTAAAAATATTCCAGCAGCAAAATTCTAGTTTTTAGTGTAAAGCTGAAGGAAAAATACTCAGTCTCTTATGCTTTTTTTTTTTTGGAAATAGAAATGCCAAGAGAGATCTCCCAGAATCTCAGTGCTTGCTCCATTTTTCGCAGCCCCTACTTCTGCCTCCTGTGATGAGTTGGTGTGGGGTGCAACCTGGTGCCACTTTCAGGAAAATAACAGCTGTCTGTCTTCTCCAGGAGATGGTTTTAAGCATATTCATTACAAATGAAACACTGAATTCTCTTTTGTTAATGAAATCAGACACTAAACAGATCAAAAGAGAGCAAAGGAAAGTGATATATGGAAAGTGACTGCTTCACAAGTTGTGAGTAGGGGAGGAAGCTGGAGGTTCTGTACAACTGCACGAGCTGTCAGACATGGGAAGGAAGCATCTTGTGCCCAGGCCTGGCTGCACTGCAGGCCAAAGGTTGGTGTACTTTAAAGACCCTGAATCAATCACAGCTTCTCACTCTCACTGCAGCAAATCCTATGGCTTTTATTTTAAGAACAAAATAATGACATTTTACCAAATTACACCACCCATCAGACTGGCTTGGTAAATCCTCCTCTGCAGCCAGAGGTGTCAAGAGGATCATCCAAAGTTTCCAGAGAAGCACAAGCCCCACAGCTGTAGATCAGAGAGATAGATTCCTTTAGCATGCAATTGTGCACAGAACAGCTCACTTGCAAGTCCCCCTCCACGCACTGGTGCGTATTTTATTTACTACAGAGACACGTTTTCATCTGGTGGCTTATTATAACCTTTAAAACCATCAGCCCCAGCTGGACACCATAGTATCTTCTGCCAAGACAGTTATACCCTGGCCTCCCACGTTCCCTAATTGAGGAGACACAGCTCTCCTTATTAACCTCATTATTCTGCTCAGGAGGGATTTCATCAGCATCCTTTTCTTAAAAGACTATGGTATAGCACATTGCACTCCTTATTCCCAATGCAGTTACTGACAGCTAACTTAGAGTTTGTAGTAATAAAGAAGTCTCTTTTCATGTCACCCACACGTTAACCACCTGCTTTGATTTATACCAGATTCCTCCAGCAATTCCGTTTGCCATCCTGTCTGCATTCCCACCACCACTGGACTGGGCTGCAGGGATTATTGCATTATACTTCAGGAATTCAAATGGCAGAATGGCTTTAATGGAAAGTCCAATAAATATCTGCCCTGTGCCTGAAGCTCAGTTTAATAAGCATGGGGAAAAACTGGCCTGGAAGGTTGGGATGAAGTAGCTGAAAGTTAGAAGAGCATTCCAGGTCCCAGCTGCACACAGGTGTGGTCCCCTTGGGTCGCCTCACAGCTGTGATGTTGACTGTACCACTGGAAACCTCTCACATTAAATCTGCTCTTAACAAAACCAAACCAAAGTGACTTGTTTGTCAACAAACCTACTCCATTAGTGAAACTGGTGCTTTTCCTTCCCTGTGTTTTTCTAAACCATTCATCACATGCCTTTATACCACAGCTGATGTGTTGCAAACTGTCCTTATCTGCCAATCAAACTTAAAGAAACTTCATTATAAATGAAACTGAGCTCACAAAAACAGGGCAGCACACAAATACAAAAAAGCAAGGTGGGAGGAAAGCAGATCCTACAAACGACCAGTTCTTCACAACTAATATCTTCCTGTATTTATTTCCTTTGGAAGACATTTTCTGCCAAAAAGTAATCATGAAAACAAACATATAACCCAAACAGCCCAGATTGATCACTTCCATTTCTCTAGGGAGATTTCCTGGGTGAATCTCAAAAATAGGTGACATACATATATATATATATTACTCTGCTATAATGACTCTGTGGAACAGAACTCCTCCTTTAATTCATTGCACTTTCTTATCCTTTGATATTCTGCAGTCTGATTAAGCAAAGATAAAGAGGTGTAATGTCCACTAATTCACTACCCTATGTTACCTCCTCTCCTTGCAGTGCCAGGGTAATTGCAGGAACAAACCCACACTGATCTGCCTACTTAAAAGGATCCCTGAGCTTCATTAGGAGCTGCCATTTGGGAACAGAGCAGTATTATCCTCATTTTACAGAAGGAAAATGGCAGCAAAGGGATACTTGCCACAGTCATATTGCAAGTTCTTAAGTATATTGAAATTTAACCTGTTTCTGAGCTAGACCACAGCACATCAGCAAGGCACATTTTATGTTGGACACAAGGAGGAAGGTGGGGGCAGGTCCCTCTGAAGGCTTCAAGCTATGACCCATCTGTACAAGAGATTTCCAGAGATGTTTTCATGTACCTCAAAAAAGGCAACAAATACCAAGGGATACTCAAAGATGGAGCCATCCAGTTTGAACATTTGGGGCAGAGGAAAAGGCTGAGCTACTGATGGCCTGATGTCACAAGAACAGAGGCAGAGCCCCTTATGCAGCATTTGTTTCCATGGAGCAGAGCATCATTCTCCTCTGGGCTCCCAAACCTTGTGCTGACTCCACGTCTGGCGTGTGTTTATAAGGGTTTTCTTCTGCCCTAAACCTGCACGTGTCTAGAAAACAAAAGGCAAGACTGTGGTCCAGATGCAACATCTTAAAGCAAAAATAGCTACAGTTGTGGGGAATAGGATGGCAGTTTGAGAGACATCTGTTTTTTGAATACAAAAAAGATCTTTATTCCTGCTTTAAAGTGTCCATAAAATCTTAAGGATCCAGGAAAAGCTGGAATAAATGTAATAGACCTTTCTATAGGTTGTGTAGGAGGATTTTTTAAAGTGCATTTTTAATTATTAAAATAATGAAAGCAGTGTATTTATCACTGCAGCAGCATTCTCCCACCACAAGGATGTTCTTGGGGATGCAGCCAAGGGCCATTTTAGGTGCAACCCGATTGTCCTCTTTGATGGAGGCAAGTCCTCTCAGGGAAAGGAATTCCACCAGTGAATCAGCTCATTATTTTGACCAATTTAAAGGGTTCCCTAAAAGGTGAGCCAGGGCAGTAAAGGACCCATGACAGCAACAACAATAAACTGTGAGTCTTGTAGAATGCAACAGCAGCTTTAAGAAACAAACCTGGATGGAAGGCACTGTCATCACTTGTGTCCCTGAAAGTGGTCTGTGCAAGGATGAAGCATCAGTGCAGGAAAGACAGAAAAGTCATATAATAATTTAAGAATCAGTAGAAAAACCTAATAAAACCTCCTATTCAATAAATCTGGACCAAACACCACCCAGTGCAGCCTTATCACCTGCATCACAACAAGACAGAAGCCAACACAGGGATCCTCATTTTTGCTACGTAGATGTTTTTCTGTCCTTGTGTAGGTGGCCCTTAAGCCTCTTGGTTTCTCTAACTATAAAGATAATGACAGTTTTCACCTACAGGCAGTGCAGTGAGTATAATTTAATTGAACCCTTAAAGATGTTCACATCTGCTGATAATGAAGTCCAGCCTGGCTTCAAAAAGCAGCCAAATCTGCCCAAGCAAATCCAGGGAGCCTATGGCAGAGGAGCTGGGAATTCAAAGCTGATTCACCAATTCAAGACCTTAAATGAAATTTTTATAGATCCTCTCTTTTAAATGAAAGAAAAACATATTTACCAGTCAGGAAAAAACCATAGAAAATAAACCTCCAAAATCACATGGATTTCCCAAACATGAAAGAAATAAAAAATTTAAACACCATTCCCTGAAATGCAAATTGTTCCTGGACAGATAAAAAGGGAGGGGGTGAGGATTCAAACCCCAGAACACAGAGGACAGTAAAGCACTTCTCCTCTCCAAAGGAAAATGCTTTTTGAAATGGTTTCATTGAACCCATTTGTGGATAATGTAAGTTACAGCTTCCAAATGAATTTGGCATAAATATTTTATGTGACACTACAATCAGCTTTGTGCAGAGAGCCTAGAAAATGCAGGGGGGTTACTTGCCATCATTCTGGAAGAATCAATTTCAATTGATCCATTCCCAGAGTGGGAACTCTGTTTGCCTGTGCCTGGTGTTAATGTACTTCCTGCTGCTGTTTTACTTGAGCTGTTAAACTGTGGAGACAGAAGGGGGTTGTTTTTTTGCTTGCACAAGGAGCAAACAGCAGTCATTTTCTGCACAGCATCTAAGGGAACATGCCTACAATTTTGTAGAATGTTAAGTGCCAGAGAGACTTCTGAAGTATTAATAACTGGGGACTTGATCTAGAGCAGTGCTGAGAAATCTCAAGACCGTAAGGAATGAGGCCATGTGCTTTACTTATTTCACAGGATGTCATTTACCCAAGAGGCCCTTAAAGCCCCAGCCAAGACCCGACTCATTGTTACCTTTGCACTGGTGTTCTCTCCAAGATGGCTCAAGACCTCCTCCCATTACATTTATTACAGTAACAACCAGAGGCTTCAACCAAGATTGGGTCTCATTACGCTTCCTACAGGCTCCAAGCAACAACCCCGTCATCACAGAATGGTTTGGGTCGGAAGGGACCTTAAAGAGCATCCAGCTCCACCTCCTTGCCATGGGCAGGGACACCTCCCATCGGATCAGGGGGCTCAAAGCCCCATCCAACCTGGCCTTGGACACCTCCAGGGATGGGAGGTATAACTTAATAAATCATATATTTAAGTATGAACAGTTCAGCCCTCTGGTAAGCGCTCAGATGTTGGGAGAGTCACTGATAAGAAACCAAGTGGTCCTCAAGGTCATCTCCACCAGGCTGGACAGGCTCACACACAGAGCACAAGCACACACAGTGATGAATTCCTTGTGCTCCCATAGAGTTGGAGGAAAATCACAAATTAGTAACGAAGCCAGGACAAAAGTGACAGAAGCCCTTCAATTCTCACCCTCTTGTATTTCCTAGAACACACTTCCCTCCAAGCTTTATGAAATATAATTACTGAAACAAGGACAGCTATTTTTACATTTGAATTTGTCTTGGCAAGTGTCTAAGCAAAGAAACAGGAACAAAAGGAACCTGTCTTCAGCTAAACATAATGCCATCAAATTAGAATTTTGTTCTTTAAACATGGCAATGCTTGTCTCTGACTCCAAAAATGTGATCTGACAAGGGAAAACACTGAGTGTGATAGCAGGAGTGGAGGTGGAGGCCAGGAGCATGGAAAGGAGTGGAAGAAGCAGGAAGTCAATGAGTAAAAAGGCTTTGACTTGGCTGAGCGGATGCAATTTATTTTCCTATGGAAACAACAGGATGCTTCAAGGGTTTTTTTTTTCTTCTAACAGGATAAAAGAGAAGATTCACCACAGTTGTGAACCAGGAGTTGCAGCTACACTCACCACACAACTGGTGCTCCAAACAAGGGTTTCCTCTGGACTTCCTGTCGCTTTTCTACCTGTCCTTTACACAGCAAATAGGAGAACATTGCTTCCCGAGGGATAAGAGCATCCCAAAGGCTTCGGAAAAGAGTGAGGAATGATTAACTACTGGAAACAACTCAGCTACGAACGTGGCTGACTTGTCCTCACGTGGAGCCTCTAAATCACTGCCTGCATCAGCAAGAGATTTGCCAGATGGGGCACAAGACACGGTCCCGAAGCCGTAACTGCCGAGCGCTGCGTTCTGCTGGCTGTCAGATGAGATGAGCTTGTAGCTCATTCTGGCCCTAAAACCTCAGACTCCCACAGACTCTGTGGCACCATTTCCCAAGAAGCACATGCTAAAATTAGGAAAAGAAGTGTTCTGATATGAATTCACCCTCAAGGCAGGCTAATTTCAGAAACTGGAGCTACTTACTATGGAAACATTTTTGGTCTGAAAATCTTAGGAGATTCCAAATGTCTTACACATTTTGCTGCTGTACAGGCACGAAACAGACTTGTCCTTTCAATTTTATCAGTGGATGTTACAAAAGGTAGAGAATGGTGAGAGCTGCAGCAGGGAGGCAGCTCAAACTCTGCTGCAGTTTTGGAGGTGCTGGGTTCTTGTCAAGCCCCTGCTAGAGATTTCGGTCTACTCATATTCCAGTTAACTACCTTTACCACACTACACTTAAGCATTCCACAGTTCATTTGAACTGTCTCCCCAACAGCAACTAAACAAAGAAATAAACCCACTACTGACACAAAATATAAACCATCTCAATGTTGAGCACTCTTCCCTGACAACAACCTCATTTGCTTCTCCTCACATTTATTAAAAACTTTGGGTTTTTTATTGCTGCACCACATTTAAAAGGGGAAAATAAAAAGCTTTTTGTGATGCTGCTGAGTTTCACTGTTGCCCACAGGGCTACTGTCTGTATAAGCAGAACTGAGAAACAGCCTATAGACTTTGTGATTCATGGCACCAAGGACTCCTTCCAGCACAGATGCAGTCACACCAACTCTTGCTCTCTGGGCTCCAGCAGCCTTCACAAACCTGAAGCACACAAGGATTACACCAATAAACCCTAAGCCTAGCTTGGGCTCTGCACTGAGGAGATGCAAAGCTGCATTTATCCAGCAGCAATGCCTGGAGAACATTGCTGCAGGACGTGCACCACCTCCCACAGGCCTTGGGTTTGCCAGGACATCTCCCTCAAGCTCTTCTCCAGGAGAGCAACAGCCCCAGAACACACTGGTACTCACACAAACTCCCTGACCCATTGCTCAGCCCAGGCACACGACAGAAGGAGCACAGCTTGTTTCTAGAATTTCAGTGTGGAACTGTCTGGTCTCTCAATTAAAGCAATTTTGCTTTCTGTCTCTAAAGTGAACAAGTTTGCAGAGATGAAATCAAAGAACCAACATGGAGCATCCAGAAGACATTTCCATCTATTACAGACCTCTTTCATTCTGTATCTGCCTCATTAAGGAAACTTGAATGAAATCTTTTCAAAAACACACAGCAAACACAATGAAGTGATTGCGGTTTATAAGGAACTGGGATGCAATTAGCATATGAACATCAAAATGTTTCTGCTGTCTCCATTAGCTGTGTGTCATCTGTATCGGTAGATTCTCTTTTTTGCTCCAATCCTGTTCCAATTTCTACCCTGAGCTAAAGTCCAAGGCTCAAATAACCAACAACAAGAAAATTGTTCAAGGGAGCAGTCCCAAGCAGGACAAACTCACACTGGATTATACACAACAGTTACTGGCCACCACCTCGTTGGATCCAGGTTCAACACGATCCTCCTTCTTGCTGTCTCATCTCAGACTTCAACCTTTGCAGCCACAGCTCACATAAAAAAAACCACTCATATTGAGCACTTTTAACTGCAGTGCTTGGGTTAAAAAGAATAATGAGGACATGCCAACAACCTCGCTCTATGTATATTCTCTTCTTCGTGTATTTAGGATTCCTAAAGCAATATTACTCCAAAGTTCCTGGTGATGTATCACATACACGGGTTACATGGGAGCTGTTCAGAAGACACAAACAAGTGGGGCACTGTGATTTAGCACCACTGAAACCAGTGCTCAGACCCTGGAGCACAGAGTTCAGCTCAAGGTAACAGCTAGAACAGGGTGAGCTGAATAAATACGTCACGACAGAGCCCTAGAAATCAGCAAAAAGAAACCTGTAGTTCAACACACGGTTGAAAACCAGCTATTTCTACTGAAACCTGTTAAAGGCAGCAGCTCAACAGGGGTGATTTTCATGCCCTGGGAGGGGTGACCTGATGCAGAGAGGCTCTCCTGATAGTAGACTCTGCATCTGGATGACTGGGGACGGCACTCAACCTGACTGAAGTCCTGTGCCTGCCTTGAGAAAGAGTGGCCAGCTCAGGCCAAAGCAGCACAAATGTGCAGTTATTCTATAGCCTGTTATTTATCAGCTTATTAAATAATCAATAGTTACCTCCTGAGAAGGCTTCCTGTTTCCTTTCTAGATCTCATTCTGCGTGATCTTTGCTGCCCTAAAGCAGAGAAGAACACTTCTTTTAGTCTAATTTGGCACATGTACCAGTGTGCCCCCCCGGCCCTGATGATTTAACTCAGGGCACAGCAGATGGAAGGATGCTGATGAGTTAATTAACACTTCCCTCCAGATGCCTGAGTTAATCTCTCTTTTCTTTACAAATTGAGAACACCTCTCATGCTCTGTCCACCACTTCCCCTGGTCAATCCACTGACTCACTTTTGTCCTCTTAGGTCAAATTTAAACACATCTCCCAGGAGTAACCGGGCTCCCTCTCCATCTCCTGCACCACCAGTGGCCAGGACATCACTTCCTATGCAAGTGCTATGCACAGCACCTGGACCACCCCTGCCTCAATAGTCCCTGTGTCCCAACATTAGCAGAAACACCTGCCAGCCTTGCATCTCATTGTTAATAACTTCAGGCAAAGGAAATATTTCATTGCAGCCATCCAGGAGGTTTGAAATAAAGACTTTCAGTATTAAAACACTGTAGCTGAAATAAAGTAACAACTCTTAACAGCAGCAGCTAACTAATAAAATTATTCTAAAGGTGAATTGAAAAGAGTTGCTCCCACTCTAAGGCTGCAAAGACAATCTACCTTAATGAAGAGGCACTGGAAAGCAATTCAAAGCCCACACAGCCCTGCAGCAGCAGAGCTCTGTGAATGAGTTCCAGCCTGGCTGTGCTGCCATCTGAGCTCAGAACTATTCCCTACTCTCCTATTTTCTGACCCCCTCATCTGGTTCCCTTCAGCTTCCCAGCACTCTGCATGTCACTAAAGTATCAGAGGCTGGGAATGCTGTGCATTTACAGCTGTTTCACAGAAGGGGTTCCCATCTCCCCCAGTCACAGCCATAGGGAAGGTCATTCCTGCCTTAGCTGTGACACATCTGAGAGAAGGTTAATAAATATTTATAGGCCTGAAAGCTCAGAGGTGCAAACAATCAAGTCTTTTGCAAATGTCACAGAATGCAGTAGAGTCTATGCAGATCCCTGAACACCCCAGAGTGTGGGCAGATCCTGCTTTTGCTAACATAAAGAAAGAACATGAACTGCACTGACTCTCAGAGGCTCCAGGAAAGCATCTTGCACAGATCAAGCTCCCACTCTAAACATCAAAGCAATGGTCTCTCACTTGCCTTTTGGCCAATTCTGCTTCCACTGTTCTTTATAACATAGCAACTCCAAAGAATATGTACAATTGCAGGACCCCACTGTGCCCTGTGTTCGTGCAGCAGGCAGGTCCCTGTCCCAGCTGGCTTGTAAATTCAATAGATGAAAGGGCAGCACAGCTCCATTCTGCTAACAAAGCAAACGACTCGTCCAGAGCCATCCAGAGCCTTGTACTTGTTGTGCCTCAATCACAGCAGAATCCATGCTTTGCCTTGGAAGGCCCTTAAAGCACATTCAGTTCCAACCACCTCCCACTGGATCAGGGGGCTCAAAGACCCATCCAGCCTGGCCTTGAACACCTCCAGGGATGGGGCAGCCACCACTGCTCTGGGCAACCTGGGCCGGGGCCTCCCCACACTCACAGGAAAACATTTCTGCCTAAGATCTCATCTCAATCTCCCCTCTTGCAGCTCAAAACCACTACCCTTGTCCTAACGTTGCACTTCCTGATCAAGAGCCCCTCCCCAGCTTTCCTGGAGCCCCTTTCAGTACTGGGAGGCTGCTCTAAGGTCTTCCCAGAGTCTTCTCTTCTCCAGGATGAGAACCCCAACTCTCCCACCCTGTCCTCGTACAAGAGGTGCTCCAGCCCTCGGATGATCTCCATGGTCTCCTCTGATCCATGCCCTTCCTGTTCTGAGGGCTCCAGCTGAGAGAATGTTCAAAAGCACTTTTTACCTGTGCAGAAGGAGCACTGGGGAGTCGAGGCACTGCTCCTTCCATCCATCACAGCACTGAAGCAGCACATCCCCAAAACCGCACAGAAATGCAGGGTGTGGCAGTTACTTTAATTGAACTTGTCATTTGAAGAACAGAGGTCTCAATTCCACTATTGAAAATCAGAGACACTACAAAGGACAACAGTGATTGTGCAAACATAAAAAAAAGACAGAAATTGCAGTTACTCGGTGAACAAGTGAAACAGGAAAATCTGTGACCTGGCAAGTGACCTCTTTCATGCTATTGTGTTCCCTAAGAGCTTTGAGTGTTCATGCTACAGCTTAAATAGTAACTAGATTCACAGCCCACTTTGCACTAAAAATACAATAATTTCTTGTTTTGTGCATTAATGGAAAGGGAAGAAATCAATCTCTTCAGACTTGAGAAGGAATCTTTAAAGCAACAGAAAGAAATGTGCTGTCACCAGGTGAAGACAAGCCATAAATAAGATGGGAAGAGTAAGCAAAACACTTTCCCCACTTCCTCTCTGGCCACGTGCAGGAGCCACTGCTGGCATTCAGAGATTCATTGCTCCCAATCTGTATGTCCTGGGGCTTTTGAAGTGAAGGACTTCTAAATTACTGCCAATTAATTGCCACTATTTGTATTCCTGGTAGATCTAAAGAGAGATTTAGTTATTGAGTTTTTAAATTAAGAGAACAAGTGTTGCAGCCTCTTTTGGTGTGTCGTCATCCCCCTCCCACTGTCTAACTTACGTCATTTATTCTAATTATTTCAACACATTTGAAGCACACACTGAACAAAATACTACTTAATAAACAACATAAGTGCTCAGAAACTGCTTACAGGGTTGGTCTCCCCTGCCAGACAGCACTGGCCTGACTGCAATCCAAGAAGCCCTACGAGTGCAATATCAGTTTTAAGTTTTTTCATGAACTTCCAAGTCCCCAGTGCCAAGAAGATGACAGTATCATCCATACAAGATGGAGTTGCCTCAATTCCCTCCACTAAGCGTTAGTCAATAAACCGCTCATCACGTGGCACAGCCTGGAACTGGATCATCAACCACATTTGCCACCCTACCTCTTGACCATTGCCAACATCCCTTATGTAATTCCCGTGTTCCAGACTGTGTTCCCCACACTAAAGACAAGCATTCCTACCGCAGTCTGACAGAGTGGGTATAGGGCACACCCCATATTTTTGACATTTAAGATAAAAGTAGTGACAGACACCGGAATCATAGAATTATTTGGTTGGAAAACACCTTTGAGTCCAACTGTACCTGTCCACTACTAAACCATATGTGACAGATCAATCAGACATTTGGACTATGGTTCAAAGATCAGTGAAATCCAGCAAAGAGTTCCTGTTCCATTGTGTGGGAGTTGAGTAAGCCCAAAAGCTATAATTCTCCATGAAAAACAGATAGAAACACTCAGAATTGAGCTGTGGTTGACTTTGGGGAGGAGATAACATTTGCTACAGAAGCTTCTTCTGAGAACACTGAAGAACTGCGCTCCCTTCCTTCAGCACAGATTCACAACCACTGGAAGACCAGGAGCCCTGGCTGCTGTGTTAGTGGTTGTTGCTGATTTGTAAAGCTTCTTCTGTCGTTCTTTCCAAGCTCAGTTTTGGAAAGAAGCCAGCACTGTTTGCTTCTTGGACAGTGAATATGGAATTACCGTAAATTATATTGAAAAATTAGATTCATTCACCGCTGTGATAATTGATCTCCCAATCTGTCTCGGAGAGTTAGCAGCTGGTAAGAAAATAAAATGCAATTTAAAATTTTATTTATTTAAAAGGTCCCACGTTAATCCAAACGTGGCAACAAATAAGGGGAAGAGAAGAGGACAAGTTTCTTATTTGCCAGTCCTAATATTAAATCCTGATGATACGAAAACAAAGTAAGAGATGATTGTACAGGTATTTGAGAAATGCACAGTACAGTGGCATTAAGTACCACACACACCACAGGTGGGTTCTATACCCTTGCAAATAATTATGTGCAACTGCACCTCAGCATTACAAAAAGGGATAATGGACAAGGACTTTTGTGGAGTAGAGGCTCTCCATCATGCTGTCATCTGGGGTTCACTCTGTTGCAAGAGCTCATATTGATGTTACCAAACCAACACTTCACAAGTAGCTCCAGAAATATAGCTCCCCTATAAAACCCTCCATAAAGGGCCACTGCAAATTCACTGGCAAGTTCTGATGGCATTCAGGCCCCCAAAGAGAAAAGAATCAGACCCAAACCCTGGTACTCGTTGTTGTTCTGTCAGCCCACGCTCAGATCCCATCACACATTACAGATACAGACAGGATTTGATTTTTACATTGAGATTACCTGCAAGGAAATGCATTTTTATCTGCTGGGAGTAGAAAAGGACTCCATAATTCATAATAACCCAGTAACTTACAGAGTGAGCAGTCAAACACTGTTTTCAGGTGGTTGAAAAAATCTCATGCTGTCATCAGTAATAAAATAAGACTGATAAACCTCTTCCATGGCTAAAGTGGACCGTCATGAGCAATGGAATGGGCATGATGTTATTAGAAACCCAAGATAATGGTGTAATGTTGATAGGAAGATCCTGGCTGGAGCCAGCTCAGTCTGGCAGCCCCATTTGAAAGCAACAGATAAACACAATCAGCTCTTAATAGTTGTCATCCCTGGAACATGCAATGTCAAGCATCTTTCACGTTATTTCCCACTGTCCCTCATGGGGACAAATAGCTGGGAGGTCTGGAAGAATCTGGCACTTAAAGGAAAGTTTCAGAAAGACAGTTCTCCACATCAGGGAGAAAACAGGCGGCCTCACCCTGGGATTCACAGGATGGTTGGGGTTGGAAAGGACCTCAAAGCCCATCCAGTTCCACCCCCCTGCCATGGGCAGGGACACCTCCCACTGGATCAGGGGGCTCAAAGCCCCATCCAACCTGGCCTTGAACACCTCCAGGGATGGGGCAGCCACCACTGCTCTGGGCAACCTGGGCCAGGGCCTCCCCACCCTCACAGCAAAACATTTCTGCCTAAAATCTCATCTCAATCTCTCCTCTTTCACCTGAAAACCATTCCCTCTCATCCTATCCCTGCAGTCCCCCAGTGGATATTCAGTCCAACAAGTTTGACTGCAATGATTTCACCACCAGTTCATGATTGCTAGAGAAATATAATTCATCACCATTGTACAAGAGACTCTGCTACATGATGAAACAAATTATTAGCTAGAGTGGTCATCATTTCTAATTACAACTGTAAATAATATCATAGAAAAATAGCACAGAGAACCCCAGCTTAACAGCACTGTCATGAAAATGAACCCTCTAACAGCACAGTATGGGTTAATCCATTTTACAGCTCAAAACCATTTTCTTCCTTGCCTGATTCAGCACAGGGCATTTGCACAGAGCACCAGTGGGGTAGAGGAATGAGAGGTGCTCACACAGCTTACAAATACCCATGAGCACCCCAAGTGGATTTGTCTGTTTTCTGCTAATCTCCATCTCCAGAAGCTAAACTGGCACAATCATCCCTTTCTGGCTACAGTATTGTTACTGCAGTTCAGTAGGTTAAGATAATTTTTATTATTCCCACTACTTCTGATTTGCATGCTAATACTATCTAGGAGTTCAAATCTCAATTAGGAGCCCACACACTCAAGAGATACATAATTCATCCCGAGGTTGTAAATGTGTTAATGTACTGAGATTCACAATGAAGGGCAGCACATCACATGACAATATATTTCCCTGTTATTAATTTTGTGTCATTGAAAGGCTTCATAGTGGTTGGTTAAGTTAATGCACATTACTTGATATGTTTGCTGCTTTTTATTGTTGTTATAGACTTTTATATTTCAATCACATTAAATTGCCCAGGGTCTGATGGTAAGGCTTTTTCTTTTATAAAATCAAACAAAATTAAATAATTAAGTGTTGATCCACTAACACCTCCCCAACACGCTTCTCTTCATCACTCCTTTGGCTGGGACAAGCCCTGCAAAACTGCTATGAAAACATTAAATTAATTGAGTCAATCACAGAATCATGGAATGGTTTGAGTTGGAAGGGACCTTAAAGGCCATCCAGTTCCAAACCCCCTGCCACAGACTGGGACACCTCCCACTGGATCAGGGGGCTCAAAGCCCCATCCAACCTGGCCTTGAACACCTCCAGGGATGGGGCAGCCACCACTGCTCTGGGAAACCTGGGCCAGGGCCTCCCCAGCCTCACAGCAAAACATTTCTCCCCAAGATCTCATCTCACTCTCCCCTCTTTCAGGTGAAAGCCATTCCCCCTCATCCTATCCCTGCCCTCCCTGATCAAGAGCCCCTCCCCAGCTTTCCTGGAGCCCCTTTCAGTCCTGGGAGGCTGCTCTAAGGTCTCCTGGAGCCTTCTCTTCTCCAGAATGAACCCCAACTCTCTCAGCCTGTCCTCATGAGAGGTGCTCCAGCTCTCAGATCATCTCTGTGGCCTCCTCAGAACTCACTCCCAACAGATCCTAAGCGTCTCTAACAGTCCGAGCAAAAGCAGCAGTGAGAAGGCTAAATGGAAATCAATTACTGCCTGAACAAACTTGTATCAGTTGAAACCACAATCTCCTACTTGAGGTTCTTATCCTGAAGTTCCCTGTTCTGCCCTGCACCTTCTCTACAACCATGGAAAAAATCCTGTTGTGCCTCCCATTCTCAGCATTCCCTTTGTCCAGAAGTTTCTCACAATGTGAGGTTGTGACACAGGGTACACAGGGCTGTGAAAACAAAACCCTCACATCCAAGGACAGCAATAAGCTCTTAACAACAGAACCTGCAAATAGTAAAGGCAAAGGGCAGCTTTGCCTGGGTAAGGACAGAGCAAACTGCTCATCTCGCTCTGCTTATTTATGAGGTTTTATTAATGGTGTCAACAGGTTATTCTGACATGATTTCAGTGCTCCTGCTTCATCTCCCTGTACAGTGCCACTGCCACCTAAGCAGCATCTGACATGCATGAGGTTTTCTTTTTCTCCCTTACGGTACTCGAGGTGGCTGCGACAACGACCTGAAGGTAATTATCCAGCAAGGTCACTGCACCACAGAGCGCAGGAGAAGAAAAGTCATTTCTCACTCCACTATTGCTCTGAGGCCACAAGGTTAAACAATTGATGAAAAACCTCTCAGAGCCATTTTCCTCTTCTCCCGAGCAGACCCTCATGCATTTGTGAATTGTTTCCTCCCCCGCCCACAAGCTGGACAGGGTTTGGATAATGTTTTTTATGTCTTGGGCAGGGAATAAATTGGCAGCATAATAAAAGATGCATCAGCACAACTGGAGTTCGCTGTCATCCAACAGCTACGAAGGCAGCAGAAACAGAGTAAGAAATGTTCTAAAAATTGGTATCTAACAACCACTAAGCAAAGAAACCAGGTGAAATCATACAGCAATTTATCCTTCACCAAGACTAGAGCACAAGGAGGCTCCAATACTGGTAAACATTTAAGTAACACACTAACCATACGCACAACTACCGCTTCCAAAGGCGCTGGACCAAGCCATATCCTTGGGATAAGAAGCTCTTGCATCTCCAAATAAAATTGAGACATGTTCCCTCCCACTGACCATCTCTGAATCCCTTTAAGAATGCTGATAAACAGCACGTCTCGAGCTCAGCAAACAGTAGGTAAGGCTGGCCAGGAGCAGCACAGACACCTCCTAAGAGCAGCTCCTCCAAGGTTTCTGGCTGGATTTGGGCACCCCACATGCTGTGGGCAAAGCAAACGACTCAACACTGGTGGGCTCACCCAGATCCTTCCAATCATTAGCTCTGCAAAGACTCTGCTATCAAACAGAATTCAGAGGTTTCTTAATCATTATTTATTACTATGGTAACAGCAGGCAGTCAAACAGGATTATGAAAGGTCCTGCACACAGGTGAGGGAGAGACATTTCCTGCCACAGAGCAGGTAAATCAGCAAGCCAAGGCAGGGGAACAGAGAGAAAAAAATAGCCCAGGGTTTTCCCTACTAATTAGCAACTCAACAACTAATATTGCAGAACCACCTAGAAACTCAAATCTTTCACCAAACCGCCAGGCTTGTAGAAAACACAAGGGAGGAATGCAGCTTTGATAAAGAATTTGATTCCAAATAATCACACAGCAAGGAAGATGAAAGTCATCTATTTAAAGTACAGGTTATAGCACAAGCTACCATAACCAAAGCAAGATGTGCAAGCATGTGGAACTTCAATGGTCCCCCAGTAACCACTCACACTTAAGATACTATCTTGCAGTAAATGCAAAGCTTCTCTTTCCCAAAATGAAAGAGAATGAAATTATCCCAAACCACACCTCACACCAGCTGACACCACCATTTTCCCACATGGACGTTCTCCAAGTGTAACCTTGGGCAGGGCACTCTCCCTGGGGTGCACATTTGTGTTGGCACAGAAGTAAACCTGATCTATCTGGGCACTTCTTGTACTGTGGGGGGGAAGAGGGAATACAAATCCTTCAATATCATTACAATAAAGAGATCAGATACTCAGCAAGTAAAGCAGAATACATAGGAAAGGGCTTTTCTTATCATCACACCTTGAAGCATCTTGTCTATATTATTAAGAAGTGATGTATTTGTGCCAGGCTAACTCATATGGATCGTAATTCCACAACATAAATTACTCCATTGGGTACTCAGTACAGAGGAGCAGTAGCAGAGGTGCTACATTTTTTAATAAATTTTGTTAACAAGGTTTTTCTCTCCAGCCTCCTGCCTCGCTTTGTTCATCTGCTCACAGCACGGTGAGGAGAAGGCAGACGGTGTTACTGGAGGTGGAGGGAGACAGCCAGGACACAGACGATTTTCCAAGGGGGAATTACAGGGTTTGGAGGTGGAACACCCAAATGAGAATGGTTCGTTTTCTCAACACCAGGAAAAATGCAAGGGTTCTGAGACCAGAGGAGCCAGGACCAAAAGGTTTCAAGCAACAGGTACCCCAATCTCACCATGAAGGCAGGCTCTGGCAAAGGCAGAGTGTTAGATATAGGTACCCCTTTGTTATCCTTGTAATTTAAGTCTACTTTTTTTTTTTACTTGGTTGCAGGAGCTGCTCAGTACAGAAACATATATATTTATTACAGAACACTGCCCTAAAACATTCCAGGTTACCTCTTGGAACTTATTCATATATTCTGTCATAGGGAGAATAGCTTAATGGGGCAAGAAATATGTATATAAAAAGCTGTATATATTCTGCTTTCTCAGTGATGGAGATATTATGGTCCATCAAGTAAGTAAATTAATTTAGTGTATGTGTGAAGGAGGACAGAAGCGAAGGAGACTTCCCCTTGTGAAACTCTATCCAAGCACCAATCTCCTCTCTCCTTATCTACTAACTTAGTACAGCTTCCAGGAGTCTTCTAGAGTGGCCAAAACATCTGCAGAGTGTTTAGAAGGCTCTGGGAAGCACAGGACAGCACCTCCCCCCCCTCAAGTTGGAACAGTCAAATGGTTTCTCTTCCTCGCATACCCAGTACTCACCCCAACATAATGAAATGCAGTGACTTCTCCACTCCAGAAAGACAACAAATGTCACATTCCTCCCTGCTATTTCACCACCAAAACACATGCTTTCCTTTCATGCTCCAAGAGGGATTATCTCTATCTGCCTTGAATCTTTATTTTGGAGGTGGTTACCTTCCACTATTTCTCACCATCATCTTCAAAGCACATTTGGATGCCAAGACCTCTTATCAAACAGCTCTCTCAGAAGTGGCGCTTGAACAGCCTCAAACCAGAAAGAAGACCTCTGAATGGCAACCTGAATCATAGATGACAAAGACTAAGAGGGTGGGTCTGCCTTCTCCCTTGCCTTGGGCATCATCTCCTAGGACCTGCTCAGATCACCCATGCCAGGTATTCCTAAATCTGAGGCATGGAACAACATGAGGAACAATTCCAGGAGCCCTTTGCTTTTAGGTATGGTAAGACCTGGCACTGTGCAGAGCAGCAGAGCGGTGTGAAGAGGGGATACTACTGCATTTCAGGTACCCCCATCACCACTGCAAAGGTCCAGAGGCACCAAAGAACACAGCTCTCTTGGCAGCTCCTTTAAGCAGCCTTCTTGTTCCAAAAACATCAGTGAAGGCAAAGATGTCATTTCCAAGAAGCAAAGAGAGGGTGAACAGCAGCAACTTTTAAACAAACCCAGAGCTGTGACTGCATTGCCTTGGGCATTTCTTAGACCTATTCTCACTCTGTTCAAATACCAGTCCTTTGAGCAGGGAGCATAAAATGGGATGACAATCTATGGCTGTGCTTAACAGAAACACTGCTTACCTGAGCAGTGGGGGAGGGAATCTCTTTAGGAAACCAGATAATCCAGAAACTAGTGCTAATAAGTTATTGACTCTCCTACAGTTCTGTCAGTACCAGCTGATGGCTTCCAGTAATCACTTTGCTTCCATATTCACAGAGTCCAGCTGTGTCTCTTGGAAGAGCTCATTTATGGCAGCTCACAATAATGGGATATTTTAGCAATGTCAGCTTTTGCGCAAGATATAAAAGTCCTCTGATTTATCACTCCTTGCTCCTAGTGCACACAGAAAGGGGAAAGAAACCCATAAAAGTCTCTAATACACATTTAGGTGAACATGATGCCTCCTTCCTGTCCTCCCCACGCTCGTATCGTGCTCCCTGCCAAGCGCAGAGGAACCTCATGCCCGTTCTGCTCTGTTAGAACTGTTTAGCATCAGTAATGCTCTGCCAGGAAGCACAGACAAAGTACAGATGCAGCAGGCAGGATGCTACTCTAAGAGCTGTGAAACGTTCCTCTTCCTGTCTCCAAGCCAACCTGCTCTTTGTCCTGGTCAAGTCACTGTATTTAGATTCTGAGCACAACCAGTGGAATCTACGCTGCGCTACAGGACACAACGGCAGCTGGAGCTGATGTACCACAGAGGCTTTGAATTAGCCAGCTTGAGCACAGCCAGCAGATTAGTGTTCAGAAGCACTGGTTCCAAGATTTACCTGGGTGATATTCAGGACAATTATCCAAGCCCCACTCCATGTTCAGAGAGCAGCTGCAAGCAGATGGGATGCAAACAGCAGTCACCTCTAATTGTGCTACAGACTGCAAGTTTTTGGGACCTGAAGTCTCTCTTATGCTGCATTACAAAAACACCTGGCAAAACAACATGTTGATTCAAGGAGGGCTTCCAGGCAAATATCTCAGACTAATTAAAAAGATGAGCCAGCCAGACCATCAGCTCTGTAAATCAACATCCTCTGCTACTACCCTAACGGTCAGTTTGTGCCAGCTGAGTATTTACTCCTCACTATGGCAATGACACCCTGCCACCAGACACACCTGCTCACAGGTAGCCCCAAACACCACACACTTGCTGTCCCAATTACAGTGGGTTTTATCAGCGCTCCTCAGGCACATCAGTGGCATTTGGAAAGCACCCATGTGACATGGGAAAGTCAGGAAAAGTTTTCATAGCACCAAAGAGGCTCAGAGGGTCCCTGAAGGACACAATACCATGGGCCCCACTAACTTAGGCACGTTCACCTCCCCCCAGTAAGTCCAGCATCTTTCTGCCTTTGGTGCAGCTGATTTCAGAAAACAGACTTGTGTATCAATGCTGTAGATAAATCCTGCCTAAATAATCAAAACTGGGCCCTTTTGCCCTTAAAAGCTCAACATTTTCTACAGCAGTGAAGAAAATTTCTTGATACAATGGCAGCAGGGAAAAGGGGGCAGGGAAGACTTCCTAGAGCTTGGAGGGGAAGGAGAGAAGAATAATTTTCTTTTTCTCCCCCCCTTACCTGAAGCAGCTTTGAGTGCTGAACTAAAACACTGCAGGACTCTGGGGGATCACATCCTGTCAAAGGTTTATATTTCACAGCTGATCTTTCAAAGGTTAGGGCAGCGCATTTACTAGGAGAAAGAATGATAACTTTGTCCTTCAGACTAAAATAACAGGGCTGTCCATATTTTCATTCAAACAAGAGCAGAATTTATAGGATAAAGGGTAAGTGGGTGTGGATGTGTGCACTGGAGGAGACGCAGAATACAAAGTCCACAGAACATTAATACAAAGATCACAGGAGACATTCTGTGCCCCAGAGAGTTTGTACTCAGAAGCTGGGCTTTGTTTAACCCACCAGGCTTGAAGGGACAGAAATAGCTGGAGCAGGGAAAGCTGTAATGCTGATGAGAGATGCAGGTCAGGGGAAAGGGGTTCAAAACATGGGGTACACAAGACAAAACAGAGGAAGAGCTGATCTACCGAAGACCTCAAATCACTCCTCCCAGTGAGAACAGTAGGGGAGAAATCAATAACCCAAGCAAGAAACTGTAATAACAACTGACATTTATACAGCATCAGATACCCAGGTGTCCCCAAACACTTGACAGATATTACAAGCTGAACAGATTTACAAGCAGTGCATCCAGCTCCTTGTAGAACATCAATTCCCACTCTGAAATAAAGGAACTCCTGTGGATTTTGTGACAACCTTCACCCATCAGTCCATTTCAGGGGTGAACGTCTGGATGCTCTGACCTTCCACATCTTACACAATTTCACGCAGATTTTCCCTCCACAAGGCATCTCACATGCAGGTGATGCAAATGTTTGTTTTGTATGGCTCGATGGAACGCATCTGAATATTGTGAGGACAGACTCATAAGCTACTTCAGTGCTCAGCTCACCTTGTAATCTCCTCAGCCCTTCACATCAGGAGTCCAAGTTACACATCAGATTGAGATGAGATACTAAGAAGGAATATTTTCCTGTGCGGGTGGGGAGGCCCTGGCCCAGGTCGCCCAGAGAAGTGGTGGCTGCCCCATCCCTGGAAATGCTGAAGGCCAAGTTGGATGGGGCTTTGAGCCCCGATCCAGTGGAAGGTGTCCCTGCCCAGGGCTTTAAGGCCCTGTTCAACCTAAACCATTCTGTTGATTCTATGATCACTCTGCTTTATATGATAGGAAACTCTTCCAAGCAGCCCCCTAGCCACAGGTCTGCCTTTGGCACAGTTGCTCAGCAGAGGCAACAATCAGTTTGTGAACAGTGTGTTTCCTTATTTTTCCCCTCAGTCTTGCATTTCTTTGTAAAAGAGTAAAAATGAAAGTTGGAGAGATTCAAAGACCCAGTCTACGCAACCCCCCCACCATCTCCTAGCTAACATAAGCACAAGTCCAATGGCACTTACAGCTCCAGGACCCCAGCTGCACATTAGGCTCAGGACACTCTTATCACAGCCCCTGCAACTTCACACAACACTGCCTGCAGCAGGCAATGACTTGTCTATGTTGGACTCCAAAAAGGTCTAACAAACCTTTGTAATATATAAGAATATGAAAAGGACGACAGAACTAGGCTCAACGTAAAGCAGGCAGGGCTGCTAAGGGCACAGAGCCTGCTTACATCTCACCTCAGGGGGGAGTTCACCCACTTTCAAGCAGAGGGCTTTCACAGGAGCCTGCAGCAGGCAGAGCCACTGTGCCACGAGCTGTACTTAATGCACAGTAAAAGGCTCTCATATCCCACATAGGGGATGCCAGGCTCCTAAGACACTACACCACTCACTTCTCCTCTTGCCTAACAGGCACAGCTTTGGAGTGGGACTTCAATCGAATATTTAACATAGAAACACTACATTTCCCCCTTTCCTTCACATCTTTAAGCTAATGCAACTGTTTGGTTCTCATAACAATGTAAACATCTTGGGATTTTTTTTATTATTAATAAAAAATTCCTTGAATTTTTCATGTGTTTTTCATCTTGTGTTTTCTTCCTCAGGGCATCTCAGACAGCAGCACCGCACAAGGAGCGTAGGAGGAAGCAAATGAATCCAGCGCACCGAGCTAGCTGGGCTGTGAGCACCTGCAGAATCACCCTCTGCACTCAGAAGCAACACAACTGCCTCATGCAACACAGAGACCCAGGAAACACAGTCATACCTGCAATTTCATTACTACTCATTTCCCTAAAAAGATACCCGTTCTGATCTCCCAAATATCTTCCTCTCCAGCCCTTAAGACATTGCACTGTTGTGGCTTAAGTTAGCACACCAGCACTCATTTCAGCTGTGGAATCAGTCCTTTCACTCAGTTCTTCCTGCAGAGGCAACTGCTCCTCCTACAGATCCCTGATTTTCAAATTAAATATGCAAGAAATGTGGGAAGTTCTGTGTGGGGAGACTGAAAAAAAAGCAAACCCAACAGATACCCAAGTTTTTTAAACAGCTTCCTGAATTCCCACTTATGTTTCTCCCACAGAACATCACTGCTGATAATCATCTCTGCCACTTCAGGACACGGGACAATTCCTTTGCTATTCCAATAAGCCCTTCAAGAAAAGCAAAGGATGGATTTGCATGTGACTGCTGCAAAGCTTCTGCTCACTACAGCTTGCAAAGCACAAAAAAGATGCTCAATGGGAGATTGTCAAGACTGATAGAACAGAAAACACTCCTCCTTTCAGGCAACAAATATGTTTGCAAGTCTTGGATAATTTCAAACAAAGAAAAAAGATTGTTCTAAAATCTTCAGTAATGCTTCTTTCACAGCATCAGGTTCAACCCATTAAAGTAATCAGTTTGGGTTTTCAACTCCATATAGGAATTTGCAGTAAACAAAGACACTGGGAACAACCCTGATGAAACAGAAACAGGAGAATCCTATTGCAAAGAATATCAACGACCAAGGGGTTTGCATCCAGGCCCTACAAAGTCTAGCTGAGATTAGAGTGGAACTTTCTCAGCTAAACCTGCTGCTGGTTTTCTGATTACTGCTATGTTTTTGCTCTACTCGAGCTCCTTGCATATAAAGAAACCCACGTGAAGTTTTTTAGTACCATAAATAATCACGGGAGGAAATTAAAGTCTCACCAGTATTTGTTCAGCATCGTAGAAGTGACTCTGTCAGGCCTAACAAGCAGAATTAGTTCCTCTGAGAAGCATTTCAGTCCTACATGGGAACACTAGAGCTTGGCTAAACACTAGTGGGACATCATTTCCCAATGCAGCTTTTTCAGGCTGGGTGATCAACAGGTTTTCCTCATCATGGCAGTCGCCCAGCAGCAGCCCCTAAACTCCCAAAGGGCACACGGACAATCTTTGCTGGCTCTCAGTGCCCACAACAGGGTTGGGGTGAGGACATGTGCTCTCCTCATACCAAGAGCTCTGAACACAAGAGACACTGTGAACAAAGAGCAGCGTAGAGCCTACAGAGCAGCCACATGAAGGAGCTCAAATAGCAAACATGCAGACAGTCTTGTCCTGAGTGTTAGTTGAACAGCCTTAACGGCAGGAGCCAAGGCTGAGGTGGCAGCAAAGGCTCTGTGTGCTCTTCATCAGCTCCAGACAGATGGAAAGTGGGCTTTTTAGGTTTGCTCCTCAGTAATGTGGTCTCTCCAATGAGACCAAGGCTGACCTCCTATCCCTCCCACTGCCCAAAGCTCAACAGTCTGAGAGCATTTAGTAGGAACACAGCAGTCTCCAAACACCACTTGTTCAAGTTTAATGTGATGGCAAATCTCTTATGCTAAGGTAAGTTGTTGTGGCAATAGTTTTGTCAAGCTTTGTCCCCCATGAACAGAGCTTGGAGTATTAGAGACACCTGTACCAAGTACTCCAATCTTTTTAAGGCTTCAATGGGGAGTTTAATAGCCCAGAGAAATGCTTTAAGCCAAGGCTGCCGTGTGAATTGCAGGAACCACAGCAATTTTTAAAATTCTGAAGTTCTACTGACAACTCTGCTGTTTTAACAGCACAAGTGACCTTGTCATAGTGCAAACCCTTTCATCTCATGTTGATGGGGCCAGCAGAAGACAAAGGAGATGCATCACTTGACAAACACATGCTCCAACAATGCTTTCTCCAAAGGTTTTCTACCTATCACACAATACAAAACTCCTTCACATAAACCGAGGTGCTCTTCAGGCAGTAACATTTAAAATGATGACCTGTTCTGAATAGGTCCAAGCAACATCTGAATTTAGATTCAAACGTGGGCTTCTCCAATAACTTCAGGCACCTGGGTGCCAGTTTCATCTTGCCCTCATTTTTTTTTTACACTGGAGAGGGAGCTCCTCTGCAGTATTTTGTGATTTGTACTCAGCAAAAGGTTTAGGTTTAAGGCATTAGTTTTATTACATCCAGAAGCACATTATTACATTGCTGAGTTAAAAACATCCAGCATTAAACCCAAGATCCCAGTCAAAAGCACAAACGTAAAGTAGTATTTTTGGGCACCTTGCAACCCACCTTCCTATACCTTATACCTCAGTTTCTTTACCTCAATAAAAGCCTGATCATCAGAGAGCAGAGAATATATTGGAACTCAGAATTCCAGCATTTCAGTCTTTCCCTCCGGCTTTTCATATCCAATTAATACTTTAGCATCAATCCACAAATGTAAAGCAGATACCATTGCCTTATTGTTCAACATACCTGTCTCCCAGCACTCTTACAAGACTGTCTTCACTTAAAATGAGCAGCAAATTTCTTGAGAGTCTCTCTCCAGTGTCCATCCTAAAGGAAAGACTCCATCATTCTCAATCCCAGATAAGCTGCTTTATTCCTTTCACAAGGACCAGGTGATCTTCAAGATATCACCTGGTCCTGCTTCTCACAGCATCTTAGTTCAGCACAAGCACCTGGGGATAATTACAAACACAGAATAGCAGCAAAGACAGACAAATAACCCAAACTCAAGGTGAAAGACTTTTTTTACTGAAGACCTTGTTGATAGCAGAGTTGATACTGTCCTGGCTTTGCTAGAGATGCACACAAGTACGGACTATAGGTGGGTTTAAGCTCAGAAAGAAGATAAGACAAGTTTCCTAACACTGCAAACTGCTTAGGATCACACTAAACTTAGAATCCCAGGAAGCACAAGATTCACTGCACCCTATTTTTCTGCACTCAGTATGCATTTTCAATCTCTTTTCCAATAGTCCAGCTCCTTGCCCTCTCCAGTGCACCACAGCCACCTGCTTGCTCCCCTTGGCAGAGCAGGTTAGGAGCCCAGTGAAGACTGAAGTAGCATAAAACTATCCTATGGTACCTCCTAAAGTTTTAGCCTTGCTATCATTTTTCTGTGAAGTTGCACTAGGAAAAAAAAAATCCCCACTCCACCTTTCCTGGCCATTTATTGCATGTTCTCTGTGGTGTGTTCAACCACCTTGTAATCAGGATATCGTACAGCTTGCAGCCAAACACCTTAAAATAGCTTAAGCTTTTTATAGCTCTGCTGTTACCACTGTCGACCAAATTTATTCCCTCAAACAACGAAACCAGATCATTCTGACACAAACTATTTTCCATGAAACTACATGGCCTGTCATTCACTCTGACAGATGTGAAAGGTGCAAAGCCTCTCAGCCCTGCTGTAGAGAGAAGAGAGCTGGGCATAGGCATTGAGCAATACAGAATGTTTCCCAGGAAAGCTGCAGCACATCTGGAAATTGAATCTCAGTTCTGTTTTGCCCAGCTTAGTGCTTTAGCAGCAATATCTCTGGCTTCCAACGCACTCAGCTCTATTTCTATGTTAAAGTAATCATGTTTAAGACCATATTTATGGTGAAAGATCCATCTTTGTTTTCCTGTGTGTTATAACAACAGTGTAGTGCACGCATACATGATGTGGTGAAATAGCAGCTCTGCTGTAAATCAGTGTGCAGTAACTGGGAGCCAGACAATAGTTACCTGTCACTGCCAGCCTGTGAGCCAAAATCCCCCAGCACAAAAGCAGACAGAGTGTTTTAATACCAAACATAAAGGAAACAGAAATGGTTATGTGCAAAACACCTCCCACAAAGTTTGATACTGCTGGAGCAGCAACAGGAGCAGCCCACTGTGCAAAGCACAGGGAAATTAGAAACTGAGCTGCCTATTTACAAACACCTAATTAAACTCCCATCCATCTTAATACTAAGCTCCTTAAGGTAGGAAATTTCATTTGCTATGGAGATATGTAACATTCAGACAGAATAGATGTTTACTGCCGCTTAAAGCCATCAAGAGATTAACAGAGGACTTGAGCAGGTCTCCTGGGGGTTTCTGTTGGGTGGTCTGCAAGCTGGGGAAGCTGACAGTTCAGCTGGTAACTTCCATCTCAACCAGAGTTTCTACATGAAGAACACACCAGTGCCTCCCACCCAGCTTGTTACGGGTGTGCAAAGCCTGCATCACACCCACACGTGCACACACAGCCCTGCACATAGTTACAGGCTGTAGCATTAAAATAAACCACATGGTTGCTGGACCCAAGCCCTCTGGAAAAGCGAGACATTGTCGTGAGCAGGAGTACTTGGAAGACCTCAGCCCACATCTTAGAGCTGACTCTGAAAGCCAACTGCTGCTTTTGCCACAGCAGGGGTGTCAGTGAGGTTTCTCTCCCACTAGAGAATCCCCCAACAGGGTAAATGCCACATCAGGGATGCAGATGCCTGCTCTCTTCTACCACTCCTGTTTCCAATGCCCTTTTAGCAATAAAATTTTCTTTGGTACTTCCAAGCTCCAGAGGAACTTCACCAGAAGCAGCAGTACAAGCACATGGGCACCTTTTATTTCACAAGCACATTCACACCTCATTCAGTTGTATCCTCAGAAAGGTATCTGTTCTCTTCACAAGAGACCAGAACTAGAAACTTAACACAGGCTTTAACTTAATGTGTCTCTCCTGTTCTTTCTCCCTTTTTTAATCTTTCCTAGCTCCACACTAGATTTCTTCCCTGCAAACACCCAATTTAGATTGCATCAGGTGGCGCCAACAAAAACTGCTTCACTGTCTTGTCAGCAGATTACAGAAAGCCTTTTCATTCAAGTTTATCCAGTTGGAAACACAAGTAATTGATGTGAACTTGAAAAATATATGATTTGGAAGAGAGGGGTGGGGGAAGCTTCTCTCCAGCATCTCTGTTCCACCCTGCTCATACCTCAGTCAATCACACAGGGCTGGATAATCGGTAGCTCTATTATCACCTTCCTTTCCTGCATTTACTCTGGGCACAAGAGCCACCAGGAGGGAAGCTGAAATGAGAACAAGGTGTAAATATGCACGTGCTGCAGCTTCCTGTTTGTCACTGGTATCTGAAAATGAAGCTGCAGTGAAAGGAAAACTAATATTCAATTAGGACAGCGGATGGTGACTCTGCTTGCCTGAGCAGGGCTGCTGTCTGGGAGGGGAGGGCTGGAATGGGGCTTGTGCTTCCCCCTCCCTCGTTCACCTCCGCTTTGGAACAGCCAGAGCTCCATTCCAAAGGCAGAGGCAGAAGGGCAGATGGATGGGTGAGGGGCACCTCTGTTCAGGAGTGGCAATTCCTGCAGAGGGCTGAGATGCTCTACTACACAGTGATGCTTGGAGCATGAAAAATGTCTGAGCAAGGGTACCCAGCCTGTAGCTGCATCATAAACATCTGCTCCCTTACGGTCAGGAGATGGTAACAAGAAGTCACAGCACAGACACCGTCAGCTTGACATTCCCTCCAGGTCAAAACCAGATCCTGAGCTGTAGCAGTGAACCAGAGCCCTTTGCTCAAGACACACAAAATGCCTGGACGTGTGGGTTAACATTCTGACATTTCCATCACGCAGCCTTCCACCTTCTTATTAAAAACTGAATTACCCTGTGCAACTGCTGCTTCTTGTACCAGAAAAACAACCTGTATCCGGCCCTGCTCAATTATGCAGCGTTACAGAAGTGTAAAGCTAATAATTCAGGAATATAATTCGAAGCTATTATTATTTACATTGTGGCAGATACCCCGGCTGAGCTCAGACTCCAAACGCAACAGGCGCTGCACATATTTTATTGCAGTTAAATGCTGCAACAGGGAGACCAGCCCAAGGCCAGGGGAGCCAAACTGGGAAACTGCATGAAAATACAAACAGAACGTATCACAGGTTCGTTCAGGTAAGGTTCACAGGAACTTGGCTGGCTGGTCCTCTGGGCAGCTCTCTGTGTTATTAAGGAATGAGGCAATCTGTCCTCACCAGAGGAAGACCCTTCTCAGAGTCACATTTTCTGCTGACACTGTGGCCAGCCCTGACTTTTACAGAAGGGGAAGAAAAAACCCTGGAGCTCTGCCATCACCATCTCAGATGAACCCTCGCACGTTTGTCTGGGAACGTGTAGAAGAGCTGAGAACTGAAACCAGGCAACTGCTGTTCAACTGGAAAAATAAAAACCTGGAAATAACTGCTTTTCCTCCCTGGAAATAATCACTTTTTCTCCTCAGCTCTGCATTATGGAGTCCTGCATCAAATCAGATAAATAAAACAGTTCCATCTCCACACCCACACTGCCAATAAAGCTGTGATACTCTGGCTTGGGACTGAGCCGCTCAGGATGGGAAGCAGCAACTACAAAAGATGACATTGATTGGGAGAGAAATATATCAGGAACAGTGGAAACATGACACTAAAATATTTGCCTCTCCTTCTCTTTTAAATTAAAAAAACCCACACAACCCTTTCCTTATATTCCCTCCCTCCCAAGAGACAAGACAAGTTGAAGCCAATTTTATAGCATGCCAGTGACTATTTCAAAGATGAGCATTTCCATAAGCTAATTGGAGCCCATTACCATGGAATTAAAAGGCAAATGAACTGGAGGCAATTGAGCCTCATCACTTCCATTATTATCTTTTCCCCAAAGACACCTCAGATTTTTAACTCCTGTGACCCTTAGGCTTTTGGATATGTCGCCTCCTGGCCCCAACATATTTTAGTCACAGAAAGAGACCTCAAAGAAGGATCCAGAGAACTGCAGAGGGCAGAAGAGGCATCTGGAAATGCAGCAGCCATGCAGAATGGCTCCAGAGGTACCCAGCAACGCAAGATTAAAGCACACCTGCAGCATGCTGCAAACAGTCTGCACCCACCCTCCAGCCCCTGCCTTCCCATCTTTGTAACCCAGCCCATGGGCCCTGCCAGCCCTCAGCCTTGCTCCACCTGTTGGCGACCAACTGCTGCTTTCTGGCCAGTTCCTTGCCAAATCCTACCCTTCAACTGCTGTCAGCGTCCAATCCAACACACTGGATGCAGAATGCACCAGCATCTCCGCTACCCAGAAAACATCACCAGCTGAACACTGCTTCCTAAGTAGGACAGATACAACCATCTGATGGAAACTTCACCGTGCAATAACCTCCAAAACATAACTGGAAGATTTCTGGCTTTTTTTTTAGGTTTAAAAACTACTAAGCCTGACACAAGCAGCAGATGAACAATAAAATCTGCCCTTTGCCTTTATCATAACTGTTTCACCTATCCAAAGTTGTAGGGAATTTTCCTTCAGGTTTTCCTTCCCCCTCACCCCACTTTGTTTGTGGCTGACTTCTCATTCCAAGCAAAACCAAAGCCAGCCAGGATTGCTCACTTAACAGCCCCAGTGTGGACTGGCACCTCCTGCAAACACTGTCAGAGAACAAATTGTTACTCAACTCTAAGGTTCCCAAGGAAGCCTTCTTGACTGAAACATAACTTTCCCCCTTTACCTTCTGCAGAGGAAGAAAACAAAACGAACCAACTCCTGCAGACACCTTCCTATTTATTGCCATCTCCTCTTGATATGCAGGGTACACTGGGGACCACTGAGAATAATTAAGGGAATCGGGAACGATTTCCTACCTTTGCTACTCAGGCACTGGCTGCTGCACAGGAAGACTAAATGGGGTTGTTGGTCTGTCCTGGGACTGGCAGCTCTTCTGGGAAAGCTGTCAGTACTAATAAGAGTCCATAATGAGCACACAGGTGTCTGAGGCAGGCAAGACTAGCTATCCCAAGGAATGCCAGTCATCCTCGGCTCAGATTTAACTCCTCCCCACACACAGCTTTTGTTAGCTTGCTGTTTACAGCTTATAGTTATTGACATCATAAACACTGAATCATGAGACTGAAATTAATAGAAAGGATTCCCACTTTGCTTGTGGCTCCCTCCTTTGTTGCATACTTCCCTCTCTCCCCTTTGCTTTGGTTGGGTATCGCATTCAGCTTATGTGACATGTTCAGGTCTGCGAGAGATGAAAGCTATGGCAACAGGAGTTGTGCGTCTAATCTCTGATGCAGAGTGCTAAAAGTGTACCATGTAATATCACATTTCCTGTTCACAAGGTTGTTCGTGTTTTCATTCATGTTAAACTCAGCAGAGAAGTTACAGACACTCCGTATAATAGAAAAAATTTGTGGCAGCAGGTCCCCCAGGGGGTCAGGGCACTGGGTTTACAACCAGTGCTGAAGCAGGGGCTCATGCCTGGAAGTGGGATATCAGCCTGGAAGCATAACAATAAAGAGTATAACCAGAAGTGTCTAGAAATTGCTAGGGACTTGCTTATATTGCATTTTTGTTCTAGGCCGCTATTTTTACCCATGTAGATGGATTAATAATTCAGTATCACACACTGAGACACTACTCCCTAAGTTTTGATTTGCTTCAAGCTGCCCTTGCACACTGGCCACCACCTGAACCAGCACCCTTGGGTCACAATCCCAGATACAACTGCTCTTCTGTAGCCCAGACCAGAGAGCTTGGGGGCACACAGCAATGGCCACCAAGCCCCAGTTCAGTGCCTCACTGCTACCACCGTCAGGAACAGGGCAAGAGCTCCACGAAACATTTCCATTTTCAGGAAAAACCCTCTTTTTTTTCCCCTCCACCTGGAAGAAGAGAAGTGGTTGGACCCATCTGTCCTTTCTTTGCTTAAAAAGGCAGTCCCCCTGTCCCAGGGTGAGGGCTTGCTCTCTGCAAGAAAGCTGCTCACCCCTGCCTGATGAAAGCTCACCAAAAGCAACAAGCTGGTTGTATGCCACAGGGAACCTACTCTGACAAGTAGTGCCCAGAACAAAACCATGAATTAGACCAGCATCTGGAAATACTCAAACATAACACACGTTAAAAAAGAGAGAAAAAAAAAAAGCAGAGACCAAACCTTAAGTATGTTCTTCATCCAGCTCTGCACTGAGAATATATGACCCACAGCTCCCATCCACAGGCTTGAAACCCAGCTGCTTATGAATTAATACTTCTGCAATCCAAAGGGCCACACTAGGACAGCTTGTACAAACCACAGTGGGTATCAGCAGACAGCACAACCGAGACACACAGCCTTACCCCTGCTTGGAGCTCCTCTTCAGGAAGAAGGTTTGGCTGTTACAGGAAAGAAGAATCACAACCGTGGTTCCTCATAGATGAAGAGAATGCGGAGCTGCAACTAGATTACAACACCACCAACACTAAATGATGTCTTATCTTCCCACCACTGCCATGGCATACATCTGTAGGCCAAAATTCAATTTGGGTGGGAATTAAGTGCAACCCCTTTTTCATCAGAGGCAGAATTAAGTCCATGGCAATTCAGGGGGAAATTATCAAGATTAGATGATAAAAAAAAATTAAAAAGCTCTTCTTTTTAAGGAACAAAATAAAGAATTGAGATCCTCACCTGGAGCTCTGCATTCAGTTCTGGAGTCCTGAGCACAGCAAGGCCACGGATCTGTTGGAGTGAATCCAGAGGAAGCCACAAAGATGGTCTGTGGGCTGGAGCATCTCTGCTGTATGGACAGGCTGAGAGAGTTGGGGTTGTTCAGCCTCGACAAGAGAAGCTCTGGGGAGACCTTAGAGCAGCCTCCCAGGACTGAAAGGGGCTCCAGGAAACCTGGGGAGGGGCTCTTGATCAGGGAGTGCAGGAATAGGATGAGGGAGAAGGGTTTTCAGCTGAAAGAGGGGAGATTGAGATGAGATCTTAGGGAAATGTTTTGCTGTGAGGGTGGGGAGGCCCTGGCCCAGGTTGCCCAGAGCAGTGGTGGCTGCCCCATCCCTGGAGGTGTTCAAGGCCAGGTTGGATGGGGCTTTGAGCCCCCTGATCCAGTGGGAGGTGTCCCTGCCCATGGCAGGGGGTGGAACTGGATGGGCTTTCATGTCTTTTCCAACCCAAACCATTCTATGATCCCATTGTCCTGTCATGGAGTTGCCAAACCCCATTGGATCCTCTGGCCGACTCCCCCCCTCCCAGCTCACCTGGGGCCGTGGCCCTGAACCCACCTCAGGTGGCCCCGATCAGCGCTGCCCGGCCCCAGGTGCCAGCGCTCGGCAAAGAGAGGGGAAGGAGAGAAAAAGGGCCACAAGGGAAAAAGAAGAGTCTCACATAAGGTTCATTCTAGAAGATTCCAAGGGTTGATTCTAGAAGATTCCAAGGCTTGAGCTGAGCTGGAGCGGCGCTGAAGGATCTCCAGGAGGTGTCGGGGTAGCTTAGGAAGGTAGGTTTTGTGGTCTGGATGGAGGGGTTTGAGGTGCTCTTTTTCTCCTTAGATTTTGCTTTGGCCCTGGTGTGGGCTGCTCCCAGCTGGTGGAGCAGTGTTTTCCTACATCTGTGGGCAGCTGAGCTCTTTGTTTCTTGTTTGAGGCTGTGAGGTCACTGGTGATTTATGTGTGTGGGGAGTTTTCCTTGGAAAACCAGCAATTTTTTCAAGGTCAGATTGGATGGGGCTTTGAGCAATCTTGTGTGGTTAAAGATTGGTTAAAGATGTCCCTGCTTCTGCAGGAGGGGTTGGACTGGGTGACCTGAAAACGTTCCTTCCAATCTGAAATATTCTATGGTTAATGATGAAAATGATCTGTATCGTTTTGAGCTTCTTTGATAGCTCTTTAAGCCTTGAGCATGCTGGTGGTGCAGGAACTGAGGACAAGGAGTGAGTCCTGAGGAGCGTGGTTTGCTGAGCAAGGATGTGTTTGCCAGGCAGAGATCCCTGGCCAGTCCTCAGCTCTGCCCCTTGTTGGGGAAAAGGCAGAAGGCACTCTTTTTCCTCCACAGTTTTTGAATGTCGTCCAGGGATGCCTTACTGGAGTAGATTACAGGGTTGTTAGTATGCACGAACTGTGGCACCCTCTCCAAACATGCACCCCAAGCCTTAATAAGCAAAGTAAACAGCATGAGCCTCCACACTGAGCTGCTGTGACTCTTAATAACCCAGGCCTTTCAGAGTTAACATTTGCTATCAAAACAATCTGCTGACTGCGGCTCATATTCTTTTTCTTTCTTTCTTTTTTTCCCCCCAGTCTAATTCATGAACTGGTGATGCTGCTGTTTACTTACAGCTAATAGTCCAGTGCTGTTCATTCATCACACTTAGTTTAACTTCATATATAATATATGTCTTTATTTACGGTGGGAGTTCTTTTTACCCTGCAGTGTGAAGGGCTGTCTGTTAGTGTTGGGAGGCCATATGTAGCTCACAAAGTGTTAATGCTGCTGAGGAAGAGCCTCTTATGTTTCTTGGTGGGGTACAAAAATGGGCCTGAAAATCCCCAGGATGCACAGTGTGGTCACTGCAGTTTTATTGAGGGCACCTTTTCTGAGCCCTGGGTGAAGAGCACAATCAGTCACCATTAAAATTAGTGAGAGGTGTGTGTATTGACATGGGCTGTAAATCAATGCTGAGCAAACACAACCCACAGAGCAAAGCTCTCTGCTCTGCAGCAGCTCCCTGGCAGCCCCAGGGGCACAAGAGAGCAGTGACCATGCAGATATTGCTTGGGAATAAACTTTAAATTGGGGTTGGATTCGAAACAATAGACTGATGCTGAGTCTCTTTATAATTGTGTGCATTAAGGTGTTGCTTGCCTGAGCTCCAGTTTAGGTTGGAAAACTGGAAGAGAAGGAAAGTTAGTCTGTTTTAAGTGAGAAGCAAAGTGAGCAGAGCAGTTGGGCTTCTTCTGGTGGTGGAGATTTGAGGGGGGAAAGATGAGAGCATCTGAAAGGATCCCTGATGAGCATTTCAGTTTGCATAGAAACATGCAAATAAGCTGGGTTCGGAAGCCATATGGAGAATCTCACTTTGTTCGAGCTGCATCTTAACATCTGCTGGTTTCCTCTAATGGCTAAAATCATAGGTTAATAGCATATTTCTTCAGTATGTTTTGAAATCTTGCTGTTCTGTGTATAGCTGGAGTACTTCTGTTTTGAGTCCAGGAGTGCCTGTGGTATGGTGGATATAGGTGAAACATCTTCCAGTAAAGATCATAATGGTGTCTTCAAGGGGAGCTTGAACACTTAATTTGCTTGCAAAGAAAAATCAATTGGGGGAAGTGTAGGCATTCTTGTGTATTCTAGAGTCACTTAAAATAAGAATGGTATAAGTTATGGTCCCATCCTGCAGTGGTCCCTAATAGAGCTGACTTGGGCTGTGTGTGGATCAGTCTTTTGCAGAAGCAGTGTGTCCTTGCGAAGCTCTTCCTCTTTGGGACAGGAAAGCCAAATTTCATTTGTGCTACTGATATATACTCTGTGCTATCATTTTATGTGTGTCAGGGGTTGTTTGGGAAACAGATTCTTCTGGGTTTTGCAAAACAAGGTAGTCTGGACTGCATGTTTGGAAACAGCTTTGGGTGAGCTTTTTCAGAATATCTGGGAAATAGTTTACCTGTGTAGGTGAGCCCAGAAATGCACTGTGCACTTCCCTCTGATGGCAGAGAAGCACTGTTTGTAATTCAGCCCCTGTAGTGTGTTTGACAGCTTGTCTATGTTGTGAAGCACCTCCTAAATTTTTAGGTGATGAGGCTGTGCTGAGCAAAATGGGCTGGCTCCCTTTACAAGGGCTGTTTGAACCTTTTTATTAGATGAACTCTGTCCTTGTGACCGGGATGTTTGCAGCTCCACAGATCTCTGGCAGTGTAGGCAAGGGAAGTGCTGCATACACAAAAGCATTTCTTCCCCGGTACATGTTGGTCCTGGGAGAATCCATCCCAGGAAGCTTCATTAATCAGGAGAACCCCCAAACAGTCTGAAGATTGCTTTAATGGAATAGTTAGAGCTAATGTAACAAGACATATTCAACCCAGCAAATATGAACTAAATCCTGCCATGGGAATTAACTGAGAGTATATGAAGTAACTTAATTATTTACCTAATTCTGTGCTTTGGATCTACCTGGGGGCTCTTGCTGCTTCCCCATAAGCAAAGAGCAGCTTTGAGTCTGTGTAGCATTTACTTTAGATGGAGTGAAACAAGAATAAATATGGCAACAGAAGTAAAATCTTTATTAGAGAGCAGGTGTGCTGATCTCCTAGTTAACATGCCACATTAATTTGCCCTGCAGCAATTGCAGCTGCCCCCTCTGAAGTGAAGAACCTTGAAAATACAGAGGTGGAAGAGCAAGAAGACGTTCTCTGTGGAGGTATTTCCCGGTGGTATTTCTTCATGTGCTGTGCTGGTTCACAGACAGTTTTCATGTTAAAGGGGCTTCCAAGCAGTTGTGCTCAGGCTACTTCAAAGCAGTGCTCAGACAAGAAAGCTGCTTTCTTCTGTGTCCTAGAGGAGATAGTGCAGAGGCTGTTCAGGTGGTGAGCGCTGTCTACAGCTGGCTGTCTCCTCTTGTGTCTGCTGTTGCCAGCCCTGCTGTGAAACAGGGTGATTTCTATTCTCTGTTGGGAGTCTTGGAGCAAATTGAGCTTAGGAAGCCTCAGTCCACCCATAACCTCTGTGGTGGGGTGGTCCAGTTTATTGACTCCTGGGAGGATGGTGTGCAGCACTGTGCCCTTTTCAGAACGTGAGAATCAGTGGAAAACCACTTATGTACTGAGGGAAGCAGGACCACTTGGGCTTGCAGGAAAAGGATGATGGAGGAGTCTCGTCTCTTCTGGTTGGCTAAATTCTTGTTGAAACCTAACACATCACTTATTTCATTAAGGTTCTTTATTAAGGCATTTTAAGAAACTTTTTCCGTTCCAAGATGATTTTTTTAAGGTAAAGTTTTGCAGTAGGAAGAGGTATTGGTTGTTCTAGTTTTGCTGTCCCTACTATGTCTGTTATTTAAACTGTTCAGTGAAAAGGGTGCCTTTATTCCTTGAATTCTAGCTCTTTGGGATAGTTTGTTTCCTAAAAGGCATTGTTTTGGATGAAGGTATAAAAGGGCATTTGGCTCCTCTCTTGTGATGAGCACTTAGAGCAATAATGTGCCATGGGAAGGAATTACAATGGAAGCAGAAAGGGTTGGAGCATTCCTGCTTTAGCAGAGAGGAGGAGGGGTATCAGAAAAGGGTGTTTAGAGGATCCTGAGCGAAGGTGCTATTGAGCACTGAGTTCAGCAACCAGACACTTGTTAAAAGTTGCCCTTGACTGCTTACAGGCATAATTTTAATTTAAATGTAATAAAAACCTAAAAGGGAAAATTAACATGCGGAAAGCAGTTAAAAAGCCTGTCTGAAGACATCTGCAAAATGGTTTTATTCCAAGCAAATATAAGAAAACTGTTTGGGCTTTTTATTGTCAAACAATAATAGTGCCTCCATTTATACAATGCCTTTTACAACCAAATCTTTTTTCATAGATTAGTTCCAAAACAACACAGAAGTTGATTTATTTTTAAACCCTGTCCTCATAACCCTTTTCTTCCCAGCGGTGCAGCATCTCTTCATGATGGCAGTCAGCAATTGAGAGCGGAGCACAAGGTTATGGAGTAAATGGGGAGCCTGTTTGGCTGGGTCAAAAGAAATCAGGGTCTGTTCTGCACAGCAGCCTTTGTGCTTCCCTTTGTGATGAGCCTAGTGGCAACACTCTGATATGAAACCTTTACTGTGTGAGGATAAACTGGGCTAAGGGTGAGGCAGGCTTGTTCTGCCTGGGGTGCCTTTATCTCATTTGGTGTGTTGGTCCTTTTTTTGGGGCAATTTCTTTCCCAGCCATTTGGGAGTCTTTTTCCCAGTCTGTGTTATGCCCAGGTGCAAACAGGTGTGCTCTGTGTTCACACCTCTCTTGCAGTCATTTGGGAAGGGGCTCTTGATCAGGGAATGCAGGGATAGGATGATGTGGCAGTAGTTTTATGCTGAAAGAGGGGAGATTGAGATGAGATTTTAGGGAGAAATGTTTTGCTGTGAGGGTGGGGAGGCCCTGGCCCAGGTTGTTGAAGGTCAGGTTGGATGGGGCTTTGAGCCCTCTGCTCCAGTGGGAGGTGTCCCTGTCCGTGGCAGGGGGGTGGAACTGGATGGGCTTTGAGGTCCCTTCCAACTCAAACCATTCTTTGATTCTGTGATTTTAGCATAGACAGATCCCTGGGAGGTCTATGGATTCTATTGACTTCCCTAGCAGGCCTGAAAATGAAGTGATCTGCTTGTTTGTCTTGCGATGGAGACAAAACCAGAGGTGTCTTTTTCCCATGACATAATCTCTAAAAAATCCCACTACTCTCTACAGAGGATAAAGAATACTTTACTGTGACACAGGTCATACAGACTTGAACCCTGACAGATCAGAGGGTCTATCAATAGTTTGAAAGGTTAGTCAGCATAATCCATAGATCATTGGGCAGAGGGGGAGTTGAGGCATACGAGCTCTCAGCTCTACCCTGCTAAATTCCTGTGTCTTTACCTGGAGATGTAGGGCCACAGCTCTGCCCAACAGAAAGGATTTTGTCTGTAGCTGTGAAATGGCCACTACTCTTATCTTGATTTTTCTGTCCTCTTCTGTGACGGGAAGTGCTGTGAAATAAGGAGTTTGATTTGTCCTGTTTGTTTGGACTACCCTGACTTTCTGCTCAGATTGAGATGTTGAACTGGTAAGAATGCTCTTTGTGGACAGAAGCAAAAGGACTGTAAGGTACGAGAGGGAGACAAAGTTGGAGGCTTCAGTGTAGCTGTGATAGCAGCATTGTAGAGCTGGATCTTAGCTGGCCCTTGCTGTGCAAGGACTTCTACAACAAGAGTCCAACCTGACCCCTGGGAACATATCAAGTGGCATCAGGGACCGGAGTCACCCAAGAGGCTTTGTGGTATCTGTGTCTTCCAGCCCTGACACTGGGATAAATCACATTCTACTTAGTGCTGGCTTTGCAGAGAAATCAAGACAAGAAGGATGAGATGAAGCTTGCCAGCACAATGAAAAGAAAGCAGTTGGGGGATGATGTCAGACCAGCCAAAGGAGAAGTTATTCCTGAACAACTGATTTCAGCCATGAGAGGCTGTGGTAGGAGCAGTGCTGGTTGTTCTCAGGGCCCTGTTTGAATCCCTGGGGTATCTATTATGTGTCTCTGCCTCCCCAAGGGAGCAGCTGGTGGGATAAGCAGTAATTACGTGTCTCATATCAGGAAAGCAAACCAATGCCAGAACCTAAAACTAGAAGCCCCAAGAATTCTGACTTTAAGCTTTGTGCTTGAAAGGCAGGAATTGAATCTTTCCCTGGGTGAGGAACTTGAAACCTACAGCCAATTAATAACTGCTATAAAATAGTGCTTTAGTTTAAAAATGCTGACAAAGAATTTAATATACCTTGTGGAGAGCTGGGGGGTTACAGCTTAATTAATTAAGGTTTGGAAAGTCTGTAATCCTTGGACAAAGGGCTCTGTGTAAATGCAATATGACAGAGCTGCTATTAATGCAAGCTGGTTTGGGTTTGTATGGACTGGGGAACATGAGGTGCTTTTAAGAGCGAATCGCTGTGGGAACACTTTTAAACAGGACAGTCTGGGAATTTGGCAGGTGATGTGGTCACAGTCAAGGCAGAAGACTTGAAGCTCTCTGCTTCCATCCCTCCAACACGTATGTGGGCCTTGGGCTGCTGAACTGCTTTCCCTGCTGCTTGGAAGTGATCAGACTGTGACAGCTTTCCATGTGTGCCTCTGTCTTAACCAATCACTTTAACTGCAGGGCCTGCAGTTGGATAGGGCTTCCAGCATCCAGTGGAATTGGAGCTGGAAGGGTTTTAAAGTTCCTTCCAACCCAGACCATTCCATGATGACTGCAGCCTCTTGGTTAACTGCCAGGTGGTTGGTATGTCTCAGCTACTAAAGAGTATTAGCTCAGTCCATGTGAGAGTGGCTTTACTGCACAGTTGAACTTCAGCTGGTCGAGCAATACCTCGTCCACGATTGTCCATACGCATCGTGTCATCTGCTGCCCTAATGACAATGATGGGGTTTGAGTTGTAGGGGCTCTTGCACGGCTGAGTGCCCTGCAGGACAGGACCCTGCAGTGCTTCAGGACAGCAAGGATGGCATGGAGACTTAAAGCTGCTTAACCTGGTGTCAAACAAGCGTGAAGGACATGAGCTGCTGCTGACCTGGCTAGGGAGCTACCTTTTTCCTTGGGCATCCAACTGTCTGCACAGAGGCACGGTGATGAGTCACCAGGACAGCGCTGGTGTTGTACACAGCAAAGGGCTTGGGAACTCTCCAGAGAGGAGCTCCCCTGTAGTGCTGTCAGTGCTACCATCTGTGGTGCTGCAAGCTCTCGCAGTGCACTGCATAAGGGCTGCTTTCATCCTTCCTGCTCGCAGGAGGTCGTGTCACTTCACCCCAGCGTGGGGGCCTGTTCGTCCCAGCTGAGGCCGGCTGTCCTGCAGTCAACTCCAAGCACATCCTACCTGCTGAGCTGGAGCTGAGAGATCACACAAACCTGCAGCTTTCTGTTCCTGCCTCCTACTGCCGGTGACACTTGGCAGCTGGCAGCCAATTTAAAAGCCAGAGGGACGAAGATTTGGGGGTGGCTCTGTTCCTGAGATCCTTGTCCTCTCTGGTTGGTGCTGTGAGCTCTCTTGGAGCTGCTTCGAGAACAGTGGGAAGTGACAGAACTTCCCAGAGCTCCTGGCTGGGGCTAGGCAGGAGCATATGGGCCTGGCATGCATGGGTTGTCTCTGTCTGTTGGAGTAATTGCTCATCTGGCTAAAAGCCATTCCAATTCGGATGTTGAAAAGGAGCTGCTGGCGACACTTTCCAGGTTTCATTCCTCCCCCTTCATCACCTCCTTGCGGTCCTAATTAAATTTAATATTAAAGTAAAACATTAAAGATGTTATCATAGAGCTGTAATCTGAAACACATAAGCCTCTTTCTAATGTGTCGGGTCATTAGCAAGGCAAAATAAATAGGCATGTATTTGAGGAGTCTAGAAGGTTTGAGGAATGAGTGTTTTGAGAATGGGGCTATTCTTTGTTTCTGAAGTGAGCGTGTGCTCTGCTGAGTGGGCTTGGCAGCATTGTGGTGTCTAAACCTGGCATTTTAACAGCATCGTGTGTAGTGGTGCCAAATGTGGCAGTTGTACTTGTTTGTGCTTTGGGAGTTCTCAGTGCCAGTCCAAGAGCTGGGATTCCCTGTTCTCATTCCAACATCGTGAGGCTTCCTTAATGTGTATTTGAATTTTATGTGTGGTTTGTTGAGCCCTTTAACTCTTTGCATCTCTTGCCTGCAGCTGTGGGGATTTAATCTGTCCTGTTTTACTCAATGAAAGCAGAAATAGTTTGATTACAGAAACTGAAGCTTCCAATAAAGCATGAGTGGCACCATCAGCTGCAGGGATAGGTGTCTTTCTCCTGTTTGCATCCTATGTAGTCACTGTGTCACAAATGCTCCCAAAAAGCACTTTCAGATTACTCTGAGGCATATCAGAAATAAATAAGGATTGCACAGCCTAGGAGGTCAGAATTGTACTGTTTTTGTCAGTGATGTAGGAGTAAGCTTCTCCCCTCAAGGTGGAGTCATGCAACAGGCTTTGCCTGGATTAGGTGACCCTTGAGGAAGAGCATTTAACTGTGCTGCCTTTGAGCCCTTCTGACAGCAGGTCTCTTAACATTGTAGAGACAGACTAACTTCACATTAATTCACAATGTTCCTCTCTGCTTTTTAAATGCAGGGAGGAAGCTTGGTGCAGTCAAGGAACAAGGACCCTGACATGACTCCCTGTAGTCTCAAATGAGTGGCAGTTCTGTGCAGTTTGTAGAGTGGATGCTTTAGTGCTTTTTCTGTCTCATGGAGGGTGGAAGATTGCAGTCGTTAAATGTTTGAGGACCACAACATAATTTATATGATGTAAATGATTCAGAATTTGGAAAGGTTAGATGGACTCCTGTGCTGGAGTCCTCGGCACAGGAAAGAAATGGATCTGTTGGAGCAAGTCCAGAGGAGGCCACAGAGATGATCCGAGGGCTGGAGCACCTCTTGTATGAGGACAGGCTGGGAGAGTTGGGGTTGTTCAGCCTGGAGAAGAGAAGGCTGTGGGGAGACCTTAAAGTAGCCTCCCAGGACTGAAAGGGGAGTTGATATGCATGGGCTTTAAGGTCCCTTCCAGCCCAAACCATTCCATGCTTCTATAATGTGAAGGTTTATCCCTTGTTTTACATGAGTGATGTTTGTCTCATATAAAACCACTGAATATTGGTTGTAAGTGCTGTGAATGACTGGTACTGCTAGATTTCATTTCTGCCATTCTTCCTAGCCTATATATTAGCCTGAATGTAACTAAAGAGTGGAGTAAATATTGCTGTGTTTTCAGGAAGCATGCAACTTTCCTGCAGTCAGAACAGTTAGAAGGACCAAGGAACTGCAAACAAACCACTTAAAGCTGAATTTCATTGCTGTGGGGGTTGTGCTGGCCTGAGGGCTGTTCTGACAGACTCCAGGTTTGGAGTAGAAGTTCAATTGCAGGTGTGTCCAGGCTCACTTGCTCTTTAAACTGGGTGGGAGCCAGAAGGTCTGACTTTCTGGTTCAGGGGAGGCTAAAAAGTTTGGCTGTGAATTTTGATAGGTTTGTCTTTCCATATCAGAATCCAGAAGAGATGAAATATTGAGTTTTTGTATTGAATAGAGGTCATTATTTGTCTTAGGTTGCAGTGAGCACGTGATGGAACTGAGCTACAGTGCTGCAGCAACAGACTGGAATCTGAAATAATACTGTTTTCCAAAGAAACAATGAACTCTCCAGGAAAGTGTGTGCTTTCTTTTGAAAACCTGGTTCCTGCTGAAAATAGTGGGGAAAAAAATATTTTTGGAGTGCATCTTTGCTTCAGCAGCCCCACTGACTCTGCTGTGCAGATTTGGCCTTGCAGTCCACGCAGCCTCTCAATTTAAGGCGAGGGAAGGTTCTTACATTAATATTTTTTTAGGAGGCAAAATCCTGAGCAGTAGTTGTGCATTTTCATGATGAATCTTCTTCCCAGCATATGCTCGATGCTTGGATGAATGAGTTATTTAAGTGTATTTGAAGGTTATGACAGACACCTGTAAACAGACAGATATTGATAAAAATGTCATTTGGAACCAGATATCTGCCTTTCTTGCAATCCAATTACTACTGATGGCGAACAGCCCAGAAGTAGCAGCAAAGTGCATTAACCCAAACCGTGATGGGCAGGCTGTCCTTAGAGGGAACATGATCGGGGCCTTATTTACCTCTTGCTTTGATGTAACTCCAGGAGTTAATGGAGTTATTTGCAATTTACAGCAGAGCAAACCAGACTGACTCCGGATGTGAATCCATAGGCACTCCGGCCGCTGAAAACAGAGCGTTGCAGCTAAATGGTGCCAAGGTCAGTAGCTGAAGGCTCTCCAGTCCTACCTGCTCCTACAGTTGCCCTTGTGAAAGACTTGCTCCAAACAAGGCAGTTCACCAAGGAAGAGTCCCTGGGGTTTGTAAACGTTGCAAGTTGTGCAGGTAGAAGTACCCTTGGTTGAATGTTCTTCACCTGAAGGGAACAGTGAGGCTATGCTTGTGATCAGGGTTCTGCTGCCTTTGGGTGAAGTCAAATGAATATGGTTGTTAACAATTGGCTTTTTTGCCTAATGGCTCTCCAACATCCCAAAGCCTGTAAATAGGATTTTTTCTGCTTTGATGTGAATTGCTTGTGATGGCTGTTGTGTTTGGGTACACTAATGTACTTTATAATGGGAAACAGGCATTGAAAGCTCTATCAAATTATCATTGTTCTTAATCTTGGTATTCCAAGATGAAGCTCTCATCCTGGTTATCTTTCTCCAAACTGAAGAGGAATATAATATGAATAGAAGTGGTATTGTTGTACAGTTGGCTAATTAGGTTCAAGTCCAGAGCTCTCTACAATGAGATGATTATTTGGTGGTAGCTTTAGCTTTCTGAGGCGAAGTAAAACCAAGAAGACAAGGTTAATGGAAGTTGCATTTCATCTGCATTGCTCTTATTTCCTATTTTATAAGCTTGTGTGCCATGCAGGTGCTTGGCTTGTATCTTCGTGCTGTCAATAAACCCAACACGCCTGAAGCAGACAGGATTAATGCAGATTTTAAGGGCTATATTTAGAAGTAATTTAGCTATCATCAGTCAGAAGGGTGGGGAAGAGATGTGATGGTTATTCATACTGATTGAATATTCTATTGATAGAGATACTTATTAACCCTAAACATGTCTTTCCATCATGCTTTCTGGTCTCAAACAAGAAAAACAATCAACCCCTGAAGTTCAGATAGGAGGAGGTAGGACTCTGGTGCAGAACAGAGCTGGGAGGGAAGGAGTGAGCTGATTGATAAGATCCCTGCGGCTGGATGAGTGAGTGGCACTGGAACAAGTGGTACAATAACATGAGGAGCTGTAATGCTTAAGGAGGGAGGTCAGCACCAAGTGGTGGGTTTCTTCTGTTGATGGCACAGGCATTCAATGTGTTTAGAATTTTGGGGTTGTGTTCCAGCTTTCCTTGCTGGATGAGCAATGGGTCTTCTTGCTCAGAGCTAACTCTACCCTTTTTATGGCCAGGGCTGTGAGGGTGTCGTCTGTTCATGAGCAGTCCCTGCCTTATGAGCAAGTGAGATCAAAAAGCTCCTGGCTTTGACTGAGGGTAATTAGGTTGAGGAGCCATGAGGTAGGAGGAGTCCAGTGAAGAACCAAGTGCCAAGCACTCAATACAATTTCATCTCTGTTTCTAAAAACTCTGCCCTGCTCACTCTGCTCCCTCATTGCATTTCCTGAACAGAGATTTCATTTCAGATAGTGCAGCCGGCGCTTCACACTTTTAGGAGCATTTATAAAATGGAATTACCAGAAATAATCATGGTAATTAACATATAGAGTTCTAAGGAGGAAGATTAATTACAAAGCTGTAATTCATCTGCAGAATATGAACCATGAGGAAAGCCTGAATAGGTGAGCAGCAGTGGGTACACTGAGAGCTGGGCACGTGAGGAGTGAATTCAACCTGCGCTGCTGCGGAGACTGAGCTGCTGGGTGTGGGGGAAGAGAAGAAACTGGGGCATGGGGAGAGTCAGTGGCTGGTTTTTATCCAGAAAATGAGACAGATAGGAATGGGACCTGAGAGACCTGACTGAACAGGGGACAAAAATCCTTTTTCATTCTACTGAGTGCTTTCTGCATTAGAATTCTTAAGTTGCACAGGGAATTGACAGCATTTGTAGAATCATAGCATTACAGAATGGTTTGGGTTGGAAGGGACCTCAAAGTTCATCTAGTTCCAATCCCCCTGCCATGGGCAGGGACACCTCCCACTGGATCAGGGGGCTCAAAGCCCCATCCAGCCTGGCCTTGAACACCTCCAGGGATGGGGCAGCCACTTCTCTGGGCAACTGGTACTGAATGACTCAGTCTCCTGGACTTGGGGTTGATGCCTGCGCAGCAGCTTCCTCACGGCTTTTCAGCCCTCTGCTTCAGTTTAGCTTCAGTTTACACTGACAGAGAAACTGGCAAGTTTGATGTAACAGCCTAGTGAATTGCTCTGTGTTATTTTATGAAGGGAGGAGGTCTGGGAGGTGACAGGAAACTCCAGAATGCTGTTCATACCAGGGCAAGGGTTTCTGGTTTATTACAGTGATTGTAGGGGAGGACTGATTCCTACAACTAATTGCCTTTTTTTCCTGAAGATGCAAGCAGTTGATAATGACAATAATTAACACTGTAGAAACGAGGTCAAATCCAAGAACATTACCCACTAAAAGTCACTTTCCCAAAAGTCATGTCAAAATTGTTGCCTTGGAGTAGCTTTAAAAAAAAAATTAAAAAGGAGGCAACTGCTGATGAGCTGTTTGAATTATGTAAATGCTCAGGTATCCATGGGGTTTGACCTTTTTGCAGATGTAATTTAGCATTCAAGACACTGTCATCTTGCTGCCAAAGTCAAATTAGATGCTTGCTACTGCAATTGATAGCTGATATCCGATCTCCTTCAAGAACAGGCAGTACGGAAAGGCAGGCGATGCTGTTTGCTACAGGGATGGGAAGCTGCATTTTAAAATATAAAGTGGTTGAAGGGTTTTGGATTCAATTCAGATGAGCAATATGCTTTTATAAAAACATGCACTTGGTTCTTCAGCTTATTATACTCCATTTTCTGCACCTGCTGTCCTGCACCCTGGGCTCTTTTGCTATCCAGGATTGTCTCGTCTTGAGCTTGCTTTGGACTGGTGGAATGGCTCTGGGCCAAATCTGCCCCCAGCCACTGGAATTGGGGACAGTGATAGCACAACCACATTGTCCAGAAGGGTTGCTTCCAACTAGCAGTCAGAGATGGAAGGAGTCCTAACCCAAGGGAGAGATGTTTCAGAGAGGTGGTGGGGGCTGCACAGCTCCCAGCACAGGTGCAGAAACAACCCTTATGCCCCAAGTGCTGGGGTAGTGATTCTGATGGATTGCACAGAGCTCAGCACTCCAAACTCTACAGAATCCACTGATATCTATAGCATGTGTATTATCTACCTGTGTATACCTTGCTGTCTCCATTTGTCATCCTGCTCCCATCCATGTTAGCAATAAAGGCAAGCAAGCCCCTCTTGTGTTCAGCTGTGAGTTTGGCTCCTTGCCGGAGGTGGCTCCTGTTCCCAGTGTGCCAGGTGGCTGAGCCAATTGCCTCCCCACAGGTTTGATCCAAATAGCCTTGCAGCCTCCCTTCGTACTGAATCAGTGTCTGCTACAGTAAACAGAGATGACTGTGAAGAAACACCTGCTCTTTCTGGCCCTTGTTTGACCGTGGCATCGGGAAAAAGCCTCAACTTCTAGAGCTGGAGGCAGGTAGCTCAATTCAGCTCTTCTGAATTGCCCTGGTTTGCAGTCCTGTGAGGACATTTCTTTTTGTTAATTTTAAAAAAGGCCTCCTTATGGTTGTGGTTGCACAGTAACACTTCTGTGGAACAAAGCTGTCAAAATCATGGAATGGTTTGCATTTGGAGGGACCTTAAAGCCCATCCAGTTCCACCTCATCCAAGCCCCATCCAGCCTGGCCTTGAACACCTCCAGGGATGGGGAAGCAATGACTCTTCTGGGTGGCCTGTGCCAAGGCCTTGCTACCCTCACAGGAAAACATTTCTCTGTAAGATCTCATGTGAAGTCCCAAGACTTATGATTGTTCGTGAGCTTCAGTGCAGTGGCCAAGAGCAGTTCAGGTTCAGTTGTCCATTTGTCTTTCTTAGCAATAAAGCTCTGCTGCTTGCACAGAAAATATAGGCAGTAGGAGCTGCCTGCTTGTGTGATTGGAAATGTGCTAATTTTCAGGGTATAAAAGGGATACCAAAATGCAAATCTTCAGCAGAGCGATTTTAGCTGTTTCTGAGCTCGTGCAAATTAGCGAATGGCTGCAAAAGAGCAGCAGTGAAAAATCAGGCGATGTGTGTCTGTGCCTGGGCCCAGAAGAACACTGCAGGCTGCTGTTAGCTTTTTTTCCTCAGCATTAGCCCAGTAATTTCCCTGAAGTTGCTCTGTATTTCCACAGGAACAAATGAGAGCTGGAGCTGGCTCCACGTTCCTGCCTGTAATTGCTCTGCTCTTGCTGCCAAGAGTTAACTTCAAATCTGGAGCAAATTGTTACTGTTCAAGTGCTTTCCACCTTGTGCCTTCAGCAGCTCTACGCAAAACTGGCAGAGAATGTGGGCCATGTGTGTTATCACAACCCTTTTCCCTTTCCAAAGGGTTGGTTTTGGGGGGTGGAGGGTGCTTTGGCCCCAACTTCTCCACTGGGCTTGTGTGCTTAGAATCTGGATAAGAGCACTTGACTGGATCCAGCTGTGTTATCTTTACTGTTTAATGGTTCAGCTCAAGTGCAGGTTTTGTATTTCATGCTTCATTGTTTTTTTCCTCCCTGTTGTGTGGCCATTTGTAAACTGAAGGTGAAATGCAGTGTATTCCTCCCAGGCATGCAGAAAGGACAAATACTGAGAATAATTTGAAAACATCTTTCCCCTGTTGGGATGCATTCGTAATGTTTGAGTGACTTTTACAAATCGGGTTCTGACACTTCTTGAGGTCAAACTCATCTTTCTGCATTCAGAAGCAGAGTTTGTGGAGCTGCTTCACCGTGTCCCTGTCTGTGTTATGGAAGTCCCTGGGTGGCAGCTTCAGTAGAGGGACATTCCCAGAGAGGCACCCCCAGTATTAAAGCATAAATGGTTTTTACCTTTCACACATTCTAAATAGTGTTTTCCATTCATCGTGGATTTAGGGACTCCTGTTCCGACTTCTGTTCCCCTCCTTATCCCAGAGATCTATTTGAAGGAAAGTTGAAAATGGTAAGCTGGATTTGAATAAATACTTTCTAAAATGTTAAGCTGAAATGATGCCTCCACTTTTAAGAGCAAAAAGTGTGTCTTTGTAGAGGGAAGGAGTTATTTCTGTGTAAGTTGTTAGTATCAATGATGTGCTCAAGAGGATAGGTGGTCCTTGTGTGAAATGGGCTTTAAAGGGAAGGTGATTGTGTCCATAACTCCATGTGTGAAGTAGTTTGTCCCTTGGCAAGGAAAAGACTGTCCAGAGTAACCCAGAACTGCCAAGTTACAGCTTGTGTGGTGAGCGTAATGACAGCCAGTGCTGTCTGAGGGCTCCCAGCTCCTGAGGAGCCTTTTCCAGAAAGTCCTCAGCTTGGTGATGCTGCTGGAAGGGCCTGGCTGGGCTGGCTCCCAGGTTAACTCTGCTTTACCCACCTATCGCCAGCATTTGTGGAGCAAGACAGAGTGAGACCCTTCCTTGTTCATTAATCCACAAATCTCAAGGCATGTGTTCCTTGTAGATGCTGTGGCTGTGATAACACAGTGTTCTTGGAATGTATTAACTTGCCTTGACAAAAAGCCATTAACCAGACAGGCAAGGCTGTGTCTTACCGTGTAGCTGTGCCTGTGAAGCAGAGGCAGAATAATTTTTGCTCATTAAAAATAAACATTTGAAAGCAGTGTTGCCTCCCCTCTGCTCAGATGGTCTGTCCAGCACAGACTGAACGAAAATAACCCACTGGAAAAAAACAAATGTGCCTTTGGATTTTTTCTCTTCCTGCCAGAGTTAGGAAATTAAGGATGCTCCTAGCTTGGCATTTACAGTACATCGCCTCTTGTTTCTGGAGGCTTCAAACCTTATTTATGGATAAAATAATTTTGTATATATTGGATTTTGCTGCCATTAGCTGGCCCAATCAGATGGTCCTTTGAAAAAGAGAATGCTCTGAAGGGGATGAGAAGTTTTTTCCTTAGTCCTTGGTGACTGGTTACTCTGCTCTGTGGCAGCAGATCAGTGTGCCAGGAAATCGGTGTTTATCAGCTTTGCTGCAAAGAACTTCAGTGACTTCCAATGAAGTTGTCTCTTGATGAGTCAGCTGCTCCCCACTGTAGGAACAGGGGAGTAAATTGGCCCTAAAGTGGCATTGTACCCTTGAATATTTGACTTGATAAATCATAGAATCATAGAATGGTGTTTGGGTAGAAAGGGACCTCAAAGCCCATCCAATTGCAACACCCCTGCCATGGGCAGGGACACCTCCCACTGGATCAGGGGGCTCAAAGCCCCATCCAGCCTGGCCTTGAACACCTCCAGGGATGGGGCAGCCACAGTGGGCAACCTGGGCCAGGGCCTCCCCACCCTCACAGGAAAACATTTCTCCCCAAGATCTCATCTCAGTGTCCCCTCTTTCAGCTGAAAACTGTTCCACTTATCCTATCTCTGCAATCCCTGATAAAATGGGGCTGGCAAAGGGACCTGTGTGCAAACAACACCCAGGATGCTGCGAACAGCAGCTGAGCAGGAAATATTTCTTTCAGACCTTCCCGTGTTCACAAGTAGTAGGTTTTGGCCAACCACCACTCTTAGTAAATTCACACTTTAATTGAAAGCTAAAATTAAACTGAGTTAGTTTAATTCATTATCAAAATGAATCACCAGCACTGATCACAGAGGCTTCTCACTCGATGGGCTGGATGGCTTTTACTTCTTTTGGCTTCAGTATTCCTGGTTTTCTCAGCCTGCTCTATAAAACATTTAAAAGGGTATTACAGTTTGTTCTTGCCATAATGTGTTTATTTTCTCTTCCTTCTAACAGATGTTAAGCAATTAGAGAACATGGCAGAGCAACATATTTATACAAATGAAAGGAAGTAAGGAATAAATGCTCTCCATGTTATATTTCCTAATAAGATTAATTCAGTCGTGTACAAATAGTGAAGCGTGGGCATTTATCAGTGATGTGTGTAATACAGAATCATAGAATGGCCTGGGTTAGAAGGGACCTTTAAATATCCAGTTCCAACCACTCAATCTCCCCACCATGGATATGCAAGGTATCTTATTAAGGTGGGGAAGTGACTGGGGAAGTCCCCAGTGCTCTACGAATCCAAACTTTAAGCGCATACAAATGAGTCACGGAACAAGCCCATTGGAAAAGAACGTCTGGATAACAAATTGTACAGAATGTTTAAAACCACTGAGCTGAAGTAGTAAAACAAGTCAGTGGGTGTTTGAGCTCGCTGTCCTGCTGCCTGCAGTGATATCTCATGGTCTTTTTTTTTCACTCCTTGAGGCTTGTGCCTATCCAGGTGTGCTTTGCTGTAAAACTAATATTTAACTATTGCTTGTGTACAGTAATTAAGAGTCTGATGCAGTCTTTTTAAAGCACACATTTTCAGTTTTCCAATTCCAGGCCCTGGTAGGGCAGTCTGATGGAAGACATGGATCCTGTACTGAGCATAACGGTGGGGTGAGTCAGGGGAGAGAGAGGCCGAGATTCTCGTCCCTTCAGGTTTCTCTGCTGTGGAAGGTGTGATGTGGTTGGAAGCTGTTCACAATGTGTTGGGACTCGTGGGTGTTACAGGGAGCTGCTGGAGTGAACCTGTGTGTGAGCAGCTTTAGCAAGGAAAGAGATCATTCAGTTAGAGCTCTGGAGAGAAACCTGAAGAGCTGAGAGGGGTCAGAGTCCCTGCAGCGTGTAGTTCTGTTGCTTCAGAGTTGTATTTTTGAGTTAATGTTGTGCCCTAGCTGAAAATTTGGAAAAGGCTTTGTGACAAAGGTACTTTCCTGGCTTGTGGAGAGTAATGTAGCAGTTCGTGCCAGAACAAGTTGAGGAAGGCTGCCATGTATCTCCCTATCCTGAGCTGTGCCAGTACCTGAAGATATGCAGAGAACTGGAATGCTTAAGGGACCAGGATTCAAAATACTCCTTCCTCTCTTCCTTTTTTTGGAATCTGTGTCAGGTTCTTCATAACCAGTGGCAACAAACTTTTAACAGTTTCTCATTAGTGTGAGAAGCTGGCATTGAAGTCTGCCTGTGGGCCAGGAGCTGGGAAGTGAAGCTGGTAGTAAGCTTTCAGCTGAGTTTCATCTCTTTTGGTTTGAATAAATGAACTAGAGAAAATGTGAACATTAGAGTTGCATCGATAGAACCAAATTCTGTATGAAAAGTAGGGCTTGAATTAGAAACCTACTAGTCCTACTGGAGAAGGAACTATAGGAAGTAGGGAGGACAGATCACCAAACTATTAATCGCTTACTGATTTGTCTTTGAGAACAAAAAACTGCCAGGGTTCCTCAGTTATTTGGAGCCTTTGGTAGAATCCTGTGGGAGAATGTGTGCCTGGTTTGTCCCACAGGCAGGCAGAGGATGGGATCTGTGGGGGAAATTGCACAGGCAGGATAGAAGTTGGTCCTAATAGTCCTTGCATAGGAACGAGATGTGTTGGCAGTGAGTGTTTGGAAGGGTATGCTTTGGTGAACAGTTGATCTCCTTTTTGTTAAGAAGACATGCCATGTAAACATGAATAACTTAGATGTGCAATAAACCATCTTGTCAATCTCTTTGCCTAAGGCAGGAGTGACTCTACCTGTGTCAGCTGTATATACATCATCCAGGCAGATGTTTTGTGTAACGTTTATCCTGCCTTAGGGCAGGAGTTGGACTAAGTGACCTTTGTAGTTCGTTCTAGCCTTACGTTCTGTGTGCAGAGTGCTCCGTAGATCACACCAAAAGGAACAGGAAAGCACGGTGTGAAACACAGAAATGTGTATAGGCTGCTTCCTGCTCCGTGTCCTCAGCTGGATGCTTCTCTCATCACAGGAGACAAAAGCTGCTCTCAGAGGTGAGAGAGAAGTGCATGTTCAATAAGACACTTCATTTCTGATAAGCCCTGCTTTTGCAGAAGCATCTGTGAAAGATTAACAGGGGCATGTTTGAGAGATGAATATGAAAAAGAGATTAAATTCACATTCCAACATGTTGGATGTGTTCCGAAGTGTTTCTCCTAACCTTGGGCTATCCCTAACGGTGGTGTTCTGTCAGATGGATTTACCTGTTAAATAGCATAGACACCCCCACCCCATGCAGTTGCTGTTAGATTGATAAATACAGACTTGATGTAGTCTGCTCCCTACTGAGAGTTTCTAATAGCACGATGTACTTATCTGTGTCTATCTTTGCATGAAGTGTTTAGAGGGCAATATATAAAGCACAGCTGAGAGACCGAAGGAATTTAAGATGTGGAAACTGACTTCTGGTTCTGATAAATAACCCATTTGAAACATAACAGTTACTAGTTGTGGCGTTTTTAAGTTTCACAGTTCTTAAGGGTATGGGTTCAGAATTTCATGTTTATTCGTTATGCTGGACATACTGCCTCTTGAATCACAGCACAACATTGCCCAGTGGTGTTCTCACGAGTCCTGTTCCCAGAGGAAAGAGATTCAGTTCATCAGTGCTACTTGGGCATGTTCTCTGGGTGCCTTCCATCCAGGTAACACGACTGTGCAGCTTGCAGGAGCTGGGATGGGTGGGGCTGATGCTGAGTCACAGAACAGTATTGGAGATGGTGAGAGAACAATAAAAACCAAAGTATTGCTGTATTTTGGTGGGCCTTGGGACTACCAAGAGGGGTAAGAACTATAAATGGTTGAAGTAGCTAAGGGGAGGAGGGTGCCTCTGAAGAGTGGCTGTGATGTGGGCAGTGATGTTCATGGAAACAGTTGTACAACCTTGTCTGGTCTCTGAGATGCTGATACTACTTCTCCTAGTTGTTGGCATGGGATGGATCTTAAAGAGCAGAGGTTTCTGGCCAAGTCCCCTCCTCCTTTAGACACCTCTGCTGACCTGTGCCTGCAATCCATAGGTGGCCCAGTACTCATTGCTGGAGTAGCCACTGCTGGGCTTGGGTACCATGGCAGTGGGCTGTGATGGGAATGCTGCCCAGAGAGCCTTCTCCCTGTCAGCAGACGCCTGCCTGTGTGAGATCTGTTTGCTGTTCCTGCATAGCTAATGTGCTTGTGTTTTATAAACTCAGAGATGGTTTCTTATCTTGGAATGATCCCCCCCGTACTCCAGTAGGCTCTGAACTGCAGTCATCTATGTTAGCAAAAGAATAAAATTTTAGCCTGGAGTAATCATATTCTGTATCAGTGACAAAATCTGTTTTGTTATTTTTCCCTTTTAAATGGCAATTTTAAATGGTAGAAAACTTTTTAATTCCCTTCTGCAAACTACATATAAAATATAACAGATAGGCAAAAATGTATTATTAAAGCTATCTATTTTTCTTGGCATTCCTGTAATTTAATAAACTGCTTGAGCTCTGTTTTGCAGTTTATGACATCACAAGAATAAACCCCATCCTTTGATTAATAGCTATTCAATCAGTCCCCCCTCCCCATGTTATTTTAAGTTTAATGGGTTCACGAGCCATGCAGGCTAATTCTGTACAAGTTTTAGGGAGCTGGACTAAAGGACTCTGAAAAAAAAATGCAAATGTAGCAACACAAGAGACTTTTAGAGGAAAGGGAGAACCTGCGGATGAAGGCGGTTCTGTCTGCCAAGTGATACTGCAGCTCCTACAAATGGCTGATGCATTCTCCAGTTTGTTCTGTCTTCAAGGGAGCAGCAAGAGTAGGACTTTTGCCCAGGAGAGGGGAGATATTCAGCAAGACTTATTATTCCAGGAGGAGTTCAGCAGATCTGGTCAGTAGGACAGTACCAGAGCGTATTTGAAAGGGGGAAAGGTGTTGTGTCAAAAGCCAATAATTGCAATGGCTCCTGGCCTGTTCTGGCAGGTAATGAATGCAGCAGTTCTAGGAGACTTGGTAAGGCCAATGTGGTTTTGCATACCAAAAATCAATGCCAGTTATTGTATGTGTGAACAAGTAACTTTGAGTTGTCAAGTGATATAAATTGCAGGACCAGATTACTTAGTTGTCTACAGTGAAGGGAGCTGACCTGAGGCAGAAGAGGCAAGTTGTGCTTTTATGTGATTATGCACAATAATAGCAGGAGATAGACAAGTTTTTACAACTCCTGATACAAGGTTTGCCTTTTCAAAGCTGTCCCATCTGTGGGTGATTGTGATCAAGAGACCTTGAATGTGAATCTTCAGATTTTTGAAGGAAGTCAGGTAAGCTCAGACTATTTGGAAACACTTTTTGAGGGGCAGAGGCTAAAGAAAGGGCAGGAAGGGAAGCTGTGTGCTCAGCTGTACTCTGGGATTCTGCCTTACCTAGGCTTGATCAGCCCTTGACGCAGTAAATTTGCTTTTCTTATGGCAGCATTCGCTTACGTGTGTCAGATCTCTGAAGGATTGTGTTGGGGACTTGGATGGAAAGCAGTAGGGCTAAGCTGGGGTGAGTCTTGCTTCAGAGCAGCAACTCCTGGTAATAATCCAGATAGTTTGGTGTGGTGCTGGTGCATTCACACACTTTGTACTTTCAGGGTTTGCAAAGCTCTGAAGTTCTGCCTGGATTGGAGGTGCAGCTGGGCTGCCTCCAGCATCACTGTGCTGGGCCTGGAGCTTCCATCCTGAGTGTGTTGCAATGAAAGATTCTCAAGAACCAAATGGCATAAAGGATTGTTTGTAACATTCATAACTAGTTTTGGTTGGTTGGTTGCCTGAGAAGGCTCTAGTGTGCAGTTGAGTATAGATGACAATGGGGCTTCTACATCCCTTCTGAGAGTTTGTTGAATGGACTGTATTAAATTAGCTAAAACTCTTGTAGATAGGGGAAGAACAGGGCCAGTAAGAATGTGCCCTGTAACAAATCCCTAAATGGTGAAGTGTCAACAAGATTAAAACTGAACTGCCCCTTTTTAACTGACTTTTTAGGAAGGGTTGCTCTTCTGAGACAGTTGTGTTAAATACATGCAAGAAGGGCACCTGGGGTTCATAGTGATGCCAAGTCATGGATGACTTTTAATCTCTAAAGCAGTCCCTGTGGCACTGGATTTTACCTGTTGTACTCTTACTGTAAGTGCTCTGTTCAAGGATCTTGGAACAGATCCTTGAGCTGAAGCAGTGCAGGTGGTTTGCATGGATTTGGATTGCTTGATGACTGAGCTGAATGTGGGAAGGGAGGCAGACTTTGTCGTGAGCCAGTAAGGCTTGTTAGAGCAATGGACTAGCACTGATCCTCCTGTGCTCTCTTCCTCAATTTGCTGATGAGAGCACAAAATTTGCAAGTTAAACACCTTTATATTTGAGGGTGGGGAGGCCTTGGCAGAGGTTGCCCAGAGCAGCGGTGGCTGCCCCATCCCTGGAGGTGTTCAAGGCCAGGTTAGATGGGGCTTTGAGCCCCCTGATCCAGTGGGAGGTGTCCCTGCCCATGGCAGGGGGTTGGGACTGGATTGGGTTTAAGGTCCCTTCCAACCCAAACCATTCTGTGATTCTATAACGAGGGGGAAATTGGGGTTCTGGGGGCAAAGTTTGATCTACAGTGCTACAACATGAAGACAAGAGCCTTGAAACTGTGGTGTAGCATGCTAATATCTGAACTCTTCCTGTGTTCCTTTGTCTCAATCTCTCTCCTCCTATTGACTGTTTATGAGCTATAGAGTGCTCTAGAAAATAACCAGCTCTTTTAAGTGGATTTGTTCTATCCTTCAAGTTGACAGGTGATTTTTATTATGTACTATTACTTAATGAACTCTTTTGTGGCAAATGTAATTCAATACAGATTCTGATTCCCAGTTTGTCATCAGTCCTTTTATAAAGGAAGAGAAATGGAAAAGGACTTGATTCCTTTATCTTATTATGCTAATTGCATTAGGAATATTGGAGAAAAAAAGCCAGTGGATTTAACAGTAGAAAAATCCTAGCTTCTATTCTCCTTAAAGAAAATGGGAATTTACTGGGGCAGAGAATGTCTGACTTCAGCCAAAGCAAATTCTGATCCAAGTTTAGGATTCTGGCTTTGCAGGAATGGTGCAGGCTCCAGAGAAAGCAGAAGCTCTTTTGTCAAAAGTTAGAGCCTTGAAACTCCCCAGTTAACTAACTTAGAGAATACAGTAAAACAGGATTCTCCACACAGGCTTTATGGCTTGATCATCTTGTATAGTAAAACTCAAATTACCATCTGGATTAGCTTTAGTTTGGAGTAGCAAGACAGAAACACATCATGCATAGAGCTACACTCGTAGCTATTGGATGTATTTGTGTTAATCTCACTTTGAATATGTAACTGAAGTTACTGTCTCTGAAATTTGTGGCCAGGACTCTTTTCTATCAACCATCTTTACTGCACCAACGCTCAATTCTAAGCAACTCAGGCATTCGTCATAAAGAAGACATTTTTATTATTTGCCTCCATCTTAAAATAATGAATAATCTTCCAAAAAAACCCAACCCCTTTCTTTATTCTCTTGTCCTAAAAAAATGTATTTCAGATGAATTGTCACGGAGCTGTTTCTTACAGATAAATCAGAAGGGATTATTCTACATGAAAACATTCACTTTGGGGGAAGCATGAAATCCTTATAGGACCCTAGGATTTATAATAGCTATAGAGCAGGTTTTTCTCTGAATATGAAAGCTGGGTTCACTTAAAACTTTACGTAGCTCTCGCTGTAGAAATAGTTGGAGTTAGTCATCGCAGCTCCTCCAGGTGCGGAACTAAACCTAAAACAGAACGAAATTCAGTCAAGATTCGGAAGATTACATCTAAATTGCAAATTACTACTTTTTCTTCCTAATAATGGAGCTCTTCAAAGCATTTACCCACTTTTTTTTGTGTAATGTGGTTTCTGGGAAGGTGATCTGGGGGGGAAGGATGTGCTATTCTTGTCTATCCCATGAGCATTTAACGGATGATAGCTAGAACTTGAATCTCTGGAGACTGTTTTACCAGACCCTTGGAATATGTTGATTTTAACTATAGTTTTTTGTGGAAAGGTATCAAAATGAATCCTTTAATTTCATTCTGACAGTGTCAAAATATTTTGGTTTCTATGATGTTGAAGCATTTCCTTTTTAAGTGTTTATACTTTTTATCCGTAATTTTGATTGGAAGTTGTGGGTGGCATCTCCTGTAACTCAGTGTTTCAGATTTACACACCCAAAACTAATTGCTCTGGTTCTGTATAAAAATGACTTTAGCATTTAGACCTTATAGTAAATCCATGTACCTGGGAAACCAAATTGCCAATGAAATCTTGAGCTCTGTGTAGGTTTACAGCAACTAACAAGCTCTCACTAAAGTATTGAGAAAAACAGAAAGCAAATCTTCATGGCCATACCCACAGGGAGGGAGGAACCGGATAGCAGATCGCATCGGTGCTGGGTTACAGATGTTGCCAGGGAGTGCAAGTGGAAGAATCTGCTGGTACAGATAACCAGGCTGAACCAGAGGGACGTAATTTGGCACCTGAGGGTAAGGTGGCTGGAAAAACAGCTGTGGGTTGTATGGAGCTGCCTGGGGAGGAGAAAGAAAGAGTATGGATTAAAAAAAGGGGACAGGAATACTGACAAGGCAGTAACTCTGTAAATCGAAACTTGAGTTATCAATAATATTCCTCCATACACATAGTGGTCCCTCCCAATTTCGTACAAAACTAGAGCATAAGCAATGAGTATTTTCAGTTTGGAGGCTCGAGCCCCTCTTGTGAGCTATTTAGCACAGAGTGTGCTCCAGCAAACAGTGTTCATTCACACCAGTTTGGTGTCTTGTCCCCAAATCTAGCTTTGCTATGGCACCAATGACAATCGTGGTGCATGACAAACTGCTCTCACTTATCTATCAGCATCTCTGTTCTGGAAATTAAGGTGTTTTCGTAACCCTGTAAATGCACTGGTCTTGAGTAGTGTCCAAAGGGAGGGTGCAGAGCTGGCTGGTATGGAATCCTTGCTCTGGGGCGGAATGGACCTTGTTAAGCATACGTAAGGTGTGAATCTTAGTCTGAGTTGGTCTCTTAATTACTTTTCTCTAGGCTTTTTAGGGAATGTTATGCTCAAAGAAACCTGGCTGAGGTAAGTGTATTTAGTAGGGGAAAATTTGGTTCCCTGTTGGCTGCTGAGGTGGATGCACTCTGCATTGTTGTGCTAAGCAGGTGCCTGTTGTGCTGATCACCGGCTTAATGGCAACAGGGGAAATTCTTGGACTGCAAACCTGTCAGGGACCTTAGTCTGACAAAATCAGTGTGCTCTGGGTCATGTCTCTGCCCTCTGTCTTTTGTAAAGGCTGATGACAGCTTTCCAGAGCTTGTTGGATGAAAGGAGTCCTGCTAGAGAGCCATTGCTTTGCTTCTGGTGTGGGTTTTGTGCGTTGCTTTTTTTTTAAAGTGGAATCATAGGGAACCTGGGGAGCAGAGCCTGTAATAAGCCATGGCTACGTGGGGTTTCCGGTGTTCTTTTGTTTATTTCAATTTGGGCTTCTTCCTAATCTTGGCTTTTCTACTTTGAGATGATGTCCTGTTTTAGTGACTAAGAAAGCAGTACCACAGTCTGAACAGGGCAACTGCATGAAACATTTGTAATGAAATATTATGTCAAAATATTTGTAAATACAAGATAAAAATTGAAACTAATGAAGTCTGAAAGAAGTCAGCATTCAGTATTTGTGTCAGTAATACATCATCCTTAGATATAATCACAGCCATCTCCAAGGACAGCGTTACATGTGCTGTTAAAGCAGTGTTTATGACCCAAAGCTACTTAATGTGACTCTCTAGTAGGACAGCAATCTAATTTCTGACTCTACCCTACAAATCAGAAAGCAGCTCTCAGAATAGCAGCACGTAGTGCCCTGAGTCAGCCAGTATAGACCTGGGGGTGTTCCACACTCTTCTCAAAATGTGGGTCTGTTATGTTACCTGATACTGTGGAAAGTTTGAGTGGTTGGGAAAGGTGGAGAATGGAGGGAAGCTCATATACTGCCCCACTGGCTGATGTGCTGCAATGGTCACTGAAGTTGTAGAAAAGCCTGAAGTACTTGGATAGTATTTAGTATTCTTTTGGTCTGATGTTGCATTAGTTGTTACTGTAAAACAAAAGAAAGTTAAAGATATTAATAAACAGACATTCTTGTCATTAATCTGTGGAACACTCGCAATTAAGAGAACATGCTTTGCCTGCAAGCAAAATCTGTTTAAGACATCCATTACTTTTGCAGATTGTGGTTCTGCAGCATGGTGACCTAAACTTGGCAATTAGCAGTTCCCATTCACTTGTTAAACTCTGACCTCCAGGACCTGGAATAAAGCAAATTGGCTGAGCCATGAGAAAAGTGAGATCGTAAGACTAAAAGCCTGAAGTTCAAAACTCTCCAAGATAAGGAAATTACAGTAGAGTAAGTTGATTGTGTTATAAGTCTCCAGACTGTTAAATCTAGTTCAGAAACCTAAACAGTAGGTCTGGATGTGCACCTTTGTTTTGGTCTATTCTAAGATGTGTCAAGGAATGTCATTAGCAATGCTTTGCGGAGACAAGGATTTCAGTGTCTAACACTGGGAACCCAAAATCATGCTGTTACAAAATAAACAAGCCCCAAAACCCCAAGTCTGAAAAACTGTGCTGCTAGAAGGTTTTGACCAAATACATAGGTCTCCATGGTCATGGCCTTCCTCTGTCTACTCTGTTTCACCAAGTGAGAAGGACTTTGGAGAGGTGCTAGTTAGAGGAGAGAGAGGGAGATACCAGCATCCTGATATAAAATGAGAGTTCTTGCATGGAAAAGACAGAATCAGTAGTTTTCAGTCTCTTACATAAGGCTTGAAAAGGACATCACTGTGGAGCAAGTGCAGCTCCTACCCTTTTCTTTTCAATAGCATCTGATTTATGAGCTGGTTTTCCTGTGACTCCCAGCTGATACGCAGGGATCTGTGCCCAGATCCATACCTGGATTCTTTGTGACTGCATTGGCATCAACTTTGGAGCAAATCTCAGCAAACATGGGGAACCGTTGCTTCTGTCCTGCAACCTGACTTTCTACTGCTGCTTTTGATACAGCAGTGCTGTTCTTGGTGGTGCTGAAGATGCTCTTCTGAGTGAACTCCTTCACCACCTTTGTTTTCTCAGCCATCACCTGCTCTCCATCACCTATGGCAGTAACTGTGCGTTTCAGTGGGAATGGCACCTCCAGCTTGCTGCTCTCCATGCTGTGAGTGCCTGTCGTGCTGCCATCCTCCAGACCACTGGAATTCTTGTTGCATTTTGTTGAACAGAGAAAGTTGGATTTGGTAGAAAGATGATAATCACAGAGAGCTCTTAATTTCATCTCCTTTTCTTTGTTCCTAATCATTGCTCTGTATATATCCTCGTGTCCCTCTGGTTCATCTAGCCAGTAGTTGCTGGAAGAAAAAGGAATAGAGCTGCTGTTAAAGGGGGTTTGACTTAAAATTGAGCTGCTTTTCTTGACTCATACTAAACCTTGCATTTGTCTTTCATTAATGTTCTATGTAAGAATCAACTACTTTTTCTCAACCAGAAGAAAACTTCGTCTTTGACACTTTTTTCCCAAAGAACCACACAAAAGGAGAGGAAGGATTGGAATCTTACCTTAGTTAATGCATCTATCCAAGAATAACTGAAGTGGCATTGGATGACACCATTATAGGATGGGTGAAGAATGATTGTAATGCTTAAAGTTTTTGGGAGAAAATATATTTTGATCGCTGTGGGCAGCATCTTCCAGTAATTCACCACTCAGTAAACTCCCCTCGTGCAACTTGAGGCCATTTCATCTCATCTTGTTACTTGGGAGGAGAGACCAGCATCCACCTTGCTCCAACCTCCTTTTAGGTAGTTGTAGAGAGCAGTAAGGTCTCCCCTCAGACTCCTTTTCTCCAGGCTAAACAATCCCAGTTCCCTCAGCTTCATTGAGCTCAGTGCAGTAATTTGGTTTTAGCACTTCAGTTTGACTGTTGTTGGAAGGCTCAGTGGTTCTGGGGTCTTTGAGAAACTGATGATGAACATACTCTGTACGAGTGCATGTGCAGAGGGTACTTGTAATCCTGAAGAGCCTGCTAGCTAATTACAGAAAAATGCTACTGAGAAATGACTGGGTGGGTTGCCAAAGGTAATGCAACTCAATAGATGAACAAGGAACAGAGTTTCATTATTCTGAACCCAAGGATACTGTTTTAGCCACTGAACTTTGCTGTCTTTTTATTCTAAACTGAATTGCTGAATTTGTCTCGGATCCTTGTGGTTGTATCTTGGCCACTGCTTGTGTCGCAGTGATCCTGAAGATCACAACCTCCGAGTAAAGTAGCAAATGGAAAACTGTTTTGGTCTGTCCTTGTCCAGTTGCAGTAACTTTGTGGTCATTGCAGGTTGCATGGGCTAGAAGTCACATTGGTGAGGCTGGCCTTGTTGCAGCAGATGTGCTGCTAAGCATCAGACCTATATTCTTTTAGGAGTAAAATCACAGTATCGCAAGGTTGGAAAGGACTTCTGAGATCATCAAGTCCAACCTATAACCCAACACCAACCCATCATCTAAACCATGGCACTCAGTGCCTCATCCAGTCTCCCCTTAAACACCTCCACCACCTCCCTGGGCAGCGCATTCCAATGGCCAATCACCCTTTCAGTGAAGAACTGTTTCCTGATATCAAACCTAAACCTCCCCTGAGGAAGCTTGAGTCCATGCCCTCTAGTTCTGTCACTGGTCACCTGAGAGAAGAGACCAACCCCTGCCTGACTACAACCTCCTTTTAGGTAGTTGTAGAGAGCAATGAGGTCTCCCCTGAGCCTCCTCTTCTTCAGACTAAACAGCCCCAGCTCCCTCAGTCGCTCCTCATAGGGCTTGTGCTCCAGCCCCTTCACCATCTTCGTTGCCCTCCTCTGGACACTCTCCAGCATCCTGACATCTTTCCCAAACTGAGGGGCCCAGAACTGCACACAGTATTCAAGGTGAGGCCTGACCAGTGCCGGGTACAGGGGGACGATAACTTCTCTGGTCCTGCTCGAAGTAAAATGTTTTGTTCAAGCATACAATTAAGAGTGTTAATAGTTCATAGTTCTTCACTGGTGTTTGTATAATGTGTTCTTTCCTAAGAATTCCAAGCAACTGGCAGGACCAAAATGTGTGACTAAGTGAGCATGTGTTCATATTCTGAAGGTATTTCAGCTGTATAATTCAACCTACTGCTGTAGGCAGGTCCATGGGCTTCACTGGTAGGTCTTGATTTGCCTGGTTTCCCTCTTCCTGTATTTTTTCTGGAGACTTAGGATTTTGACTTATTTAGGGTACAGAGGAGAAAGGAGATGAGCCTGGGCTCCAAGATTTAATTCCTAGGTTTCCACCGGAGGCAGTGTTAGGTTCCCCTTCTGTGCCTCAATGTCTTCCTCTATAAAATTGTCTATTTCCTCATCTGTGAAGCTACCTTTTATAAATATGAGAACCGTTTACCATCTGCCCTCTACCAAGGCAGATGGGCCAGGTTAGTGTGATATTTTGTTTGGACTTCCCAGAATTGGACATGTGCTGATGCTTGCTGATTCTTAGTTGGATTTATGCATTTTACTTTTTCTGTTTCAGGAGCACACAGTAAGTATTATCCCATTAATCTGAAGAGCATACTTCCCTCTCGTCATTATTTGTCCTGTGAAACATGATTTGGCATAATTTTTTTCTGTGCTAAATTCAGCTTTTCTTTGTAAAGATCAGCTGTTTACAGTAGCTTCCTTATAACACTTTAAATTTCTATTTTGCTCCTTTGAATGCTGCTTTCACTTCTTCCCGTCAATATTTTGATGTGTGTGGTTGTTTTTCTTTAAATGTTGTGGTGATGCGAATTGCAGCAGCTGCTTATGGTGCTTCAGAATTTGAAGTAGTCAAGATTTCATGGGACACAGTTTTTCCCAAAGAAAAAACTGGCTATGGTGGAAAAAGTGGGAATAATTTGCCTTGTTAGGAGTTTGTCAGATGGCGGTTGGTGCACCCCGTCTGCCAGGGTTTCACTTTGATGTGTTACACTAGCCTAGTTTGGAGAGGTGTGAAAGGAAAGGGGCAGCCTCTTTGGAGCTGGGGAAGTGTTTGGAGATCACTTACTGGCTCTGGAAGGTGGTGGTGCCGCCTGTTGGGAGGATCCCTGCTTGGTCTGAGTAGAGCCCCAGGGCTGGAAGCTGCAGCTCTGCAAGGAGCGTTTGGACGCGTTTCCAGATCTCGTGGCACACCTCGTCCAAGCTGTCCTGGGGAGTGTTGTGGTGGATCCAGATGTGCCTGGGGAAAGGTCCCAATGGGAACAGACCCTCGGGTAGAGCCGAAGCCCCGCCCATGCCAGCGAGCGTCTGAGCCTCTCTGGGTTTCAAACGGTCTCTGTCAGAGGTGGTTGGTGTTGGTGATGAGCTGTAGCAACCGTGGCACTCGGGGGGCGGGGGGGGGGTGGCAGCTGCAGGGGGGTTTAACAGCTGGAAACGTCTGCTGGGCTCCCGGCACCAGCTCTAGAAAGGGCAACTTTGTATCTTTGAGTGTTCTGTGGCGTAAATCCCTATTTAACAGGCTCCAGCCTTGCGGTGCCTCCCTGTGCCTGAGCTCTGTCTCTCGTCGGTCTGCAGGTGGCCAAGCCTTGTGGAGTGAACAAAGGATTTTCTGGCTGGTTTTTTCACTACTTTTGCCCTCAGTCCCTCATCTTTAGTAGACACAGTGGTGTTGGGCTGACAGTTGGACTTGTATCATCTTAGAGGTCTGTTCCAACCTCAGTGATTCTATGATCTTTCTCCCAAGATGAGATGAAGAGCGGAGGCCTTGTGTGAGGGCAGCAGTGCAGACAGAAGGGATGTTGCAGCTTTAGTGCTTACTATTCCTTTGCCACAGCCCTATGGAGCAGCATCCCTGCCTGAAACCCATCCAGCAACATCTTTCATCCCTGCTGGAGCAGTTCATGTCCCTGAAACTCCTCACAGCCTGCTCTTGATCCACCTTGCACAGCCAAGTGTGTGAACTCTGCTCCATCAGGAGATGAGGAGGAACAACAACAATTTTCATTTCCATCTCAATAACTGAACCTTTTTTCCTACTTGTCTGCGTTGTGTTTATGCTGTGAACATCTCCAGGTCTGTGTCCCACCTTGATTCTGCTGCTGCAGAGTTCCTATTAGTAACCTCTTCCACGTTTTCCAAAGCATAGTAGCACTTCTGCCCATCTGTGGTGGAGGAGGAGAACATCTTTAGTTCTCTTGTAATGTTTTCCTTTGAGGGTGGGGAGGCCCTGGGCAAGGTTGTCCAGAGCAGTTGTGGCTGCCCCATCCCTGGAGGTGTTCAAGGCCAGGTTGGATGGGGCTTTGAGCCCCCTGATCCAGTGGGAGGTGTCCCTGCCCATGGCAGGGGATTGGGACTGAATGGACTTAAAGCTCCTGTCCCAAAGCATTCTTCTGTTTGCCTCTCACCAGAGTGGTGGCATTTGTGAGGCCAGTGTACTGTCCATATGCTTTGGAGTGTGATGTATGTTGGCTAGGGAGGGAGAGAGAAAGAAGAGCCCAAAGGATGTGCTTTGTTTCATAACTAGAGGGGAAAAAACAGATTTTGGCTCTCATGGGGTTTATTAAGTCCTTGATTTTTATTAGAGCCTTTTCCTCTCTGAAGCTGTTGTGAGGGCTTAGTTTATAACTGAATTGCTCTGGGCTCTGTGGGTTAAACTGGAACTCGGGGATGTTGCGATTGCTGTTATTCATTTTATTTGGAGGAATCTCAAAACAGATCGGATTGTCTTGGCAGGGAGGGTGGGGTAGCATGTGACAAATAGAATACAAAAAAACCTGGCAAAATGCAGGCAGGGAAGGGGGATGCAGGCAGGAGAGCCCTTGGCCAGTCGGACTGCGGGTGGCACTGCGGGGCAGAACTGGCTCCTGGTGGATGCTGGCATCACAGACAGGATTCCTCTCTTAGAGAGGCAGTTTGGCGGGTGGAGAAGCAAAAGGAGGGATGGGGGTTACAAATTGGCTGCTAGCTGGAACCTGGTGCCTCCTTTGAGATGGGCTGTAACCAAAGAAGCTGGTGGTGGCAGTGATGGTTTCTGCTGTGTTCATTTAATAAGAAATAAATGCTTGATTTTTTTCTGAATAAGACCCTAAACCTTAGTGGCCTTGAGAAGGAAACTCACTCGGGAGGAAGCCCTTGATTTGAAATAGATATGATTTTATTAGGCAGGAATAAAGTGGGATTGTATCCCCTCAATGAGTGCATTATGCCTGTGGATTGTTCCCGGTGCCGGGCTGGCTGTCTTTGGCTCAGCCGATGCCCTGCTGGCAAGCAGCAACCAAGTCACATCTTCAGCTGAATGTCCTTGTGGGATGGGGGGGATGCTTTGAGGTGGGTATCTGTGTGAGAGAAAACCAATGTATGGAGCCGTGAAGTGTGGTACCCTGTTCTCTAATCCTTTTGTATTTGGATCTGTGCAGTTGAACAATAAGGTCTGTTGGAAACGTCGCTGCAGCTTAAACAGACATAAAGCAACTCTTTCATGTAACAGCCCTGGTTGCCTTGGCTCTTGGCATCGTCTCCCAGTGTAGGCAGTGGAGGGATTGAAATGCAGAGGGGACACAGGGAGAGCGAGTGAGAAAGAGGATGGGTTTGAGGGTGGAGGGACAGATTTGCAAGCCCTCGATATAATTTGTTTTTGAGCTGTCAAATAAGCTCATTCAAGGCAACCGGAACAAGACTGAAGGGGGGAGTTTGCAGTAAGAAACTGCAGCAAATGCAAAACCCCGAGGCAGGGGGATGGGTGGGGAGACCAGCCGATGGCCCTGGCTGGGTGAGGTGGGGGTGTGGGATGGGGGGGGGGACGACGACGATCCTGATCCAGCTCAGCCTCAGCCCCAGCAGGCACTGGGCTCCGCGCGTGCCTCCTCTGTATCTGCCTCCTCAGCATCCCTGGAGGGAGCGCGGGGCGGGCACCAGCAGGGAGAAAAGAAGGGGTGGTTAGGGCTGGAGAGGGGGCTCTGCCTGGCAAACATCCCTGGTGCCTTTGGGAGAGGGGCTGCTCCTTCTCTGTCAAATCGAAGGGGGAGCACTGGAGCGAGTTCCTGCTGGGAAGTGGGGAGGATATTGGCTGTTTAAAGGTATCTTTTTTTTTTAAGCTTTGGTGTGACATTCAAGTTATTTTTCTTGTCTATAGATCTGAGCATCAGTACCAAGATAATTAAGTCCTGACTGCGGCTTTAATGGGCTGTGTTTTTTCCCGTCTTGAATTGAGCTACAGGGACAAATGTACTGATGGATGTTAAAAAAATAAAGGGGGTGGTGAAGAAATCCCACTTTTTCCAGCCCAACGAAGGGGGGGACAGCCAAAGCAGCCTCTTCCAGCTCTATAATCCCTTCTCCTGATCCAGTCCCACCAGTGTCAGTAATGCTGGGATCCCTGCTAGGGGAACAGGTCACAGACTGGAGAGGGGTGGTGGTGGCTCTTTTGTGATACCTCTTGTGTTTGTAAGGAAATTTGCTTCATCACGGAATTGTGTCGATATCATCAAGTTGTTTACAGAGGCAGGAGAAGGGGTGGGGGGATGATGCTGGGGAGCCTGCATTGCTCTGGCAGATGTCTTCATAGCAGAGTTGCTGCGGGTGTCGGTACGGATGCGTGCTGTGCTCTGCTCCATGCAAAACAGGGGGCTGTGAGAGACTTGGATCTGTACAAGACACGAGAATCATGTATTAAAAATAAGTGCAACCCCAAAGCATAATTTGTGGGTGCTGGTGGGAGGGATGTGCTGGGTTGGGGCAGCAGAGCTGTAACAAATCTATTTGGTGGCTGCACAGCAGCCCCTCATCACAACACCCTCACTCTCTCCCCTCTCCAGCATTTGGAAAAGGGGAGAATGAAGATATGGGAATGATTAATCAAGTGGCTAATAAAAAAGTATAAATCCCCAGGGACTGTGTGCTGCTAACGCCGAGGAGCTGGCTCGGAGACAGCCACCGGGAGGGACGAGCCAGCCCTCCTCTCCTTTCCTTGCCTCTCCTCTCCCCGAGCTGCTGCCACACTTGGTTCATTCCAGCTGCAGAAGCTCAGAGCCTTCCATGCGGTGGGATTTTTTTTTCTGGGCTGAAAAAATTAAAAAAAAAATAATCACAAGCCTGACCTGCTTTCCCCCCCCCCTTTCCTTTCTCCTCTTCATCCAGCTGAGCCAAGGACTATCCCAATTGCAAAGGGGAAGAAAAAAGGGGCAAAACCCACCACCAACGACCAACCCCCAGCACGCCCCATTCCTGCTGCCCTTTGACATGCAACCTTTCTTGGGATGGGACAAGCCGGGATGCAGCTGTGCCTTCGGAAGGAACTGGGGGAAATTGGGGATCTTTGCTCTCATGATGGTGGAAGTGAGCTCCTGGAGCCGGGTGCTGCTGCTCTCTGTGGGGCTGCTGGCTGTCTCGGTGACTGGTAAGTGTAATGGAGAAAGCTGGCAACTTTAGGAGCATTTTTCTTCCTGCTCCTTAGATGAAAGAAGCATTGTTAATCCTCTTTGGGGGGTGGGGGGAGAAGGATGACACTGTGTGTGTGCACTTGTGTCTCAGCACATGCTTCTCTGTAGTGTTCAATGAGGGGTGTATTTCCTTGAGACCTTTGTAGCTTTGGATGAGATAGTTTCCCTCTGTATCCTTTGGGAACAACAATTTTAAGTGATGGGATATTAAAAGGTAGCTGTATTTGATCCCGTTTCCCTCCTCTGGTGGGTGAAATCATTTGTGCACAGTTGCTGTATGCTATGCAGGATGACTGAGAAATGCTATTGCCGGTTCCCCCTCTTTCCCTTGCATCTTAATTGGTGATTTCACTGACCCAGTGTTTGCCCATAGCTGATAGAGGAGATTGAGGACACTTTGCATGAAGATGGAAGCACTTTCCTCTTATTCCTCCTTCCTTTTAAGTTGATTATCTCTTATTTATTGGCTCTGTAGCCTCAGTGTCATTTTTTTGTGGAATATATGTTTATTGACTTGAAATATAGGAAAAGACTTTAATCTGGAGGGAGTTTTGCTTCTGTGCACTCCCTTGTTTCTGCAACTACCCTTGCAGCAAAAGCATAGCTAAGGAATTAAGTTTATTTCTGGTGTAAGCAGCCAATATTTAGGGACTGTCCTCCTGGGTGTGTAGGAGGGGGAAGAGTGGGAGAGCTGAGTGTTTGACAGTGTCGTCTTTCAACAGTGTGCAGTGCCCCGATTTCGAAGAGTTTCCAAGTAACGTTTGTCTTTGCTGCTGTGTCTCAGGCTGGAGGAATGTGTGTTTGTGTGTTGATGTGCGTGGAACTTACTTGAGGTTTGCCTTTTTGGGTAACTTTATCTGAAATGTAGCACTGATTTTATTATGTAAGGTAGATTTCCTCTAAGGAGAGCAGAAATAAGTATTATCTGCTCCTCCTGAGTGTTCTTGCAGTGGACCTGAAGAGTTTTGTTAACTAGAAGTATCTGTTAGGAAAAGGTATAAAACCACCAAAACCACCTCTAAGTCCTAATTAAGGATGAGAATTTATGCTGGTGAATGGTTTTCTTTGCTTTAGCAGGAGCACATAGCCTGGACACAAGAGAAGCTGCTGGAATGGTTTTGTCTTGTGCGTTTCTGATACGAGTAGACTGATGTAGAGACATATAAATATATTATTTACTGTATCAGGGAGCTACAGCTTTTTTTCTTCTTCTGAGCTGTCTGTAGCTTGTTCCTGCTTGATCTCCCAAGCTCTCTCTGTACTGGCTTGCTCAGTATATCGAATCCTTTCTTCTCAGGCCCCTGGCTTCCTCTTCTGCATTTACAGTGCTCTCTGTTCTGGATCCTTCACCCAGAGGCTGGTGCTCTGTTTGTTGGCAGAAGATCTGTAAAAGGTTTTCAGAGCTCAGGTGCTTATTTGCCCCAGTGTTAGAGGCATTGGTCAATAGCTTCTCTTTCCTTGTTCTTCATTTTTAAGAAATTCTGGAATCCTAGTAACGATCTTTTTGTTAAAGCAAGGTATCAACTTTGAGATCAGTGCCTGGCTGCTGGATGTCTACAATACAGTGAGTGTGGAGCAAACTCATCCCCATTTGCTGAGCCTGTGGTGGTCTGAGGGTCAGTCTGTGTTGGGAGCTTCGTGCTTTTGCTGAGCGAACACTGAACCCCTGTAGAATGAAGTTCCTAAGAGGCTTCAGTTCCAGCCTCTCCTGTTCCCAGGTTTGAGTGGGTGGCAATAACCCTGAGTACCCATAGTGTGGCAGTAGAGCTGTGCCTGAAAAACTGTCCATGAGTAGCTCTGACTGCCTTCAGCAAAAAAAAAAGAGAAAAAGCCCTTCTTGCATCTTACCAACTGTCCTGTACCCCAGTAATATTCTAAAAATGGCACATGGGTGTGCTTTCTTCAGGTGCTGCTGTGTCCGAAGGCAGGTTGGTAGCTTTGGTTTGTGCCGAGGACCCACTGAGCCGTAGGGGAGATGTTTGCAATACCCTGAAGTTTACTGTGCTGGGAGAGAGGAAGGGGTTGGTGTTTTCCCCTTTTAGTTTTAAGGGTGCAGGAATGACCTGGCAGTGTTTTTAAGGTTTGTGTAGGGCACTGAATTTATCTTTGGCTGCAAGCTGTTTGTGATCCATTTGTCACCTCTTGGAAATATTTGGGGGGGGGAGAGAGAATGGCTCTGAAATTGTATTTCTTGTCTGTCAGAGCAGGTGGAAACAGGAGAAGTTGTCCTCTCTATTCCTGTTGGGGTAATTAGCCTGTGCATCAGCACTATGAAGTGTTTGGGGTAGGTATTGGTCAGATGTGTGTGTATGTACACATACAATTCCTTTTGAAGGCCTCTGATAGAGGTGGAGGTACCTTTACACACTGTGTTTACTGGTCAGTATCTTGTTTTGGACTGGCGTAGGGAAAGATGCACCAGCTTGAAACATGGTCTGATCAATTTAAACCCACTGTGGAGTTCTTTGATGGAAAATAGTTCTTGGCAGACTCTTCCTCTAAAGAGTGGAGGAGCGGGAAGCTTATTTATGGATTTTGATGTGTGTGTGTATTTATGTTGTAAATCATCCTTTTATTTTGTTCTGTTGTCTTAAATCTCTGCGGGATGAAGAGTGATTCAGGGGCACTTGCTTTGCCAGGGAAGGAACTTCTGTGTGAAATACTTAGTTATTTGAGGGTGGTTTTTTTTAAGGGGTAAGAGTGGGAGATGTTCATTCTTTGAAGGGGATGGATTTTTGTAGGAGGGCTGGAAGTGAATAGTCACCACCGTGATTACATTTGATTGTGGCATATGATGAAACAACAGTATTTTATGGCAACAGCTGAGCATATTGTTTTGATCTGAGTCCTAGTCAATGCTGGAGCCACGGGGATATCGGTGCTGAATGGAATGAATGATTCCCTTGTTCTCATTCATGTCTTGCTGTTGTGTTCCTGTTTATGGAAACCAGTTGGAAGGTGCAGATGTTTAGAGGGCATGGCTCTTTCTCTTGGGATCAGGCTGGGTTTCTTAGTCCTTGGAGAGGTTGGGAGCACGGAAGGTGTCGTTTTGCTGTACTTGCCTCCTTGCCCTTGTGCTGGGAGAGATGTCAGCTACTCCATAGGTGTTCAGCAGTGCACAGTGGGCTGATCACAGAGGTGATCCTTGAGTGGATGGGAATAGTCCCCCATCTTTCTCTCAGTGTACCTCTGTGTGAACTGGGCCACCCTGTGGCCCTCAGGTTTGTCTGGGTCGTGGTGGATGTGCCTCTCCACAGCCACGCACACGCCTTTGAGTGAAGAACAACTGAGTGCAGTGTGCTTTCCTCCACAGATGTGCCCAAAATGATGGGAGGGGAAAAGGAGCCATTGCTGGGAAGACTGCACTTCAAGCCTTGGGTATTTGGGTCCCAGTTTATGCTGTGGCACTGTAGGCAAGCAGTTTCACCTTTTCTCTTCTCATTCTTTGTGTTGAGTTCATCTTTTGGGGTACAGGAGGCTTTCCCTTGCTCGTTGCCAGTCTGATGTTTATTTTTGTCACGGCCTCTTAATGCTGCTGAAGAACATCTAAGCTCAGGCTCTCCTTGCTGCTGAGCTCAGTCTCTGTCATGTCAGATACCTCCCTTGGACACTCTGATGGTTCCTGGTTGAGCCAGCCTGCAGGGGTACAGAGGTGATGTCTGCTCCTCGGAGCCTCGATGGCTGCCTTCCAGTTGTCTGGGAGTTTCCGTCAGAAGAAGGCGCTTGTCAAAATGGGTGCAGGGAACATGATCCAAGCAATCTGCCATAGATCCCAGTGGATTTGCTTTCTGCCTGAGTGGTTTAGGTTTCATGTGTAGTTGAGCTGTTGAGCAGGTGATCACATATAGTATTCCTGCATGAAGAATACGTTTTCCTCTGCAGAAGAGACTTCCAGGGACAAGTGAAGAGTAATCCTTTCCTCCCCACATGCAGTTTGGTGTCAACCACTTCCACCTGTGCTCCAGGGATTTGCAACTGCTGGATTACTGAGTGGTGCTTGCTGCCTTGCTGTGGTTCCTAAGAGGCCAATGGTTTGAAATGCCAAATTTCACAGCTGTGCTTATGTTCCTGCTGCTGTCCTCCCCAGCTCGTGCTCAAATTTGGCGTGGATATTGACCAGAGGAAGCTGTTAGGATAATGTTGAGGGTCAGACAGGTTTGGGGAAGCGCAGACAGCCTGATGTCCATAACATTGACTATGTAACGTCCAGCCATAGTGATAAAGACCTCATGGAGAGTGGGCTGAAGGGTCTTATCTCTGTACTGCTTCCATTGCATACAGCTAAGCCCTGAGCCAGCTTTAAATAGTGAGGCCCTTTTAGGGACAGAGAAGGTGTGTAATTTTCTGGCTAGACCAGCACTGGATTTGGACTTGATTCTTTTGTTAGGACTGTGCAGCTCATCTTTGGACCTCTCCCTTAAGAGGCATATTGTATAGGTATGGTTGGTGTAAAGAGCTTGGGGAAAAAGCTACAATAGATACGTTTGTGCCCATAGTGTTGAAAGAGAAGTCTTACTCCATTTTTATCCCGAGATACAGGGCAGGAGTGATTTTTTCATAGGCTTTAGTGAAGTTACAACAAAGCTATGTTTAGCTGAGTGGGTTTTAAATTATGCTTCTTCACTATCCTCCATGTTTCTGGGCATTGGAAAGTTCAGAAATACCATGAATTAATGTTTTGCCCAGCAAAGAATAGCAAAGTGGAATGGAAGGGGAAAGATGGGGCTTTAAAGGCCTGTAAAAAAGTAATGGTTAAATTAAGTAACAAAGGTTCTGTACTGCCTGAATTGGTAAGTCCAGCATTGAGTTGTCTGTTTGACACGTGCAGCAGCCAAAAATGTCAGAGGTAGCTTGATCACATGGTCAGCTCTGATATCCAAACACAGCCTGTGTGTTTGCAGGTAAGTGGTGGAAAGGTTCACAGCATTGGGCTTTAAAGGGACCTACAGACAGGTAAGTCTGGTGCTCCATCCAGGAAGACTGGCTGTTGGAACAGAGATGACTTTCAGTCCTGGGTGTTAGCTGGGGATTTATCGTCTAGTGTAGTATTTAATGAAGTCTGTATATTGTTAATTATTTTTAAGGGAAACATTTATTGAGAACTTTAATACATGCACTTGTCACCAAGACTTTCCAATGCTGTAAGGCCAGTGAGCCTGTGTGCTGTTGCACAGTAACTTTCCAGGGTAGAGGCAAAGAAGGAATTGAAGGACTTCCCTAATCAAGGATTCTTGACCTATATCTATGATAAATCTGGAGTACTGGGGCTTGTAGATGTGGTTGGGAAGACACTGCTGTTGCCTGCTCAATATCTTTTGTGAGTGCCAGGCTGCAGCAGCCACGTGTGAGTCCTCTTCCATGTTGTTATCATGCCATGGTCCTTTAGAAGAGTGATGTTCCTATGTTCTGCTTTGGTTCTTCCCTGTTCCAAGGGCAGAGAGGGATCTGTCTGACCTGGGGTTGCCCTCACTACTCGAGGAGCTGCCCCGTGGATGGAGAGGTGTTACTGGGTGATTTGCACAAGGTCATCTGGGGGATTTGTGGCAGAGCTGCAAACCTGTCAGTCTCAGACTTAAACACAAAATAGCTTTTCCTTTTTGGTTCTTAGTTCCCTGCAAAGGAGTGTGAAGCTGCTGGTTGGGAGGTGCTCTCGGTGCAACTGTGAGGCTATTTGAGGCCTCCAGTGGGGTGTGAGTGCCTCTTTGAGAAGTAAGTGCTTGTGTTGCTGTCAGAGGAATCAAGACACAGAAATTAAAAAGAAAAGATAGTAGCACCCACATTTTTGGTGTTTATACAGTGTTTCTGGAGGATGAAGTACAGTGCAATTATGGAAATGGATGTACTTTGCTTGCAATAAACATGATGCAGTGCAGTAATCTCCAAAATATATGTGCTCCTGCCATGCTGTGCAGTGGCAGGCAGATCTGATAGTGGGGAATGTGTAATTGGGAAAATCCCATTGATTAAAGAAATCAAATTAACTCTGTTTTAGTCTCTTTGCTGCTGCTGTGGACACAGCCAGAATGGAGACAGTATGCTGCAGGGAGCTTCAGTGTGGTTTTTATAACTCCCTTACATGGAAGTGGGGAAGAATTATTCCCACCTTTTCAATGTGATTTCACATTGAGCAGTGTGTGGTGTGTTTTTTCTTCCTGGTGTCAGGTTCATTCCTTGATTCAGGCCCTTTCAGTAATTTCATCACCTCACAAGGTACCAGCATCACCACTCTTGTAACGAACCGCCTGGTTTTTATGTGCGTACCACTGTTGTCTGCTGGATGGAAAGAGAACTGGGGGCTGTCAGAGTCCTGCTGGTGCTAGTAATTTGTGAGAGGTCAAAATAATGATGGAGTTGGGATTCCTGATGATCTGTGACTTTAACTGGAAGAGGAGAAGGGTCTCGGAGCTGTGAGCCCCGTAACAGCTGTGGTTGCCAGGGAGATGTCTGATAGGGGAGTAATTACCAAAAAAAATCCTTCCCCATCACTGACTGCAAAAATCTCCTTGGAAGTGAACTGATGGCCTGGGTTTGGGGGAAGCAGGTATTGAGAAGAGTGAGGGAGGGCAAGCATAGCTTGAAGAAATGCCTTTATTAGTGTTTCTGGTACTGAATCCTCAGCAGCTTCATGAGCAGTGGTCCTTATGTGTCTGCTGTGGTGTGAACGTGCTGTTGGAGGCAGCCCTTGCCTGGAAAAGTGTGCAATCCCAACTGCCAACGAGTATTGGATGTGATTCTTGAGAGTAGGAGGATTGCAAAGGTGAGTGTGGAGACCACAACACAGGGGCTTTCTGCCTGCGCTGCTGGAAGCTGAGTTTGTCCAAGGACAGTATATGAGGAAGGCAACCAGTGTCACCAGAAAATACCTTTACACTTGTACGTAGAGCCAGATGCAAAAGGCTTGCCCGAAGTCATGCAGCAGAGCTAGAATGGACTAAAGGTCTTCTCCCTCCTGTGGGGGTTTGCTGCTGAACATGGCACACATGTGCCATGCTCTTGCTTCTGCAAGAGAGTTGTTTCTGAAATGCTTTCTCTGCAGATGAGATCTGAGCTGTATCTGTGCTGGTGGATGTGAAGGCATTTTACAGTAGTTACACTGAAAAAGAACAATTTCTCAGTCCATTTATCAAAATGTCTGCAGCTCCCATTTCAGGGCAGATAAAACAACAATGAATATCAAATAAAGGTGTCTTTATCCAGAACACTTTAAAACAAAAGAAAGAGAAGATAGTTTTTTCTGGCCTCTCACTTGCTTTAGCTCTCTGAAATGTGAAGTCCATTCTGTCTTGATGAAATGCCTTTATTTGGGTTTTGTCCACCTGCTTGGTGCCCCCCACATTTTATTCAGTGTAAAGAATGTGGCTGCTTCTGTGTTTTAGTGGGATGTAGAGCAACAGGCAGGTTTCTGAGACCATGGTCACAGACTGATGCTCCTGGCCCTGCCAGTGCCCAGAGCCACTTATATGAGAAGGTGCAAGAAGCATCGAAGTAGATGAGAAAGATGAGTTCATTGCAGCTAGAGAATTAACTACAACTGAGGATTTTCTGGTTCAGTGCTCTCTTATATGCACACCCTCTTGACTTGCAGAAGTCATTAAAGCCCAGTTCTAGCTGTTTTCTGTGGCTGTTAGCACTTAGAAATCCTTGAGGGTGTGAGCCTTACTCATTTTCTTTCACTTCCCCCTCTGTAAAATGGGGATAAGTAGAATTTGCAGAATCCTGAAATGATTTACAGATTTATTCTGCAGAGAGATCTTAGGATGTTTGTGAAAAGCTTTCAGCAGATACAAATTGCGCTGGGTTGATTAACTACACAAGTTTTATGCTCTTGGTTCTCTCCCTTGATTGCATGGAGTGAATTCAACCATTACATGTACAATTTGGGATTAATTGTGAATGACATTCTGAGGTGAAAGTCTTCAAGAAGTGAAGTATTCATGGTAAAAAAAAATGATCAGAAATATAATAAAATGCAGTTTTGTTCCAGCAAAAGGACTTGCACGGTTGCTCAGCTCCTTGTGCCGTTCGTGCTGTGTCACTTGCATTGTTTTTATGTGTTTATATCTACCTTTGTGCTTTTTATCAAAAGACACTGAGGGCAAGGAGGCCTGGGTTTTCCAGAGAAGTGGTGGCTGCCCTATCCCTGGGGCAGGGATAAAAGCCAGGCTGGAAGGGGCTTTGAGCCTCCTGATCCAGTGGAAGGTGTGGAATCTATGGCAGGGGGGTGGAACTGGATGGACTTCGAGGTTCCTTCCCACCCAAACCATTCTGTGATTTCTGTGACTGCAGTGTGGCTTTCAAAAGCTTTGTACTCTGATGTAGGTGGGAAGGCGGGAGACGGACTTGCAGCACGTGAAGAATTTGCCAGAAGCATCAGAGAATTGGACACTGCTCTTTAGCATAAGTAGGGTATTGGCATAAAGGATTGTCTGGAACTTCAGATTTTATACTGCCACAGACTCTTTGGCTTTGAAGGAGTTGCTTAAATTGTGTGAGCTTTAGCTTCTTGTCTATAGAGTGGAAAAATAGTGGTATCTCATGTATTATAAAGATGAATGTCTCAAGGATGGCAGAGATCAAATAGAGAACTTGTTTCCCAATGATGGTGCCTCTTATTTATCAGCAGTTTAGCCATTTTTTTTAAGCTAAACTAGTGAAAGATGAGTTTGAAATGCTTTTTCTTCATGTCCCAGCTGGCTTTTTATTCATGGAGAGTTTGAAGAAATTGACTCTGCTGTAATCTTCCACCTTCCCATCTATATTGGAGCACATGATGCTTTTAAAAGCTGTGACTGTGCTGCAGTCATAGAGATCATAGAATAGTTTGGGTTGGAAGGGACTTTGAAGATGATCTAGTTCCAACTGGGAATGATGTAAGTGATTACACAGCAGCAGATGTTATTGCTTTCCCCTTGCTCTGCTTTTGGTCCTTGTGTCGTGTGTATTCCTGAACTCTAAATCTCATCATGCCTGAGGACTCTCACCACTCCCACCTGGAAAGAGCAGCCCAGGCTGGCAGTGTAAGCACCTTGCAGAAAAGCTGCTCTTGCAGTTTGCAAATGTAAGGATGCACTGGGTCTCATTCCATTCCCCAGTCCTGCCTCCTCCATGTGTTTGTAACTCCATTATCAGCAGAATTCTCCCCTTCTCTTGTCGCTGCAGGGCAGAGGAGGATCTGACCCTGTTAAGATGCTTGATCTGACGCTGGTGAGCAGTTAAAGCAAAGGTGGAGGTACACAGAATGGAATCTCAGTTCTTCTGTAACAAAGGCACAATTTAATGTTCCTTTGCTGTTTGATACACTGAATAATGTCAAGAAGAATCTGTTTTCTCCCAGAAAGGAAATCTCCTTCTCAGAAGGATAATGAAGCCTGGTGCTGTTCCTAAGCCAATGCCATTTTTAAGGCTGCTGCTTGCCGCATGCAGCATATTGTTTATGTTCCTCTATTGTTGTTTTGTCTCCATTAGGGAAAGGTTAGGCACCAATTGTGGACACTGGACATCTGTCAGCAACCATCCTGGGATGTTTTCATTAAAGTTAAGCACCGCTTGGAGAAGCACTTGGTCTGTTAACATTAAAATAATGTCCACCCACTGCAATAATAAGCAGTTGAAGGATAGGGAATTTGTCCCTGACCGTGTTGGGGGGGTTTATCTGGTGCTGGATTTAACTCTCAGCCTCTGAAAGTGGGAGTCTTGGAGGGATTGAAGAGGGATGATGTGTCCTTTGCGTGGTTTCTCTTTTAGCGGGCTCTAGTTCCCTTTCCATGGGCTGTGGTGCGATGTTGTGCTAATCACTTGGCTCTTCAAAGGATGGCAGAACAGCTGTGTTGGAATTTCTGTACTTTGGTAAGGAGTTTTGTTGAAAATGAAACTTTAACAGACCCTGTCAGGTGCTCACGTGCTGAGGAAGTGCGTGTGGAATGGTCTTCATGCTGTGATTAGTAAATTACTTAATGCCCGGAGATAAAGCACAAGGAAAGTCAAGTTCTTGGGTCTTGATTGTCAAGACAGACTACGTAGTGCCTTGGCCTGCGTCTCTGGTAGATGGAGGTGTTGTCTTCCAGTTGGGCATAGGGTGCTGGTTTCTTTACTTTGGTAAGGTTTAAGATGGGAGATGACCCTGCAGGGCCCGTGCTGTTATCACCTCTTCTCAACAGCTGGAGTGGTTCTGAGAGAAAGGAGTCCTCTTATTGGTTTGGGGGCATTTGAAGTGCTCCAGAAAATGTTTTATGGGAGGGTCTGTTGTGCCCTGGCTAAGTGCTGTGACAGTCTTAAATTAGAGAACCAATTATCACCTCTTTTGCCTGGGCATCTAACACAGAGCTGTTTTGGAGTTTTCCATTCTTCTCCTTGAGTGCAGATAGCAAATGAGACTTTTTACAAAAAATACCCAATTTGAACCTACAAGTTGATTCAATTCACTCCTTGTTAACTCTTTGATTGAGAGCTATGTAGATGGAAGAAGAAAGGTATTGATCTGCATTTGGGATTGAAAACTGCGATTAAATGGAATATGTCTAAGGGTGAAAATGGGGTTTTAAATGAATAGAGGAGGTGAAAGAAAAATAAAATAGTACAATATAATGTTAATGGCAGTGGAAATAAGTTCTGAGTTTCTTTGTTAGTTATCCATACACAGAGGTTAGGGGTTACAGAAATTGCATGGAAATGGCTTGAACTTTGCATACTCATAGATTGATCCTCTGCAGCTGGTGGGAATGATTGTGTACAAGTTGTAGCAGATTGGGACTTGTCAGGAGAATTTTTCTAAAGTGGATCAGAACAGGATAAAACTGAATCTGCTTTTGTAGTTTTCAGAGCATCCATAAGTTGTCAAGATGAGGTTAGGTTAGAGGGCCATTTATTGTTAAAACCGTGTAGGTTTCAGTGAAGAATTCAGTTTTTCTTGTTGTATGCACAAAATTCACATGTAAAGGGACTGAAAATTTCAATACAATTGAAATATTTCACTTTTGTAAGGGCCATCTGCTAGAAACCTGTAGTTATTTCTTGTTTAGGGCACGTGGCTGTCTTTCTCTTTTTTGTCTCATTAAGTGAAGTGAACTGTTAACTTTTCTCTGTACTGTCAACTTGTGATGACTTTCATTGATTGCTCAAGGTGACAAGCAGGCATTGGGTAATAAATATCAAGTGTGCAATACATAAGAAGTGAATGTGAAAGAGCTGTTAACGGAATCAAGTCAAAATTGGATTTATATCCTAACAAAATTTCCTGGGAGAAATTGCCTTCTCTTTGCCTCTTTTTGTAATTCAAATATAATACAAGTGGAAGCTGTTATAATACAGACGCCTGGCAGTGTTTTGTTGGAAGATCTCAGAGCACTTGTAAACACACAATGTGTTTCTCGATAGAGAGCGTGGGGAAATGAGAATGGTGGTGGAAGAGTGAAGAGCTTTTAAGAAGTGGAGTCTTTGCCTGCTCAGGATGTTTGATTTTGATGTATCTGAAGGGATGAGGTTCTGGTCACAGCTGGTTTGCTGTTATGGCTTTAGCTGAACAAGTCAAGTCAGTTCTTCTGTATCGTCTTCTACAGAAATTCCGTCTCCATTCTGTTCGAGCCTGAAGTGCTAAAAGGGTTGGTGCCCCCTTGCAGCTACCAAGAGTAGATTTGTGTAACTCCTGTGCTCTCCGTGTCATTATAAATGCATGAAAACATAATCAGATTATGCTATTGATGTTTAAAGATACAAGTTATGAACTGAAATGTGCTGGTGAAAGGAAAAATGCTTGCAATTCCCTCTGAGCTTCAGGCAGGCTGATTTCTAAAGCAGAATCTATATCTGCTGTGTTATTCTCTTTAAACTGTCAGTTCTCCATGACTGTAATGATGAAATTGTTCACATTGTGAGAATTTCAAGGACGGAGGTTTTCTAAATTGTTAGTGATATGAGATTTGTAGCTGGGTCAAAGATCCCTCTTGGAACAGATTCTGTTCTCTCTGGCCTTGAGGGAGTGTTGAACTTTACAGGTGGACACATGGCTTCATAACAAGTAATGGCAAATGAAATCACAGCTATTTAGTATTTTTAATGATGGAATGGGTTTGGTAATGGGGAGTAGACACCAAAAATGAGAATTTGTTATGAGGAAATCTTTAAATTAGAGTGTGGCTGTGTTTTCAGATGGATTTCACCTTGAACCTTGCTTCACCTTTCTTTTTCAAGATAGTCCCAACACCTGAGATGGAAATGAGTTTGTGTTTGAGCACAATGGAGAAGCCATTTAAATGCAAATATTCTTTTACTGGAAAAATAATTGAAACACAAATTGAAAAATTTGTTTTGGGGATAATAATTAGCACCTTATGAGACAGTAAAACTGCTGCTTTTGAGTGGGGTCTGTTTGCAGGGATTTATACAAATGCTTTCTATCAAATTAGCTTCTCTTTTCTGAGTTTTTGGTTGTGAGTTGAGCTGTTGGGTGAAACATCAAACTAGTTGGAGGCAGATGAAATTGGAGGTTCTCAAGATTCACTTATTTGGAATCACAGAGCAAAAACCTGTGCCTGCCCTGTGTCATTTTTATAGATATCTGGACTGGAGGTGGGGGAAAAAGAAATCATCTTTGGGTTCAGTGTTTACAGCTGCAGAGAGAAAATAAGAGTAAAAATTTAAGAAGCTTTTGAATAATCCTGAACATTTTCATTGAGTCTCAGACTCCTGGGGCAAGATTTGCCAGAATATTTAGATGCCTAAATAAGTGTGTACTTGCCCGGTGGGGTTTTATAAGAGGATATGTGAGCTGTAGAAGTCAGATGCATTTGTAAAGTCTACAAAGCATCTGCCTGCAGTTCTGAGGTTATAAAAAAAAGTTTTATAAACCCGGGCCCTCTTAAGTTCCTTTTCAGGAGAGACTTGTGGTGCTTATATGAACTCACTTTGGTTCTGTGAGGTCTTGTGCAAGGAGTTACCCAATCTTTGACACCTTGTCCTGAGTCCAGGGTTGAATCGACGCCTCTCAAGTTCAAGCTTAGTGCCTTAATGGTCTGTTAAACCATGTATTTTTAGGCTAACTCTGTGAAGGAAAGTAGCAGGAAAACCCAGTGAGGCCGTTAGTCACGAGAGACAGCATGGGAAGAATATGCATTAATTGGTTAATGCTTGTGAAGTACTCGAAAGATGGAAATGGCTATATAAGTGCTTGGTATTATTATTATGCTGACAATGGCTGTGGTGAGTTGTGGCACTCAGGGAGCAGTCAAAATTAAGAGACCATTCTAAAAGAGAAAGTTTTGAAGGGAGAAAATTATATCTCTGGAGAAGAGGCCATTCTGACTGAATATTGGGATAACTTCTCCGAGCCGAGCAAGTGATTCCAAGTAATGGATGGTCTGCACAGAATTCCTGGTTTCATCAGAAATTAAGCATCTGTGAACTTCTGTGGATAGTTCCTGTTCTTCAGGTGGTTGATGAGTGTCTGCTTGTGAAGGGTGGAATTGTTGGAAGCGTCAGGAAACCCAGTTGTTTTTGCTTGCTTGAGGTGTGCAGGTCGCATGGCATTTGGCTTGAGACTTCACTTGTGAAATCCAGTTGCATTAAGAGCAGTCAGTAGCCCTGGATTATGAATCACAAAAGGTTTAGTGTGTGTGTAGACAACTCTGCTGGATTTTCCAGCAGCAAAGGGAGAGTTGGTAAGGTTTTGTAAGGCACTGAGGAACCTTCACTGGAATGACTGGAGTGGTGTGATGTCCTCTGCACAGGAGGAATTAAAACTGGGGTGGGTTGAGAGTTGCAAGGGTATCTGATTATTCTCTATAAATAAATCACAGGGTCATAGTATAGAATTATGGATTTGGGTTGGAAGGGACCTTAAGGCACATCCAGTCCCACCCCCCTGCCATGGGCAGGGACACCTCCCACTGGATCAGGGGGCTCAAAGCCCCATCCAGCCTGGCCTTGAACACCTCCAGGGATGGGGCAGCCACCACTGCTCTGGGCAACCCCAGAGGGCCTCTCCACTCTCATTGTAAAGAATTTCTTCCTAATACATCAAGGCCAGGTAAAAACAAAACAGGGAAGAAGGACTGTTTAACAGAATGTTATGCTTAAAACAAATGGGCAAAACCAGGTTGTGAATTAATTTTAGGTTGGAAATTAGAATAATGTTGATAATCATCAAAAGCAGTGAGGCTCTAATGCAAATCTTCCAGTGTGAAGTACAGAACAGAAAAACTAACATATTTATAAATGGGATTATGCGGTGCGATTGCCAAGCCTGGAAAGAGACAGTGTGTAATAATTAAGTTCTTTAACTTTTTACATCTCTGTGTGTATATACACATGAATACACATCCATATGTGTGCTTTAGAGTCCAATTTCTAGTCACTTGCTGTATCTCTGTTTTTCTAACTGGTGACTGTAGTAGTGATTATGGAAAACAACTGTGAGACTGGAGCTGGTGAGGGTCAATCAGGATTTTCTTTGCTGGAGACTTTGAGCCCAGGCCCAGCTGCTGACTAGAGTATTTAAGGCTCTGCCAACCTAGAAGCTGGACTTCAATATTTGCCTTCAGTGGCTGTTTCAACATCTTGCCTGAACTGTAATTCTTGTCTGAAAGTCTCATGTGTCCTCTGTTAGACTGGAAGCAGAGTGAGGCCGTATTGCGTGGTGATGCCATGAATCATCATCTTCCTCACACAAGCATTCTTCTCATTCCAGAGGTGTTACAAGGCTAAACTGTACTTTTAAGTGGATTTGGCTGATGTACTCTGCAATATTCTGGTTAAGATCTGTTTCAGGTGAGTGACGAGCAGCCTGTTAGACCAAGGCAGACTGTGTTACTAACTGATAATTTCTACAAATGCTTGTTCATTTGTCTGCTCGTGTTATTAATGACTCATCATAGCTCTGACCTTTACTCTGAGTCTTCAATTATTGCTGTTTAAGAAGCATCTTGTACTTCTAGTCCTGGAGGTGGCTAATACTGTCTGTCATCTAGATAAAATACTTGATTTGAAGCAGATGGATGAGTGTCTTTGTTCTATGTCTGGTCTTGAAGAGGCCACATCCTGTGTCCTGGAGATATGTGGTAACACCCACAGCCTCTGGCTTGGCTTAAAACATTACTTTTGGGCTGACCTTTTTAGAACCCTGTTGCTAAGAAGCCCTGGGGCAAAATTCAGGTCCCAGTTGTTTATACGAGGTTTATTGCTTAAGAATGCTTGAAGTGATCTTAGGAGGCCTTTGCTCTTGTGCCTCCTGCCTCTTCCCAGCCACTTTCTTTGGCTCCCTGCACTGCCCAGCATTCAGCAGAAAGCCCCAAACAATTGATGTTGCTGAATCCCCAAGGCAGGAATGTTGTGAAGGAAGGAAAAGCAATGAATTGTGGCTCTTAGTGCAGCCGCACAGGAGAAAGCTGTTTATCTGCTGTATTGCCAAACTCTTAACTGCTTGTTTAGCATTCAGAGAAATTTCTCTGTGTGTATATAAAATCAAGGTGGCTTGTTTTTCTCCCCTTTCTTTTTTTGTCAAGGCTGCCCTGTAATGAAGCTGTTGCATGTGTGCCTTTGCTTAGCAACTGTGCCTAGCAACATCATGGCATCGCAGCGAGCCCAGCGCTGGGGACGGAGCCACTGGCTGTCAGGGAGCTGGTTAGAATGGTAATTTGTGATGAAAGATACTGGAGCCTTTTTACATCAGGCTTGCAAAGCCCCGTTCTAATTTCTTGACCTTCAGACTTCCTTGAATACCTGCAGATAGCTTTCTGCTGCTGCCCTGAAGAAAATCAGCCAGGCTGGGAATTGCCTGGTGGCCGAACCTTTGTACGGTCTGTGAGGCTTTGAAACCTGTTTCATCAGTCTCTCAGCCAAGTCACATCACCTTGCACTTGGGGTGGGATGAATGACGTGCATGGGAATAGTTCCTATGACACAGGCAATGCACTGTAATTTGAGCTGGAGCTGTAACACCCTTCTGCTGTAAAAGAGGGGCAAGACCTAAAATACCTAACACAGAATCATAGAACGGTTTGGGTTGGAAGGGACCTTAAAGCCCATCCAGTCCCAACCCTCCTGCCGTGGGGCATCTCCCACTGGATCATCTCCCACAGATCAAAGCCCCATCCAGCCTGGCCTTGAACACCTCCAGGGATGAGGCATTTTCATTCTAACAACCTGATGATGTTTATTCTGTGGGACTGAGTGGGAAGAAGTGGATCTTATCCTTGAGTTTCTGACTCTTGATTTCAAACAAGCAGGGGAGAGATGCTTGTGTGACCCGTCTTCCCTGGAAGCTACACTGACAAAGCTCAGCTTAGATCAGGGTCAGCTGTGCTGTGTATTTGGCCTTGCTGACAAGATTCTTGTGCTTTGTTCATCCTTAAAAGATTCAGGGCTTTCCTTCTTTCTGTATACATTCAATAAACACCTCTTTCTTGACTAAACATGATCTCTGTAGGTCAGAAGGGCATGGAAACAATCTCCTCTTGTGATCCAACCAGAGCAGGCAGAGCCTCTTTTGTGCTGCTCTCTGCATGTGTGTTTTGGGAGCCTTCCCAGTGAAGCAATTGGTGTAGTCTGTGCTTGTCTCTCCAGTGAGCTACCTTAAGTTAGTGTAAAGAAAATGCAGTATTTAAGGTTGCTGTGTCCTGATGAACACATGCTTCTTTAATATAACTGCTTATATAAAAAAGAGGGTGTTACCAGGGATTTTCTAGGTGCTTATTAAAATAATTCCAAAGTAATATTTTAATATCTTCTCTCATTAGTCCATAAGCCCTCATGCTTCCCCTTTTAAGAGCAAAGTAGGATCTCCTTCCCTCAGTATGTGCAAGTCTGAACACTCCTCAACACTTGTCCTGTTTTGTACCTCACTTTGATTATGTTTAAATTGTAAGCTTTACAGATGGTTAAGTGGGATATAAATCTGCAGGAGTGACTGAGAAGGATGCACTGTGCACCTGGGGAAAGCCAGCTTGCTGTTGGAATGTCTCTTCGATAACAGACACTCCTGTTGGGTTGTCTTGTTCACTGTTGAACAGCTCAGGTTCTTAGAGCTGCGCTGCAGGTGGTGCAGTTGTCTCCCCTCTGACAGCAACCTTTATGTTAATTAAAAAAAAAATAACCTGATGAGGGTCTCAAAGACTGCAGTTCCTTCAGTTTCCATGTCGTTCCAGGGCAGAGATGGAGCAGCCTGGTCAGGACTGCGTGCCATGCTCCTCTCCCTGGGTTAAAGATGGAGGGCTCCAGCCCTGAGGGAAGATCCAGCAGCCACTGCTCTGACCACTTGGGTGGTTTCTAGCTTAACCAAATGAATTACTGCTTTCCAGCAGCTGAAGTCTGGCCTCTCAACATGTCAGGGGACTGCAGTGCAGCTGCAAGACAGAACATATGTGCAGTGTCATGTTCTTGTGATTTCAAATCCTGTCCTGTAACAGCTTCTGATGTACCTGAAATTGAATGTTTCCTTTTTTCTCTGCAGTGTGTCAGAACTCCTTTGACCTTGCTGTTGGAAGCGTGTGCCCTTTCAAGGTTCAAGCATGAAATATAAAACCAAAGTATAATAAAGCAGAGAAGACTTTGTTCAAAGGGGGAGGTTGTGTGGTGTGGAGGAGGGAGCACACCAGTGAGGTGACAGTTGGCATCCCAGCCATGTGGATGAGGCAGCATTTGGCTTGGGCTTTGCTGTGACACTGCTCAGTTTTTTACTTTATTCTTTAGGACAGATATGGAGCAGCTGGGCAGAGTCCAGAACCTGCTGGGGGTTCAGAAACATCATTGAAGATGGAAGCACTGAACAGGTTGGGTTCACCTATTTTACAAGTGTTTTCCAGCATTAGGTGCCTTTATGTAGATGCTGATTGCATTTCTAGAGGATTTAAAAGAAACAGGAGGCTGTTTTCCTTTCTTGCCTTTCACAGATGCCCATAGGCTTTATGAGCTGCAGGTTGAAAGCCCCCTGTCTGAGGAGGAGATGGCTGGGGAGAATAAATTGTTCTTTGAGTCCAGTGTAGGTAGGAGAAAGTGTTGTGGTCTGAAATAACAAGAGGATAAATCTGGGCCAGTCATTAAGGAAACTGAGAGCTACGATGCTTTTGTTCATTTATTTCCTAATCTGAAATGTCTGAGGTGCTGTTTCTAAGACAGGTTGGAGATGTTACGTGATTGCAGAGCAGCGTGGCGATGCGGGAGGATGGTTTCCTCTTCTGTGCAAGGGTTTGTAGTTTCCAGCTGTAAGTGGCTTGGTTGGAGCTTTTGCTGGGGAACTTCAAGATCAGCAGTGTGACTGGAAATCCCAAACACGTACAGGGAATTTGCATTGTAACTAAATATGTGATTACAGCATCTTCGCTCCATCTTCCTTCTTCCTCTCTTTCTGCTTGGGAAGCCCTTAGGATTGAGTTGTTATGCGAATGCTGGAACAATGCCTAAGTGTAACAGATCTCTGCAATAACAGCCTGGGCAGCACTGAAAGGGATGGAAGGTGATGACAGAGTGAGAGTGAAAGACTGTTGGAAGGGAAGTAATGTCTCTCTCCAGAGAACTGGAGGTGACTAAGTTGGTTTAAGGAATGATGTGTTTGACTTGTGCTATCATGCCATCCTGCTGAAAACTCACAGACTGCTTTTGATTTGAGGTGGATGCTGTAATTCTTTCTGGACTTGGCAGCAGTGGCATGAGCTGGATTCAGATAAAATGCTTGTTCTTTGCCCTTGCATTCTTCAGTTTTTCACTCCATGCATTCAGAGAGAGAAAGGCACTGGCCATCCGAGAGGTAAATCATCCCCTTGATGGTGATGTGCTTGGAGCCACTGACTTTTGATTAAAAGTTATAGTTAATGGAAAGTCTCTACATTATTTATTACCCAGAAGGCTTTGATGTAAGGCTGTAGGTTAAGTTAAAACTATGAAAAGGTGCATACTTAGGGAAACGAGGCTTAGATTTATGAAGTGTGAAGGTACTTTCCCTGTTTGTTCACTTAAATTGTGTGAACAAGGGAGTCAAAGCTTGGCTATGGATAAACTACTTAGTTTGTGATTGTCTGTAATGATTTATAACACTATTTTGTAAGGAAGCATAATTAGCTGCTGATAAATGATTCAAAACAGTAAACATGGGTAAAATGAACCTCTTCCCTAATTTAGAGTGCAGATCAAATGGTGTTTAAAAATAAGAGTGAGAGTTCTTAAAGATTACATGTTCAGTACAACAGTTTTCAGGGTTTTCCTTTTGGGGTTAAGGTTGTGGAAAGTCCTGTGTGAAGGAGCTGTCTGTGAATGTGTCGTAGCCCACCCTGGATCCCCTTGTTCTGAGGCCCCTTCAGAAAAGGCTTTGTGCCTCCCTCTAAGTGTTCAGCTGGGTCTGTTGGCCCTGTGATGTGGCATAGAATCGTGAAACCCTTTGGGTTGGAAGGGACATTTAGAGGTCATCTAGTCATTGCAGGGCATCTGTAACTTCATCAGGTTGCTCAGAGCCTCATCCAACCTGTTGTGTGGGTTGAATGCCTTTTGTGTGGCTTTATGCATGACATCCCACAAAGAAAGCTGGGGTGAACTGTCTCCATCCTCCAGCTCTGCCCTGCTCACCACAGCGCCCAGATGGGCTCTCAGAGGGTGCTAAAAACTGCTGAGAAGTGCTGTTTCCAAGTTGGGGTCTGCTGTCTCGGTTTGGAGAAATTTATGAAACGGTGATGAATGATTCTGGGCAGTTGATGTAGATAGAAAAAATGGAGAAGTTACTGATGTTTGAGTAGGATTTGGCCCTGGTATTTCAGGACAGGATGGAGTTTGTGTGTGTCTACAGGATATGGATTTCAGTTTTCTCAGGGAAAGGTTTTTATGTTCATCTGTTTCACTGAGTAGGCTAAAACAACATGAAATAGAAACATTTGTGCCTAAGTAACAATAACTGAAGGAAATGACAGCACCAAAACCTGCTGCATTCAGGAGAGACAGCCATGCATCACTGACAGCTGATATTGCTGACAGCGAGTCAGGGTGTGTGATTTGATATTTGTTCCTGTTGAGTTGTGTGGTGACCATACATCAGCGTTTGCTAAATTAGATTTCTGCTGAGAAGCGAAGTGCATCAACTTATCTTTTAGGAAGCACTTCAGAAATAAATTCCATTTCCCTCTCTCTAAAGTATTGCATTGTTAGATATTAATATGGAGTAAATCAATGTAGTTAAAACACTTCCTTGATTTACACCACCATGGAACCGGTCTGTGTAAGGAATTGGAAGTAGGCAGAAGATAATGTTCTGTACCCATTTCCTTGGCACTTGTAATATCAGACAGTGCCTTTGTTTACTATTTACAGCTTGGTGAGGATTTGTAGTGACAGAATTTGAATGTACAAGTTTATCTGAGTCTGTAGAGCAGCTGGAATTCCACCTCAAGTGATGAAACCCAGGGGCTGGGAAGGGTCAGCAGCTGAGGCAGTTCACTCCTGTGAGTCAGCATTGCTTATTTGATGGAAATATCAGAGGTCTCTTGCTGTGATTGTGCTGTAAGGATTGGGTCTTCTCTTCTGTCAAGGTGACCTGGTTGGTTTTGGTCAATGTGTGGTGGCCACCATGACTGCCAGTCATGAGACATGGAAACCAGTGAATGCTACCTACGGTTTATTCATTGAGGGTGAACTGGTTCTCCTCCAGAGGTCAACTGGTGGTGTTGAGTTAGAGAAGCCTCTGAAACTGGAATAAGTGGCATGGGAACACTCCTGTGCTTGTGTGGCCAACTTCAGACACACAGTGTAACCAAGCCTCCTGCACGCAGCTTCTACTGTCAAAGGAAGACGTGGGCTTTGAGCACAAGGACCTGCTTCCTGCCTTCCTCATGGCAAGGGGGATACCCAGCATGAAGCTGGAAGGATTTGCAGCTTCCCTGCTCAAGCAAGAGGCAGCCAGAACTGTTCTCAGCTGACAGTGGGTTTTGGTGTCCAGTCATGGTAAGTTTTCTGGTGTGTGGGTTAATTGGGTGTTATCAAATGCCGCCCACAGCCTGTGTTTGTTAGAAATGCAGCTCTTCCATGAGCATATTGCAAAGTAGATATTTCATTGTTTTTCCTTGTGCTCATGAGCCAGCAGTGGAGCTGATGGGATTGTTTTCATTTTTAGAGCAGTGGAGATTGCACAGAACAAGTATTGCAAGTGGAGACTGGTAAAGCTGGCTTTTAAGCTCTGTCGTTGAGGAAATAGTTGTGTGCCCGAATAAAGATACTTTTCTGCAAAACCTCAAGTCCTCCACTAGTGTGGGTTTCCTTGGGTTGTGTGTTTTTCCCTCTCCCTTAGACTGTGATCCCTTTGGAGAAGGGCTCTGCCCGCTGATCAGTGCCAAGGATGATAACGCTTTTGTCCTTGTCTGGAAACTTTATGTGCTACTGCAATAAAATTACACTGATGCATTCATTAAAAAGATAAACTCTCATAACAAACCACTTTCCAGAATTGCAAATAGCAGGTTGCATTGGCACAGTACAAGTCAGAATTAGCTCTGTTCTCAGACGGGTCCTCTCTGTCACAGAACAGGATGTGTGCCCACAAATGCATCTCCACTGATGAGTTTCAGGTTGGTGTTACGCCTTCAGAAAGTGTAAGTCCATGAATAATAGTATTGGGAGCTGGAATATCTACATCAATATTTACAGTGCTGCGCTGAGCCTTCTGGCAGGGAAGGTCTGATCCCTTAGCTTTGTGTGTTTACCTTTTGAATAGAGTGGCAAATTGAGAAGGTGGAATGGAGCCGTTCTGGAAGGAGTGTGATTCCTCTGACTCCTGGGCTGATGGTTCATCTACACAGGGTGTAAGGAAGGCGATCCCTGGGTGCACAGCTTGTCCTGTCCCTGTTGTCGTGACTTGTGGTGCCCTGGCAGAGCTGAGAACTATCCCTGCATATCCCTTGGAGCTGGGACAGGGGCAAGGATCCGTGTGGGAAGTTGCTGTGTTCCCAGTACTCGAATAAGGTGCATGGAGGTGTCTTGTGTCCAACTTCCGAGATGGGAAGAACTCTTCGGAAGTTTTGGAAGAGTGTTGTTCTCTATGAAATCTAAATCCACCATGAACTTCATAGACTGGCATTGTCCTTCCATACCTTTCTCTTTATTCATGCTCCTGGGCCAGAGGGATAAAGAGAATTGGTTTTGCAAGTCTTCAGAGGAGAAAAAGCTTTTCCTTGTCATGTGCTGGAGATTTTAGATAAGGTTTTGTCAGTCAAACCTGAGCTGAACTAACTCAAACCAAAAAGCAAATTGCAGAGGCTGGATAAACTCTCTTGGGCTTCCTGGATCTCTTTCCCATGCCTGCTGACTTTCTCCAACAGTGTCTGATGTAAATGAAGTTCCCTTATATTACGGTTGATGAAGAATAGATTGCTTTCCTGTTTGTCAGCTTTTGGAAAACTAATTTTTATTTGTAATAAGCAATTTTCTTTTAGCTATGTCCAAAGCACATCTTGGTCAAAGACATGAACTTGCAAATATTACAGAAGACCGATTTGATTTGTCATAAAACTGTGTCCTATTTTTCCATTTGTTTGGTTTTCATTACCTAGTTTTAAGATCATGTACACTTTTCTGGCCTTTGTTTTTTGCTTTAATCATTAATTATGCAAAGACAGCATGAATTCAATATTGATCTTAAAGCCTGTTGCCTTCCATATGACCTTGGAAGCGTTTGGAACGTGGTGTCACTGAAGTTGAATTTATTTCAGTCCACGCAGCATCTGTAGCTTTTACACAGGAGATGGAAAGATACAGCCTCTTTAATTTCCTGATTTCCTTAGATTGTTCTGATGACTTTTACTTATGATTAAATAAGGAATGTGTAGTAGACACTGATTCAGTAATCCCCTGTTGAGTGCTGGCTTGGTTGAAGAAAAGAGGATGTGATTGAATTAGAGATGTGAAGCTTATGGATCCTTGCAGTTTCCATATTATTAAACCAAACTGGGCCACATTTTGCCACTCTGTTCCCAGTCTTGTGCAGCCTTCTGACACCAAGCAGAGAGATCCTTTCAGTGAGCTCTCCAAATAAATGGAAGTGAAGTGATGGAGAGAGGTGGGTTTCACTCTTGTGTTATGTGTTAATGAAATGCTCCGAGAGGCAGATGCCAGGTGCTAGAGATGCAAAGTGCTTCTGTCTGCCCTTGGTAAGGAGGTGTTTGCCTGGCTCAGCCTCATTCCTGGTGGATTATGGGGCTGTCCTGACTATCATTGTTTTAATAATACTATATGAAAAGATTCCCTGGATAGTAAATGCGATTGACTGTTTTAGATTCATAAAGGTGTGAACTTTGCTTTTGCAGAGAGAGATTCCACTAAGCATTTTTGCACCAAAGTAGGTCAATCTAACGATAATTGGCTTTAATGAGCACTACTCTGTTGTTCACCTGTAGCTGGTTGGCTCAGCAGTGTGAATGCCATGGCTGCCTTTGAAAAAAGCAATGAGAATCAAAGCAATAATTTCTAATCTAATTCATTTCAACTTGAAAGCCTTGGTTATCGACACAGCAGGGGTAAACAATCCAGTAAGAAAAGCCAGGGCAGATGCAGGCAGCAGTGATCAGCAGCTCTGGTGCTGGCTATGGGATAAAGATGAAATTCTGCTTCTGGTCTCACAACAGTTGCCTTGCAAACTACCTGGAATTTAGCTCTGATGTGTAGGAATTAAGTTAAAACCAGTAGGAGTTTTACCTGTTTGTTTGGAGTGAATTTTTCTTTGTGCCTCAAAAGACATTTGAGTAAAGTAGCAGTGAAGAGGAAAACACCAAGGAGAATTTGTCACTCAGGCTGTTCCCGAAACACATTTATGTACCTGTTTCCCCAGAGAGAAGAAAATCTCATCTATCTAGAAATTGTACATTGTGGCAGTTGATCTTTATCTCTGGGATGGAGTATTCATGGGTACTGTTTTGGGGAAGAAGATGGATTTATGGCAGGTGTTAAGTATTTAGCTGGTGGGTACAGGGCTGAGCTTTTATTTTCAGATACAACTCTGCAGCAGCTCCTTGGGAATACTGATGGGAAGATGTTTGCTGTGTGTTGAGCCTGCAAGAGGAGGGGAAACCTTTCAGAAATGGGTGAGAGAACAGGGAAGGCTGGGTCTAGCCAACAGTTTCTCCCCTGTGTTCACCCATCAGGTCTGATGGGGGTTTGTAGCATTGCTGGGGATGCTGGTCTTGGCTCTGGACCACATTCTCAGCAGTGCTACAGTTCCCAGCTTGGGGTGCACAGCCCAGGGGCCAAGTGGGAATGTGCCTTTCCCTTACAGCAGTCTGAAGGGCCCTGGCTAAAACCCATCAGCTCTCCTCCTTGTGAGGAGGTAGTTTCAGGCTAGTGAGCAGCGTTTACCTGAAAGACTGTGGATGGGGAAAAAACTGCTATGGAAGCTGCAGAGATTTGGGGGTTTTTCTTTATTTTTTTCTTTCAAATAACTATTCAAGAATGTTTTGTTCATTAAAGCTTTTGCACTGTGCTCTGCTCTTTCTGCATTCAGTATCTGGCCATTTAGCCATTCAGTTTTCATGCAGTGCTGTCCAGACAGACTGTGGTGACTCAGTTCCTTGTGATGTATTGTGACCCTTAAAATTTTTGGCCTTTCTTGGGTGGTCTGTCTCCTTGTCTGCACAGTTGAGCCCTGATCTGCCTCTTATTTGAGGGTGACTAAGGGTGCAAGAGATGGTTTGCTTTGGCACTGTCGTTCTGCTCTGTCATTCCCTCCTACTTGAGGCACCCAGCAGGGCCAGGAGCTCTTGAAATGTGTTAAATCTCTAAAGGCACAGATGATGAAGAGTATGTCATGGGTAGTGACGTGTTGTTTACAGCTGGAGAGAGCAGTGCCCAAGGGATGGGGATCTGGAATCCGGACTCCTGCAGGGAGCGTAAAGATGCATCTTGAAATTTTACCTTTATTCATTCCCTGGGACCACAAACTGAAACACAATTCGGTGGGAAAAATCCTGTGTGAATTATTTTGTTGGTGAAGGTATTGAATGTAGATCTTACACCATTTGACCTGTACTTTTGTCTTTTTCTCTTGCCAGCCCAGAACTGCAGTCACGTTTTGCAGGGCCCAAACGGGACGATACAGAGTCCAGGCTTCCCCTATGGATATCCAAATTACGCAAACTGCACGTGGACAATCACTGCTGAGGAGCAGAACAGGATACAGCTTGTTTTCCAGTCCTTTGCATTAGAGGAAGACTTTGATGTATTATCTGTCTACGATGGACTCCCACAGCAGGGGAATCTGAGAACCAGGTACGGTGTTTATAAATGTGTTCCAGTTTCTGCCACTGGGGTTCAATCTAGGTTGAAGGTTGATGCTGCTTCCTGAGCAATTCTTCCCAGTTGTTTTGATCTCTTATCTCTGATAAGGTTTGAAATGTTTGTCGGAATGCCTGACAGTAATGATTTATCAAGAGTCATTTTAGACATCCAGCAAAGTTAATTAGAAAATGGAACAAGAGGAAAGCAGAGCTAATGTGCAGAGGAGCTTCCCTCAATCTACAAGAGATGCTCTGACCTGGAGGATGGGTAATGGGTTTCAGTTTATAGCTCTACCCAGTGCTTTACTGGTTGCACTTGGGTAATTCCTGAACTGGTGGTGGGACGGAGGTGATGTTCCCTTGTATCCGATTAAACTGTTGGGTTTTTAGGGGCGAGGAGTTGTTGAATTATTACTTCAGTTATTAGTTATCGAATTATTAGTTTAGTGTGAACACTCTCCATGAATTCATATCTCTGAGACTTTTGGGTACCAAAGTTAAATGAGAGGTTGACTTTGCAAAAGCAATGGATTGCTGTAATAGCAAATGTTACATAACGTGTCAAGCTTCGACATTCGAAGGAGTCGTGATCTCGGACCTCCAGATCAGAGGCACAGATGAAATCAGCTTGGTGGCTTGTGACGTGATTGCTGTTGTCTGATGTGGTGTCTGACACTAATATATTTTAAAAGTAATAGAAACAGTGGCAGAATGCAGTGTTAGAATCCCCAGTACGAACACTGTAGTTGTGGACAGTCCTTGAAGTTAATTTTACTTTGGACCACGTAAAGACAGATATTTGGCCTCAGTGTCTTGTCTAACCCAAGTGGAAAATCTGAGTTAAAGAAACATTGGTGAAAGTCAGTTTCTTATATAGATCATTTCAGTTATGCAAATAAATCATGTCTTCATCTTCCAATTGTGCTTGAGAACAGTCTTAATTATGGGAACTCATCATTTAATCAGAAGGTAGCACAGTGGTTTACTTGGGGTATTACATAAATGATGCCTCCATCTGGTATAAAATCCTTCTCAGGAATCTTTGTATGGTGAGCAGTCGATGCTACTCTTGCTCTGAGAAGCCCCCTGGCAAATTGCTCATCAGAGGTGCCAGATGCTTCTCTTTGCCTTCTGGATGTCAGTGGGAGGTTCTGCTGAAGGAGCAAAATCCATGAATGAATTCAGAAGGAGGGTCAAGGTGGAGTAAATTAGTGAGATGTTGGATGACTTGCGTCCAGGTATTGCTCTGAGCTACTTGTGTGTATGTGAGTGTAGATAGAAGTAACTGCAAGGGCATCTTCCTGCAGGTGACCACTAGGGCAGAGCTCTGAGATAGGCTTGGGTGCTGTCCTGGTGACTTGTAGTCCTGCCTTGGGGGAAGGTGAGGAGACAAATGAGGTCCTCCCTCTGCATCCCTGGTGCACTTCATGTGCAATATGATAACTAAAGATAAGTTAGGGGATGAAACCAGGAGCACAAAGTGGTGTGAGAACATTTCATCTCTAATGAGGGGATGAGGTGTTCCAGTAATGGTGTGTATTTGGTACAGTGGAGGACAGGAAATAAATGGGGAAAAAAAGGTGTTGAGGCTTTCTAGAGGTCTGAAAGCACTTGGAGAGTACGTACGAAACTAAATGAGGTGTGGACTCTGCATGATGGGCGCTTGCATTCTTCACCTGGCTGTTTTTACATTAGCAGCTTCAAAACCTGGAACTCACTCCTTTGTGCTGTTTGCTGTCTCACTGCTTTGTTCAGCTCATATTTTTATTGTACATCAATCTCGCCTCATTAAACTCTGTAGCTGTTGCCCAACATAAGTTTTTTCTCTTTTCTTTCTCCCTTTTTTTTCTTGTGGTGATCAATTTTGTTTTTTCTCGGACTGCTTTCCAAATGTACTCAATTCATCATCTAAGTGCGGCAGTCGAAGATGGATGACCGTGCGTCATTCATCAGAGCTCATGCTGCCAGGAGGTGGGCCAAAATAAGCTGTAAGCAAGTGAACAAGAAGGGGAAAAAGCATTCTTCAGTAGAAAAGAGAACTGTTTTGTTCAGCGTGTTCAATGCTGATCAGAATGGTTCATAGAGGAACTGTATCTTTCTCCCACTCTTAAGCCTGTGTTGTTGATGTGTTTCAGTAGGTCTGTGCCTACTTGACTGGTAGAAGAGAAGGATCTTGGTGTTGAGGACATTTTCTTGTGCTGAGGGATGGAGAATGGTTGATCTTACCAAAACCCTGCTGTTCCATTTAAACCATGTTTTCTTAAGAGTTTCCTTGGCCTGCTGTCAGTGCCATTTCTGTGTGCACTGCTGAAAAGGGGTTAATAATATCTTCATTCTGTGCTGGCAAACACCCTGTTGCCTTGCAATTTAATGTGGTGTGAAAGTTCCCTAATAGAATAAGAGCGGACTTAATCCAATGAGACATTTGCTAATAAACTGCTTTACTGTATATTAGGGAATTTGCGTTGTGTGTTTCTGATGAGTTTGTGAATATTAAATGTGTTTCAGCAGCTTAATTTAGACATCCAGGGCTGTTGTCATCTTTCAGTGCTCTGACTTTGCTCTGTTTGCTAAAATCACAGCTTGTTTCCGAGTCCTTGCTCCTTCAACTTCTCTCATATAGTTCTTTCCCAACTCTATATGCTTCCTTCCAGCAGGGACCACTCAAACAGAACCTTCTTTGTAACGTGGGATCAGGGATGGCTGCAGATTTTTCTCTCTTGAGTAGGAGAGCCGTGTGTTTTCAAGAGTTGGAGTGAGATCTGTAAGTTCCTTTGTAGCTTCCTCTTCTCCTGAGCAGCGTTTGTGCTCGTAACAAAGACGATGCTCTCCCAAATGCTCGTCCTTCAAGTTCCTCCTTATTCTGAACTGCCAGTGGGATCGGAGGGACACGTGTGGAGACCTGATCTGCAAACTGCAGTTCCTCAAGAATAGTCTTTCTGTGCATTCCCATTGTGCTTTGATTGTGTCATTGTTAAGAGGATGCTCCAATCAGGTTGGTTTCCTGATTGGTTTCCCACTGTGCTGGGCTTAGAAACTCAGAGACCTGACTGAAATTTGAATATTTGAAGTTATTTATGGATCTAAGATTGCTGTGGGATTTGGGAGACTCTTTGCACCTTTTCGTGTCGGGCTGTTATGTGACACAACCAGACAGTAGTTAACAAGAAAAAAATGTAGCTAAGAAGGAAAGCCACATCTTCAATCTTTTTCATCTGCTGCTGATAATTTGAAGGGTGCTTTTAATGTGAGAATCTTAAATTAGTTGCTGATGTCCTTATTTGAAATTTCAGACTTGCATTCAGTTCAGAAAATGTATTTTCAATAGATCTGGTCAGTCATTTCAGGTATCTCATTCTGTTCTGACAGATCTGGTCAGTTTATAAAATCAGATTTATTCTTTTCCTTCCAAAGATGTTTAAAACTACTTTAGAAAGCTCAAGGGGCAGAACACAAAATCTTTCTATCAGGAGGCACTGCTCACTTGCACACGTGCTGAACAGTGCTGGGGCATCTTCTGTGATCTCGTGAGCTTTCCTTTCCATGTGGCATGAGTAGGTGGTTGTGTTCTGGTCTGCTTTTCATGCTCAAAGGAGATGTTTCAATGATAATGAATTTTTTTGGCTAAGAAAATGTACATTTGAGCCAGTGTATCAAGAAAGAGTACAGAGCCTGTGCATATAGATCGCACTGAGATGGGATTGTGAATTGTAATGAAGACATTATTATAGTCAGAGCCTCAGTGGTGCAGTTTTCATTTCCAGAAGAGTTTCTGGGAGGGGTATGTGAGGAATGGGTAGAGAGATGTTTGCAAGTTGGTACTGTAATACTTAAAGCAAAGAAGACGTCTCTGTTGCCTTTAGCTCGCTGGCACTTGTCTCCCAGCTCGGGTCTCAACGTTATGCACCGTGTTTGCGGTTGAAGTTGTTTCTTGTTAGCGATACGTGTCCTCTTTCCCTGACAAATGAGTGAAGGGCTGAGAGAAGGATTGCTGTCAATGAGCTGTGTCTGCAGTTAAAACCCATGTGATCTCCTTGGCCATATTTAATTGACTGAAAGATTAAGTATTTTGTTTGAAGTTAGAATTACGTGATACTTGTGATAAGAGGTGCATTATCAGCTGGGGTGACCTATTTACAGATACAACAGAAATACCTGTATCTTGTCTGTTCCTCCTTGATAACCTTTTAATTAGTCTTTGAAAAATTGGACTGGGTGACTTGTGCTTAATTACCAATCATGAGAACAAAGCTTTTGATCTTAAAAACAATGGAACGGAGGAGGGGAGAAGGAGAAAAAAGGGAACAGCAGAGAGACTTCCCCCCATGTGTTGTGTTCTCTCACTTGCAGAGGTGCAAACCTGGCTTGAAATACTGTTCTGGGGTTCTCCAGGTGCCAGATTTGCTGGAGTTCAGTGCTGTTAAAGAAATTCCTGGAGAAATAGCATTTCCTGTCTGATAACACACAACTAATACCAAGTCACCTTTGGGCCTGTGACACATCCCTTTGTAGCTCCCTTCTGTCTCCAAGGTGACTACAGTTCTTTTTATGAAAGGTAAAGGTAAATAAAATAGAGGGCCAGCTAAATCCTTTTGTCATCTGTAGTGAACTTCAGAATCCTACCTCCCTCTTCCCCTTAGAGTCTTTTGTCACTTCACATTAACTCCATGGCGGGGGGGACACCACCACTACAAAAAAACCCAGTTAAATTCAAGTTCTCTGCTTTGAAGGATAAAATACACTTTTCCTGATAAGATACTCGAGCTGTTCCCGCGGCATTAGGGCCTCTCACTGGTGACCCTGTTGTATTGTTCTGGGGAAGTGCTGAATATTTAAATGTTGTCAGTGTGCTAATTGATGGAATGAGATCTGAAAGTCCAGGCAAGCTGATGGAGTTAATGCAGCTCCAACGAGGGCTGTTTAATTTTGAGATGCTATATTCAGTTTTTCCATATTTATTAGGATAGCGTGTGCATCAGGATGGGTGATAAAAGATGATGAGTAAAGTGGGGTAGGAGCTTTTCCTCTGACTGCAACAGCTTTAGGAGGAGGAGGCCTGGTTGCTGGTTTGGTCTTGCAGCCCTTTAAGCAGACAGAGAGGTAGTGGGGGAGCTTTGGCCCTGGCTTTAGGGTGAAGGGGTCTGCTCTTACGACACTGCTCGTCCTGTATGAACACAGCTCGTGTGCAGCAGGGCCTGCTGTTACATCATGGCCTGTAACAGAACTGGGGAAATGGGATCTTGTTGAAAATCTGGACATTTTATTTATGGCCTTTCAATAGAATACTAATTGGGGAAGTCTGTTCCTTGCTGATCTGTGTTTTGTCCGTTGGCTGTAGAATTTCTTCCCGTGTGGCTCTGTGGGATGCAGGGAGGGGTCTCTGTTGTTGAGCCTTAAAGCATTGCTGTTAATATCTTGGTTTCAAAATTGTTTGTGTTTTCCCCCTAAACTGCTGATTAACTGTTTACAGGTAAAAAACCTACCAGCCAGCCCTGACAAGGACTTTCACTTTGCATTAAGGTATGCAAAGTGTTAAGTGTGGAAAGATTTTCTATAGTTGGTCAACATCTGATAGGTTTTAATTAAAACCCTGCTGGAACAGGCTGCTTTTGATAGATCTGTGAGTACTGGATGCCATTAGTAATTGAGGTAGGTTTTAAAGGATTGGATTTAAGTAGTATGTGGGAGTTCTGGGCAGGATCTTGGTGTCCTTAGTCTTCTGTTCCCAGATGCAATGCATGAAAGCCTCCTGTTTCTTTGATGTTGAGCTGTACAAAAAGTCTTTGGATTTTATTAGCACAGAATTAATTTCACTTTTCATCAATAGCTATTGACATCAGGTCGTATCACGATGGCCACTTTCTCCCCTGGTGATAAGAGTTGGTTTCCCACGAGGAGGGTGTTGTGCGTGGTGCAGTGAGGCGATGGGGTGATGGTTGAAACGGAGCACGGAGCTGTGCCAGGAATCCTTGTAGGAGCAGGAGTTGGGCTCTACTCAGCAGCATTAAAAAAATTATCTCAGTTTTCTCCTCTAAAATGAGTGTTTTATTTTTACAAGTTAAATCTGTGAAATGCTTAGAAGCCCCCAGTTCAAGGGTCTGTTTGCTGTGGTGGGGATGGAGAATTGATGTACAAAATGGATCAAGTTGACAGTCATGACTTGTAGCCCATTTTCCTGAAGGAAGGAATAAATATACACTTGATACCTTTTGAATGCAGTGAATCCTTAGATCAAGAAGTTTTTGTATCTGACCTTCAGAGTTTCTCAGGCAAAGCACCTCTAGACAGTGTGTATTTCACTTTCATAAAAATTAATGAAAGTCTAGAGGAGATGATACTGTTTTACCAGATCGTTGAAGATACAATGAAATTGTGGAGTGCTCTATTACTTGCAGTCTCAAATAGAAAACTGGCAAATCTTCAGTGCCCACTGACTCTAATTCATTGTGTTCCTGTTGAGTGCCAGAGCGTGGCCCGGCTCCTTTGGGACTATTCAGAATGGGATCCTTTTTTCCTTAATAAAGAATGTAATTGTCTGTTTGTGAGTTCATAGCTGTTTGGAAAACATAAACGCTGCTGCTGTGCAGTGATGCAGTGCTTGTCCTTACATCGTCAGCCATTCTTACACTGTTTAGGCTTACAGCTGGTTAGAGCTGCTATAGTGGAATAAAAGGTTTAGCAAGGAGATAAATATTTTCATTTGGCCTGTTGGTAACTTGTGTTCCACTGATCCATGTGTAAACTAAAGTGTAAAATGATGCTGTTCTGGCTTTATGTTCTTTTTTTTACCTATTGAAATTGGGCCCTGCAGGTCTCCAGGTGCCTGGCCAGACATGGAATCATGGAATCGTTAAAGGCGGAAAAGACTTTTCAGCTCATCCAATCCTGCCATCAGCCCAACCCCACTGTGCCTACTTACCATGTCCCATAGTGTCCTCTCTACATGTTTTTGAACCCCTCTAGGGATGGAGACTCCCCACTGCCCTGGGCAGCCTCTTCCAATGTTTCTCCACTCTTCCAGTAAAGAAATGTTTCCTAATATCCAATCTAAACCTCCCCTGGTACGACTTGAGGCCATTTCACCTTGTCCTATCACTTCTTACTTGGGAGAAGAGACCAGCACCTGCCTCATTGGAACCTTCTTCCAGGAGGAAACATCCTGTCACTGAAGCTGGTCCTGGTTTGTGGATCTGTGGCAGAGGGGGAATGTGGAACAGAAGTGACAGGCACCAGGGCAAGCAGTGGCTCTGATGCTGGATTGAAGCCGGGGCTTTTCACCTCCAGTGCCTTGTGCACTACTGGGCTCTCCTGCTAAACATCTCCAGTTAGCAATGTTTTTATTCCATTTTATTCCATTCAGCATTCACACAAGGTAGAAGTGAATAGAGAACTAGATATGACATGAATCAATATCACCGTCTTTTTGGATAAGCCTTCATTGGCAGGAACAATGGGATTTGTTTCATTTTTTTCATCATACAACACATTTTCTAAAAATCGATTTTCTTATTAACCTGCTTCTTTTTGGCTGCACTGGCTGTGAAGGAGAACTTGCATTGTTTTATAGAAAGTTAATTTGTTTCCTTCTCATCTGTTTCCGATAAATATTTTTATTCTATGTTATAAACTAAAATCTTAAGGAATTACCTGTATTATGGTGGGAAATGAGACTGACCATTAGGGAAATGGAAGTCCCTAAGATGGATTTAAGCTGGTTGTCCTGGGATCGTGGAAGCAGAACAAGTGCTTCCCTGGTGCTGCAGCTCAGTATTCACTTGGAAGTAAAAATTTTCCAGCACTGATAACTGAAGTCTAGTTTGAACCCTGTTTTTGTATGCATGGAGGGTTAAAGGATGCACAGACCTGGCAGATGAGCCCTGGATTCACTCTGCACATCAGCTTTGACTCTTTGCAGTTTGGCTTTTTAGCTTCTTGAGATTCAGGCAGAGGAAACAGGAGGGACAGGGCTGCATGTTGTAGTAAGCACAGCTACTAAAAAAAGCTGCAATTAAAGCTTTTGCTTGAAACCAGTCGTGGTTTGTATCTTATCTTCAGTCCCACAGAACCTGCTTGCTCTACATGTAATGCTCAGTGCTTTTTTTGGGGGTGTCTCTGTGTGCTCTGATTGATGCTTCTGAACATTTCTGCAGGACTTGGGGTTGGTCAGGATTGTGTGTGATGGGGACTGGGGTTCACAGGATTCCTGAAATCTTTCAACAAGCCCTTGGCTCACCTGAGAGCGTAGCCGTGGAGTCGTGACATCCAACACCAGTGTTTCAAAAGCTGCTTCCCAGCTGAGCAAGCTTGAATGAGTTAGAAAGCAGTATTTCTGTTCAGAATGCTGCTGACCTGAGAACTTTCATGGTTCCTCGGCCTCTCTTGCATTTAAAGCTGGTTTGAACGTTCAAGTCTATTTAAATGTCAAATTCTTTAGGCTGCAGGACACTGGTTTTGCACAGCGTGCGGCAGAGGAGTTAATGCTGCTCAAGCCTGGTGGGAATACCGAGGTATTTGCAACACCTCTGGGATGGTAACACTTCCCTGTTGCTCACCAGCAGCTCTGCATTTAGCAGTGAGCCCTGTGTGATTTGCAGGGGGGTAAGAAAACCTATTCTTCCCTTTTACTGGGTTTCACACCCGTGATTTTTTTTAAGAAAGCCAGAAATAACCTGAAACTGCCAAGTTTTGAACTGCCACTGCTGAGCCTTGCTTGGTTTATATCCAAACTTGTCTTTGTTTACTCAGAATATCATCTCAGACTTGCCAAGAGGTTACTGAAATTTGGTGAACTTTGCTGTGAATTTGTGTTTTTCCTTTTTGATTTGTAATAACAAGACTGAGAACAGAGATGGCAAAGTTTGTCAGATAGCGGCTTGTATCGTGCTGCCACCTGAGAAAGTACAGGAAAAATGAGCATGGAAAGGACGTGATAATAATAATAAATCCAAGTCCGTGGTCTTCCTACGCGATTGCATTGCATGGAAATTAAACATTGAGTTTTAATGCTTGGTGGATGTTAAAGTAAAACTGATGGAGATCCTCACCAGATTTTCAGAAAACAATCTGGGGGATGGCTTTGGACGTTGGCAGCGCCGTGTGTCAGCTCAGAGGGAACTGTGTTGAAGATGATCATAGCTGATTTTCTTAATTTAGTTAACAGCACAGTCTCATTTTTTTTTGTGTCAGACCTCATCCTTGGCTTGGAGAAGGGCAGAAAGTGCAGTTGATTCCTGAGTCATGCTGACACATAGGGTTGGCTTGAGAGCTGTTTGCAAAGGGCTGGATTAAATTTCTGATAAAAATGTAGGTGTAGTGTGTGTCATCGTGAGCTGGGTTAAGGGACAGAGCATTTTTTTTCCCCCAAATGCTTGTTACTGTCTTGGTAAGAAAAATAGTGCTGTATGTCAGAGCCAATGGGTTGTGTTACTTTAAAAGCAACTTAATTTTCAACCAGCTGGGCAGAGGGGATGGTTGGAAAATGATATGGAATAAAATGGGACATGTGGTGTTGGTTGGCAGCAAAGTAGCTTAGAGTTGCTTGGTGAAATATGGACAGAGAATATACAAGGAGTTACTGCTGCTCCCAATGTGCCTCTGGAGGTATTTGTTCAGGATTTGTTTGCAGCTTGACTCAAGTGAAAACTGCTTGGTTTGGAGCATAAATCAGTCCAATGAGTTGAGTAAATCGGACCGTGAACTGATACTGTTTTTCTTAGGTCACTACAGTATCCTCTTAAACTGGCTGAGATTTCTTTGGTCCAGAGCATCGTTTCAGCCCTACAGGGATCAAAATTAAAGGACAACTGTCTAAATAACACCAGGGAGTTCTGCCTTGCAGACAGAACTGACTTTTAAGTTGGGAGTGTTCGCAGATCATGCTCGGCTTGTTTTGCTGATGATTAATGAGGACATTTATGATACTGGTTATCCTGTCAATGTGGTTAAAAAAAAATCAAGCTAACATCTCATAATTGCTTGTTTCTTTAATAAAGCAATTCAAAGAGGAAGGGGAAAAAAAACAAACAACCACTGGGGAAAAAACTTCAACCAGAAAAACACAAACTCACAGAATAGTTTGGGTTGGAAGGGACCTCAAAGACCATCCAGTTCCACCCCCTGCTGTGGGCAGGGACACCTCCCACTGCAACAGGGGGCTCAAAGCCCCATCCAACCTGGCCTTGAACACCTCCAGGGATGGGGTAGACACCACTGCTCTGGGCAACCTGGGCCAGGGCCTCCCCACCCTCACAGGAAAACATTTCTCCCTAAGATCTTGTTTCAATCTCCCCTCTTCCAGCATAAAACTATCCCTGCACACCCTCATCAAGAGCCCCTCCCCAGCTTTCCTGGAGCGCCCCTTTCCTGGAGTACTGGGAGGCTGCTCTAAGTTCTCCCTGGAGCCTTCTCTTCTCGAGGCTGAACAACCCCGGCTCCCTTAGCCATGTGCCTGAGGAAATGCTGACAGAGTTGGCAGTGTCCTCAGGTGTGTCTTTCATCCACAGTTGCTGAAAATGGGAAGGAAGTTCTGCATGGTTCTCCCCGTTGAAAACAGAAGAGATTGCATGTGTCAAGGAGACCCAGGCACCAGCAGCCTGTGGTGCAGCTGCAGGGGATGAGCTGGGCAGAGAAGAACCAGGTGGCTGGGAGATGGAGGAGGAGGCTGCAGGAGCCATCGTGATGCTGGAGCAGGTTACTGGCTGGACAGCAGAGTGGTGGCATGGAAAGCTCTCCTAGGGGCTAGGCAGGTGCTGAACCTTGCAGAGAATGATATGTGAGAAACAAAGACCTGTCAGCTTCAGTTTTCTTGCACGGATTGAAGTCCTTGTGCCTTGGGCATCTATACGTTGCTTTTTTTGCTAACTTTGTGAGGCAGTATTTGAAATGCACGGTGATTCTTTTGGGATTTGGCCCGTGATTTGGAGGAGACGTTAAAGTCTTTCAGGATGAAAGATGATTTCTAAAACTAAGATATTAATAGAATGACAAGATGTTTTCCCCCCCATAGACTGCTTTACCCTACATCTGCCAGCAGCTGTGTCTTTAAAGAAAAAAAATCTGCCACCTGTAATGAGATCTGAGATGGGATGGATTGCTGTGGGTGAATTCCCTCATCTCTTGCATTTGTTCCTCTCTTCTTGGCGTACATTCCATGAGGAAGCCTTGAGAAGGACGTTTGTGAGTGTCTGCTGCCTTTCGGCGTGGCTGTGTTTCCAGTTTCCCCCAAGACTTTACTTTTTTTAGACATAAGTGTTTCTGAAGGTGTTCTCCCTGCAGTAGCTGGAGGACAATGCTTAAACATCCTGTTCGAGACTAAGAAAGTTGTAAATGTTATTCTCACTCATCTCATACCTGTTTTTCAGAGGAAAGATTCAATAACCCTTCACTGGAGCCAGAGTTGCCTCATTTCTTTGCGCGCGTGAGCCCGTTGTCAAGCAGAATAAGGCAGCTAAAATTTGATTCCAAGACAACTGGAAGTTATTTGGCTCTTTCTCTTGATCCCAGTTGATAATCACTTAATCGAATCCTTCATGGATGCACCTTTTCACTGAGTTCAGGGTGGCTGCTGCCTTGTTAGCGTCACCGAATCGTTAAGGTTGGAGAAGACTTCTTGGCTCATCCAGTCCAACCATCAACCAATCCCCACCGTGCCTGCTAAACTCTGTCCTCAAGTCCTACACACTTTATGAAGTTCTTCAGGGCTGGAGACTCCATCACTTCCTTGGGCAGCCTCTCCCAGTGCTTCACCGCTCTTTTGACAAAGAACATTTTATAATATCTAAACCTCCCCTGGTGCAACTCGAGGCCATTTCCTCTCATCCTGTCGCTTGTTACTTGGGAGAAGAGACCAGCAGCGGCGTAACTTGGGCGCTGTCCTGGGATAGTGCAGGGGTGTCAGACCAGCGTTTAGAGAACGATGTCATTTACACTTTGTAGTGGAGAAAGTGGTTCATTTGATGGGAAATTTTCTTTAATAGGTGCCTTTAAATTACATGCAGGAAAAAATCACTGAAGTATGGTGTAGTGTAATTTAATGCTGGGTTAAACGGCTCAATCCAATGCGTTTTCATTAGATGTTCTGAGACACTTCTCTAGCATTTATGCTTTAAAGGCTGTTGGATTGCCAGCTGCAATAACTATTTTGATTGCAGCCTGAGCTGATGGTGGGCATCCTACCAGAAAAATAATGTGCTCTGTTTTAATTATGGCACCTGCACTCCAAAATGAGATCCTGCGTCACCGTGTGCAATACAGTTGTACTTGATACTGTGGAACAGTATAATGTGCAACAGATGGAGGTGAGTGCATTTGCAAAGGGACTGGGATGTGGGCTGTCCTGTCCTACTGTTCCTTTTCCAGGGCAAAAGAAGTGTGTGATTTGGGGTTGAACCTGCAGAGCAGTCAGGGGGTCTTTGGTCTCAGAGATGGACGGGACTATTTTCCAAGTGATAGGAGGAGAGGAAATGGCCTCAAGTTGTGCCAGGGGAGGTAGAGATTGGGTATCAGGAGATATTTCATTACTGAAAGAGTGGTTTAGCATTGGGAGAGGCTGCCCAGGGCAGTAGTGGTGTCTCCAGCCCTGGAGGGATTAGAAAGCATGTAGATGTGGCACTCTGGGACACGGTTTAGAAGGCACGGTGGGGTTGGGCTGATGGTTGGACTGGGTGATCTGAGAGGTCGTTCCCAGCCTTAATGATTCTGTGTTTTAGGGAAGATGGTGATGTATCACAGAGGGGAGAGAGCTGGGATCCACAAGGGATGGAACAGCGCCCGAGTCCCCAGCGCATGGCCCAGACCTTTGGGCGAGTTGGTGCTTGTGGCACTGCAGGAGCTGTTGAAGAGGCTCTGGCTACATCAGCTGTTCCTCACTGACATCAGTTCTGGCAGTGCTATTCTGTGAAGTAGATTTTGCTGCAAATGGGAAGCCGTGCCCTAGGAATGTTTGCAATGTCAGTGGCAAACCTGAGGCAAAGATTGAGGAAGGAAGCAGGCAGAGTAGAGGATTTCTGTGTTGATTTGTTTTGGTATATTGATTTTTGCTGTACTGTGAAGCAAGGGCAAGCTTATGAAGCGGTATTTCTGGCACTGGTTTAGTTTGGTTCCTCACAGTAGGAACAGAATTAAGCCAATGAAAAACACATTGAAAATCTCACACAATCAGTGTTGGCTCCCAGCAACTTAAGGGGATAATCACTCAATAATCCATTTGGCCAGAGGTACAGAAGAAATGGAAGATGGTTATTTGTGCTGTTATTATCGCCCTCACCTTCTTGTTAAGGCCCTTAATGAAAACAAGGAGCACAGTTTGCTGCTTTTCTTTCTCATTAGCATGTATATTTCTTTTATTGCTACTCTAAATAACAGTGGTGTCAGAATTACTGTTTCATACATGAGGCCATGGGGAGTGTTTTCACATTCTGCCTGCCATCGCGTTGATCCCCATGCTTTACGCTTGCCGGAGCTGCAGATTCTGGGATGAAAGTGTGAGGACAATTCACCAGCGAGGTCAGGAAAAGGCAGGGAGTCCTGCCAAGCTTGGCTGCTTCTGGGCCTTTGGAACTGGAGTGCTGAGGTTTTACAGGAGTGATTTGAGCATGAGCCTTGTTAAATTGTCTCTTCAAGAGGAAGTTGTCTGTGTTTTTGCTTGTAGAAGACAAGGGCAATAGAAGGAGGAAGAAAGTTCAATTGCATGTGTTTGTTGGAGGCTTAAGAGGAAGAATAACTTTTGTTTTGATTTCAGGAGCAATTGTTCTTGCAGCTTGTCCAGACGAGGGATTTAAGGCTGAGTGCAGTAAGTACTTCTCTGCTGACATTAAAACTTGACTGCCATCACTGGCTGTTAACAGTGTGAACTTTGCCAATAACTGGAAATTTTGCTTTAATAAGGTTCTTGGGCAGAGCATGTCAGCTTTTATTAGTCAGAGTTCAGTCTGTTTGAGATAATATTTAGGTTTACTAAATTAGGGCCAGAGTAAGGACTTCAGGGAAGATCTCTGACTGTCTCTGGGAGCTGCCAGGGGCTGGTGGAGAAACTGCTTGGTCTGGAACAGCAGTGGACGAGTGCCTGACCCCATGGTCAGAGAATCATAGAATGTGTTGAGTTGGAAGGGACCCACAAGGATCATCAGGTCCTACTCCTGTCCCTGCATAGGACAACCCCAGCATTCACACTCTGTGTCTGAGGGCGTTGGCCAAAGGCTTCTTGGGTATTGTCTGTCTTGGTGCTGTGACTGCTTCCCTGGGGAGCTGTTCCTGTGCTCCACCACCCTCTGGGTGAAGAACCTTTTCCTAATGTCCAACCTAATTCTCCTCTGCTGTTCCCTCAGGACCTAAGAGAAAAGGAGGGTGTTCCCCAGAATTAAGGCTCTGGTGTTATACTATGGGTGCTTTTCTCCATAGGCTACAGGGACTGAAGGGAGGAGGTGCTCTGAATCAAATACATTCATAGAGGTATTTCTGAAGGGGTCAGAGTGTTCTGTATCACGAGTAATCTGTCCTTTCCATAAGAAGGAGTAGCTGCTGGATAAAAAGATGTGGGATAAACCTTGCAGTATGTGTGTAAGAAGCTTTAAGCTTCCTTTTTTTTCCTGTGGCCTGTTTATCTCGTGCTACTTGTCCTTGTGATCCAGCTTGAATGCTCCAGATCCCCAAAGATATCGTGTGGGAGCGAGTCCCTTCAGTTACTGCTGCTCCTGTGGTTTCTAGAGCCTGAGTTTAGGAGTTACCAGGCTATGGGATTGTATCTGAATTTCTGTACTTGGTAATGGCAGGCAAGAATCTAATATGAGATGGCTTTAAAACAAATCTTCCTTAGGTAGATGTTATGTAAATCACTGTAGCCAAGAGTAAGGAGAAGGCTTACAGTTACAAAATAATATTACTTGGTGAAAGATTTACATTAGCTGTACTTGGGCTGCTTCAATACAGGATCAGGGAGTTAGTTTTGAATATCTAAAATCCTGGTTTAAATTCATTACCAAACAGACTTCTATTATAAAATTATAAGTTGTCATTTAATTTTCAGCCTGGAAGGGAAGCCAGGGGAGGGCGAGGTGCCTGGTCTGTGGGTTTCTGCAGTGCTGCTTTTGGTCTGTTCACTGGACTTGACACCTTCTTGTACAGTTCTGTCTGTTGTGACTTGAGGACATGTGTCTGTGTCCCGGGCAGTTCCTGCAGCACATCCACCAGATCATCCTACGCAGGTGGTTTTGTGTCTGTGGGCTTTGATTTCCTCAGTGACTGAAGAGGTGTTAACCATCACAATCTCCACCGTAGTGCACAGGAGATATTAGGACATAGGATGGAAAGTGCCATTCTTGGGATTGTTCTTGCAGGGGGTTGGGAGGGTTCCTAAAACTTCAGACCTTATGGATTGTAAAACTACAGAACAAATACTCTGAAGACGATGGCCACCTTGATAAGCTTCAATTAATTGGTAACATCAGTTTTTTCCTTATTCTCTTAAGTTTTTTTTAGTTTGTGTTCAATTTAATGTAGCTAATACAACACTTCAGGCTTTTGTCTCAGATTTGTGTCCCAGTGTCCTCCAAATGTGTTATAAACGTTACTGAATCATGTCTTGGGACTCACTCAGCAGCCTTAAATATTGCCCCTTTTCCATGGATGGGAGAAGTTGTCCTGAAGGACTCTGTGACTGCTCTGAGACCCCGGTGCTGGGGTTAGAGTGCTGCAGAGCAGATGATGTATAGTGAACAAGGTGTGAAGCAGAGAGGGTGATTTAACATATGGTCAGTGAAGAAACAAATTGGAGTTATCCTGGTAAGCAGAAGGTGTTAAAAGCCCAGAATGAGTTTGCCCAGCACTTGTAGAACAGCCACTGAGTTTGAGCTGCACCAGTGTGTTTTCCTTAGCTCTGAGCTCCTTCCACAGGGCTGTGGTGCCTTGGGGAAAGGGGACAGCTCCTCGATTTGCCAGCAGGTCAAAGGCAGAAGTGGTGAGTGTAACCTTCCTCTTGGTTTCTTCCAGGTTAACTGGTTTCCAGCTGCCTGCTCCTATTGTGAGTACAGGGGTTGTGCTGTCCTTGTGGCTTGTGAGTGATTATGCGGTCAGTGCGCAAGGCTTCCAGGCGAACTACGAAGGTAAGTCTGCCCAGTTCAGTGATTGTCTTGAATTGTGTCTTGTTGGTAGGGTGTGAAACTGAGGTGCACAGGTTATACTGGGACGTAGATATCTGCAGACTCTTCGTCCAAGAGAGGGGTGACTTGTTCTTGTCTAATTTGATCCACTCTTTCACAATTCAAATCACCGATTCCTCCCAAATGCAATGTATTATTTGAGCATCTGTTCTCAAAACATCTTTTGAAGCTTACTGTAACAGCAATGCCTGAGAAGGAAGGGTCAGGTGGGGTGTGGCGGTGGAATCTGCAGGCTTCCAGCAAGCACAGTGCCCTGTGTGGACACTGGGATTTACAACTGAGACAATCAGCTGTGCAGAGCAGCGCGTGGGATGCTCACAAAGTGCATTTCTCCTTTACGTTCTCTTTGCTCATTTGTTGTTTTTCTCCCTGCTCCTTCCTCCTCAAGTACTTAAATCACCTGCTGTGTTTCTTGTCATAAATAACGTCCACTGTTTGGTGGTTGTGGAGGTTGAAGGATTGTACGGCAGCTTCAGAAAATCTCAGGCAGTGGAAATCATCAGATCTGTGAAAGAACCACTCATGGAAGTCTGGTTGTGATTGCAGTAGAGGCTGGGACTGCTGTGTAAATGGCAAATTAACCATGTTAAAATCTGAGTTATGTTTATGTTGATTATTAAACCTAGAATGTTGTTCCTGTCCCTGAATGGGTTTTTTTGCTTTGGAGTCTTTAGATGTTTTCAGCCTTAATGACAGTCTTTGGTGATGAGACCTATTGGACAATTACCCGATGCATTAAATGAAGCAGATGCCTTCATTGAGATGATGTTGTAGTCTCTCAATGTTTTCCACACTTGACAATTGTTCAGGTTCAGAGGAATTCTGTTTAAATACCCTCTAATTTCCGATTAACAACTTTGTTCCGCCTCGAGGCGGCAGTGGCATTAAGATGTTTTTATTAGTCTTGAAGAGTTCAGTGTGTCAGCAAGTGCTCAGTGTGGCTGGGAGGTGCTGGTGAAGTTCATCTCTGCTGGGGACAATGCTTTGTTTATTCACAAAGCCTGACCAGAGCGGCACAAATACCTGTTGTTGAGTGGATGATCTGGAAAAAGAAAGGAGGGCAACCATTGCAGGAGGAGTGGGAATGAAAAATCGTCAGCTTTCTCTTGCTGAATTGAGTGAACGGAAAGCTTCATTTCCATTTAAATACAATACTTTGATCTGAAGGTAATTTTGTTTTACTTAAGAGAATCTTTTATTAAATATAAGCAGTCCTTATGAAGCTTTATTTCAGAACATGACTTGAAAATATTGAAATTGAGTGTTTTCATGCTTTTAGCATACTTAAATTTGTTTTTTTTTCTGTTAAACTGTCCCTTGAATTCAACATGATTTCACAATTAGCCTTGTTCACCCTCAGACTGAGGGATTTTATTTGCCTTTTTTAATGACTAAATGATTCTTCTCAAAAATCCCAACCAGCTGTTGCAGAGCCTTGCATTTCATTTCGACTGCAGGAGAATTTCGAAGTAGAGACAGCTATAAATAATCCAAATTAGAATTTTACTAGGATGCAAATCTTGACAATCTCATCTTGTGAAAAATATTCCTGAAGATTAAATGACCAAAAATGACCAGTGCTTCCACTTATTGCTTCCCTTGGAAGATCTCTGAAGCAAATATTAAGGCACATGCCTAGACTACAATGTGAAATTAATTACAATCGCTGCAACCACACATCTGATGAATACATAGTAAGCTGACATTTAAAATAAATTGGGCAAGTCTTTTACAATAAGAGGGAAATTGATATAAATTCCACATCATTTCCTCAATAACCCTAATAACAGTTCATGATGAATATTGGTTTTTTTTAGTTTACTAATGTAGATATAAAATTACTTCATTTTTTGTAAACCATCACCTCTTGGCTTCCTTGTTAGTCTTGAGGGTATGAAAAATAGTGGGGGATTTAAGGACAGGTCAGATGTGAGGGAGTGCAGGGACAGATTTGAGGGGAAATGGTTTTCAGCTGAAAGAGGGGAGACTGAGATGAAATCTTGGGAAGAAATGTTTTGCTGTGAGGGTGGGAGGCCCTGGCCCAGGTTGCCCAGAGCAGTGGTGGCTGCCCCATCCCTTGAGGTGTTCAAGGCCAGGTTGGATGGGGCTTTGAGCCCCCTGATCCAGTGGGAGGTGTCCCTGCCCATGACAGAGGGGTGGAACTGGATGGGTCTTGAGGACCCTTCCAACCCAAACCGTTCCGTGGTTCTGAGACCAGAGTGCGGTGCCATAAAACACTGCGGCCCCTCAGCTTAATCAAAATTCATGCTTTCCAGGGCTGCATGAGTGGTTCTTTCTGAGCCTCTCCAAGCTCTTATCCAACAGTGAGCAGGCAGGGAGGGCCTTGGCATCTTGTGTGAAACCTCCTCCTGCCCTGGCGTCGTGTTAGTGCTGCAATTGAGGTTGGGGGTTTTGGGAGCTGTCTGGGACGGGGCAAGTGCAGAGCCCCAAGTTCGAGTGTTCTGCTCTGGATGTGGGCAAAAGAATAGGGAAACACCAAGGAGAGAGAGCAGGAAACTCCAAGATGAGAAACTGAAGCACAGGAAAAACCTGGGGCTGATTGAGTTGGTGGAACACTGCAGACTGGAGGCGCTGGTCTGTCCATAGTCAGCTCTCCAGATGCTGTCTTCAACATCAGTGCAGAAATCCGTACAAGTGTCTCTTGCTGGAGACTTGTGGGGTGTGACGAGGACAGCAGTGTCCAGTGAATTCCTTATAGGAACAAGAAGGAGCTGGGTTCTTTACCTTTGTCCCTGCCCTGCTGTATTGATGATCTCCAGTCCGTTTTGTGCTGTGCCTCAGTTTCTCTAACATTATTACACTTCCATTCATGGTATTTGTTTTCTAGCAATGAAAGTGCTTTATCAAAGAAAAAAGGGTGCAATAATGTTTAATACATTTGATTAGGAATCCTCATCTATGTAAATTTTAGTGTTAATTTTCTTTTTCTCAAAACCCAGTTCAGTTGGAAACCCCTGGAGAGGATGAGGGTGTTTGGCCTTGGGACGTGGTTGCTGCAGACGCAGTGCTGTAATGCAGCAAGATCCAACAGTAGGTGAAGATTTCCCTTCCCAAGACATCGTGTTTGATTACAGCTGCAACAAATTTGATAGCAACAAACACTAAGTGCCTGATTGAAAAGAAACAATTATGCCTAGAAGAACACTGCTTATTTTAAGAAATTAGAAGTGTTTAAATACAGAGGGAAACAGCCCCAAGTAAATGGTGCTGTTTTCCGTCGTAATAAATACCCTCCTCTTTCTCAAGCTCAAATATCTCATTCTTTCAAGGGTTATTTGTGGAACTGTGTGTGTGTATTTAGAAAATACAATTAAAAACTGTTTCTTATCCCCCTCTGACCAGTCATTTTGCTAAACCTGAATGAGATTTCCTGACTGCTGCTCTCTGGATGTGTTGTCGCTGTGTAGACTTTGGAAAACCACTTAATTTTGGTGTTTTTCAGTCTATCATTTAACTTTGCAGTAACAGTTGCCCCATTAATGGAAGATGAAGGCATCAGTTTGTGTTCTGTCTTTGGGAATAGAGCATTCAAGATTTTTTGTGAGAACAGATAACTGTTCACACCAGCTTCTGATTGTGGTAAAAACCAACACTGTCTGGGGTGGGGGGAGAGAGGAAGGAAGGCAAGGGGAAGGGAGATTCCCCAAGCATGTTTATGGAAGTCCTCTGATAAATTGGGAAATAGTGATCCCATTTTTTCAAAAAGTGGAGAATTCGGATACACAAACCTTTTGTCTTTTGAAAATCAATACTTATTGTAAAATTTCTGAAGAATTGGCTGTGATTTGCCTGTGTTCTGAGTAAACCTTGGGCTCTGATGCATTGGGTCAGGTTCACTGGGTTTTTCAGTAGAATTTATTTCAGTCCTACCTGCTGGCAGTGACACTGGATCAAAGCTGCAGTGGGGACAGAGGGTCTCCAAGGCTTTGAGAGATACTGGAGCGAAAGGATGTGAATCCACCTGGGAGCAGCCTGCCAGAGGTGATGGGTGGCCACGCTGTCCTCTGGGCTGTTCGGTGGCTCCTGCTGGTCCAGTGCCACTCAAGGCGTGTTCTCTGTGTGTGAATAAATCTTAGGCTAATACTGAACAGGACAAAATCTGTAAAGCCATCACCAAATGTGCTTTTTAGGCCAATTTGCCTTCTGAGCAAACACCATATTGCATTCATTTAAACATCCAGCTGGGTCCCAGTTCTCTCAGTGCCTCAATCATAATTTGAGGAATACAGGGCTCTTGGTAGGTTTATGGCCTTGATGTTTTCTCCTCTTACAGACCGAGACGGATGAAGGTGAATCCTGAGATTAGCCCGTGTTCTGGTGGCAGCAGGAGGGATGAAGGCTCTGAGTCTTGCTCTGCTGCTCCTTTTTCTGGAAGTTTGATGTTGTTTTCTTTGTCTGATGATGGAATCTCTTCAAGAGATGGTTTAATGTGTTCAAAACCGGAATGGCCTTGCAGCTGATTGTGTGGGTCTGGATGCCAAACAGTAGTGACTCTTTAACAGCCAGTTTAATGTTGCCTGCTTAGCACTGAGGATGTTGAGTGTGTGGCATAAAGCTCTCAAGGACTGTGCAAATACCTTTTTAAGACTGTTCTGTTTTAATAGACATAGTTCTTTAGTTCCCATTCAGTCAACTGCTCCTGCAGTTTTTGTATTTTCATCCTTATCTGCCATGCTTAATGTTCCTTCCCTTAGTGGCTTTTTATTCTCTTTACTCTGCTTCCTAATTTTAGTGTCAGTTGTGACCTGGTAAAGATGCTTTGTCTCCCTCGGGCTTATCCTCCCTCCTTCTCTCCCTCTGCATCTCACAAGCTGTTTTAGGGTCACACTGGAGTCAGGGCTTGGGAGACTTCCCTGGGAAACCTGGGGTGTGGATGAGAGGTTTGGTGAGTCAGCAGGTGGTGTGGGGTTAGCAGGGAATGGGATGGCAGCACATGTTTCCTTTCAAGAAAATTGATACCAGGTAGAGGAATGGGATTGCAGTCATTGCTGGTTGGCTTCTGCTTTAGCTCCAGGCACACAATCTGAGTGGGCTGGTGCCTGTGAACATTAAAGGGTGTGCACCAGATCCATGAGGGATAATAAAGTGCTAAATACAAAAGGAGTCTGGAATACTGACCATCTCTTCCCATTTTATTCTTTTAAAGTTTCTTCTGGGTTTCAGGTGAGCAGAGTACCCAGCTTTTTCCAGGCTGGAGCAGTGTCACATGGTTCTGTGTGAGGTCCTGATGCAGTCAGGGCTGGAATGGTTCCTAAGTGTATGAACGGCCAGAGCTCCGTGCTGAATCCACCCCATCACTGTTCATTATTAAAGAGCTGTGCACGAGAGTTAAAGTTTGAATTAAAAAAAGTTTGTAGCCCCCACAGTTTGGCAGATAAAGCAATGGAGAAAAACAGCATGGGAAGCCAGAAAGTGGAATTTCTATGAATGTGCCAACACTGAAGCAGTGGGGTTAAAATGCCCCTCTGCCTCCAAGAGGCTTTAATGCTGTAACTTTGAGATGTTCGTTACTATTTTAGGCAAACTCACAGCAGATGATTGCAGTGTAGATGCAGAGTTGGTTTGATCCTTTCAGCATCTTTCAGCTGTCTCCAGTTTGTTTGGAAACCAGGACACCTGGCTGTGCTTTGCAGCTCTCCAGGAACTGCAGCCCCAACTCCAGTATCTTCTGTGATACTGGTGCAAAATACTGTCTGAAAGTGTGCTGATGGAGTCGATTGTATTGATGATAAAAAGATTAATGTGAAGGTTCTTATGGTCATTACATATGATTCTTTCTATAGATAAATTGTTCAAAATTTTAATTTAAATTTTAGAAAACTTCCCATCTGTTTATGTTGTGGAACTGCAGAACCTGAAGAGTTTAAATCCTGATTGTTGACAATTACACGGAGTGCTTTAAAGAGAAATTGCTCACATTTTTGATGTGGGCCCTCCATATGGCAAAGCAGTGAAATAGCAGAGGACAGTAGCAGGTGACTCAGGAGTTTTCATCTAATTCTATCTACCAACAATTGTGTTATCAGTTTATTTTTGGGGCTGTAACTTGCTTTGAGCATTCAGACCAGCCGAAGAGATCAACAACTGAGATACTGAATTGGCTGTGCTGTCCTCATGCACTTCGTAATAACACTCTGTCTTATTGTTAATATTTTCATCTGAGCAGGTTTGTGGGTGAGTTGGCTTGTTTTGAGTGGCATTGCTGTTTCCAAATGGCTGTAAAAGAACCAGTTGTTTTAGAAACAAAGCAAGAGCTCAACAGATCATGGTTGAATATTGATATTCCTGTGTCTGAAGTGTCCCACACTTTTTAATACACGGGGATTAAAAGAGCATAGAATGGTTTGGGTTGCAAAGGACCTCAAAGCCCATCCAGTCCCACCCCCTTGCCATGGACAGGGACACCTCCCACTGGATCAGGGGGCTCAAAACCTCATCCAGCCTGGCCTTGAACACCTCCAGGGATGGGGCAGCCACCACTGCTCTGGGCAACCTGGGCCAGGGCCTCCCCACCCTCATCGTGAAGAATTTCTTCCTAATGTGTAACCTAAATCTCTCCCCTTCCAGTTTAAAGCTGTTCCCCCTCATCCTATCACTACTTGCTCTTGTAAAAAGTCCCCCCCCAGCTCTCCTGTAGGCCCCTCTTATGATTGCTCATAATGAACATCCTCCCTGAAAAGGACAGGAGCAACAACTGGGTGCTATCCCTTTGTCACTGCTGCCTGTGGAGGAGCAGAGGTCCTGGAGGGGAAGCAGGGAGAGCTCGAGCCTTGCTGGCGAGGCAGGCAGGGCTGCAGTGACACTGCCTGATGAACAGCTAAGGGAGAACAGCCCTGCAGCGGCTTTGCCTCCTGCTCCTCTGTGCTGGAACATCTGGCACGGCTTTGCTCAGGAGCGTGGTGGGAGGTGAGGAGCAGGAGAGGGCTGTGCACGCTCACTGCGCTCATTTTCGGGTTCACAGCGCTGCTCGCACAGCTGATGCGCCGAGCGCTGCCGCAGCTACCCCAGCCCAGGCAGCCTTTCCGTCAGCACAGCGCCTTTAATTTGCCTCTTGTTTGCAAGGTATTAGTATTTGGGGTACATGAGAAACCAAGATAGCAAATAAGCAGCAAGGCAGTGCAGTGTTGTCAATAATATTGAGTGACAGGGTTGTTTTACACCGTGTAGCATCTGGAAGACAAGTAGCTTTATAATTAGATTTAAAGCATAGCACTGGATTGATTCTGTCTCCAATTAAGTGTTTTCCACCTACTGTATAAAACTTGGTTGGCGATAGGTTTGACTGTCATGGCTTCAGATATTTTTTTAATGGCTGCTCTTTGGAATTTCTCCACCTCATTTCAGCTCTGTCGCCGTGTCCCTGTTTGCCATCAGCTGTTTGCAATGTGCAGCTACTGTTTTGTTTAATGTACCATATGCAAATGGGAAACAAGTGATGTCACACAGTCAAACTCTTCTGTTGAGCTGTGTGTTTGGAGGGGTGGATGCAAACCCGAGGAGAGTGGTAGTAAAGTGTCTGGTTGTCCAAGTGAGTCAGCTGGGCTTTGTGTCCCAAATTAGTGTGAGTTCCTGCCAGTGCTCCTTGATGCCCTCTGCTCCTGGACAGTGCCAGCACCTGAAGGACAGATTGTGACCCATATCCACTGATACTGTGCTGTTGGAAAAACACAAACCATCATCTACTTCAGCATTTGATTGCAGTTTAGACCAGAGCAGTTGTTTTATAAACAAGTTCTAAAGGGCAAAAAGCCACCTGAGACCTCTCAAGTTGGTTTGTAAACCTTGTTTTGCGATTTCTTTCCAGTTGTCTGTATCTGTTTACTCGTTTTTATTCCATGGAGGAAACTCTTTCCATGGTCAGAAGCATATTCCAGTCATCAGTGGTGTTTCAGCCTTGAAAGGGAAATGAATGGCAAATTGGCGTCACAGTGGTGCCTCAGTTATTTGTCACAGCCCTGGCAGGAACTGGTGTCAGCGTGGCTCTGTCTGAAACTCGCAGATGATGTCCAATAAACTTGCTGAAATAAAATCAAGCAAATAAGCCAGGTGTTTACTGCTTGCAGTGTTTATGAACTTGGTCTTACATCAGGAAGTCAAGCCCTCATAAAACAAAAATCTACATTAGAAGATGAAGAAGTGGACACGGATCTGTTGGAGCCAGTTCAGAGGAGGCCACAGAGATGATCTGAGGGCTGGGGCACCTCCCATCTGAGGACAGGCTGAGAGTTGTGATTGTACAGCCTGGAGAAGAAAAGACTCCAGGGATACCTTAGAGCAGCCTCCCAGGACTGAAAGGGGCTCCAGGAAAGCTGGGGAGGGGCTCTTGATGAGGGAGTGCAGAGGTAGGATGAGAGGAAACGATTTTGAGCTGGAAGAAGGGAGATTGAGATGAGATCTTAGGAAGAAATGTTTTGCTGTGATGGTGGGGAGGCCCTGGCCCAGGTTGCCCAGAGCAGTGGTGGCTGCCCCAGCCCTGGAGGTGTTCAAGGCCGGGTTGGATGGGACTTTGAGCCCCCTGATCCAGGGGGAGGTGTCCCTGTTCATGGCAGGGGGCTGGAACTGGATGGACTTTTGAGTCCCTTCTAACCCAAACCATTCTGTGAAAACTATGACTGGAAAAGCCACTGAAATCCCAACTCAACGCTCTGTTCCTTCCAACCTCTGGTTCAGTCAGGTGCCTTCATCTGCTGGCGCTGAGTGCGAGCCTGTGGGTGACAGTGGTGCCCAGCGTGGCCCTGCACCAGCCCCTCTGCTGATGGGAGCTGTGTTTACTCCCATTCCAATGGATCTTGTTGGTGCAGACACTGAATTCCAGAGCGCTGCTGGTGCTGGGCACCCGTCAGGGTGGGGAAGCAGACTTGGAGCGTGGGAGTTGGATGGTTTCAGTGGATTTGCTGTAGGGCAATGGGATTTTGTGGGGCTGTTTCTTTGCCTCAGCTGACAGTACAGCTTCTCGTGGCGATGCTTCCTCCCAGAGCCTTTTGGTGTTGGTGCTGGAGAGCGTGCACTCCATGGTTGGATGCTGTGACAGCCTGGAGCCACTGCTCTCTAAATGTCAGTGCAGGCGAGGTGCCGCGGCGGCGCAGGATTAATGTCACGGATACGAGGGCAGAGGGCTGGTGGCTGTGGAGATGCCGCTCTGGATTCCTCTTGCTGTCTGTGTGTGTTCGTATTGTTCAGACAAGGGTAAGGGAAAAAGCTTGTACCAAAGAGTGATTTCCAGCTATCTGTACCGTTTCTACCCCGAAGCCAGTGAGAACGGGAGCGTGGCTCCTGGTTTCAGTTAACTTTGTGGCGGATTCATTCTTGCTGAGATGACTTCAGATTCCAGCAGCTCCCGGGGGAAGGAAGAGTCAACCTTCCTATTCTTTGTCTTTTTAGATATACAAAAGATTTTTATTACTTAAATGAGCTCTCAGCAAGTCTGCCTTAATATACTACTAATTGATTTTAAGACTTGAAAGCAGCAAAGCTTATTAGCATTTGCTGACTCAGCTAGAACCCTCCCCACATACTGGGGGATGGAGAGAGATATTGACCTGTGTTGCTGCAGTGCTAAATGAAGTTGAGGGAATATTAAGTGTCTCATACTGGTATTTGATTTGCATATGCAAATGAGATCAATCAGTGCAGACGCAGGAGAGCAGGAATGCTAATGCTTTGCAAACAGGATCCAGTATTAAGCATTTAAACAAACATCAAGTGACACTTGCTCAGCTATGATACAGGAACGCTCTGCTGTCAAGGAGGTCCCACCGCTGCTGCCCTCGCAGTGCAGTGGTTCTGGATCAGCCCATTCTAGAGCACAGAAAATACTGTCACTCAAAAAAGAGTTGACAGGACTTTACTATTGCTTTTACTTTCAGGGCATTTGGAAACGGAGGGCTGGTTGTGCTTGGGATGTGCTTAGAATCGTAGAATGTCCTGAGTTAAAGGGGACCCACAAGGATCATCGAATCCAACTCGTGTCCCTGCACAGGACAACCCCAGCATTATCACCTTGAGGGGGCTGGCCAAATGCTTTTGGAATGTTGTGAGGCTCGGTGCTGTGACTGCTTCCCTGGGGAGCTGTTCCAGTGCTCCACCACCTTCTGAGTGAAGAACCTTTTCCTAATATCCAACTTGTCTGACCTGTCTGTGGGTTGTGCCTGTGACCAGACAGCTGAAAGATATAGGAAATCAGTTCCTGGAGTCTCAGTACAGCAGTGTGAGGGTGTTATGAAAAGCTCTCATTGTGGTTCTTCTTTTCTAAAACCTTCATTTTCCTCCCTTCTTGCCCTTTTTTCTTTTGCAGATAATAGAGGGACATTTCCTTTCAATCAAGGAATCTATTTGCGGAACGTGTAGTTGTTAGATGCGTTTGGGATTGTTTCAGCATACATTTCCATAAAAAGTCACCACTAATGAGCTGTGTGAAAATTACAGAGTTACTGCCAAGGCAGTTTGGTTAAAAGGCTTGTCCGTCCCTCGTTGCCGTTTGATCTTTCCACACTCAGAGTGCTTGGGGAGGTCCAGCCATGGCAGCAATAGAAAGGGAGGTGAGCGCTCGTCTGCTGAGGAGCAGGCCAGGATTCTATTGTTCAATCATCTTCATTGGTCTTGGGGATGGCAGAGGAGAAGCTGAGAGCTAAAGCAGATGATATGAAAAAGGCCTGTATGTGTGTGTTAGACTGCCCAGTTAATGCATCTTCAGGAAAGCTTCAATAGCAAAAGGCTGTGACTGCGTAGTCTACCTGTCGGTTTAGGGGTTTGATCAGCTAAGAAGAGTGAATCCATCTTAATTCAAATTAAACGAGTATTTAATTAACTTTATCTCTATTTCCAGAAGTGAGTGTGCATGCTACGTGGTGATCTGTGTCTCTTGGATTAACACGCGTTCTCACCTGGAATAATACTCTGATGAAGGAAGCAGTGTCGTTAGCTTGCAGCTGTTTAAGATGTAAAAAACCCAATAGCCCCTCCTCCTTCGAAACATCCCCTTTGTGCAGACTGTGATTGACTGGAGTGAGTGATTTTAAAACCTTACAGCTGTGTGCAGATATGGGGATGGATGCAGCTTTTTACTTGAACACATTGGTTGCTTCAGTTGAGCCGCTCTGAATTCAGCCTGGAAAACTGAATATAAAAGGAAAATCAAGGTGTAGTTGTGTCCACAATGCATGGTAAAGGATGAATGTGGCAAAACGTCCTTTGCTGTGCTGCTCTGCTTTATTCTCTGTGGTTTAAGTTGATTGAATTTTCTCAGGGACACCCCAGATCACAGACAGATGTGGGCAATGCCAGAAAAACTGCATCTGTCGAAGGATGCCGGGCAGTTATTTTGGGTTTTGCCTTGAAATGCTGTTCTTGGTCCCTACTAGGGCTCTCCAGCAGCTGTAGTAGTCCATGGGTGGAGCTCTTGTCTCTTGTCATACTGATTTTTCTGTTCCTACTCAAACCAAGGTGTTTTGTGCTGCACTGTACAAAACTGTTCATGCAGCTCTAAGCTGTGTCGAATGGCTCAGCTTCCCACACACAAACAGAAAGGGTTCGTGTCTGCGTATATGTAAGGAGATTTTTCTCTTAGGTATCACCTGCCTTTACAATCCTCACTGTTCATTACTGCAGCTACAGAATGGGTGAGGAAAAAGGCATTGACTGGACTCTGCTCGCAGCTCCTGTGTCTGGAAAATGCCACGTGGATACAGGAGGCTGAGCAGCAGCAGCGATGCTTCATTCCGAGCAGGAGCCGCTGCTGTGTGAGGAGAATGCAAACCACGGGGTGAGGGAGCTGGCAGGGAGCAGCGCCCGCGCCGCTGTCGATATCGGGATGGAAATGTACTTTAACACAGATAAATCTGCTGTGCTGCCCAGATCAGGGATGGTTCTGTGTTCAGTGTGTTTGGGTCTGCATTCGGGGGACCTCGGAGCGCGTAACCGGTGTGGAAAGTGGGAGCTGGTTCCTTCCCTGAACCAGATGGAGTGCATCTTAAAGAGAGGGGAGGAGGGGCTGTCATCAGTCCCAGTTTGTGATCATTCTGATCATTATGGGCTGATGTGTCTGCAGATGAAATGACCAGAGCATTATCTTCATTGTTTGGTTTATTTTTTTAATCAGCTGTCATTTTCAGCAGCTTCTTCAGAGATGGGGAAGGTCATTACGGCTTCCATATAAACCCAACTGTGTTATTAAAGAGGAAACACAATGATTGTTCAAGCACAAAAAGGCTCTGTGATATTATTATTCATATGAATGGGGCCTGTCAATCAGTAATCCCTGAAATGTAGAACAAACTAGATGTGACCTGGCTTGATTTCACCTTGTGGAAGTGCTGATAGATCCAGCCTGTGTTTCTGTGTGGTTCCAGGCCTTGGAAAGGCGCAGGCTTTCTCTGTATGGTGGCAAAGCCTGGTGTGAAATAACAGGGAATCCAGCAATTAAAAATGAAATAAAATGGTAAAGCTTGAACTAAACATACTAGGGATTAAAATATTTTGGGACAATTACTCAACCTGTTTAATTTGCTGCATAATCAAATCGCTTACCTAGTTTGGAAAGAAGAAGCTTTTCTAACTAAACCAGTAGTGAAATAGAGCTGCCAGTGTCTGACAGCTCAGCTTCAGTTGATGCAGTCATCGATCAGAGGAGGTTAGAAACCAGCTCTGCTTTGAAATTAAAAAGCAAGAGAAATACCCACCAAAACAATGACAAAGAAAATGCTCAACCAAACACCAAACCCCACTGAAAAGCTCTTTCTGATGCTTTGATCTTTTCCTCCTTTGTTCAGCAGCTTCATCCACTCCCTAACACACAGAGTTGTTGGGTGCTTTGTCTCGAGGGGTAGCAAATGCATTTTGCTGAATTTTTGTGCCAGCAATGTAAAGATAAACAAAAAGTGGAACCACGTGCGTGAGACCCCTTGAACGTTGTCCAGCCTGCGCTCGAGGAAGGCTGTTGGTGTGCTCAGTCTGTGGCAGAGCCTCACCCACGCAGTTCTGAGCGGGTCTGAAAGGTAATTTGTTTTTATATTGAGCTCACACCAAAGCAAACGAGCCTCAGGAGCACAGATAACATCTTGAACGTGTGTTTTGTGGGGTCATCTGCTTGCTTTGATCAGCTCATTGATGTTATTTTCTTCAGACTGAGACAGCAGCGATTTGATTATTTGATATTCATTTGAATATTCGTGCTATTTGCATGAAAATTTTAGTAGTTACTTGATAAAGTCATGGGGACTGCTTTCTGCCCAAGGGAAGTGCTGTGCTTTATCTTGGAGATTTCACAGTGAGAGATCTTATCCGTAAGGATCTAACGGAACAGTCGGTGTTATCCCTCTTTGCTTCTCTTGCCTGAGTCTTCCCTCCACCCTGATCACAGCTGATTGACAGACCAGGCCTTTCCAGAATACCTTCCCTCAAAGGATTAACTCTTACTGTGCTCACAAGCTTTGGGTCCAGTTGTTCTTATATGACTGTTGGGGTTTTTGTAGGAGAGGTCTCTCAGCTACAGCGCTGGTTTGCTCTTGCAGCGGAGAACCATTGAATCATTGGGATTGGAAGAGACTCATCCAGCCCATCCATCAGCCCAACCCCACTGTGCCAGCTAAGCCATGTCCTGAAGTGCCACTTCTGCATGTGCTTTGAACCCCTTCAGGGATGGTGACTCCACCACTGCCCTGGGCAGCCTCTGCCAGTGCTTCACCACTCTTTGAAATGTTTCCGAATATCCAGTCTAAACCACCTCTGCCAAAACTTGAGGCCGTTTCCTCTTATCCCATCAATTGTTACCTGGGAGAAGAGACCAGCACCCACCTCACCACAGCCTCCTTTCTGGGATCCACAGAGTGATGAGGTCTCCTCTCAGCCTCCTCTTCTCCAGACTAAGCAGCCTCGGGACCCTCAGGCTGGGTTTGGTCCTTGGTATTGTTCAGTGGGAGCTGGCTGTCGAGCAACCACCGAGGAGATGCACTGAGCTCCTCCTCTGCTCATTTTCAGTGCTGATTTCCAATGCTCAGAAGTTCTAGCAATTTCTTCCTAATTTTTCAACTAATTTCCAGGCCAAAACACTTTCCTGACCAACTTGTATTGAGATTAATAAAGGATTTTACAGTTGTAGCAATGAGAAGTATTTGTGGTGGATTTTCCATCCCTGGAGATGTTTAAAAACCATGTAATGTGGCACTTGGGAATGTGGTTTAGTGGGCACAGGGTTGGGCTGGTGGTTGGGCTGGGTGATCTTGCAGGTCTTTTTCAGCCTTAGTGATTCTATGATTTCCTCTCTGATGGGTCAGATTTTCAGGTCCAGCTGTGTCTGTGTGGAGGAATACCGAATCCAGATGACACATCTCGTGCTGTTGGTGTATTTCAGACTGGGAAAAGTATGAGCTCCTTCATTCAAAACACATCTTTCTGCCAAAGAGCTATAAATACACATTGCTTCTTCAGTATTGTGGCCTCCATTCTTGTTAATAAGCAATTGAGAATGGAGGGTGGGGAATTTGGCAGGTCTGTCATTACTCTCATAAACAGTAGGGATGGGATGACTGGGTATTTTCAGCTTAGCACAAAAGCTCTGGAGAAGAAAGAGGGTGGGTATAAAAAGCATAAAAACTTGGGTTCCAGCTAATCTATCAGAGCTTATTGCTGCAAGAAGCAGCGAGTTTGAGTGGTTTTGCCTTGTTATTTCTGTCTGATGGTTTTTAAGAGGATGAGTCTTTCCAGTGCTTATTTATGTAGCACGTAACATCTGGAATATACCCAGCGTACTTCTCCCCTTCCACGATCCATAACTTTCCTCCGTGCCTTGTTTGAGGTCCATTCGTGCAAATGGTGCCTCCTACTTGTTTGATAAAAACCATGAGTTTTGTGATTGTTTCCTTGGTTTTATGCAGTAAAGAATTTTGCAGAAATATTTTTGCTCTTCTTTTCTTTCCATTTGTGCTCAGTTCCCTGATCTAAGGTGATCAGTTTTTACGTGACTGCATGTTCAGGTCCAGCCCATCTGTAGCCAAAGATGCAAACATCTGTCCGCTTATCTTCCAAATGTGGGAACGTCTCCTGGTTCAACCTTCTCCCAACCCCTCGATCCCATTTAGACCGCTGGCTTTTTTTTACTCAGCTGGAGCACTCGCTGCTGGAGCTTTCCTTCCAGTGCTGTGTCATTAAATTCCATGAATTTTCACCTCCTGCAGACTAATCACTTTAGTGCTCGTGCTTCACGCTTCTTGGCTGGAGTTCAGAAGTGTCTGAGACTGGGCATTTGGAACAATCCTGTGTTTTAATGGAATAGATCCTCTAGTTTGGCATCAAGTAAATTCTGATTTTATATTAAAAATTACATAAGCCCCACTCACTGCTAAGCAAACAGACTCTGTTTGAAGAACCAGAGTTTCCGTAGCTCTAATGGAACTGACATAAAGGCGTGCTGAAATTATCCTGACTGTCTCTGGAAAAGAGCGCTTTGTTCTCTGTGCTGTGTCAGAAATCGGGGTCTGTGCATTTTTCAGTGCCCTGGACAGAGATCCGAGTCTCGGACTCTTCTGGAATTCATCTTCCAGACATTGTGTTGTGGTTTTTTAGTTCTGTAAACCTAACAGAGGAACCTTTATGCAAATTAGAATCTCTTACGATCATTGATCCTGCTTTTATCCTGTTCCTCCCACGCAACCTCTCCTCCTGTAAAATTAGACCAGCCTTGCAGGAATGTACAGTGGGAGGAAGATGAGTTGCTGCAAGTGTATTTTATGTAGTAATCTCATCAGCAGTTGAGCTCTGCTGTGATTACACGACCAGGTTTCTTGGTGTGCTTATCCTGCCCACCTTCCAGGATCTTCATTTGCTCTTGTTTTCATTATGACTTGAGCATGTTGACATCCTGAGCTGGGAACCTCTGACCTACCAACCGGTAGGTAAGGATGTTATTGGAAAAAAAAGCTTAATGGGAGTTGATTTTTTCTTGATCCAGATGCGTAATTCTGAGTGAGCAGCTTCTCAGTGGGCAAACCAGCTCTGAGGTTTATATTTTACAGACAGATCTGTGTTGCTGAGGGCGCATTGGACCAAAGCGCAGGTTGCGTGTACAGGAATGGCAGCTGTTAATGCTCCCTGGGAATTCTTGTTTCAGGTTATGGAGCTGAAAGTAGATGAGGGTCTTGGATACAAGGAGGGCTGTCACAATCTTCTGTTTAGAAATCAAATTAAAAGGAAGACTTTAGTTAGAGCTTAAAAAAGTATATGTTATTCTTCAGAGACTTGGTTGCAATGAGAGCACACAGGCTGTGCTCCCCCTAAACAGATCTGGTTTTATGGCATTTGTGGCACAAACGAAGTATCCATTATCCATCAGGAATTGCTTGATGAAGCTGAAAAACTGTGCTGTAACACAATAGCAGTTTCTGCTCTTCTAAAGTGTGATATTGGTTTCCTTCTGAGTTATGGCACAACAGCTTCGCTGATTTCAGTAAATCCTTCCAGCGTTTACAGAACGGGGTGAGCTGGCTGTCTTTAAACATCAGGAGAAGTTTTCCAATCTGCTGTGAGTGATGGGAGGTGTGTGCTGCGGCGTCTCTCCTGTGGTCACAGCAGCGTGGAATTATTCATTGCCAGACAGTTCGCAAGATGCTGAAGCTGTCTGGGCAGCTCCAAGCGTTGCTGTGTACAAACCTGCACTTAAAAGATGCTCCAGTGGAGGCCATCAAAAGCGTTGGCAGTGAGGAGGTCGCTGCTGAAAGGACACTCACATAACCTTCTCCCTGCCTTGTGTAAGTTCTGTGAAGTAAAACATATCCTGAATGTCCTTTTCCATGTCAGCAGGAGCCAGGGCTGAGCAATGTCCATAATCCTCAGTGTGCAGCAGTTGAGTCCAGCAGTTGCTTTGTCAGAAGAGGAAGGTTTAATCTACAGCCAAGGTAGCCTTTCTCTCCTCCTGCTCTCATCTTCAGCTTGTATAAGCCACAGCCTGCTGTGCTGCTTTGGAATTTATTTAATAGCTTGGTTGTTTGGACGTGATTAAAAATATAATGAATAGAATGAAGCAGTAATGAGATGAAGGGTTTTAGTCTAAAAATATCTGCTTCAGCTCAGCTAGAGTAATGAAAACTGGTGGCAGTCACGGAAAAGTCCACTGTGCGAATCTGTTAGAAGCTCTACTGAGCTGTTGTTGAGTGCAAGGCTTACGTGTTGCCTTCTCTAGTTCATGTTTTACAGTGGGCCCTGTTTTTTTCCACTCAAGCATCACTTTGACTTCACAGCATTTCTCCTCTGAGCACCTGATCTGTAGCTTCTGAGAGAACAGGGTTTACTTTTTTCAGGTTGAATTCCGCATCACATACGTGTGGTGTAAATTCTTTCCAACACGAGTGTTTGCAGGGGTTGAACTTCCCTGCTTTGCCTGATGTGCTTTGGCTGTTTGAAGGGTTCAAAGCTGAAGACTGTTTAGATAAAGGTTTAGTGTTTTATTAATAGGAAATACTCAGGGTGTGAGCTCAGAGTCCCAGAAGGTGGGTGTTACTCTCTTCTGTGGGAACTAATAAACAGGTTTTGTTCTTTGCCTTCCTCTCAGCATCAGTAGCACCTGCAGTACAGAATGGAAGGTGTGGTGGGCAGGTGTCTATGTCCCATACTCCCCACCTGAAGTCTGAGTAGGGTTTGCATCTCTGCCCTTAGAGCACATTGAGTCACATATAAACAGTGTAATTAAAGTAACAGAGAGAAATGGTAGTGGCAGAAACTGTTCTTGAGCTGATTCATGTTGAATGCTCAGTGAAGTGTGTATTTTTTCCTCCTTGTTATTTGCATGTGGGGACCTAGGGTGGTATTTTTGGATACATTTGAGTTCTTTCTATATGATATTTCAATGTAGAGTTGTGTTATCAAAGCCAAAGCACTCAGCTTTAATATCGATGATGTGAAATCAAACAACGCATCAGTTTGCCCCATGTAGTGGAACGAGATTCAAGCCAATTTTGAGATCCCGAGGTATCTTCCTTTCTCAATTCAGTCCCAGTCCTTTCCCTTTCCATTAATGGGCTCTGAGTGTCCTTTAAAGCAGATCTGTATCCTGTTTCCATGACAATATTTGTACAATAGATGTCTGTCTTGTTACACATGTATATGGATTTTTCATTTGTAACATCTCTTTGCATCAGTTCCAATTTAAGGTCTTCTTGAAGTATTTGGACCATGGTGCTCTTTGAGATAGAACTTCAGTGAGCATTTCTGGATTGATGCAGTCCTGACCTTTGAGTAGAGCTTCGCAGTAGCTTGTCTGGGAGAGGCGAGTGAGTGAGATGAACTTTTTCAGCCTAAAACAGTTCCCTCTTGTCCTACCCCTGCACTCTCTGATCAAGAGCCCCTCCACAACTTTCCTGGGGCCCCTTTCAGTACTGAGAGGGTGCTCTAAGGTCTCTCAGAGCCTTCTCTTCTCCAGGCTGAACAACCCCAACTGTCTCAGCCCATCCTCATATGGGAGGTGCTCCAACCCTCCAACTGCTAATGATGGCAGGCTTTTTTCATGCTGAGGTCTCTGAAGGATGCCCAGCAGCCACTGTAGATGCAGAAGTGCTAAGGGGGTGGCTGGACATTCCTCCCTTCCTCTCACATCTGTCAGTGCAGAGGTCTTAGAAGTGAATGTTACTAATCCAAACTGGCAGGCAGGCTGCGAGTGTCCCTGGAGGTCCTGTCTGGCAGCGTGAGGCGCACGGTGCAACTCAGCCACGTCTCGTCTCAAAAGTGCATGAAATTACACCCATGTCCTTCAAGCCACTTGCTCAGAAGTGACAGGCGAGTCACCTTCCAACTTAAATTCAAGATGTTTACTTCAAGTGACTAGTCTTTATATCAATCAAAGGAAAACTCCCTTGGGGAGGAACGCTGAGCGTGGTTATTTGTGAACGTGCTCCGGTTCTGCGTGCGCCTGGTGGTGTTCCTGCAATGCTGGCAGACCTGGAGCAGCAGATATTGTCCTGTTTGCAGTAACAGAGGGGTGAAAGGAGGGCTCCCTGTGGACTCCCTCTCAAGGCAGGAGTGTGGACCACCACTGGGCCAGATTATTTGTGCTTTTATTAGCTGGATATTGGTGTCTGGGCAGCCCTTTAGCATGGTGTCCTTCCTGCTCCTGGAGGATTTCTTGACATCTATTCTAAACTCTCAAGCTGTGATCTTTGGCTGTTTCTTTTCTATATTTTAATAGTCTGCGTCCATTTCTCCTTCCACCTTCCCTGCTTGCCTTCACCTTAGCTTGCATAGATGTCCTTTTAATGGTCATTAAATAGGTTGGAGTGCATGACAGAAAAGATAGGGTGGGTCTGAACACCCAGCCCCTCAAGTTGTGCCAGGGGAGGTTTAGATTGACAATTAGGAATAATTTTTTTACTGCAGGAGTGGTGAAGCATTGGAAGAGTCTCCAGCCCTGGAGGGGTTCAAAACACGTGTAGGTGTGGCACTTCAGGACATGTTTAGTAGGCTGTGTTTATGTTGGTGTTGTTTTGTTTGTAGGACTTGATGATCTTAGAGGTCTTTTCCAGCCTTAATAGGTCTATGATTTTATCCACATCTGCCTTTGAGTAACAGATAAGAGTTTCAAATCAGAGTAAGGTCCTTGAAGCCACAATAAGCTCTTGCTTCTGAATACATTTAAGCATTGAGGAGATCCCATGTGGGGCTAAAAACTTGTTCTCCACGATGAGTGTGTGTAATTGCAGAGCTTGCAAAATTATGCTTGTGGCAAATTCTGCAAGATAGGCACCTGTGAATTTAGGGAACAGGACTGAGCCCTAGGCATGTTTTTATGATGTAATTAGAGCACTTTAGCTTTGTTTTCAGTGAAGAGGATTAAATTCCCCTCTAGATTTTTTTTTTTATTAGTTATGACCGCAAATTAATAATGAATCTCCAGTGCCAGAAGCAGAGGATCACCTCATTGCTACAGCAGCTCAGGGGACTCTTGTGTGGCACTGTCCTGGAAATGTATTTGTGCTCTGTCTATTGATATGAGGTGTCCACACTGTGAGCTTAGCATTTCTGGTCACTTCTACTATTGACTGTCCCACTCAATGGTTTAATATTTCATCTTTCTTTTTTTTCAAGGGCGTTTCCCCATGAACTGTGATTTCACTGATTAATTCATTAACGTACTGCTCTGTGAGGTTGGTGTCCCAGTGAGTTACACTTACAGTATTGGCCACTGTGTGATGTGGAGTAGCCATAGAAGCTCTAAAGAAGCATGGGAAAGATAACTATAAGGGGATAAACCAGAAGAAATAAATCATGAAGGGAGCTGAAAAATGGAACCAAACTACTTCTTCATCCTTTTTTTGTGGGGATGAGTCAGAACTTATGTAGTTTAAGCGGAAGCTGGAGCAACTGGAAGCTGTGAATTGCAGGAGTTTCTGGCCTTACTTCTGTGGAAATGTGTTGTTGGTGGTTTAACCTTGATGTAGATGTGAGCTAACTCAGTTGGTCCTGCTTGAGAAGATGAATGGGCCGCTGCTTGGAGCAGGAGCATGGTCTGTGATCCCAGCTGCCCCTCTAAAAGCCAGGAGATGAGGGTGGGGAAGATGTGTGAACACCAATAGTAGAAAGACAATAGAGCTACTCATGATGCTGGTGTGAAGGCTCAGCAGGTCTGCGTGTTTGAGCACAGGGCTTGCACTGCAAGTGAGACCTGAGGAGCCCCAACGCCTCTGGGCTCCCCCTGCCCTGGGCTTTTATACCTGCTGCTTCCAGAGAAGTGGCTGACAAAACTAGGAGTGCTGTGTTGTGGTGAATGCTCTTCCTCTGCAGTGAAATATTTATTAAAACAGATGTCATTGGCTACAATTTCTGTTTCTGGGTAGTCGGCCGGTAGCCAGGGAAGATCAATAAGCAGAGAAACAATGGAGTCTCTAAAGTTGGAAGTGGCTTTTTTGAACAGAACAAAGAGCATTCCCAGTCCAGGGACGCTCTCCAGCAAAAAGCAGAGCAGATCAACACTGGCACCCAGTGTCTAGATAGAATCAGTTCAAATCTGGGTTTCCAAATCTGCCACCCTGGGTTGGCGCTGATGCCCTGGCTTTCAGTCTTGATGTGCGCAGCGTGGCGCGAGGCTTAATCCAACGTGGCAGCCCAGCTCTCTGGGGCTGCCGTTCTAATTCTGCTTCCGTTTGGTTCCTGCAGTCATCTTCGTGTGCTGAGAACCACTGCAGCATTGCTTTTCTTGGCTTGTCTTTCATGTTACAAAAAGAGTCAGGTCTTTGTTTCCCTTGGAATGGTTAACTTAGTTCAGGGAGGAAAAGAGGGAACAAATGTAAACCCACCCTCCTCCTTAGGGAGTTTTTTTGGGTTACTCTGCAGCTATTAAATACCAGTTCAATGAGGCCTTTAAACATACACTTAAATCCATTCCTGCTAAGCAAAACACTTACCCACACACTTAAAGCTTGCGTTCAAGTGTCGTTGCGCTGGAAAGCGACAGGACTGGAGCGTGTTCCCAAAGATAAGCACGTCCTCAAGTGCCTGGGTGATTGGGCTCCTGATACAGGAGAGCATCCCAGGATGGGGTGGCATGTGAGGACCACTGGTTCTGGAAACTGAGCATCTGCTGACATGCCAGCATGACATCATTCTTAGAATCACATAGAATTGTAGAATCATCTGTTTGGAAAAGACCTCTGAGATTGTTTGAGTCCAACCAGGGCCCAGCAAAAGGTTTCTGTAGCCAGTTTTTGGTGTCAGTAACTTCATCCTGGCCAGGTTTCCTCTGCTATACTCAGCAGGTCAGGATGTTTATTTGAAAGCGTTAATAACAGTGTCATAAAGTCCAGATGTTGAGCATCGCTGCTCACTGCATCTCTGAGGATACATGGGATTGTTTGTTTCACATCTCCCTTGATCTTGCTGCTCTCATGTTCTGAATCTCTTGCTGTTTCTTTAGTGGGATGACTAAATCAAACCTAAAGCACTCCCCTCTCAGCTTCTGTGGTGCTCTTGGAAGTTGCAGGGAAGTTACTCTGGCACATTGTGGAAAGGTAAATTGAAAACTGAAAATGAATTTCCAAAGCCATCCTTAAAACTACTACCACAAAGAAGATCGATGATGAACCATTCTGTTCTGTTATTACCCAGAAGTAACTGTCTGGCTGTTTTTTAGTGAACAAAGAAATATTAGAGGGAAAAAATAGTTTCCATTTAGCTTTATCTCTGTTGGCTGTGCTGAGAATGAATCATGGCATAAAAAAGGATGAAATGAAATGAAAAAGATACCATATATTTCTTTTTCTGTAGCACACACTGGACACGTATTCTGAAGGTTAAAACTCTTCTGAACTAAACCAGATGGCACTGAAACCCTGGTGAAAGTTATTGGACAGTAATGGAGTGTCCCTGTGGTACTTGGCCCAAAGGTTTTGGACAAGAGGGGAAGAAACTGGTCCATGTGGATCTCCCACTGCAGTTCATGTTTGTGAAGGTGCAGTGTCCGTGTGGTGCGTGAGTTTTCCAGTTAACTTTTGAAGCTGTGATGAAAATCTTAGAGATCTTCTCCTTAAAGAATCTCTTTCTCTCCTTAAATTAAAGAATGGTTTTGGTTGGAAAAGGCCTTTAAGATCATCGAATCCAAGCACTGATCCAACCCTGCTAAGTCTGCCACTAGACCGTGTCCCCAAGTCTGATATCTACTTGTCCAGGGTCAGTGACTCAGCCACCTCACTGGGCAGCCTCTTCCAATGCTTGACAACTCTTTCAATAAAGAAATTCCTCCTAATATTTAACAAATATACTGAAAATTATCCTTACAGTGAAACATCAGCCTTGCCCAGCCCAGCTGGGATCTCCGGGAGAAGAGACCTTTCCTTTGCAGTTGGATGTCTTGCCTTCCACTCCCGTTAGACTGAGGGAGTGCAGGAGAGTGGAAAGGAGAGTTAAAAAAGCACATTGGTTATGAATTTGGAAATGAGTGTGCAGTGGTGGCTGAGCCAAGTAGTTTAGGTCAGTGGTTTTGTTATTTTGCTTGGTCTGTGTAGAATCCTTTTATTGGGATTTATAAATTATTCCTGCCATAATAACTGTATTCAGGAGCTGTAAGTGCCTGCTTCGGCGTGGCTTGCTTGCTTGCTTTTCTTTTTTATTAGGAATGAAAATTAGTTGGGAATGAGGAGATAATGGATGGCCTCATATCATAAAAGTTGCACTCCTTGATAAGATTTCAAGGTTAGAACAATGATAGCACTGAAATATCTGTCATAAACCACCACAGATAATTCAAGCAGTAAAAACGCTTCTTTTAGCAATGTAAATAGGGTAATAGAGTGGAATGCAGGATCTGGATATATTAAATGTTGGGGTTATTTTATATTCAAACAATATAAACAGAGAAAATGGAGCTGAAGGCTCATTTGAATAGGAAACAGGGAAGATTTCTCTTCGGAATGGTGAGCAAGCTAGGGATGGGTTGGAGTTGGCGGTGTTTGAAGGTACCTGAGCTGGTAAGGTGGCTCAAACGCATCCGTGTGATGAGCAAGAGGAGAAACATCTCTCTGCACTGTTGTTTTTTCCTCCTGATGAAGAGCCGTGGGGTTTTAGGGAAGGCTGATCTAATTAGGCTGAATGCGTTTTGATGGTGGGATGCTGTCCAGGGATGCGTTGAGTCACATCTAATGACTTAAAAACTACTAATTAATTTCGAATGAACTGGAACAAGGAGACGTGGCTTGACAAGTGCTTGGGTTTGAAAGCTGCTGATTTTGAAAATTTCCAGTGTAGGCATCGTGGGCAAAGGGATGAGGAAAGCTGGGACAGCCTGGTGAGCTGGTGGAAAAAGGCAGAAAGAAAAAGGGGTAAAGATGGATCTGTTAGAGTGAGTCCAGAGGAGGCCACGCAGATAATGTGAGGACTGGAGCACCTCTGCTATGAGGACAAGCTGGGAGAGTTGGGGTTATTCCACCTGGAGAAGAGAAGGCTCTGGAGAGATAGTCTTGAACTGAAAGTCAGGAGAAAACAAAAAGCAGAGAAAGTTTGGAAAAGAAGGGGAGTTAAGTTGGACAGAGGTTGATCTTGTGCCCTAGAGGTTTCTCTTTGATGAATAAATGGATTTGAAAGGTGGATTGAAGACTGCAGAAAGTTCTAGGTTTGGGTGGGTTTATTCCTGGTGGCTGTTCTCCATGTCCTGACACTCTATAGTTTCTTGTTGGAAAGATGCTATTTCTGCCTTGCTCTCAGACCATCCTGTTTGATGTTACTCAGAAGGTTATTAAATTCTCACCTAATCTCCTCTCCAGAGGTTTAGGTCTGGTTCTGTTTATGTCTGTGCTGGCAATTCCCACCATGATTGTGGTTCCTCTACTGTGCTTGTGGAGTTGAGGTCTCCAGGGCCGTATATCCGAGCAGCGCTTGGGACAGTGATGTTGGTGGTATGATGAGGAGCTCTCCAGGTGCGACTGCAATAGAATAATCCTATTTCCTTTCCTCTGTCATAAAACAAGATAAAGGTTTGGCAGCTCTTCAAATCAAGACCAATAAAATGAACTTCTTTAAATTCATCATGGAAAGGAACAGACTTAGCTACAAAATGACTAACAGGACCTTCTATTCATCCGTACAAATCTGGTCTCTGACTGTGTTCATTTCCATACAATCACTGGAAAATATTATGTTGATTGCTGGGAACAAAGCTTTTGGGGAGGGGAATCCATGCCACTGATCTACAGTGGAATTGGTAAATGGGTAAGACAAAACTTTAATAATATTCTGTGTGACATCTGATGTAAATAATACATTTCTATTAATCTCTGAAGCAATCAGAGAGTCTGGCTGTTAGAGGCAGCCAAGTATGAGCAATATTATCTCTTCTTAGGAGTGTTGAAGTAGAATCACAAATCCATTGCCTTGGAAGCAGTTGCTGCACTGGCTTGGGGAGTTGGACTCAACGGTGAAACAATGGCATGGGGTTCCCGTGCTGAGTGACCCCATCCTGGGGGTTCACAAGGACTCTGCATCCCAGCTGTCTGCATTCCCTCCTCCCCTCTGCTCTAGGGGTTTTGTCCTGTGTGCCCCCTCTAGGGGAAGGTGTTCATGAGCTGTTCAGGGCTGACCAAATCCATCTCCTGCACAAGTGTATCAAGGGCATCACTTCTGTCCACCCCAGCTCTGGGTGCAGCACCGGATACTTTGGAAGCAGCTCTTGCAGTCCACGAGGCAGCGACTTGAAGTGTTTGTCTTCTGCAGAGATGCACTGGTTCCTGCAGCAGCCCTGCTGAATCCAACGCAGTCAAGGAGTTAACACTGCCTCCCCCAAAACGCACGCGTGCGTTTGCTGTCCTGTACCAAGATATTAGTTAAGGCAGCCAAACGAAGCAGAATTTTTAAATGAGATTCTGTTTTTCAAATACGATTTTAAGCTACGATGCAGGTCAGGGTTGTCTGATTCTTAACAGTTCATTAAGTAGACAGCAGCTAGTGTTAGAGATTGACTTTTAAAAATGATAGATTTTTATTTATTGCAAATTTCTATTCATTAGTTTTAAAGGAGGGAAGCATAAAAGCGGGATTGGGTTCATATTCTTTAAAAAAGTGCCATTGGTGATTTAATTAAATTGAGGTTTTGAGTATCATTACTGAAAATGAAATGTTAGTTCTTTGCTGTTTTTCAGCCCATCTAAAGTATTTGATAGCCTCCCCCCACTTGCAAAACCTACACGGTCGTTAATATTTGTGTGTGTGAGGGTTCTGCTGAACTTCCCGGCTCTGGGCACGTTGTGGAAAGATGCAAAGGCAGAGGGAGCAAGGGAAAGAGGTCTCGTTTGCTGGAGCTCGTACCTGGCCCTCGTTGCTGTGCAGTAAGAGGTGGTGTGGGCAGACAGGAGTCCAGGGATTTGTCTCTGGGTGCTGGCTGGGATTTCCTGGAGCTCCTCTGCACAGGAATGTGTGCTGGGAGCTTGCAGTCACAGTAGAAAAGATCCCTGGGAAACTGAAGCACAGCAGGAATCGAGGTGTACGTGCCATGAGAATCAATAGTTTGAGGTGTTCAGGTTGTGTTTGATCTGGAAGTGGGTTAACTGGGAAACAAGGCGGTGTGTCTGGATGCAGGGAGCCTAATCCTGTATTCCTTACAGCTTAGCCTTTCCTTTTCCTCACTGCAAGGGATGCTGTTGGTGTCTCTGTTGGAGAGTGACCCAAACCCTGGTCCGAGGAGGTGGCCTGGCTGCTGGTGGGAACACCTGCACCATAGCCAGCACAGGAAGGTTCAAATGCCAATCCTAAAGCCCTGTCCCGGGGCAGGACACAAAGGTTGCCCAGAGTAGCCGTGGCTGCCCCGTTCCTGGAGGTGCTCAAGGCCAGGCTGGATGGGGCTTTGAGCCTATTGGCATTAGGGTTTCTGTTTCATTTCATCAATTTACACACAGTTTTGGTTGTATTTCAGTCTGCTCTATGCCCTACACACTAGCATATTGTTTTCCTTTTAATCTTCCTCTTCTCCTTGGCAGAGCTGCAGGCTAAACCTCCCTCTGCTCGCAGAAATTAATCTAGTTTTGTTCATGCCCCTGACAAAATTGTTTCCGATGATAAACCATCACTCAGCTTTGAATGACCATGTTTTTCTTCCTCTGATGTTTCAGCCTTAATGAAAAAGAACCATAATACAAGATGCTGCACAAGGGCCTGATTCAAATTTGATTAAGTTGTTCGTAGTCTTGGTTGTCTTCATTGGGTTTTATATTGGGCTCTAAAATCATGATTTGAGTGGATTTTTTCGGAGCGGCTTATGGGAACCGGTAGAGCTTTATTTAATTCTCTGAGGGTGCTGAGCAGAGGCATCAGTTAAGGATTTGCCAGCACTTTAGCTGCAACTTCTCCACCTTGTATTAAATCATCCCACATTCTTTCTAATGCAAGCTTCTATTGACTTTGTTTGCCTTTAGTGGAGCTGGGTCCAGCTGCATCATCAGAGTCTGGTTTGATGCATATGTGTGAAATCTGGATTAAACAGGTGGTGCAATGAAATAAAGTCCCCATGGGCTGAAATTTTGTTCGTTTTGTCTAGGCAGGAGTTGCCAATTATGGGTTTTACTCTGTCGTTCTAAGGCATAAGAGGATTCTGCTCATGTGACGAGGGGCCGGGTAAAGGTCTGTTGAAAAATTATTCCAAATGGGAATGGAATTTCTGGGTTAGAATCATGGAATGCTTTGGTCTGGAAGGGACCACAAAGCCCATCCAGTTCCATCCCCCTGCCATGGGCAGGGACACTTCCCACTGGATCAGGGGGCTCAAAGCCCCATCCAAACTGTCCTTGAACACCTCCAGGGATGGGGCAGCCTGGACCAGGGCCTCCCCACCCTCACAGGAAAACATTTCTCCCTAAGATCCCATCTCAATCTCCCCTCTTTCAGCTGAAAACCCTTCCCCCTCATCCTATCCCTGCACTCCCTGATCGAGAGCCCCTCCCCAGCTTTCCTGGAGCCCCTTTCAGTACTGGAAAGCTACTCTAAGGTTCTAATAAATTTTAAGTGTTCTAATCAATTTTAATCATGTTAAATGGGTGGAACAAACCAAAAGAGGAGTGGTTTGTTTAGACAACTCTAAAATGGGTCAGGTAAGAGTGGATCTTGTTTCTGACTCATGTGATTTTGCTTCTTTATGTATATATTGGTAGAAATGGTACTTAAACGTTAACCATAACTGACCCTGATGAATTCTGATGTAATTCAGTGGGGAAACTTGTGTGATTATTTGCTTTTGATACGTTAAGTGGTGCACAGACTTTGCAGCCAGCCCTCTAGCTGGGTTCTTCACCCAGCAGCTCCATTACAATGCACTGTCCTTAATCAGAAACTACTTTCTTTGACAGTTCTACCCAGTGATACATGTGGAAATCCAGGGAGGCTGCAAAACGGGATCCAGCAAGGGACAACGTTCAGCATTGGGGACAAAGTGAGATACAGCTGCAATCCAGGCTTCTTCTTGGAAGGACACGCGTTGCTCACGTGCCACGCCAATTCGGAAAACGGTGCCTCCTGGGATTTTCCTCTTCCCTTCTGCAGAGGTGAAGTGCTCTCTCTTCATCCTGAACGAGCCACAATGAAATGGGATTTGATGAGCTGTTTGGGGTTGGGAAAGACTTAATGGGCTGTAAGCTTGATTTAAATGACTTGAAAACTAAACATGATGTAGTTAATATTGAGATTCTTTTTACTGCATTCCTTAAAGCTGCCAGGGTTTGGGTGAATAATAGGAAGGTTATGAAGTGCTCAAGGTATTCAAAATGCTGCTCAACTACTTTAACTTCAATTTTTTGGTCTAAAGTAAGTGTGCACGGGTGAAAGCGGGAGTGTTATTCGTAAGGGGAGGCACCTGCGCGAGAGCGTGCAGACTTTCTAGATCAAACACTAGAAAATGAGACTGGATTTTCTTCAATATCGGGCTGGCTGCCCTCAATAGCACGTTCCAAGGTGATTCTAGTACTTTGCCTGTAGAGAAACGTGCAGAGTGTTGATGTGCTATGGGTTGCTGGCAGTGGGGCCAGCAGCCTCTGAGGGGATGCTCTATGAGGGTAAAAGCTGGCCTTTGTTTGGAAAGCTTGGCCAGCTTTCCTTCAGACCCTCTCAGGAGACGGGAAACTCAAGTCCCTTTGTCACTATAGAGAGCTTCTTGCTAATTCTTTGGGGCCACGAGGGATTAGAGAGTCTGTAAATATACAAGTGTCTGTGTTGTTATACCAAAACAGTTGCTGCTGCTGCTTTGAAGTCTTTTCCCCTCAATTCCTTGTGTACTTCAGCAGAGCATCTTCTATTGATTCTTTTTATTGACTCTGCTTGTGTAATCAATCAGCGAGCCTAAGCTGTAGCATAAATCTTGAATTTAAAGTGAGCAAATATCGTTTGCTGGGTGTGTTTTTAATGCTTGCCTGAATGAGTTACAGAGCACTGTTCTGTGCTACTGGATGTGTTTCTTGCCTGCTCACCTGGTGTTTTGGAGCATTACACCACTGACATAGTTGTTCACACAGCCAGACTGACACTGGAGAGGGACGGCTGTCATTGCTGGTTTAGCCTGGTCAGTTATGATTCTTCCTTTTTTCCTTTGACTCAGGATTCTGCCTGTAACCTCCTTTGAAAAAAATTAATTCACTGAATGTGCGCTCAGGAAAAACATTCACTGAAAATTCAGCCTTGAGAGTAAGCAGAGCGATGCCCTGTTAAGAGAGAAGGAAATGATCTGCATCAATGGACCAGTGTATCCTCCAGACTGGCAGCATTTTTATAGAAGCACAGAATGGTTTGGGTTGGAAGGAGCCTCAAAGCCCATCCACTTTCAACCCCCCTGCCATGGGCAGGGACACCTACCCCTGGATCAGGGGCTCAAAGTCCCATCCAGCCTGGCCTTGAACACCTCCAGGGATGGCGCAGCCACCACTGGTCTGGGCAACCTGGGCCAGGGCCTCCACACTCTGCACTCCCTGATGCAGAGCCCCTCCCCAGCGTTTGTCTGTTGAAGTGGCCCTGAAGCAGTTGCATGTCTTACCTGCATTGCCTATTCTTGTCGTATTTTTGCTGCCCTCCCCACGTGCTGTGAGCTCTGCTGCAATCAGCCACGTCCCATCCCAATCTGAGCGCAGGAGCAGTTGCAAAGGTCCAGGATCTCCACTGGGGCTTTGTGGTGCCAGGGCAGCCTGCGTGGCGCGTTAATGCGGTACAAGCAGTAGGTTGTGGCCTGGGGGGTTCTAGCTCAGTCGCTGGCCGTCAGTCGCGGTGCCCGCTGCGTGCCTTCTGCTTGTTCGGTGGCTGGGACAGCAGATGGCCGGGAGAGAGGAAAGCTGGCACGTGTGCTTGTCTTACTGTGTCTTTCCAGTTTCGTGAGGCTGATAGGACGAGACACCAATTCCTGAAAAAGTCTAAAAGCTGAAGGATCTTCCTAAGCGGCCCCGTGGAATTGTTCTGCCTTTTCCTTAGGTGCTCAGGACCCATTGCGCTGAACAGATGTTCTCACAGGTGTTAAATTTCAGTTTGGAAGAGCTTTTTTCCAATAGTTTGTAATGAAAATAAGTGTTTATAATGTGAAGCCCCAAACTCCTTGACTAAAGCATCTGAAATGCTGCTCTGTGATACGTGTAAAGGTAACAGGCTTTTCTTAGCAGTGTTTGAAATAAATGCTGAGCTGATGCTGCGTGTAGGAGAGCAGTGAGCTGCGCTGGTGCTGGTCAAATTCATTCTTCATTTCCTTTATCTTCCTTTAGCTTCTCCTCCTCCTTTAATTGCTCCCATAGCTCCTGCTGATAAAATACAGGTTCTAAAAATGCCAATACCCCATCCCTGGAGGTGTTCAAGGCCAGGCTGGATGAGGCTTTGAGCCCCCGATCCAGTGAGAGGTGTCCCTGCCCATGGCAGGGGGGTGGAACTTGGATGGACTTTGATGCCCCTTCCAACCCAAACCATTCTGTGATTCTATGAAAGAACCTGCAGCAAACAGGACACCCAGTATATAACTGGGATATGGCACTGCTAGGTTTCTGAAGCTTAGTTTTTGCCACTATGTTTTTGGTCAAAACATCCGTTTCCTCAAGAAATCCGAGCAAACAAGGACACGTAAGACGGGTGTAGGATACTCCGTTCCTTTCTATTACATTTCTGTTAATTACAGTGCCTTTGCGCTGTTCTGTTGTCCCAGCCCTTGGGGTGTTGCTGTTTCCAATGAAAGTGCTGAGATCTACATGGAAACCAGCCTCTCTCCACGCTGTGACAGGAGAGTTTCCACAAATCTGTGAAACCCTTCTCTGTTGTTGAGGTCCTGGTGGTTTTCCTCCTGCTGTTCTGGCTAGACGAGTGGGAGAGAAGGTGCAGAAAACACGTCAGAGGATGCTAATCAGGGATTAAGGGATGGAAAAGCAACCTTGGTTGACAATGTGTGAGGAAGGTGTCCTGACAGTGAGACGTGTTATGCTGAAAACCACCTCCCTGGGGATGTGGCAGAAGCTTTGTTGCTTGGGGTGTTTAAAATTAGACTAAAGAAATCCCTAGGAAGCGTGCGGTGGGGAATAAGCTGGCATTTACCAGGAGACACTGGCTGGCCTCGTAGGGTTTTGGATCCCTCAACTTGTCTCTTAACACTGAGTAGGAAAACACAACCTGACAAAAGCAGTGGGGCTTTCAATAGCTTTGCTTTGAATTTGGGCTTGTTCTTTTTTGGTGTGTTGCCTTTCGCATTCAGCAAAACCTGATGCCTTGCGCTCTGTCTCCAGCTGATGATGCTTGCGGAGGGACTCTGCGAGGACAGAGCGGAATCATCTCAAGCCCTCATTTTCCTTTGGAGTACGGCAATAACGCAGACTGCACGTGGACTATTCTCGCCGAGCCTGGAGACACTATTGCCCTGGTTTTCATGGATTTTCAGCTGGAAGATGGATATGATGTTTTAGAAGTTGCTGGGACAGAGGGATCTTCGCTCTGGTAGGTTACTACTGGCCATACTTCGTTGTGGTTCTGTACAGTCATGTAGGCTTGTGTGTCTGGATCCAAACTTTATAGGATGTTCAAAGTGAACAGGTTTTGTGCCCCAACGAGGGCACTTCCCAGTTATTCCCAGTTTCAGGTTGTAGCTGCTACCTTCTGAGGAAATGCCTCGGGATGCTTTTTATTTGCTTGGTGAACTTTGAAGTGATTATTGTCCCTGAAGGGGTTCAAGAAGTACGTTGCTGTGGTGCTTTGAGACGTGATTTAGGAGGAACGGTGATGTGGGGCTGATGGTTGGACTGAATGAGCGTAGAGGTGTTTTCCAACCTTAATGATTCTGTTCTATGAAGTCTGAAGTGAGGACTTGCAGAAGGACTTTGTATTGCTTATAGCAGAGAGCAGCTCTGCCTCTGGTTGGCGTAGACACCGTCACCTTCCTCACCGTGATTGCGCCCAATGTGCAGTTAAAAGTCCTGTCTAGCAGCAAATGGAGGGGAGTGGTCTTAAACTTGACATCGCTCTGGAAGGGAAGAATTAAGTGTTTGAAATAATTAGGTGTTGCCTGGGATTATCAGCAGGAAGTTAAATTACGATTATTTATGAGGATCCTGTCGCAGCCACAAATAACATTCATTTAAGTAATTTATACTTGCTTGGCAATTATGGGGGAATAGGATTTGACTGTTGAGGATGTATTGATGTGAAAGAGCTCGCCATTTACCGTGTGTCGATTGTTTACTGTTCCCAGGACCTGTTTCAAAATTAGATGTTGCTGTTTCATGTGGAAAAAAAAAAAGCCTGGGTTTATTAGCATGCATTAATATTTTAGGGCAGTGTTAGTTTTTAGCTGTTCTGTGCTGCGGCGAGGATCAGTCATCTGTGGCACACGGGGAAAGATGAATGTCGCTAGTTAAGAAACATTATTCAGCCTGGAGGTGTTGCCAGTGCAGCGCTGTGTCTTGTCATATCAAAAATAAAACAATGCCTGTCAGAGGGAACCTGCTGGAAAAAAAATTAATAAACTACTCCTAAATACAGCGTGGTGGAACTTTAAAAATGGCAAATGAGGATTTTAAGGCCTTTGACTTTCAGGAGGACTCGAATGTGCACTTGCACTTAAAAAGGAGATTCAGTAGCTCTTTTAAAGGTGTTTCTGTTTCACAGCCATCAGTTTTGGGGGCCTTTTTGGAGGGAATAATGATGCATTTACTTTTCTTCTTCCCCTTTGCCCCCTCTTTGCTGCATCCTTAATGATTCCTTTCCTCCAGATGGATTTTATGGAATCACAGAATGGTTTTGGTTGGAAAAGACCTTTTAGATCGAGTCCAACCATCGATCCAGCCCTGCCAAGTTCACCACCAGACCATGTCCCCGAGTACTATAGCTGCTTCTTTTTTAAATGTCTCCAGGGATGGCAGCTCTGATATTCTCTGGGAGGTGGCTGAACTCCTGTTTGAATTGGATGGGGGGGATGTGCTGTGTTAATGAGTGAAACACGGGTCACAAACAGGAATCTCACCCAGGGCTCAGAAGAAGCTGCTCCTGCTTTTTTGAGGTTCATTCTGCATTTTTATAGCTCCGTGAAATACACGCGGGTGAGATAACCACACCAGTTAATTCAAAGGGACCTCATTTGGTATTCTTGAGAAGGAAACTTTTCAGTCCCATAAGCAGAATTACAAAGAGCCTTATTTTGAATTTCATTTTTCAAAGCCGGCCTTCACAACTCACAGCCTTATAATTAAATTCAGATGACTCATTTTTCCCATTTTTTAATAATTTTTGCCCATGGGGGAAAAAAACTGAAGCTCATATCTCCTCTTTAAACGTGTTGATATGATTCAGCTTGAAAATAAAATAAAAACCTTTTTTTCCTCTGTCTATGAAAACCTAGTTTTAATTATTGGTAATATGGCAGATAGACTTGAGGCCAAATAAACCGTTCTATTGAAGTATCTTGCAGCTAAATATTTCATTTCCTAAGCATTATAAATAGTTTTAATCTGGTCCAGAGATGTACACAAGTAAACAAAACTAAATTTCATCTGGCACATAGTTCGTGTATTTTAAAGCTATGGAATAGCCTTTAACAGCTCTGTTTCCAAGAGCACCAACTCAGGATGTTAAATAAGCTTGACTTGTGCGCTTGTTAAAAGTTTCCTGTGGTGTTGTTCACCCTCCCCTCTTTGAAAATAGCTGCTGCTTTGTTGTTCTGTGAGTTGGGTTCCCTCCACCCTCGTGTCGTCAGCAGCGCTTTCCGCTGCGCCGCACGTAGATCTTGGCACGTGCAGTCGCTCCCCGGAGAACCCAGTGATGGGTTCCATTTTGTCCCTGGCCTGTTGGATGTGAATCCAGCAATAAGTCTTGGGCTGGAAAAGCATTTCAGGTCTGATCACCCATACATCAAGCAGAGCAGTTGAGGTTGGGCAGCTGTTTGAGATGTATCAATAGAATAACCCATTTACAGCTCTTTTAACCACCGTTGCAGTTTCCATCATGGGACCTTGGATCTAGATGTTCTTGATAGGTGAGAAATAAAATTCTACAAAGCAGAAAACAGGAGGGGAAAAAAAAGTAGCAGTGTGGAAAAGAGCCAGTGTGAAAAGGCTGGAAAGAGAGATTGGAAGGATTGGCAGTAGCTGTTCTCCTTTGAGTTTGGCTGGAGTGGCCATTCCTGGAGGTGTTCAAGGGCAGGTTGGATGGGGCTTTGAGCGCCCTGATCCAGTGGGAGGTGTCCCTGCCCATGGCATGGGGTGGAACTGGATGGGCTTCGATGTCCCTTCCAATCCAAACCATTCCATAATTCTATGTTTTCTTACATCATTATTTCCCATTTTTTTTCTTGTCTTCAAGTGTCCATGTTCTCTTCCCCCTTGATCTGTATTAGCTGAGAGCCCTCAGAGGGTTAATGAAATTCTCCTCTATAAATACACGTAAAAGGAGAGAATCCTGCAAAGCAGATTGGGCTCCAGTCCTTAAGGGCACTGAGCTCTGTTGATCGTGTGCTTTGTGTCGGTATCTGCTCAGAGCTGACTAAATCCCTTGGCTAATGATCCTGGGGAATATCTGCTGGTTGTGGCTGCTCGGTGGTACCTGATTTAGAGCTTCCTTCAGTGGCGAGCGTCCCTGTGGGTGCTTGGCTTCGGCAAAGCATTTCAACCTGAGCACCTAAAATATCCCAAGACCATCTCTGGTGACCAGTGATAGGACCTGAGGGAATGGCAGGAAGATGTGCCAGGGAAGGGTTAGATTGGACATCAGGAAAAGGTTCTTCACCCAGAGGGTGGTGGAGCACTGGAACAGCTCCCCAGGGAAGCAGTCACAGCCTGACAATATTCCAGAAGCTTTTGGCCAGTGCCCTCATGGTGATAATGTTGAGCTTGTCCTGTGCAGGGACAGGAGTTGGACTCAGTGATCCTTGTGGGCCCTTTCCAACTCAGAGAGCATTTGATGATTCTAAGACTGTATCTGATGGTAGGGAAGTCTCCAGGCTGGTCTTGGATGCATTGAGGGTGCTGTGTGGCAGCCGTGTCCCAGTTTCCTCTTCCCTCTGGTAGCTCAGGGATGTCTCTGAAGCTTTGTGTGGGTTTGACTTTGTTTGCAAGTCCTTAGACAAATTGTTTGGAGGATGTCTGAGGTGGCAAGATGGGGAGCAGGAGCCTGGGTGCTGCAGTTTGGTGCTGGTTCCTGTACCCTTGTCACTCCTCCTGTGTGGATGTGTCCCCAGGAAGTTTGGAGAGGGTAGGGATGCTCCATGCAGCGGTTGCTCAGCTGTGCTTGGAGCACACGTTAATAGAGGGTGAGTTTTGCTGTGGGGAAGGAGGTTTTGGTTCCTGACTTTGTCCATCCTCGCTGCGCTTTCATGTATATGCAAACAGTGAAAATGTGTTTGTCTCTCTTTTGTGGTTCTTTATCATCAGTTTAGATCTCATCTAGCTGGTGTGGGACCTGTGTCTAATATTAGGCATAATGACTTGTATTACAGTTATTAAAGCATTATGCTGCTCTTGCCAGGGAAGGTGGCGTAGGAAATGACTAATAACCCAATTTACGTGTGTGTTTACAGGAATTGGCTAAGATCAAGCGTACATTTTGCTGGCTATAATGCAAATATTTAGCAAAGAAGGTTTTTGCAGTCATTCAGATACAGCTGATGCATGCAATAGAGGGGAGAGAGAGAGAAGCCTTGTGCTTGGGCTGTGCAGAGCCACATACAGCAGGGTTCCTCTAGAGCAGGGGCTTCTGAAGCCGTGGAAGGACAGGAAGAAAGTCTAGTGTTTGGCATATAAAATTGCTTTTTTGGTTTTGAGTTGGAAAACAGGAGGAAGAGAAGGGGAGATGCTGTAAGCTGCAGCCTATGGTGTGAACAGGTAAGCGGCCAGCGATGCCCTTTCCCTCGAGACCAATGTTTAATGCTCCGTGGATGTTTGTTCCACCAACAGAACTGTTCAGGAGCCTCTGCTCCTGCCAAATGAATTGATTCCATGAGATAAAACTAACAAGTATCTCATTTGTCAGCTGTGACAGGCTGTCTGGCATGTTTTGAAGGTTCATTAGGTGTTTCTAATTTTCAGATGGGAAGTTTACTTTGAGATGTAGATGATTTTTTTTAATAATGAGGTTTTTCAGATCTTTTATAGCCGTGTTCCATTTTGCAACTGTGTTTGGTAGATCGAGAGTCCAAATTGGTGGGAGGGGCTGGCAAAAGTATTCCTGTTGCTGCTGTATCATATTATGGTATTTTTCAGATCAAAAATATGTGATTTGAAGGGTCAGAACCCTTCTGGGTTGTTCTTTAGCCGTGTATTGGGTTCTAGTGCATCAATTAACCTGCTTCCCCCTTGCCCTCTATAACCTTATTTTCTGTAATTGTTTTGCTTGATCATGGCTGAGGTGGGATGTCACCTGGCAAAGCACCTCCTGGTATCGTGCTGAGAAGCTACAAATTGACCTGGGAATGTGATTTGCTTTTGAATCCCTTTGTTTGCATGGATCCTTGTTTTTGTGTCCAAATTTTGAGCCTGCTTAAGTCTGACCTATAGAAATTCCATCATAGCTTGGGAGTGGGAATGGCTCAGGTTCCTCATCCTTTCCCTCTGTGCAATCCAGCCTGTGCCACCCTTGTGAATTCAACCCACCAGGGTGCATTTCCTCTTGAATTTAATTACAGGTCTTCATTTCTTATTGCAGCTTTTACTGAACGTGGCTACACTTGTGAAAATTCAAATACTTACCCTTGAAAGAAATGAGGCTGACAATTTCCAGATGCCACCCACTCCCTTTTATTTTCTAATCTCTTCATGGTCCTTTAAGAACAGCTTTCTCCTCGATTGCCTCACTTGTGTATTTTGTTCCAGGACATAAGCACGTACGGAACTGCCATATTAATGCAGAGTCCTGGGCTGTGGTGTCTGTCTTCCCTGCAGTCCTCCTCTTGACTTAATTACTCAATCTGATGGAACACAAGTCTAATTTTAGGAGGGCTGCATCATCTGTCACGTTTCCCCCTGCTGCCCTCCCACTCTTTGAGCCTTCCCTTGTCATTTCCCCTGGGAAACACTTTTTCCTTGATGTTAACCGTCCTGTGCTGATGCAGTGGGAGAAGCTGGGGCTGCAAGTGAGTAACTGCCAAACTGATGGAGTTTATTCCTGTCTGAATCCAGTGCCTCCTCTTCAGTGTCTGCTCTTTGTTTTGCCTGTTCAGCCTTGGAGCCATATTTTGCTCATCTTCCTTGCACGAATGCTTTCCTTTTCCCCCTTAGGACTATTTTTGCACTTAATTTGGGTAAAATTAGGTTTTAGCTTTGTCTCTTAATTTCCTAGAAGCAAAGGAGTGTGCTGTGACACGTGTACGTGTAATGGGGAGGGTTAGATTGGATAGTAGAAAAAAATTCTTTACTGACAGAGTGATGAAGCCCTGGCAGAGGCTGCCCAGGGCAGTGGGGGAGTCTCCATCCCTGGAGGGGTTCCAAAAACTGTGGCCGTGGCACTTTGGGACATGGTTCAGTAGGCATGGTGGGGTTGGGCTGGATGAGCTTAGAGGTCTTTTCCAACCTTAATGATGCTGTTAATCTATTCTATTGTTTTGCATTACTTTTCTAGCACAGTGGTGCCTGTTATGAAGGCAACACAGGCATCTTGCTCTGCTTTGGAAATGCTATAGAGCAGTGGGTTAGGGGCCACATCCTGGGGTGAGCCTGGGAGGAGTCAGGACCTATGAATTTAAGGTTCCTCTTCTTGATTCCATAATATCTTCCTTTCTGGAGCTGAAACCGGGAGACTGTTTTTGGACATCAGCCCTTTTTGGAAAAACATTCCAGAAGTTCTGTGTTTCTGCAGAGCGCTGAGTTCGGGGGAGGAATCCTTGGAAGAACATCACCCGTGTTTCAGCAGCTCCACTTAACTGTTGCTGATTTTACTTCTTTCCTTGTCATTATCTGTAGCTGACCCTTCCCTCCCTACAACCCTTGTCTATCTGCTGAGTGGTTTCTAATACTCGTTAACGTTCTCCTCTGTTAGATCTGCTTTTGCTTCTCTCTTGATGCCAGTTATTTCATACCCGTGGCCAGACTAATCCCTTGGCACATCTTGCGCTCTACCAGGAGGAGATGAGAGTTCCCGTCTTCCTGAAGGTCACCGTTTCAGATGATGATTACATTGGTTGGTGAAAAACTGTTCTCTGTATGTGTTTCTAATGAACCAACCCATTTTCTTTATATCAAAGCAGCTTCTGGTCCTTAGATTGCTGTCTTGGAGCTTTCACTGTGCGCTTTTGTCTCAGGATGGTTGCTGCAGTCAGTGGAAGGACTTTGGCTGCAAAGGGCTGTGAATCAAGCTCGAGTGCATCATCACTTAGGTGCTTTCCTGTTGCTGTTCTGTTGCAGCTGCAGGAGCCCAGCATCTGCATTTGATGCTGCTGCTACCAGTGCAGGGCAGTGGGAGAGCATCTGCAGGGATCTTGCAGGCTTTGCACCCCGATAAACGCCCATTGCCTGTGGGAGCTGCGAGGGGGCCCTCCCCGCCTGCTCCCCAGCAGCTGCTGTGCTTTGTGGGGACTCTGTAAAACAGATTGCCCGGTGACTACTTTAGAATTATTTTCATCTCATGCTTCTGCTTCCTTTCTGATTTCCCCCCTCCTCCCCATCAGTAATTGCCTTTACTTGAGGGCTGACAAGCACTGTCCTGCCCCGGTGCATGCACGAGGCTGAAGTCTTGAATTGTGTGTCTTGAAATAACTTATTCCATCACTAGTTATAGCCTGGATAATGCAAGTGTGAGAGTTTTCTTTTCCTGTGCAATGAATTGAGCTTCTTTATTGTAAGAGCTAGTTAGTTAATGAATGCTGTATCTGTAATGTTCAGATGCTTTTCTTCCATAGTGATGTTTTCCATAGGACTGGGAATGAATGAAAAAACGTGCGTGAAGTGGCTTTTGAAATCCCTATTTAAATGTCAGTTACATCTTCATTGGGATCTAGAAAACAGACTGCCTTGTTCGACTGGTACAGTTTAGGTTTATTTTGTTCTTTTAAAACATTCTTAGCACTTTTAATTGGAACCAAATTCTGCAAAGGCTTTAAAGCTGTTAAACATGGCTTTTGTGGCAGATAATGAATGTGATTAGAGGGCTGGAGCACCTCTGCTGTGAGGACAGGCTTGAGAGAGTTAGAGTTGTTCAGCCTGGAGAAGAGAAGGCTCCAGGGAGACCTTAGAGCAGCCTCCCAGTACTGAAAGGGGCTCAGGAAAGCTGGGGAGGGGCTTTTTACAAGGGCAGGTAGAGATAGGATGGGGAGGAATGGCTTTAATTTGGAAGGGGGAAGATTCAGATGAGATTTTAGGAAGAAATGTTTTGCTGTGAGGGTGGGGAGGCCCTGGCCCAGGTTGCCCAGAGCAGTGGTGGCTGCCCCATCCCTGGAGGTGTTCAAGGCCAGGCTGGATGGGGCTTTGAGCCCCCTGATCCAGTGGGAGGTGTCCCTGCCCGTGGCAGGAGGTTGGATGGACTTTGAGGTGCCTTTGAACCCAATCCATTCTATGATTCTCTAATCATATTGCAAACCCCCCTTTTCTCTCAGAAGGTATAATTCTCCTGAGTTAACATTTAGGGAAGTTTGTCAGAAGCTGGACCATCCCTGCTCAGGCAGCAAATTTCAGGAATGCTGACAGTGTGCTGGGGGGGGTCCCTTGCTGCCTCTGGTGTGTGTGTCAGCTCGCTGGGATGTACCAGCTTTGTAGCTTGCTGCACTGCACCTCAGGCATTATTTTAATATGAATCTGCAATAGGAAGAACAGGAATTTGTAGGTCAGCGAGCTGATTTCTCCCTGATGGGAGACAGCTGGTGCAGTGTCAGGAGCACTTGGTTCCTGGTGGCAGCTGAGAGGTAGAGCTGATTGCTTCCCTGGTGGGTGCAAACGATTCCTGAGCATCTTGATTGCTGTTGTGAAGTGAAGTTAAAGGATTGCTAATGCTTTGTACAAAGTCATTTCTGTAGAGTAGCACTGCCCGTTGTCCTGGAGCTCCTTGGCCTGAATGGGGAATTCTGGAAGAAAAGGCTGATCAGGGTGAGATGGTATTTAAAGATGTTCTGTGGTTTAGTGTGTATTTCTGGTAGGGAAAGGAAGATTTCAGCTGTGCCCCAGCTGAGAAAAATTATGTACAGTCTGTGTTAGCTCTCATCAGCTGAGGACGTGGTTGACAATACAGAATCACAGAATTGCTTGGCTGGAAAAGACTTCTGAGGTCATCGTGTCCAACCATAGCTGTCCACAACTAAACCATCCCTGAGCACTTCATCTACCCATCTTTTAAATCCCACCACATCCCTGGGCAGCCGTTACAGTGCCCGAGAACTCTTGAGGCCACTTCCTCTCATCCTATCGCTTGTTCCTTGGGCGAAGAGACCAACCAACACCCACTTCACCACAGCCTTTTTTCAGGGAGTTGTAGACAGTGATGAGGTCTCCCCTCAACCTCCTTTTCTTCAGGACGTTGCAGCGTGGCTGAACACAGAGGCAGCCAAAGTCACTGTCCCTCTGTCCAGGTGGCTGCTCCGTGCTGTGGAAAGCCCAGACTGCCAGGAACATGGCAGGGAAGGGAGGCTTTTGTGACAAATTACAACAGAAGGGCCTCGTGACCTCTCCCACTCATGTTTCATTCAATAAAACATGATTAGATTTCATATACCACTTTCTGGCTAATCTTATTTTTCCATGCATTAATACGATTTATTCTGTTTGCTGGATAGTAGGGAGCATTTCATGAATATTCAGGCTGGCTTTTCAACCCAAGGAAGAAGATGCTTTTAGGCTGGAAATTACCAAATTTGTTCTTCTTTGGTGTTTGGTCCTCTCTGAGGCACAGAGAGAACCCCTTGTGAAGGCTGCTTTGTGTGGACCACACCTTGAGGGAAGAGATGGAAGAAGGCCTGTAGGGTGTGGGGAAAGCCTTTGAAGGCTGCTAAACACAAAGGAGTTAGTAGGGAGCTGTTTCTGTCCCTGGAGGTGTTCAAGGCCAGGTTGGATGTGGCTTTGAGCACCCTGGTCCAGTGGGAAGTTGTTCCATGGGGTTGGAACTGGATGGGCTTTGAGGTCCCTTCTAACCCAAACCATTCTATTGTTCTATGTCAGGAGGAACAGAAAGGCTTGTTTTGCAAGAATGCTCGATTCCTGCAAGGAATTTGTTTTGAATGACAGACCTCGTGCAGATTAGTGTAATGCAGCTGGCTGAAAGCTGAGGGCAACACTGATTGTCTCCAGAGAACCTTCTAGATGGGACCCAAAACATGAGTGACCATTTAGGTTGTAAAATAGTGAATAAACCCTTTGTTTGGCAGGGGAAGGAGACTCGCCCTAAGTGTAAATGATGTCACAGGGTGTAAGAAGCTGGGCATACAGCGTCCTCTTCAAAATCCCGTGTCTCTTCCTCTGCTGTGGGACGCAGCTTGCATAGTTTAAGCAGGGATTTGGACAACTGTTGGTGGGAAAGCTCCCTGACTGCGCTTTAAGGTGACTTCAGTGATGCCTCTGCCTTGGCATTGCAGGTTTTCTTGTTTGGGAACAGTCGGTGTCCTTTTCTGCGCGAGGCTCCTGCGCTGTCGGCGCTGCCTGAGCCCTCGCGTGGTCGGAAGGGTCTCCCTTTGCAGAGGAATTTGCTGTGGCGAGGGAATTGGATTTGTATGTCAAAATCTGCCTGCCAGAGCTGATAACAGTCATGTTTTACACTGCTCACCCTTATCTGCAGCTTCAAAGGGAAAAGCAGAGACATCTCTGCAGCTGTTTCGGTACTTTGAGGCCTTTTTCTTCTGGGTTTTCTTTGTAGACCAATCCATGGGTGCTTTCCTACATTCTTCAACGTAACTTGTAAATACAAGTGCTGTGTTTTCACTTGTCACCTGCTTCACAGGGTGCAGTTGGACTCAGTGATCTCAAAGGTCTTTTCCAACTGGAAGATTCTATGATTCTGATTTTCTTTCAGGCTCAAGGAATTCCAGCATGGCTTTAAAAAACAAAGTATATTTGCTCAAAGTCATGTGAAACATCTATGACCAGGCAAAAAAAACCCCAATCAACCCTCTGCGAGCGCTCCCCTGCCCAGCACAGGGCACCACTCCAGGATCAATGGTGTTCATTTATCCTGTTACATTACAGAGCGAACGACCTTATTTCAGAATTCCTTCATGCCAGCTCCCAGCCCGAAGCACTTTTATTTTTCTCCTTTCAAGAACAGCTGACTTATCAAAAACAGGTTTTTCGAACAGAAAACCACAAGCTAAGCCACATTATTATAATTGAAGCTATTAATTACTTTTATGCCTTTCTTTTTAAGGGAGATCTTTAATGCAGGTAATTCTGACTAAAAGAGATAATTTGAGCTGCTCCATCATTTAAAAGACTATTATAAAAATTAATTTAGAAGGTGCAGAGTGAAGACAAAAGGGATAAAGGAAAGCACGAAGAGATGGGTATTTCCCCTCCGCTCTGACTGGGAAGCATCAAAGCCACACAGTGTGTTGAAAAGTGGGGAGAAAGCTGCTCAAGTTTTCATGTCATTGGCAAAAAAGTAATTCTGAACAGCTTATTGATGGAAAGATAAAACACGAGGAGCAGTTTATCTGCAGTTTACAGCACAGTCCTTGATAGCCCCATCTCCAGTTTAAAAAAGAAAAAGCTCTTAAGCATCTATATTGTCAGATTCTCCATAAACACTAAAACAGTTTTTAACCTGAAAATGTTTAAGCAGGAGGGGCTGTGTATTGGTCTTCAGGATCTGCCCGCCCTGTCCCCACTGCCCCCGCAGGAAGCCCTCAAAAGAGCAGGTTGTCAGTGATTGCTTTTATTCTTAGACCTTTAGGGAACTATAGATTTTTAGTGTAAAATTAATAAATTGGAGTTTTTGTGGGAACAATGAAATACTCATTAACTTTTGCAACCCTGGAATATGTGTAAAGCAGAACTTGCAATTAAAATTCATTTTGAAGCAAGTTAACAGAAGTTTTGTACATGTTTAACATCTTTATGGGTGCCATTCTTTGTAAATTTGAACTAATTAAGTCCAAAGGGACAAAATAACTACGCTCTGCGTTTGCTGTGGATGCCAGTGCTTGCTTTGCTTTTGGCACTTTTCCTCTTTCTTTGTGCAAGTTCTGATTTTAATAAGTTGCCAAAAAAGTAACTGTTTTGCTTCTTATGCCAAATTATCAAGAATCCATCTTTCCCAATGTGTGAAAGACTGCAGTGAATCTTCAGTAAAGACTTGATGTTTGCCTGCCTCCAGTGACTCCGAGGTGTTTCCTGCTATGAAGTTCAAGATGTTCCAAACTGGATTTTTAACATCTTCCTTCTAAATGTTCTATTTAGACAATTCGCAGCGGCTCTGCATGTGTGAAAACATTGGATGGGCTGGAGGCTCTGTCCTGACATTGACCCTGAAGCTTGGAGGTTTCCTTAACTGAGCCATAAACCAGTCTGAAATGTTCAGAATTGGGAATTCCGTGTTTCTTCCTCTTAAATACTTTTCCCATGATCCTTCCCTTAAGCATTTTATAGGTAGCAATAAAAGTAATGGAAAATGTTTCCGAGAATGTGGCTGCCATAATAAATCTCTGAAACTCCCTTTGGCTTGCAGGTTGGACAGTGTCGATGTCTGCAGAGTTAGTGGTTTGTAAGACTCCTCCCAGCAAACTCGTATTGAGCTGAAGTTTAATACAATCAAGTGAAGATCTCAACCAGCTGCAGGCTCTGCTGTGGCTGCACAGAGCTCCTGAAGCTGGGAATGATGTAGAGCTTGGAATGGGTCGTTAGTGGTGCTTTATTGATTGAAAGGGTAGGAAGTTCGTCTAAACTGTGGGTAATTCGGGTGATTTCCTTGCAGATTTGATTGCTGTGTAGCTGTAATGGTTGCACCAAGCTTCAGCTTAGTGATGCTAATAAACCTGTTAACACAACTGCTGTCAGCGGGGAAGCTCCGAGGTTTCTTTGTGGGACCACTTGGCACGCCAGTCCTTAAGGTGCCACGGCTCAAGTTTGGCATTGAACTCCTGCAAGGGAGATGCTCAGGGCCTTAAAAAAAACATGTGGGATCTCACAAAGCGTGGGAGTGGTTGCAGCCCAGGACCTTGTTGGCTTTCTCACTGCAAGGTGATATTGCTTGCTTAGGTTGAGCCTTGTCCATCGGGACCCTCAGGTCTTTCTCGGCAGCGATGCCCAGTGGGTACAGATCCATGGTGTCACTCTTTTATTGGCGCAGGACTCTGCAGCAGGCACTTAATTTCTGTTCCTGTTGAATATTTTCTCTTGTAGATTCACAAATAGATTCTTAGAGAATTATGGGATGGTTTGTGTCAGAAGGGTCCTCAAAACCCATCCAGTTCCACCCCCTGCCATGGGCAGGGACACCTCCCACTGGATCAGGGGGCTCAAAGCTCCATCCAACCTGACCTTGAACACCTCCAGTGATGAGGCAGCCACAGCTTCTGTGGACAATTATATATTTAATTTATTTATCCTTCAGGGAATAGCTTTTTGTCATTTGATGCTCTTGGAAGCAAAACGCTTTTTGCAGTGAAAGTGATGGAACATACTTTGGCAAAGCAAGTAATTTATTAAGTGTATTTAATATTATCTTACTTAACTGGTGGTTGTGGTCTCCTAAATGGTAGTGTGAAATTTTCATTTGTCATGTAGAAAAGACAGTAATGTTTTACCTACAGTATTCATGTTCATATTTTGTGGTGTTTTATGCGTATCATCACCCCCCTAGAGAACCGCAAGTCTCATCTCTCTGCCTGACTGAACATACCTGCTGTGGTTTTATGTGAGGTTAAGAAGAACACAAGCAAATATTTATTTTATCAATCCAAATGATGGATTCTGGGAAAGAGAAAATTGGGTCTGTCAGGCTGCTGCTGTAATTGCACCTCTGATAACTCAGCACCTGCTTTTTTTGGTGACTGTTACGGAATAAAAGCAGCAGATGGTTTTGCAGTTCGGTGGGAGTGGCACGCTCGAAGACCTGTTTCATTATCTTGGCTGAAATTTGGAACGAAGATGCCCTCTCGCCAAGAGCTGCAAGGTCAACGGGCATCATCCAGGCAAGAACCGTGCCCTTGTTGGACAGAAGGGGAGATGGGGGAGCTCCGGACACGGTGGCGGCCGCCAACCGGGCTCGTTGTGCCGCGTGCAGAGGATGGGTTCGTTACTGCAGTGATTTGTGATCTAAATCAAAGTTAACAAGGGCAGCACGATGCGCTGCCTCTCCTGGATCCGTACAGATGGGTTTGTGCTCTCTAATGCTCAGTTTGTGCTTTCTTGCAAGATGGACTTGCAAGCAGCAAGCTGTTGCTCTTCACCACAGTCCTGGTAGCGTTTTCGCTTCTGAGGAACTTGGTGTCTTTTTGATTGTATTAGCACCAGGCTGTGAACAAAATCAGGTTATTGATTCCTTAGAACAAAAGGGTTCTTTGCCAACTGCTTAATGAACGAAGAACACTCTGGCTTTTGAGTGTTGATGTTGTAACATCTCGATTAACTCCTGGCAGGACCTTTCCTACAAAGACTCAAAGTGAGAAGAAATAACCTGTTCCTGACTGAGTGGAGTTTGGGAGGAGGTCTCTGTTGGGCTCACCTGGCTCGGGCTGCTCTGGGTTGTTCTCAGGAACCATTTCAGGTGGCCATGAGCTGATGGGAGTGGGAAGAGGGGAGAAGAGAGGCTCCCTCTGACAGGAGCTGCCTGGGCTCCGAGCTGTTCGACTGCAGGGATTCACTGAGGTGACTCACTGACCACCCTCTGGGGACACGAATGCAGCCAATGGTTTACACAACTGAGTGGTAGCTGGCATGGGGTTTTGCTCTAATCATTTAATCCTATGTTCTTTTAATATTTCCTTTAATCTCTGAAATGCAAACAAGGCAGAACTTACTGAATATGTAACGATGCCCAGTCTTTTTAGTGGTGTCTGCTGTACCAAAAATAACCACAACCTCTGAACCACTGCTTTCAGGGCTCAGCTCCTTTACTGCTACCATAAGGCATCTCTGAAGTGCTGTTGTTCATCGTTAATACTATTTTTTGTTGTGAATGCTTAGCTCCAACAGTTGTTTTTCATCTGTAGTCTCTATGCTCTAATGTGAAAACAGATAGAAAAACGTGACCAACCTCAGGTGTTTTCCAAGCCTTCCTGTTACCTTGGAATAAGAGGTTTTCCACTGCAGGTAACTGGGGTTTTGTTTGTATATTCTGAGTTGGCAGTTGGAGTTGTCCTTCAGCCTCTCAGATTGTGTTTCACCTGAAGAGGCTGGTAAAACAGCCGTACTGGGAGCTTACTGGAGTGTGTGTTTGCAAAGCAGTGTGCGTTTCGCGGCAGCGCTGCAGGTATTTGAAGACACGACTCACGAGCAGACCGGGATGTGCTAAATTGAGTGGAACCTGTGTGCCAACTCCACAGACCACGATTTTGCCTGAATGCCAGTTGTTTATGAAATTTGTAAGTTGAGGAATGGAAGAGACAAAGACACCGTTAAAAGTATAATTGGATGGGTAATATCTTGGGCCTTTTTGATGCGTCTTTTTTAACCGCTTCATATTTGTAATGTGACAGAAATAGCTGTACAGTCTGCTGTGGCCATCGCTAGTGCGGCTGGGAATAGATTTTAATTGATGGATGCTGTCAAGCTGTTAGTGGCCATGCAGTCATGAGAACCATTAAAGTGATATTTCTTGTCCCTGCTCACTTAAACACCCTGCTACCAAGTCATAGCAAAGCATTATTTTTTACTTAATACTGTCAGTGTTTTTACTGATAGGTTTCTAGGGCCAAATCCTGGATTTTTAAGCTTCCCAGCAGTTGGCATTGCTGACCACTGACTTCATCTCCGGATGGTGCTAAGACCTTGACAAAATCCAGTGTATGGAATAAGGGGCAAGTACATCTTTGGAATCCAGTTTGCCTGTGAGACTTGGCTGTTCATTATTCCCACCCTGAGCAGAAATTGCCCTCCCTTCCAAATGATGCTCCCCTTCAACTGGTTGGAAGTGGAAAACAAAATACAAAACAAGGAAGCTCGCTTGCGTTTAATTGTTTAGATCACATCTGTAGGAGGATCCCCTGCATCTTAAAGTTACATTAATTTACTGCACTAACGTGCTAATGATAAGCTCCCCAAACAGGCTCTTCACCACCCAGCCTGTCTCTGTGCAGTTGTCCTTGGCTGTGATAGCAACATCAAAAACTGCTGGTGAATTGCACTGGAAGGTCGATATGTTGGCAGCTGCTCCTCTTCACTTCCAAACCATGCTGGGGTTGGGAACCAAAGGCCGGTTGTGGAGATGACCCTTCCTACCCAGGTGACCGTGTAGACGTGGTGCTGTCTGGCAGGGCTTTATGGGGAGGAGGACGCTGTTGTCCCTCCACCTCTCTGGAGCAGAGCAGAGGTTTCGAAGGTCGAGTTGCTCACTGGTGTGTGGCAGAGCAGAATGTGGGCTGGTTGCGTGCTCTGTCCTCACTCCCCTGTCACCTCCGGAGCACAAACGATGTGTGCTGTGGCTGGGCCAAGCAGGTCACCGGCTAAAGAGCCCTGGCAGCGGTTGAGTGCCGTGTGTTCCCCCCAAGGCAAACTGGCATCAGTTGTTGTCTCTCAGGTGCCAGGACCTGCAGGGTTAGAGGACCAGAATTCCTCCTTTGTGGAAGAAGCAAGCTTTAACTCGTGGTTTGGAGGAGAGAGGAAGCAGAGAAGACTCATTGCTATTTTCTTTGTGGATAAGCAGGAAACATCCATCTCTGGGCTGCGAAAGCCTTCCTGTTGCCATCAATGTGGAGCCAACTATATTAATTCTGAATTATTGCCCTGTCTAAAAGTAGTGGTTATCTCCCATTTGCAGTTATTTCACTAAGGCTTATGAACTGTACTGGAGCTTCACAAGATGCTGCAGTTGCACAAGTGATGAGATGAAATTGCAGAGGGTCACAGTCTTATCAGCAAAGCGAGCTATCAAAGCCTTCATTTCCTCCTTCCTGCACGCCTTTTCTTTGCTCTGTGCTTCTTTCCTGGCCGTTTCTGACTCTTGCGCCCTTGTTTTCTCCTCCTCAGCCGCTCAGCCTCCTGTTTGTACATTTCTTTGTCTTCCTCAGGCTGCTTGTGCCACATTCTTCCCAACTTCTTGACAATTTGTACCATGTTCAGGTGTGGGTTTTGTCTCTGAAGCTCGGAACGAACCTGTGCCATGAAGAGGAAGAACGCGGGCAGCGCCTGCTTCGTCACAGCAAAGTTCTTTCTCTTCCTCCGCAGCCTTCTCTGCTTTTTCCTGGCTCCCCTTAGGCACGACGATCTCCTCGCTGTCTTGGGGTGCTTTGCCATCTCTCCACGCTTCTTCCTGCCCTTGCTGTACGTGATTTTCGGTACTTGCGAGCGTCTCTTTGCAGTCCTTTTCCTGGGGCCGAGTTGGCTGACGTTGACCCTGATGAAGATGTGGAACAGCAGATTGGAGATGCGCTTCTGCCTTCGGATCGTGTTGGTAGACTGAGCCATGGCCTGGTGGGCAGGGCTGTTCGTCATCCTCTTTGACAAGGAACTACTTTACTTGTATCATGGGGGGGAGGAGGAGGAGGAGGCAGCAGCGCTGGTGACCGGGGTGGCTGCTGGAGTGAACTGGGCTGGTGGTCACCTGGTGGTGCGATTATGACAGAGCCAGTCGTCAGGGCCAGGTCCTGTAACTCCATTGGCCAAAGGGTTAGGAGGAGGTCACCACGGCGGTGATGTCACAGCTGGTTGCTGGCCTGGCACTGCATTCCTCCCCCGGCACTAGCATTTAGCTCCTTTTAACACAGTAAATCACAAATGTGTGTAATACCCAAGGAAGATAACTGGATGCCTCTAATTTTTTGTCATGATAAAATGTGAAGCTGCTGTTTGCTGCTGAGAGGTGGCAGCTCATAATGTGAAAATGGTTTAGTAGCAGCCCTAAAAATAATTGTATGTGACAGCTGTTTCTTGGTTCCTGTCAGGATAACTACTGTAATTTAAATCTGCAGCTCTTGGACTACATGTCTAATTTATTTGGGTGGACTTTTCATTAATTTGAAAGGTTCTGCGGGTTTAAAAGCCTTCATTAATTACATTTTAGTAAATGAAAGTGTAATAAGGTTCTGCAGGTTTGTGTGGGAATAAAGGAAAGAAGTTTCCCAGACGTTGTTTGCTTGTTTTTAAAAGGTTAAATGAGTTGTTCCCAGGAAATAGCTGGCTTTTCTGCCCCCTTCAGAATTCTTGTGACTAAGGACAGGAGTATGAATAAAACAAATTGAAATTCTGACTGTTCATTGTAAGTACAAGATGACTTATTGAAGTTCCCAGTAGTGTTAAATATTCATATGTAGTGGATTGCGTAAGTATTAAATTATGAAACAGTCCCTACTTCTCCAGAAGTTGCTTTTCTGAAAGGTAAAGGTGGGGGCACAGAGGACTGGAAGTTGGGAATCGTCCCAGTATTACAGACAGATAACTCTTTTATGGCACAACTCTGTAACAATAGGACTGTGGTAATTACTGGGCTGTTTAATTGTGTTGGAGTCGGGGCAGACGCTGTGTGGAAGCTTGTGACAAAATCAAACCTGTTCAAAATACCTCTATGGGATGGTGCTTTTGTGCTTGTCTGTTCCCCTCTGTGTTTATTCATGGTTGTTTTCAAGTGACCCTGCAATAGTAAATAAAATTGGCACAAGCTCAGCCCGTTTGTAGTACCACAAGGCTCCCTCCTTTCAAGTCCTTTTTGCTCTCTCTCTGTGAGGAGAGGGCGATTTGCATTCCATTTATCTCACCCGCTTTCCCTTCCCTTGTTTCCTTTGCTCTCAAAAGAGAACCTGCTTTTGTGATTGTTCCGGGGCAATGAAATAATTTCATTACAGCATTCCGAGGTCTCTTCAGCAGGTGCTTTATTATCTCAATAATTCAGCCTAAGAGAGGTTTCAAACTCCCCAATTCCCAGAGTTCAGGAGCTACAAATAAAACTCTCCTGCTTTTTCCCTGATTTGGTTTATTTAGCCTCATTTATCTGTGTTCTTTCCAGATCTTCCTCAGGAATTTCATTTAAATGTGAAATTGATGCTATTCAGTGAAATTCCCGTGAGGAGCGCGTTGTGTTAAAATGCCCACGAGACAACGTGGGTCCCACTCGGTTCGGGTCATTTAAAGAATTCACTTTGAATTGAGGCCGTTAATCTGAACTCAGAATGTTTGCTCGTGTCCCTGAGTTACCTACGTAATTCATCAAAACAGGCTGACTGTGCAGGTAAATCCTGGGATTGGAGTGCTGGAACAAACACAGGTCAGTGCTGGCATGGGGACCTCTCCTTCCCGCGCGGAGAGGTGCGGTGAGGTTTATGTGCTGCCATCTCCGTGGGTTCAGCCGCTGCAATAAAGGAGCTTTATTGCTGTAACTTCCTCTGTGCCAGTGCTTTTTCAGGGGGAGCAGTAACTGCTGGGAATAAATCACGTGCAGACAGCAGAGCCCTGCAAAACCCAGCTGCAGGTGCCTTTGTCTCCAAGACAAATCTTCTGCTGTGGCTCTGACCATGGATCTCCTCTCCGGGGTCTCATGGCTAAACCGCTTCCTCAGGGGCATGTTGAGTGTCTGCCAGGTCCATTTCATGACCTGATGGAGGGGCTTCTGCCCTTCTGCTCTGCTCTGGTGAGACCTCACCTGGAGTGCTGCGTTCAGTTCTGGAGTCCTCAGCACAGGAAGGACATGGAACAGTTGGAGTGAATCCAGAGGAAGCCATGAAGGTGATCAAAGGGCTGGAGCACCTCCTGTAAGAGGACAGGCTGGGAGAGTTGGGGTTGTCCAGCGTGGAGAAGGCAAGGCTCTGGGGAGACCTTAGAGCAGCCTCCCAGTACAGAAAGGGGCTCCAGCAAAGCTGGGGAGGGGCTCTTGATCAGGGAGTGCAGGGATAGGACGAGGGGAACGGTTTTGAGCTGAAAGAGGGGAGATTGAGATGAGATCTTAGGCAGAAATGTTTTGCTGTGAGGGTGGGGAGGCCCTGGCCCAGGTTGCCCAGAGAAGTGGTGGCTGCCCCATCCCTGGAGGTTGGATCTGGGTGGGTTTTAAGGTCCCTTCCAACCCAAACCATTCTGTGACTCAGAGAGTGCCCCAGCACTTGGGAAACACAGTTGGGGTTTGGCAGTTGAGCCAGCTGCGGTTTGGTCCTCACACCTGGGGAACGTTACCCGAGAGTGAGAGCTGGTAAAGAGTGCCTGGAATGAACCCTGACCCACAGCCTGTGTAGAGATTTCCTGTGTAAAACACGGATTGAAAGCTGGTAGTGCGTTTAATATATCAAATTTGAAATACAGATAAGAAAACTAGGAGGGAGACAAATGCAGTTCCAGCGTCGTCAGGCTCCTGGTCTGGTCTCCCGCGAGCGGTTCATCCACTGGAGGTGACAGCCTGCTGTCCCTCACTGGCTGCTCTGCCCTGTGCTGTGTCTCCCTGCCCACAGCCCTTCCCTTCAGCTAAGGAAAACGTTTTACGCTTGTCTTGGTGCTTCTGGACTTGAGTTCAGTGAGGACCGGTTGTGAGGTTGCTGCAACCCCCCTTCCTCTGCTGTCATATATGATAAGTCAGGAACATCACAATGAAGTAGAAAAGGAGTTATCTGATCTGAGTTTATAGGGAGCTATAACTTAAAAATGACTGTCCCTTCCTGATAACGCGGCGAGGTGCATTGAGTTTGTGGGTGTTTTGCTGAGGGAAACTCAAGAGCAGAATAGGAAAGAGATTCTGTGCCTTCATAAGCTTCCAGTCTTTATTTTCACTTGTCAGTGTTCACCTAAAAGCTCTGCTCTATCTCTGTTTGCAACCTGACTTCTTATTTTGGGATAAATTTCTTTCTGGGTCCTGAGGCGTGGAAGCTTCCTTGTTGCTGTGTTCCTGATGGACAGCTCTTGCCTTCCTCCTTGTTGCTAGCATCCATGTGCTGCCCTGAGCAACACCTGTGGTTTATGGTGGATGGGTTGATGATGGATTTGGGCGGGGGGGTTTCTACATGAAGTGGGTGGTAGCTTTGAAAAAGCCAGAAGAATTCATTAAACGGTTTTCAAAGCAAAGGATAATTTCATGGTAGGTAAGATGTTGAAGGTGTCTGTTCCTGGTTTTCATCTCTAGGTGAGATTTAGTGGTTTTGATATTTCTTACTGGTGTTTGGCTGAAAGACAGTTGGGAGGCCCGGCAGGAGGAACTCCCTGGTTATCTCTGGAACTGTCCTGTGAGGGTGGGGAGGCCCTGGCCCAGGTTGCCCAGAGCAGTGGTGGCTGCCCCATCCCTGGAGGTGTTCCAGGCCAGGCTGGATGGGGCTTTGAGCCCCCTGATCCAGTCTGAGGTGTCCCTGCCCGTGGCAGGGGGGTAGAATTGGATGGGCTTTGAGGTCCTTTCCAACCCAGACCATTCCATGGTGCTATGAATATGCATAAAGGCATCCTGAAATTGGTCATTAAAGTGGATTTTTGTCCATTTTCCTAACTGAACTTGGATAAGACCTGTGGCTGTTCTGAGGTCCCTGTTTGGTGGTGTTACCTGCCCAGTGCAGCAGTGAGAAATGTGTCCTGAGACTGGAGACACCTCGTTACGCGGAAAAGATTTTGCCATCGGCCCTGGCAGAAGGAAATCTTTGTTGTGGACCCATTTGGATTTCCAGTGTAAAGTAGAATCTATAAAACTTGTGTATAACGCATAAAAGTGTTTCTCCAGTATTGACATTTCATAAAAACACAAAATAAACCAAAACAACCTTTCAGGCTTGGGCTGCCGGAATGGCTCACTCAGACCTCTCTGCCTCTTAGTTAGGGGGTGTTGATTGAGGTATGAAATTGGTTCCAATTTGCCATGGCAGGTGAAAGTTTTGTGCCTGAAGGAATAATATAAAAGGCAACGCAGGAAAATTAGTAAAAGTAGAAGACTACATGAATTGCAATTAATGTGGAGGTAAATGTGTTGCCAGAGTGCTTCCAGCAGTGCTGGAAGTGATGGCTTCATCAGCAATAATCTTTGCGATAGGCATTAGTTATTAATTTGAAATAAGCCTTTATTTTAGCATTCCCTTAAAAATATGAATGTGGAAACAGCCCTTTGACAAGAAAAAGCAGGAAGATGAGTAAAATGTCGCTACAAATAATGATGTTAATTAGAAGGTAAACGGATGTTGACATTTGAGAGTTTGGCTGCAAAGGTCAGACACGCGATGAGGTATCGAGGAATCAGTGTGAAAAGTGTGGAGAGTGGGAAAGTTGTGCAGTGCCTTGAAAACTTCCTATTTGTGTATGTGTGGGAGAAAGGAGAAGATTGAGTGCTGTCTGTCTTTAGTTCTCGTAATTGTACAGAGTAAATCTTGAGATGCTTTTAAAAGCTTCATCTCTTGGCATCTTTTGTAGCCAGTCTGGTTTGTGATTGCAGGAAAAGGTCCCAACACGTAAATATTATCTTAAAAGCCATAAGGTAAATAGGACCATGCATCACCTTTTGAAGCCTGATAGTATTTTGGGGCACGTTTTGCATTTATTAGCAATCCAGGTATTCTCAGTTGCATAAAGCTGAGGTCAGAGACTTCATTTTAATCAGAATTGCTCCCTTTTTAGCTGAGATTTGCACCTGCGACCTTTTAGCAAAATATTGGTGCATGAAGTGATTCTGTGGTGGCAAATGGTGCCGCTTCTCCCGTGTGCAGGACGCGGCAAAGCACACGTGAGATGTGTTCCTGACACTCTTTACTGTTTGCTTCTCTCGTTAAGGTAAAGTGCTTTTATTCCAGGCTTTGAAAGTGTCAGTCAGCCATCATTGTGCTCCAATTCCAGAACCAGGGAGACTGGATTTTTGGCTGGAGCACGGAGTGCCGACCCTCAGGAACGCGTGGCACGCGCTGGCGTTCCTGCCTTCCACAGCGCTGAGGGCATCACGGGGGTGTTTCCAAAGGTCAGCCTTCAGTTTTTCCCTTTCAGTGTCCTCCTTGGGAGATGGGGGTGGCTTGTTCTGGTGGAAGGGCTGTTTAGCCTGGGGTGCTGCTGGTTAAACAGCTTCCAGAACAGCACTGGTGCCACGCTTCCCGCGGCCCCAGTGCTGCAATGCACCACCTCTCCGGCTGCGCCGCAGGAAATCATCCCTCTCGAGGTGCCTTGTCCTTGACCTACTAACTCTGTGCACGAGCCCGATTTATCCCCTCTCCGTGCCCTGCAGAGTGAATGCTTTCAACTCCCGCTCCTCCTTTCTCCCCTTTATTGTCTCGGCTGTGGCAATCGGAGGTGATGGGGAGGAGAATGGTCTCTCGTGTGAATTGGCTTTCAGGATGCTGCTGAAAGATGCCAGATCTTCAGCTGCATGCCATAAACTATTTATTTTCTCTATAATCTACACTATGTTGCCTTTTTATTTCTGATCCTTTTTAATATGAGTACTTACTCATGTTTTCTGCTTTAATGCAATTACACTATACTTTGCCTTTTCTCTATTCTATGGCTTGTTCAGCCATTACGTGGTATTAAATGAAGTAATTGCAATATTAAGTTCTTCTACACCATAAAAAAATGCTGTTATAGAGTAACTATGTGATACCACCTGGAGAGTTGGGGTTTGGGCTGGAAGCTGTGTAGGCACATTTTATTGTTAGTGACCACGTACCTGGGAGAAGATAGCAAAGGCTCTCCTGGTTTTTTTGACTTCTGCATCTTTGCTCTAACAAAGGATTGAATGCGGGACTGGTTTTATATGAGGAATGTGCATTGTTGGCTTTAATGGACTTAAACACCACCTGCACTGCTGGAATTGGTCTCCCCTAGATAAGGATATTTGGCTTATAGCCAGAATCGTAGAACAGTTTGGATTGGAAGGGACCTCAAAGCCCATCCAGTTCCCCCCCCCCCCCCCGGGCAGGGACACCTCCCACTGGATCAGGGGGCTCAAAGCCCCATCCAGCCTGGCCTGGAACACCTGCAGGGTAATAGTTGTCCACAGAACAGATAAAATGCCATTGCCATCCCTGCCTTTATTTGTGTTTTAACGCAGCCGTTATTTGTTGTTACTTTCCTTCCCTTTCCTGAGCGCCAGTCCTCTCCGGCAATGAGGTGAGGGTGTGTAATTTAATTTTCTGGCTGTAAAAATCCATTCCTGGTGGTGCTTGTTGATAATTTAACTGTGACACAGCAAATATTTAATGACTCAAGTGCTCTTTAATAGAGTTATCATAATGAAGGTGGATATATAGCGACAGGGAGAGGATGTTGCTCTCACTTCGTACATCTGATGAAAGATTACAACATTAGTTTCTTCCCAGTTATTCTCTTATATTGATTTCAAGGCCAGATTGGATTTCAACGCTAGGTTGGATGGTGCCTTAAGCAGCCTGGTCTAGCAGAAGATGTTCTGCCCATGACCAGGAGGGTTGGAACTGGATGAGCTTTGAGGTCCCTTCCAGCTCAAATCATTCTGTGATTTCCCCCCCCAAAAAGCATTAATGAGATTTAGTTTGTTTATGACTGCCTTGTCTGTAGAACTTCCACCTACAGTTGTGCAGGGCTCCATAAAATAATGTTGTTTCTGTTTTAATGAACAAAAGACTGACTGGGGGAGAAAAATGTGATTTTGGAACAGGCAAGAGAAGGAAAAAAGTCTCAGTGATGAGGGATAGATTTCTTCCAGGGAATTTCTAGGGCAAAGCTTGGTCTTCTGTAAACTGCACATCCTTTTGTGGTTGGACCACTGGGCTGGTCATCAGCTGGTTTGCAGAGTGAGGATGGAATCTTTGGGTGCTGGAAGGAGATCTAGAATTCTTGCTTTTAGAAAAATAACAGAAATCATCACTTGGAGTCAAACCAAACCTGTCAATCTTTGATGTTTCCATCTCTCAGGGTGATATCAAGGCACGTAGTGAAATTACTGCCTTGGGGTACCAGTGTGGGAGGGGGTGTTTGTACAGCTGGGTGGCTAAAAATAGAGAATGAGGGGTGTAGTGTACGAGGGAATTGCCAATGGGAACGGCTGTGTGGTACCTTGGAAATACAGGTGTTGGGTGAGCTGGATCTTTCGAGGCTTTACAGAATCACAGATTGTTTTGGGCTGGAAGGCACCATAAAGACAAGAAATTGGAGATCTCTGCATTTCAGGCAGTGCCGTGGCTGTGTTGTGCCTGGCAGCAGATCTCTGCTCTGTGAAATCAGCCACGGTGGCAGCCTGATGCGAGGTCTGCATGCTCTCTGTCCAACCCTTTTCTCCCCTGCTGCTCTGAGAACACTGTTTTCCCCATGGAATTACACTTAGGAGCTATGGGGCAGTCAGATCATAATTATCATTATGGGTGATATAATTAATTTAGACTTAGGGCAACCATTTAGTCAACCTTGAAACTTGTCACCATTCAAGAAGTGTTTCCGCCTGGAGAAGAGAAGGCTCTGGGGAGACCTTAGAGCAGGCTCCAGGAAAGCTGGGGAGGGTCTTTTTAGCAAGGCTTGTTATAACAGAACAGGGAGTAGAGGCAGTGGAGACCTCATCCCTGGGAACATTTAAGGTCGGTTTGGATGGGGCTTTGAGCAACCTGCTTGAGATAAAGATGTCCTTGCTCCTGCAGGAGGGTTGGACTGGATCCTTTGCAGGTCCCTTCCCACCCGAAGCAATTTATGATTCTGTGTGAGTTTGTTAACCCTCAGACCTGAGACAGTCTGTGAGGTAAGAGATGCACCACAGCTTTTTGAGTCTTTTGTGTCCCAATAGTGTAGGACTTTGGGAAGAAGAATGGTTTTTCTCCCAGACAGAGAGCAGCTGTGCCTGGCAGAGGCTGCAGTGGGATTGGTGCCAATTAAAGGTCTCTTACTCTCCCTGTCCAATTCCAGAACAGACACAAGCAAAATCCATTGATACTAAGCAGACAGCATGAAACAATCTTAATTATCAAATCCACCCCCCTCCTCCAAACTTTTGACTGAGCAAAGTATTTTACAAACGTCGGATGCTTTTCACAGCCCTGTTGCGTAGCTGTGCTGTGTCTTCTGTAGATTAAATGACTCCTAAAATTTATTAGTTTACTTCTGCTATACAACTTGCCAAAATCTATTTGTGTGACCTTGACCAATTCCCTTCTTCTCCTGTTTTGTCTGTGGAAGATATAAGAGATGTAAGTCTCTGGGGACACAGGTTGTGTCAGGGTGATTCCGTTCTGCCGATAGCCATGGGCTCCATCCTGATGGACTGTCTGCTTTGTAATAGGACTCGTTCCCATTATGGAGATTTTTATGATAATTTTGCAATGTTTTCTTAAGTGCAACTGATTCAACAGATAAAATGACTTCTGCAAACATTAAATTTTCAAGGGCTGAGATTGGTTTGCGATGCTGTAGCTTTCATGACAAAATGATATCAACAACAATCCAGTCGCGGGTGTTTTCTGAAGTCTATCAAGATATTTTTTCTTCAAAACCTGCTCATGGCTTTGAGTGCTTGGGATTATTAATTCTGCAGCAATAACATCCAGACCTTTCTTCCTCTTGATGAAGCCTAACGACTTTGGCAGGAATGATGCAGTAGAAGAGCGTTGACCTTTCTTAGGATGGAGGTGTTGCACGTGAAGACTGGAGGTTGCCAACTCCTGAGAAGACGTGCCCTGCTTATCAGTAGAGGTGATGTGCAGGGAGTGGAAATACAGTGAACTCAGCAGGTGCCCAGTGGAGACCTGTGCGTGGGGATTTCTGAAGGACAAACTGATTTCATGAGTCATTCAGTCCTTCCCTTCTGCGGCTGGAGTGCATCAGCCAGTGAGGTGCAGTCCCTTGTGGATGGAGGCAGCGGGCATCACCGATAACCGGGTTAACCTGGCTGTAAATATCTTGCTGATCGAAGTGCTGGGAGTGCAGTAGCAGGTGGAATTTAAAATGAGTTTATTTTCCTGATTTTTTGAAAGCTTTCACCAAGGGAATCTCTGAAGTAGCTGCTACTGAGTTATTGGATGTGCTGGCAGGTTAAGATAGACACAGGAGCCCTCAATTTGCTGACGAGAATGTGCCACTCGATCCTCAGAAACAATAATTTATTTACTTGGATCAAATGCTAGGAATTCTCTCAACAACAAACTATTTTGTTACACCAGCTCCTTGAAAATAGTTTTTTTTTAAATAATTCAATAAATAAGATAAGGACAGGCTTTTTTTTATGCTCTTCTGCTCCAATTATCCAGTTGCTTACTAAGTAAATATACACGATATTGCAAGCATCTCTTCAAAATGTCTCTCTTGAAGGGAAGAACTAAAGCCATTAATGTTGGCTTGGGAAAGAAAGTGTTAGGGTGAGCTAAAGGGGAAAACAAGTCTTACTTTTTTTATAGCTTCTTTGACTGAATTTTGCTGAAGGGGCTTTCTTGTCTCTGCTGCTGGATTATAATAAAGCTCGACTATTAGCTTATTGGTCACTGGGATCTCACGGATTCCTGTGCAGTTTTAGCAGGCAACTCCTTTTCTTTCTAAAGAGGCAATCAGGACAATGTGGTGTTCAGTGAGAAATGAGAATCTAACTTAACATGTTGTTGCTGTAGCTGGCACCTGGCACCTCTCTCGGGGCTTTGATATCCTGCAAAATAAGTATTTATTGCTTTGCAGGTCTCACATTAAATAGCGTGGTGTAAAATGACAATGTCAAACCAAGTTAAGGATCTGCTTCATTATGAGAGATTTCCCTGCAATAATCCCATATATTACACTTCGACATTCACTGCAGAAATTACCAGGGGGACCACTCTGCACAAACGACTGCTTCTTCAACATCATCATTACCGACTCTTTGCTCCCTCATAAAAATTCCTCTCGGTGATGACACAGATCATCTTTTATGTTGCCTGTCTTTTATTTATTAGCATAACTGAGTGACATCAGCGCTGCCCTTCTGAAGAGAAGGAAGGAGGCCTGGAAAGACTTTTTTTGTAAGACAGGGTTGATGTTCTTGTTGGAGAGGGAGGAGGAAGCCGACGGGAGGTGGTATGAGAGAAGCCTTCATGCCTGATGTTCTCTGGAGTTGAGCTGGGTCATGGATGACTGGAAATGGCTGATGGCATCTGTACATTGTGAGGAGTTCCTGCAATGTTCAACATTAATGTGCTGAACTGCTCTGTTCTCCAGACTCTGGTCGCTGGGTGAGTGCAGTTCTGGAGCTAGAAGAAATTTGGGACAGAAGTTTTTTATACAGAATATAAATACAAGAAACATGAGGACGAATAAATCAGCGTGTGTATATATGACTTTTCTAGAGCAGGGCTCACCCCAGGCATGTCTAGACCTGTAAGCAGATTGCCCATGAGAAAAGAGCTCCAGATCAGAGCCTGGGGACCTGGGCTCTGGGCCATCGGTCTGTCGTGTCACCTTGGCCGCTTCCCCGTTCGGTGCTGTAGGTAATTACGGACTGACCTCTCCTGTGTGCCATGGGGAGATTTACTGATGGGCTGTCTGTGGAAGATACAGTGCTCCCAGGCCGGGTTTCTGGGAACCGTGCCTAGCTTCTGTTTAATTTTTGCCCAATCCCAAGCACCTTGATCAGAGGATAAGGAGTATCAGAAATTAATGAGGTAAACATGTTCGCAGTTGGAAACAATCCTTATCTGTATCTCTTTCTCCTCCATTCTGCTCCTTTTGAATTTGATCCAATGTTTGACTTAACACTGGATTTCCTGCTTTTTATGGCTCTCTTGGAGCTTTAATAACGTTTGATCTCTCTCTCTCTCTTTCTCTGAAGTTTTAATATACAGGACAGGTATGTTACAGTTTTATGAATCTTCAGGGAGGCCACGTTTACTGACTCTGCTTGAGTGACCTTGCAGAGCAATGTAATTTTTGTTTCTCCTTCTGCCCCTGCAACCACCTTGCAGGTGTAAAATATCGCTGGTTGATACTGGAGACGGAGGCATTTTTGCTGATAATGGGAGAGTGCAACATGGATGTGTGAGAAAAAGGGAGATTCACTGGAATGTGCTGCCGTCAGCATGTGGGTGATACTGGTGCAGGGACCTGGGGATGCTCTTGCATTTGCACGTTGCTGTAAACTGTGGCTCTTGCCGTAACCGTGGTGTGCTGTTCATAGAATCATAGAATGGGTTGGGCTGGAAGGGACCTCAAAGCCCATGCAATTCCAACCCCCTGTCATGGTCAGGGATGCTTCCCACTGGGTCAAAGCATGGAAGTGCAGAGCAGATGTGCCCCTGGAGTGGGTAACTTGTTCTCATACTCGGTCACGATTTATGATACGGTGCTTAGCTGAGATCAGGTGTCATTTCTGTTGAATACCAAACAGACAAGCCCTCAATTTGAAGACAACTAAAGTATTTATTTGGGGACTCTGGAGCAGAGCAGGTGTATCCTCTGTCAGCTCAGTACTTCTCCTTGATACTGTAGTTTCCCTATGGTGTGATCCCATAGCCCAGTGCCCACACTGGTGTCCAGAGGAAGATGCTGTGGGCTCAGTGGGAGGAAGGTGAAGATAATCACTTATTTTCCATCTCCGGTGGTTTTCACTTGGCTGCAATGTGGAATATCTTCATTCCTTCCAAACTTAAGACAGAAGATAACACTAAATCATCATGCAACACAATTCTCTCTGGATGTTTTCTTCCTGACTTAAGCATGCAGCAAAACAAGTACATCTTTATTCCATCTTTTCCAGCAGAGTTGCTCTTGTACATCTGTTAACTGAAGCACCACAACACCACCGTCTTGCAATAAGCCTGCTGTGCCCTTTGTGTCGATGATGGTGAGAATGAGCTCTGAAATATTGGTCACTGCTAATGGACCTGCTTTCATTTGACCTCCTTGTGCTGTGTAATTTCAAGGACATTGTTATTCTGAGGGGGTTTTTTGCTAAGACCCAGAGGAAGGTGGTTTTGCGTAGTTTCCTCTCTGAGCACGGGCGCTCGCAGCTGTCAGATACAGAGTTAATTATTTCTAAAGCTTAAGTTTTGGCAGTGTAAGTTTAGCACACAAGTAATTTTAGTGATTGAGGAAGCTATTCCAGGAGGCTAATGTCTAAGGACAAACCTTCAGCGCTGCGGTTAGGAGGGAGGAGGCAGAGTTTGACTCTCACTGCAGTTGCTGTCGTGAGAGGGAAGTTCAGTCCTGACTGACCCAAGGGGCTGTCGGTGGCTCTTGGAGAGGTTTTTTTCTCTCTTGCCCCTGTTACTTCTGGCACACTGAGGAAAAAGGGAGTGGAAGCAACCTTCTTCCTTAATGGAAAACAATCTGCTCATTGTTTCTGAAGGAAAGGTTGAACAAATGTGCAAGGGTTTGTTAGGAGGGATGCGGCAGTATGGAGTAGCTTTGCAGATGTCCCAAAGTCATTCCTCATCCATCTACCAAAGTACTTCTCACAAAGAACAATTTCAGAACCACCTTTTCCTTTTGTCTATATTCAGAAATTGGAGAGTTTAATTTAAAAGAAAAATCCCAATTTCCAGCAGACCTCTTCAAGCTCTACAGACAGATTTGCAGACATTGTTGTATTGTTTGCTAATGGGATATATACAATTTTCCAGCAGCTGTCGTGTGTGAAGGTAATGCCAGTCCTGAATAAATATAAAATTGGAAACAAATTCCCAGAAAGGCAGCTAACAAGGTCTGGAAAAGAAAATTGCCATGGAGATGAGTGTAAAAGATGATGAAGGCAGACGCAGTCACTACACAAACACACGTGGCTGTACCGAGGAGGAAGGGAAGCTGCTTTGGTGGTAGCTGAGGGTTAGAACACAAAACTATTCCATACCTGTCATGGTAATTTTTAAGCAAGGGAGGAGACTGCTAAAGGACCGTGTTGAATCGCTGTCAAACAGAGATGTTCAAGAGAAGAGAATTGTGTGCTGCTTCGGAGGAGGTTAAGGGTGCTCTCCGTACTTTCTAGCCTCGGCGTGTGGTCCTGTGGTGCTGAGTGTAAATGAGGGCACATTTAGGTCTGTTATTCAAAACTGTGAGATGAAATTGATTTACGTGGTGGACTCCAGCTTATTCTTGGCCAACTTTGCATGAGCAGTGGTAAAACCTCAAATATTGTCTCTTTTAAAGGATGCTTGCAACAAAAATCTACGATCTGGTCGAAATCCTGCTGAATCTAGTGGAAATACTGCCTTAAAATGTATTATTTCTTCGAATTATTTCTCAGCTCTAGCTATTATATTATTACAAAAGCTATCTTGAGGTTAGACATTGAGGATCCATGTTTTTAGCTCTCAAGTAGCTGACGGTGGTGGGTGGGGATGCTGAGTGCTGGAAAGCAGTAAGATGTGCAATGTTTCAGGATGCCCCTGCGCTTGGTGCTCTCTGTAGAGAGGACACAAGAAAGCCCTTGCTTAAAGAATTTAGAGCAGATTTGAGGCTTCAGTTTAGGGACAAAGTGGCTTCTGTGGATTTAGCTTAAAGCCATTATGCAGCTTTTCTTCAATTTTGGACTTCATGCTAAATTAATATCTAGAGTAAATAAGCAGATGGTTCCACTAAGCCCTTTTCAACAGAAATTCTAGTCTTATTGTCACCCTCGTGCAGTTGGAAGTTCCAAAGTAAAACAGTCTTGACCGCGATAGTTCAAAATATTTGTGTGCTAAAGAGATGGGAAATGGAGTTGGTTTCTGTAAATACCCAGCAGTGGTGGATCCAGTTCCATCTCTGTGTGCTTTATATAACAAGGCAGCACTTTTTGATGGTCTAAGCAAGGGCCAAGAATGCACAATAGGGTTTGAGAATTGAGCACCTTGTCAGCAATCTACGTGGGCTGTAGCTTCTGTCCAGGAGGGATGTTGTTGTTATTCCGTGCACGCTTCAAAATGATCAAAATGGAGTAAAAATAAATAAGACTTTCAGTCTCTTCTGAGCTGATGAGGAGGGAAACAGGATGTGCTGTTCCTTAAGCTGTATGGAGCTGCTGTCATCAATCAGTGTCCCTTTCTGGAGGATCTGGTGGAACCATCATGGGACGACGTGGCAGGGCACCCAGGGGCCCTTCATCACTTGATGAGTTCAGACTTTTGCCTGGAGGCAGAGCCATTAGACCTGGATTACACCTTTCTCCAGGGGCATTACCACCTCACCTACTTACACAGCCCATCAGTTCCCTTCAGCTTTAAAAGGGTGGCAGAAGCCTGTGCCTGCAAAGATGTGTCTCAGCGTTCGGTGCGGTTGTGAGCCGTTATTTATTATCGGCATTAAGTTGCAGACTTATGTAGAGACTCTGGTACCATTCGCATCCCGCTGTGCTGAATGTGAAGGCAGAAAATCAGTCCTTGCTTCAGAGAACTCACGGTTTCGGGTTCCTTTCTTCTTGAGGCTGCTTTGCATTTTGTTGTAATTTCTGCAGCCGTGACTGCTGTAATTATAGGATGTCTGCACGGAGCTGTCAGTAATCTATGCTTCAGTTTCCAAATCTTGTTTTCTCCTAGTCTCTATGACTTTTTGCTATGCTGTAGAAGAGCCTTTGAAGAAACTAAAAACAAAATGGAAAAAAGGAGAGGAAAAGAGTCTTCAGAGACGGTCCATGGGCTGGTTGGGTGAGAGCCGATGACCCCTGACTCACCGTAGGGTCTGATAAATGGCTTGTGGCTGAAATCCTGAACAGGGTGGTGAACCTTGGAAGCATCCTCTGGGACTTCAGAGAGGACGCTGTCCTTTGCATGTGGCTGCCTCCTTTCCACTTCCCTTCTTCCAGAGCCTGAAAGTTTAAGAGAGCAGGCTTGGATATGTCCCTTTTTACTTCTTGACTGCCTGACTAATGCCTGACAAAAGCACTCCCACGAGGAGAACGTCCTGTAAGCAGTGCCAGGCTGTAAAGGCAGAGACCATAGGGGAGAACAGGACAATTATGAACTTCTGAATGTGGTTGAGCTTCAGTCTAAACTCCAGTTGTTGCTTAAGCAGAGCATCTTCCATTATTGATGTGGTCAAGTTAGGCATTGGGAGGCAGTGTCAGTTCAGTGAGCTTTGTGTATTTAAAAACAAAAGCGAAGTGACCCAGTGGTGCACCAGTTCCTTGAGAAAGCAACTGGTGTGCTGAAAAAGCAGAAGGTTGAAATTCAGATTGTCTTTCACCTTCTTGGTCTCGATCTGCAGAATTTTGTGGCCTTAATGTTGTGAAAGCCCTGTGGCTTTCCAGCCTGATCTGTCAATGAGGAGTCCAACTTTAATGGAACTTAAATACATTGTTAGCCTGACAAAGACACGCGTAAATCTGCGCGTGCAGTGCTGTCCTTTATCTATTAATAAATATAGTCTCTCCTGTTATCAACACATCTAGCTCTGCCTGCACTGAGAATGAACAATCTCTGTCACACTGACAGTAGAAAGGGTTTAAAGGAAATTGTAATAAAGCTGTAGCAGATTTCTTTGGGGGATTTGCAATGCAGCATTAGTAAGCTTCAATTGCATTACCCGTTCTTCTGTTGCGTTGAATTAGTGTTTGTTTTCTCCTGAATAGAATAAATATAATCGTGTTTGTTAACTTTTTTTTGATATGACTGGAGCCAAATGCTATTTCCATAGTAAAAGTATTATGGTAAGTACTTTCATGTAATAAAACACGCTCGTTTCAGCAATATGGTCTCCTGTTTTAGTACTGGCCATCACAGTTGATGGGGCTGTGCTCTTGCTCTCCTGCTTTTCTGAGTCATAAAGGAACACATTTGTTGAGTCCATTGACTTCCTTCCATTCAATCAGTTTGTAGTGAGGGTGGGTTGTGTTTAAGGGCCCTTTTACTTTGTGGGGGGGGCCTTCTCTTGCCATTGGCAAGAAGTCCACAAGACCTTCCTGTACCATTCCAGTCACTGACACACATGTCCAGGAGGAGAGGAGCCTTTTGTCCTTTGTACCTTTTGATAGGGACACTCTCCCAGAGTCCACAGCAGCAGAGGGGGGGGAATTTTCATGGGATGTGGCTCTTCCAGCCCTGATGTACGGAAGAAACCCTCTGTTTTTGACCCGGTCTCATGGTTTATTCTGTACCTAGCAGAGAAGTCCATCCCCCCCCCCCCCCCCCCCACCTGTATGGATATGTCTTTTCTGAAAGATTTTAGAATCATCCAGCAATCTTCAGTTTGAAGTTTCAGGCTGCAGAGTGACCCCAGTGATGTTTTGCAATTGAAGCTGTAATGTGGCTTTAGTGCATTTTGATGAAGACTTGCTTCTGTTCCAGGCCAACTCAAGTGCTTTACAGTTATCTTTGAGCACCATCTGCATTTTCCTCCTTGCTGCAACAAGTGGTGTGTAAAGTCTCACCTTCAGGTTAAAGCAAATTTTACTCTAAAAGTGAAAAATCTAAATTCTATGTCTTGAAACCAAAGTATTTGCCTGCGAGATGGACCGTTAGCTTTTCTGTGTCAAACACACCCATATATATGCATTTGTGTGTGTAATACCCTGTCTGTATATACTAAATTATCTGTAGTGGGTGGGTATGTGCCTGAGTAACTGCTAAGTGTAGGAACTCCCCAGAATTCTTACCTGTTGAATCGCCCTGTTGTGACAGTTCCAGAAATGCCTGCGGACAAGGGAATCACTTCTTCCATTAAAATGACAGTGATTAATCTAGCGTAGAGATTGCAGAGAATTCAAACTAATGAGACTGAAAAAATTTTGAAACATTTCATAGGTTAAGGAAAAACAGCTGGGAAATAAGGTTGTCGGATCTCCTGTAGTGTGTGAAGTAGTTTGGCTTTTGTCTCCAATGGGGCTACGTCAGTTTAAATCAGCCAAGGGTTTCGTTTGCACTCTTAAAGCTGAGCTGGGGAAATGTCACTTAAAAATTAAGAATTAAGAACTTCAGTGTGAAGTTTCCTGCAAAAAAAAATAAAAAAAAGTATTGATTTGGTTTTAGCCAGCAAATTTATCGGGGAGCAGGCAGTAATTAAAGTTGATGTCTCTGACAGGTTTTGCTGCTGCATGGAAACACTTTCATCTTTCAATGGAAGGCAAAAAAAAAAGAAGGAAAAATAGAGTAAGCAAGCTGAGGGTGATAAACTGCTCAGATTTCCCTTCCAGCCCTGGCTTTTGGAAGGAGCAGAGGCAGGTGTTGCTGTAACTGGGAGGCTTGGGAATTTGTTGCTTTATTTGCTGTTGTTAAAAGAGCTGGGGTTAAGGTGGCCCACGAGACCCGTTGTGGGTCTTAAGCAGGTGCTGATGGTGGAAAGGGCTTTGAAGCCCCTTGTCAGGGGTGGTTAGTACTTCGTTTGGTAATGAGACACAAGCCTCACTGGTCAAAAAATTCATTTTTGGTGTTGGTAAAATGCTTTTTTAACTGGGTGCTCCATAGGCTGGAGTCCCTGACACCTGCAAAGGAGCAGCGTGGTCGGCGAAGCTGGTCTCTCAGTGCTTTTTCTGAGCATCTTCTCAGTGTGTGTAACTGGGCCTCTGGAACAGACTTGAGATGCAGGTGTGTTCTCTCCATCCCTGCAGCATTTAGCAAGGAACAATAACTCGATCTAATTATTCATTTTCCTTGTAAAAGTCCGTTGTTGATGGCATGTCTCTTGCGACCGAAAAATGAGGTCTAGAGGTGCTTAAGTATACTTTGTTTAAGAGAGTAGACACGCTGAAATAAGATGTTCAGAATTAATGGTACAGCTCTCATGATAATTTGAGTAGAGGTTTGGATGAAAAGTTAAAAATACAGGTGAAGTGAATAATAATACATGGAGATATGGAGAGCTGCTGCAGCCTGTCCCTGAGATGTGTTGGAAGGAGAATTAATCTCCAAATAGTGAAAAAGCTTTGGTGCAGTAAGGACAGTGAAGAGATGAAGTCTCTTAAGGCTGATGTGGTGGAGCTGCCGAGCAGTGCTGGGGCTTGGATTGGCGTTGGTCCTGTGGCCTGGATACTGTGGTTAAACCAAGCATTTGCAGCCCCAAGTTTCAGCAGTCGGTGGTTTTCTCTTGGTCTGTGAAGATTCCAGGAGTACAAGCTCTTCGTTTTCCATCTCTTATTGACCGTGGCTGTCAGGTGGTGTTAAGCTTTCTGTGACTGCTTTATCCTGCCACGGAGATGCTGCTGAAACCCTGCCGCCGATTTCCTGCAGACAGACACGTTGACTGAAGTGGATCTGCGTTTGGGTTAGTCTGAAAATACAGCCACAGCAGAAGGAGGTACTCTGAGAAGGTCCAATATCAGTTGGGTTCCCCCAAAATGTTACTCTTGGAGACTCCAGGAGGACCCTGTGTCTGCCACGTTCTGACAGGTATTATTGATTATCAGCAGGCACAAAATTACAGAGGTGTATGTGCCAGGAGGAGTAAAAAGAGAGATTAAATGAAGAGTTGCCCTGTACTCTGCTGCTGAGAAATCCTAGCTGGGACCTGAGAAGCCCAGTGCACGGTGCTGCAGGAGCACAGAGCGAAAGGCTGATCCTGAAGTCCTTTTTTGGTGAAGCAGCAATGCTGCTGTTCTCTTACCGGTGATACTTGGACACGCCCAAACAAATCATGCTCTCCGACCTCCATGAGACAGGGAATGGCTTGTGTTGGACACTGGTGCACAGCTGTGCTCAGCCCAAGCGTCTCCATCTCTCCCCTTTCACAACCACGTACGATCCCAGCCCTCTGCACTTCACAGGTACCTGGAATTAATGTCTCTGACTCTTTAAGGTCCTGTCCAAGACCCTGCAGAAGGCCAGCAGGCAGCTAAGAGATGCCGGGAGCTGCCCACGCCGCGCGCCCTCCTCCCCTCCACCTGGCCAACTCCAAAGTCAACACGTCTCCTTCCACTGCTGTAGTGCTTTTAGTTCACTTTCTGATCTTTTATTGATTTTTTTTTCTTTCTCTCCTTCCACGTGGAACCAAATTGAAGAAGGAATTGGGATTGTAAATAGATAATGGTGCATGAATGCAGATTAATCAGTGCCGTCCATGTACAGTAATACTAATTGTGCCAAGGGAGGAATGGCTGAGTGAATGGTATAAATATTTAATGCCTGGATCCAATGTGAAATACAAGAGCAAGAAAAGAAATAAAGAAAATAGTTTAGTGGAGAAAGGCACACTTCACTGCTTGTGCTCAAAAGGGGAGTTTTGATACCATTAACCTTTCTGTATAATGCAATAAAGGAATAGGAGGAGCTGCATTTAGTGCAGAGGCTTCAATATCACTTAAGAAAAGAATGCCTTAATGCTGTGGTTAAAAACAATATTGGGAAGCATTTGGGATAAAATTGATGGTTTGAGATGTATTTCTCACAGGCCAGCTCAGCTCGCAGACAGCGTTCGGGGTGGAGGTCCTGGGGACAGGGTGGGGATTCAGAGTAAAATTCTGAAGTTCTGAAATGCTGTAGATCTTTCTGATTGGGGAAGGATTACAACGGACTCTGAACTACCCCCTGGGAGGGGAAACATCTGGATAGGGAACGTGGTGGGAGTTATGGTTGAGCATTGGTGGGGTTGCCCATCCAATTCCAAGTCCCAGTCGTGGGCAGGGACACTGCCCTCTGGATCAGGATGCACGAAGTCCCATCCCGCCTGGACTTAAACACCTCCAGGGCTGGGGCAGCCACCACTGCTCTGGGCAGCCTGGGCCAGGGCCTCCCCACCCTCACAGGACAACATTTCTCCCTAAGATCTCATCTCGATCTCCCCTCTTTCAGCTTAAGAGCTCTCTTAGAGTTTCCCTATAGCTCTCTTAAAACTTGTGATCGCCATATGAGTTCCTGTCTCTGTGTGTGCTGGGCTTCTCCCAGCTGCAGTCCACTCTGTGTTGATAGAACAAACAATCCTGCTCACAAATGCGAGTAAATACTGACCTCAGTCGACCACAAAATGACCCAGCTGCCCCGGAGCAGTGTCCTTTCTCTTCATTCAGGGAAGAGCTGATGTCAATCTGGTTGTTCCTATTCAGAGCCCTTTGTCTGTGTGGGAGCAGGACAGCAGCTTGCTCTTCCCATTGTTCTGGAGAACTTACTTGTGGAGATGGCCGTGGGGAGCCCGGAGCCTGCTGTCCTCAAAGCTCCCCACGCATCTGCTGGAAGTGTAGCTTGGATGTCTCTGTGCCACAAAGGGCCATGATGTCTGAATCTGAAGTCTGTTCTCTATCCACTGTGCACAGGACAAGCTTCAAGTGCAGGAGAAGCAAAGTCAGACCTAGACATCAAGGGAAAATGTGTTCAAATCCTCACATAGAATTTTTCTGAGGCTCCTAAATGCTCTTCAGGCAATTCCAAGAGTTCTGGTTTCTGCGCGCTGGTTGGTGTTGAAGGCACTTGAACAGATTCGTTCAATACCTCGCAGGGACTGAGCTGCTGGGCATCGTCCAACAGGTTGTGTCTCATGCAGAGTGGTTCAAATGGAAACTTCAGCTATCAAGGACCTCTCATGGTCTTTGCGCAAACCAAAGTGTCCAAAACATAGTCCTTGTGGGACTTGACTGAAGATGTGGCAGAAGGGACTCTCAGACAAAGGCTGTTCTTATAATTCTCAGTCTGGAGAGAGGGAAAAGAGCCGTTTTCTCAGCCAGCCCTCCAGTCCTCAGCATCCTCTCTGGTCGCCTCCAGGCTTGGAAAGGCAAAGCTGGGGAAATTGAATTTTTAAGCGGAAGCTCAGTTCATTTCTTTTCCTGCATGAATTCAGGATTAAAAAGATGTTTAACATAAAATGAGTCCCAAATTTCCATCAGTGAGCAATGATTGTTGTTTTTACTTTAAAAACAGTGCTGGCATTGCTGCTTAGTCACTGCAAAGGCTGAGATTTCAGTTAACACATTGCCATATTCAGGAAGCTGAATATTTAATCAAGTGATTCATATCTCCTGGTGGTGGTGGCAAGGAAGGAGGGGGGGAAATGGACAAAAAGAGGCTTGAAAAGTTTAGCAAATTGCTGACAGACTTTTTTAAAAGAAGAAAGGTCTGGAATGTTGAAAAATGCAGTGGCAGAGGTCCAAAACAGAAGGGTTTTTTATTTACATGGCTCACTGGATTATTAGCAATTCAATCATTTATTGGGCTAATGGTAGGTGTTGGAAATTCAAAGCACATAATGTAGTACAGAAGCGTGCTGGGGAATGTGGGAAGGAGCTCCAGTTTGTTTTAATTAGCTGTGTGCCTTTCTAAGTCTCTGTAACGTAGCTCCTCCTTTTTGTGGAGGACAGCAAGGCAGCGCTGGGTTTGGAAAGAAGAATAACCTTGAGAAGTTGGTGGTGGGAATGCTGTGTGCTCGGGGTCACGGAGCAGGCAGCATCTTCTCCAGGAGCTCTTCCTCTGCCTTTTTGGCTGCTGTCAGTCTGCCTGCAGGATCAGTGGTGCCGATTGGCACCGCCTGGTTCTCCTCGTGTACAGAGGGAGCTCCTGCAGCAGATTTGGGGAGGTTACTCTGGTTTTTGTGATTGCTGCTGGCTCTTGCCTGCTGAGCATCCTTCCCATTTCATTTGAGATTCATAAACAGCAGCCAGGGCATTTGCATGCAGAGACCACGCAGCTGCTTCAGTTCAACTGTGTTTATCTGTAATTAAATATTCTATTATCAATTAACCATTAATGCTTCATAATGATTATTTTAAACCAGTGGGAGCCTTATGGTGAGAAGCTGGTAGTTAACTGCAGGTGAGCTTGATGTGTTCCATTAAATGTGTAGCTCCAGGCATGTCATTTCTTACCTATCGGAACATTTCTGCCCTGCATCCATCCGGTCTGGTGCTGGGCACTGTGCATTTCGGTGGGGATGAGTGCTTCATCCTGCAGTTGTCCACCTGCAGACTGGGTGGTGGCAGCTGGGTAAGAGGGATTGAAGGCCAGGGTGGCTTTTTTTGTCGATGCCTTAAGCCTATGACGTGCAGTGCTGATGAAAAGTTCCGTGCAGGGAATTCAGGGAAGCATTGTCCTTCACCCTAAAATCTCGATTTCTTCACAGCTGTGCAAAGCACTGTGGTTATGATTAATTATTTTTCTCCACTCCTGCCTTTGCCTTCAGTAATTATTTAAGCTGTTACAAAGGTAGCGATCTATTAATTTTTTTTCCTAATTGATTTTCAAAGTGGTAAATTAACTCAGCTGGTAGAATCCTGGCGTTTCATGTGTGTGGGATCCTTGGAAGTTCATAGTGGACCGTTCACAGAGCTAAAACAAAGTGTAGTGTAAGTAGATTACTGGTCTGCAGGCTGCTGGATCCACTGCTCACAAGGATATGCATATTAAAAATGGGATGAGGGGACAGGAGAGGGAAATTCTCGTTCAGGCAGGTTATTTTATTATTCTCTACTTCTTATATCAGGCAATTGAGTTACTTGGCTTTCCATGGTTATGAAAGTAAAATCTGTATAGCTAAAGATTATTTATGAGGTTTGAGTATTGATTCAGAATGAGTGAAAAAACAGCCCGGGGGGGGGAGAGGATTAAGTTTAACCATGTTGTCATAACAACCAGCCACAGTAACTTTCTCAGAATTGGGTTTAGGCATCCCATGTTTGAGCTCAGCCCAAAATGTGTTTGTTTGAACTTAGTTATATGAAAAAGTTATAAATTAAATTGGTTCAACTGTGTTTGAGTTATCCAAGGGTGGCAGGATGCCATGTAGAATGCATTTTTATAACACCTTGCATTTCAAAAGGGTCTGCAAAATTGAGGCGAAAGTAATCAATAGAGAAATGATCAGGAACAATCTGAAGCAATTTTATAGTGTAAAGAATGCTTTCAGTCACGCTTCCTAATTATGCAGAATTCAGCCAGGAGATGATATGAGGTTTAAAGTCTGTGCTGTAGGTGGCAGAGGTGCGTCAGTTATGCAGCATAATCATCCCTGGTGTTTCATTAAGGAGTGGAGCAGGGTTACATTGCAGCTCAGCTTCCATCAATAAATACAGTGCCAAGGACCATCCTGGCAGCCCTCTGGCTGAGTTAGAGGTAAATTCACCTTTGGAGGTGTTTAGTGGAGTGAAGGGCTGCTGAAACGTCTTCTGGGCTACCAGTTCTGCTGTTGAAAAAATGTAGTAATAAAATCAGAAGTGTCCTTTTGATGGAGTAGATTTCCAGGATCCTTTTAGCCTCATCTATAAAACCATAGGTATTGGAATGCCGATAGTTTTTATGTAAGTGACAGTCTGTGATTAAAAAATTAAATGGCCTTTTATTAACAGTAATAGGGTTCCATAAAGCCTTTTGTCATGGTAGTGCTGTTCTCCTGACCGAGGTTGATGTTACCATTATCTGCCTCAAGTCAAAGGTGCTGTGACTAAAACGTTGTGAACTAAGACCTGGCATGTGACAACTCTGCCAGGAATTATGATCTGGAGTTTAATAAAGCAAACAGCATAGTACTTTAAAAAAAGGAAAGTATGAAGAGGTGTGAAGAGAACAGTCGCTGAGGGACTGCTAATGGGTTGTGGAGCTTTCCACCTCGTGTTTGATAGCTGTAATCTTCTCCAGGTTGGGATGGATCATAAATCATTGCCTCTCCCTGCCTGTTCCCAGTAAAAGAAAATCGTTTTTGTGATCCTTTCTCTTCCTCAGTTAAACATGCTTTTTCTTTAAAGCACTGTTAACCAAATATGAAGAGAGGAACTGAGTGAGTTTGAGAGTCAAATTTATCTTGTGTACCTTAGGTGTGGTGCATCCTCTGAGATGATTTTAGCATTTCTGTGTGATATCAATAAGATGTGAAAGCTGACAGAGCTACAAGGCACAGTTACTGTGGGAAACAAGTTCAGAGCAGTTCTGTACCTGCCACTCAGTCTGTGCTGCAGGAGGGGACTGGAGCCTCTGGGCTGTCCAGCTGGACTCGTTTCACGTGTCTGGTGCCACAGACTTGGGAGTACCCAGTCCCACACATCCTTTGCCTTGAAGGAAGGAATGGAAACCAAACGTGTAACCACCGGGGGAAGACAAAGGGATGCACACACAGAAGCAACCAGGGGCCAGGGGTGGTTTTTTTGAGCCTGGGGTACTCATTCAGGGTTTTCTGTACTCATGCAGGAGGAGGATTGCCCTGGTGTTTGGGGTGGAATTCACAGTCAGAATATTTGACTGTTCTTGGTTGGTTTCTTGCAGGTTTACTGGAATGAATTTGCCCGCCCCAGTTATCAGCAGTAAAAATTGGCTGCGGCTTCACTTCACGTCGGATGGCAACCACAGGCAGAAGGGGTTCAGTGCCCAGTACCAAGGTAAACGCTCACTGTTCACAGTGCAATTTAGCCAGACTTCCCTTTTTAATAGGAATATACAATTAACTTCCTGCATGATTCTTCTGTATCCTATTAACATTAATTTTCCAGCTGGGTATCCAGACATTGTCATATGGAGAGCAACTGTTTTGGGGAGTACAAACACTTGTGAGCTGCAGGAAAATTCATTTGCACTGTGTGCTTCGTTAGTAGAAGCAGATGTTCCTTTACCTGTGGCTTTGCAGACGAAAAGGTGCCGTGTGGGATGAGGGATCCAGACAGGAGGCCACCAGGCAAAGGGCAGTCGTGAGTCCCACCAGGAATCTGTCTGTGTTTATACTGAACCTGTTCATAGTGAAGTTGGGGTGGTTCAGTCTGGAGAAGATAAGGCCTTGGGGAGACCTTAGAGCACTCTCCCAGTACTGAAAGGGGCTCCAGGAAAGCTGGGGAGGGTCTCTTGATCAGGGAGTGCAGGGATAGGATGAGGGGGAAGGGTTTTCAGCTGCAAAAGAGGGGAGATTGAGATGAGATCTTGGAGAGAAATGTTTTGCTGTGAGGATGGGGAGGCCCTGGCCCAGGTTGCCCAGAGCAGTGGTGGCTGCCCCATCCCTGGAGGTGTTCGAGGCCAGGCTGGATGGGGCTTGGAGCCCCCTGATCCAGTGGGAGGTGTCCCTGCCCATGGCAGGAGGTTTGGAACCTCTTGGAGGACTCAGAAGGACTTTGTGGGTGCAGTGTGGGAGCACTGCTTCAGGCAGCTGATGCTGGAGGCACGATCCAGGGAGAGGGAAAAGGAAGCAGGGAAGGAGCAGGAATGACATCCAGCTCCTTGTCCACCCTCTGAGGTTTATGTTGGTGTAGTTCAGCGGCTTCCCTCATGTAGAGGAAACAAGACTTGGACAAGAAAAAGCACTGTAGCCTCAGACTAACAGGAGCAAAGTGAGAAAGGGAGAGGAATTTCCTTTGATCAATCTGCAAACTCCCCTTGTTTGTTTGTTCTGTTTATTGAGCCTCAGCAATGCTGTCAAGGCCCCAACATGCGTTTTGGTTTATCAGTCACCATCGTTAACTTCTCTTGCTTTCCTTTAACATATAAATTACTTCAAATTATAAGGAAAAAAACCCTTTGTTTTTCCTGCCTGACACAAATGGCTGCATTGGAGCTGATGGCTTTTGATGTGACATTTTCCTTTGCTGTCATGATTGCTGCTTTCTATTAAAACACCTGCCTGAATTGTCCTTTTTTCTTAAATAGAAAAGTAAAGATTAATGTTATAATTTCCTCTGATTAGATAAATGTCAGGGGATTCTAATCTAGCACACTCCTTAGAAACTGTTTTGTTAGATATAATGAACTGTGCTTTTGTGTATTGAGGGTTTAAAAGATGAACTTAAGAGTGTGCTCTTGAAATGGCATTGAAGCAGGACCTCTGTCTCACTGGGAAAGGGATTCTGACACTCATTCGTCGCACGTTTGCTGTTGTTTTGTGGAGTTTGTCAGGTTCTTTCCATCTGTTAGGAAAGATTTCAGTACTTCAACAAAAATAAAACAAGAAACAAAGCAAAAAATGCCCTAGAGATAAAGGCAGGGTTTTGGCAGCCAATGGAATCTGTGTCCACAGAACATTATAGATGCCAAACCAATGTCAAAAAAACCCAGTGGAACCCTTTTTGGAGGAACAGAACCTGGGTTGGACATAAGTATTTTAATGGGGAGAAATAAATACATACATCAAAATCAGATATGTAATTTCATATAAAGCAGAGCAATTAAAGTGTGTGTTTCAGCAGTGGAAATGTAAGGAGACCCCAGGGTTGTCCCAGAGAAGGAATAGACGGTTGGGTTGAATCTGTCTTGTCCGTTTTCTGAAGACCTGCACATCCATCATTTATTAACATCCCTGTCCTCTGAGACAGTATCTGGCTTTGCTGATAATCTGTAAGAAAGTAATTTCTCTTCCAGCTCGTCTAACAGCGACACTTGGGTTTAGCAGAACGGTGCCTTTGTGTGTTCTGTTTCAGCTCTTCCTAATCCATGCCCTACTTTGAAAATCTCTTTATGAATAAAAGCAAAGTTAGATGTAATCAGCCCATACACAGGTTTTATGTTGAACGCAGTAAATTTGTTCCCTTCCAGGCAGAGTTAAAATATTTTCCCCTTTCCTTTTCCCTTTGATGTAAGGTGAATCTTGCATTCTTGCAAATACTTTTCTCCCCCCACGAGCTGTAAAAGCAAATAAAAGGGTCTGTAGAGAAATTGGTGCATCGATCTTTTTATCTTCCTCCCACTCCTCCTGCCTTCCTTCCCCAAAAGGTGCTGGGTACCTGCAGGGGATAAGGAAGTGGGCTATGAGTGCCCACCTGGGGAGAGGAGACAAGTGGGGACCAGGAGCCCCAGACATCCCCTGGGATCCCCTTTGTCAGAGCAGCCGAGAGGGGCTGTACATGGGGCAATGAAAAGATGCTGAACTCAAAGTGATGCTAAACAGATGTAAATAATGCTCTGGCTGCTCTAGTCCCTCTATCCACGTATTTTATTGCATAAGTTGGATCCCAAATTGCTATTTAGCTGATTGTTTCCAACATGTAATTGCATCTTTTATTGATCTTCCCACCCCATTCCCTTCCCATTCCGTCCTCCAGCCTCAGGTAGAAAGATAAATGCACAGTGCAGGTCCCAGCAAAGCTCCAGCCTTTGGTAAGGCTCTGCTGAGCCGGCTGCTGCTCACACTGCACCGCAGAAAGGCCTCTGAAGGGTGTGTGTTTATCTGTAGTTTCTGACAGATCTTTATCTTGGATCACACCCTTGGGCTGCAGCGGGGCTACAGCTTGCGCTGTGCGACCTCTTGAGTCTCCTGAGAAAGAGGCAGGGACAGGGAAGGTCTGGTGCTTCCTGCGGGCTCTGATTGCTCAAGAGCCATCGCCTCAGCTGGTTAACAGAGGGCGTGTTCCTGGGTGCTGGGCAACCAGAGATGAGTTTAACAATTCCATGGAATCACAGAATCATGGAAGGGTTTGGGTTGGAAGCGACCTCAAAGCCCATCCAGTCCCACCCCCCTGCCATGGGCAGGGACACCTCCCACTGGATCAGGGGGCTCAAAGCCCCATCCAACCTGGCCTTGAACACCTCCAGGGATGGGGCAGCCACCACTGCTCTGGGCAACCTGGGCCAGGGTCTCCCCACTCTCACAGCAAAACATTTCTTCCTAAGATCTCATCCAAATCTCCCCTCTTTCAGCTGGAAACCATTCCCCCTCATCCTGTCCCTGCACTCCCTGATCAGGAGCCCCTCCTCAGCTTTCCTGGAGCCCCTTTCAGTTCTGGGAGGCTGCTCTAAGCTCTCCCCGGAGCCTTTTCTTCTCCCGGCTGAACCACCCCAACTCTTCCAGCCTGATGGTGTTTCTCTTCACCTCCAACTTGAGAAAGAATCCTCATAAGCAACTGCCATATTGTCTCAAGTGATGCTAAACCACCCCAGCAGGAGGAAGAGGGATTCAGCAGCTCTGGATTTCAGAGCCATCCCCCAGCAAGGGGAGCAGAGGTGCACCGAATAGATTTTTGCTGAAATGCTGTTTTTCAAATTAAAAATGAATAAGTGTCTAGTTAAATTCTCATTTAGAGCAACATGAAATGGTTTAAAAGAAACACCCCAGACTTGCCTGCTTGCTGGAAAAGCTTTGTAATGTCATCTTTCAAATCTGACAGGACACTGAGTATTCCATTAGATCTATCAGATACGTGTGAGCAGCAAAACCCTCCATAAAACAGAGGAATTTCTGTTCATCCAATTATCCTGACACAGCCCTTTGTAGTACTGTTCCACATTCAAATTGATAAACAAAATAGGTTTTTATATACTGGATTTTTGAGGGCATAGAGTGGGAGAACTGTTCTTATTTATTAATTTTTTTAAACAAGGAAGAGTGTTGCGCTCTGACTTGTTCTAATCTAAATCAAGTAATTTGTAAGGCTTTGGCTTTCATCATTATGTCTTGATGTTGCAATCAAAATGAAGGATTAAGAGGAGAGTATAGAGTGATCTCTTTATCAATTATTGTTGAGAGAGACATGATGCAATTAGGGGAGTGTATACTTCATGGGTAATGCAGTTTAGTCTCTGTGTTTGAGGATTGGACCTCAGTAATGACTTGTCTGGTTTCTGCTGCTTGTTTTCATCACAGCAGTCTCCCAGTACTGAAAGGGGCACCAGGAACACCGGGGAGGGGCTCTTGATCAGGGAATGCAGGGAGAGGATGAGGGGGAAGGTGTCCCTGCCCTTGGCAGGGGGTGGAACTGGATGGACTTGGAGGTCTCTTCCAAACCAAACCAAACCAAACCAAACCAAACCAAACCAAACCAAACCAAACCATTCTGTGATTACTGTTGGGTGGTTTGGAGCCAGTTTTTCCATCAGTCACAAATTTGGGTGAGGCTCTGTCTGATAGCTCGGTTCTGGAAGGCAGGAATGGATCATGGATTGCTTTGGGTTGGAAGGGACCTTTCCAGGTCATCCAGTCCAACCCCCGTGCAGGAGCAGGGACATCTTTAACTCCATCAGGTTGCTCAGAGCCTCCTCCAGGCTGACCTTGAACGTTTCCAGGGATGGGTGAACCTTTGTTCTTCAGTGTGTCTTTTTAAAAATTTACAGTTGTGTGCGAGGCCCAGCTGTGCTGGAGCTGGAACTCTCTGTACTGTTTGCCTTCTGCTGGGCTTTGGGATGCTCAGCAGCCCTGAGGAACCGGTGCAGGTGGCTGCAGCTCAGCGTGCCCTGGTGGAGTGCAGACCCTCCCAGGGATGCATCGCCTTGGCCACGGTGTCAGCATCAATCCCATGTGTGGAGGGCGTTCCCTGGTGCTTGGAAAGCTCTGCTTGTGCTTTAGGGCTACTTTATCATGCAGAAATCAGCAAACCTATGCTTTTCTGTGTGTGGCTGGGAGAAACATTCACTGGTAATTGTATAAAGTAGCTCAGAATAGGAACTTGCGGAGAATATAAAAATGGAAATGATTTTTATCAAGCTGCTCTCTCACTGACTGTGCCCCAGAGCACTTTATGGAGCAATGAATTAGATACTGCAAAGTCATGAGCCACTGTACATCCTGCAGCAGCTCAGGTTCAGCCTCAGATACTTGGGCTTGGCGGTGTTTGTTGGCTGAGAGGGAACACTGGCTGTGAGTTTATCCTGTACTTGCTTGGAAAGCACCAGAGCATCATTGTCTGCAGCTTGACTGAGGATGAGTGGATCAGGGCCCTCTCGGTGCTGTATCCCTCTGGAAGGCTGCGCTTCTCCATCCCTGGAGGTGTTCAGGGCCAGGTTGGATGAGGCTTTGAGCCCCCTGGCCCAGTGGGAGGTGTCCCTGCCCATGACAGGGCGTGGAACTGGATGGGCTTTGAGGTCCCTCTGACCCAAACCATTCCAACAACAACAAAAATGAATTCTAACAATTCTACAAATACTCCAGAATTATCCAACTGGGACCTGGAGGAGTGTGTGGCTGTTCAGGGCGTTCTCTGACCAACTGCCCTTCTCCTTGGGTGTTTACAGTTGGATTGCACTGAAAAAGAAACACGTCTGTGTCAGGTTTGCGTTTAAAGAGGGATACTCTTAAGTATTTTTCCTCTCCTTTAAAAATAAGGGAAAAAAAACCCCAACAGATTAAAGATACCAGTAAAAAATACATGAACAACAAAAGCTTCTCCTCATGAATATTTTTTAAGCTAATGTGGACGCAGTTTGAAGTTATCGCTGCTTTATTTAAAGAGAAAGCAAAAAGCTGTAACCAAACGATGAACAAAAAGCTCCAAGCTAGCACCTGGCTCTGAAAAGCACTACTTTAGGTGAGCTTCAAGGAATAAGACTTGACATCCCCCTGTCTGAAGCTCCTGCAAACAGATGTTGCAAACAGATTCTTCTTTTTTTAGAGCCAAAAAAGCATGATTAAAAAAACCTTGTTAGTTACATCGGTAATTTTTCTTGACAACTTTGTCTTAAAAATGTGCTAATTTAAGGATGAAAGTATGACAAGACAAAGAACAAGAACAGAACAGTTTGAAGTAGATGATGGACTGGTTTTCTCTGTAGATAAGGACTGGCTCATCAGAAAAATGATCCTGTAAAGTGGTTTGAACATCGTGCTTCCTGATGGGAAGTTTTGCTTCAACCACATTAACTTCAAATATGCCAGTGAAAATTCTGCTGTGTTTTAGACCAGAATATCTGGTCTAACAGCAGGAAGCTGTTGTCTCTACTGGTATCCAGATGGGTTTGGGAGTGTGGGCTTTGTGCAGAAACCTCGTGTGCAGGATGTGCCTCAGTAATAGCCGAGTCCAAATAATAAAACCAAATAGTTGCTCAGTTACATGGGGAGTTTTCATATTGCAAAGAAGGGAGGGACTCCTGGAGATGGAGGAACAGAAATCTTGTTGCTGCCCTCGTGTTTCTTCATCCTTGGGATGAAGCTCAAAGCAGGGAGGGTTGGTGGTCACACAGGACCTCTGATAGGGTCTCCGTGCAGGTTTCATTATCCACGTGGCTGTTAATAGTGGGGCTGTACATTTGCACTTCGCTTTGCCAGTAATATAATTCTAATATGGCCCTTTTCCTGGTATTTTACTGCCTGTTTGAGTCTACTATTCATGCAGATGGTGTATGATTTTTAGGTTTGAGGGGTGTTCATTTGAGGGCTGAATTCCCATAGAAGCAGAGCAAGGCTTTGTTGTAGAACATATTCATGGAATAACTGCATGACTAAAACTGGGTGAGACTACCTCAGCGTTTCGCTTCAGGGATCCTGAGGGTTTCTTAGAGCTTCTTTTTGCCTGCTTCCCACTTTTAGTACATAAGGCAGAATGACCTGGCTGCAGAGGGATGAGGGTCGTGTGCCCAGTTTTTATATTCCAGCTGGGTCAGTTTGGCTCAGATCCTCCTTCATGAGGTGAAGGAAAAGGGAGTCTTGATGGTTTTGAGGAATCAGGATAAGCTGTCTGAGCTATAAGGGGAAGGTGCTTGACTAAATCCTTTCCTTGTCTTTGCTTTGTTTTAAATCTCTCTCTAGTCAAAAAGCAGATGGAACTGAAGTCCAGGGGGGTGAAGCTCATGCCCAGCAAGGACAACAACCAGAAGACATCAGTGTGTAAGTTCCTTGGCTCCTCCTTACGCTCTCTGTATAACGACCTCCTTGAACATTTCATTTGACTTTCCAGTAATCTCTAAAACTTTGTCACTCTTGGAAGTTTGACTGCTTTCCCCTCTCTTCCCCCTGCATTACTGCATCACCTCCTTCCAGTGCTCTATTCACAAGCATGAACTAACTCGTTACTGCGGGAGCCGAGGGGATGGCTCTGTGTTTAATATATACTGTATGCCTGACAGACCCGTGATCGCTGTTCTGTTGTCTTTTAGACTGGAAAGTGTCAAACTAAACACTTTGGAATACTGAATTAATTCTACTGCGGTAAAATTAGGAGTAGGGATGAGGAACCACACCGAGAAAGACCTGTTGGAGAAACTGTGGAGGCAACAGCAGTCTCTTCCTTTTCCTCTTTGTATTTTATTTAGTTGACCCTGCAGAAAAATCATAGCCCTGCTGTGCAAGAGCTGACAATCCTGATTTCTGTGGTCTCCCAATAAGTTATTTTCAGTGTATTCGGTGGTTGATACGTTAGGGGTGTGCTAAGAATGTCGCTTTGTCACTGGTGGGTTCTCCTCTTGCAGTAAGTGAATCAATTAGGTCCATTTATGTTCACATTAGGTTCTTTTTGCATCAGGAGTGAGACTTGGAGTTTCTGTGTGCGTGTGGCTCTGGACAGACAACTGGGGTCTTAAGGGGACTCTGAACAGGAGCGATCAGAACTAACTCAAGTTTCTATTTTATATAAATTCAAATAGGAGCAGAATGTAGTATTTTCTCAAATAGTTTCTACAGGAGAGGATGTAATTGCTCATTTTGTTACATAGTCCATTACACCCATCGCAGAGGTACCCTTTGGACATTGCGCTCGCCTGAATTTCGGATGCAAAATTCACTTAAGAACAATGGATTAACTAAATTTAAACCATCACTCACTGTCTGTCTGAAATGAAAACAACTCATTTCTAGTCTCCAGTTTTTCAGGAGCAAGGCCCAACAAGGTAACTAAAAAGCAGGTTGTGGATTGCCCAAGATCTCCAGATAGAGAATGGTGGGGCGCGGTTAGAGAAAACTATTTCAGTTTTAAGAAAAACCCTGTATATGCGGTGTCCCTGGTCCTGTGTTATGTTCTTGACAAGAAGAATTTACTTGTAATAAGCATTTTGGTTTGCTTAAGTGAAGGTGAATTCTGTGGGGGAAATGCCACTGGCTTTGGTTGTGTGAGCGCTGCAGACAAAAAGGTGTGTTTGGGGTGGAATTTGGGCTGTGTGGGACATTGGGGGATGTGGGGAAGGGAGTCCACGGAGCCATGAGACGTGGTTGGCCTGGTTTGGAGTCGGTACTGGACACAGTTATAGTTTATAGTATAGTAAATAGTTTGTAAACTAAAGTATCTGTAGCTTATAGTATACAGCTTACTGTAAATAAGTGTTCTTATGTTGAGAATATATAGGATTCCCATTTCTCCTTCCTGGGAATGCTTAGGCTGCAGTTCTGCCTGTTGCTAATGAGCGTTGCTAATGACCACTGTCAGCCCCATCCTCTGAAGACCGAGAGACCCAGCAGCGACCTTGCCTTCCCAGCGCATCCTGCTCCATCCCAGCTGTGCTCCACTTTTGAGGAGAAACGTGTAGGAAGTTCAAGTTGCCTCTGCTGGGTTTGTCCTCACCCAGCAGGAGGACAGGCTCCAGTCTTCAAAGCTGTCAGTTCAGCATCTCGTGTGGTGCTAATCTCGTCGTACTCGATAAGGCAAAACAGAGCGTAGGAAGGCAGCTTAGCCTGAAAGCTATTAAGCTGTAATAGTAATATAGATGGTGATAGCACCGTGGCCTGAATTCCTCTCCATGCCCAGCGTGGTGCTCACACAACCCTTGTGCCTCCAGCTCCTTCCACGGGCACCGCTCCCAGCAAGGGCTGCACTGCAAACCCAGATTAACCTCTATCTTGCGCAGCCTTCTGCTGCCACGCTTCTCTTACAGCCAATTTTCAACTTCAGAAATGCTGATTCCGGAGATGTCTCCAGAAAACGGTTCATTTTCAGAAAATGAAGCCCAAAAATGTTATCTTCTCTTTCCCTTGCGTTTTTGATTTGCATGGCTGCCCCTGCCCCTTCTTCTTGGTGACTTCCCTGAGCTTACGAGTGTGCATAAGCACCAGAGATAATTATACAGGTGGGACAGGCTGATTAAGGATCTGTGCTGTTTGCTAGCGTTGCTTTTATTTCATCTGGCTCGAATATCAGAAATGTAGGGGTTTCTGTGTCTCTTGGTAAGAGCTGGAGCTTTGCCGTGCTGGTTTCTCTTTGTTACCAGCAGTGTTTTCTAGTGCTCTTTGTACCTGTCCTAAAATTCTCCCTTGGTGAATCCATGGCCACGGAAGGCAGCTTGTGGCTATGGGCTTAATCCCCTGCAGGTCTTCCCAAGGGTTTTTGTTCTGCTGGACACACACTGTGGTTTGCTGCCAGGTCCTGCTCAGCCAGATGAAAGCCTGTGTGTTTGATGTGTCTGAATGGAGGCAAAATGCAGCCTCACAGCAGATGTTGGTGCTATTGCAGAACAAGGAGATATAAAAATACAGGATTTTTGGGGGGAGGTGCTGATTGTGTTTGGTTGCACTCAAATGTGGTTGTGTGAAATTGAAATCAAGTGCCTCGTACTGTTCACCACCCCTAAAATTAATTGGATATCTTGCTTTAATCGTTCTTAGAGGAAAAATAATACAACTCTGGAGAATAAGATGTAAGAAATAGCTTTAAAATTTTGATTGCATTTAGGAGATTATTTCTTGTACTGCATGCAGTGTGTAAACGTGTGTTCCATGTTCACATAGTGGGAAAAACACGGTACTTTGCTCTTGCAAAGCAACATCAAAGCTGGTTTTCTGACTGTTGAATGAGGCACACCTGGAATTGCACTGCAGGATTTTGCTGGAAGGGATCATGTGAAGCAGTGCAGTTTCTGTGGATATTCAGACTTACCAGAATCTATTTGATGTACAAATGCAAAGTCGTTTTGGTGGCGTTGACTGGTTTTAGGTCTCAGCCAAGTGTATGGAAGCTTCTAGATATTGAACCTTGCAGCGAGCCTGCTTTCTGCAGACCATGTTGAGGTTTGGATGTGGTTTTGGTTTTGTGGGTCCCCTCTGTACTCCACAAAGTGAGTGCAGAGCAGCAGAGGAGTCAGCCCTGGGTTCCCAGCGCTAGGCAGCACGGCTTGGGGAGAAGCTGTGTTTGGTTTAAGTAGGGCGTGCTGCAAACAGCCTTTGGAAATGGTCTTTGAAAGTCTGAAAGTCTCTGAGTGTTTTTGAACTCACAAACTTCTGAAATATTCTGAGATAAGAAGAAGCAGCACAATATGGGTTCAGAATTCCCCAAATAAAACGTTTCCAGCTGCAAATAGTCTTCTCCAGGGCTGGGGCCTCACAGCCCCAGTCTGTACCCTCTTACACTTGCAAATTGTTGGAGGTGTGAGTATTTGAGGTCTGGATCAGCATCACTGAGGTTCTGGAAATGCTTCAATGTTTGCCTGGCTGCTGAAGGACCTTCCTGGGCAGAAAAGGCAGGGAGCATGTTATCCATAGGTCACCTCTCCTGCTTTTGTGACTGTGTTTTGTAACCCTTGAAGTTGTCCAGGTGGCTGCACAGAGTGACTGCAAGCCTTATCGTGATCACAAAGAGCAGCTTTTTAAAAACAGCTGCTAAAACCCTTCCCTCTCCACCCCTCTGCCAGTAGGAGAGCTCCCTTGCTTGCTGAGAAATATTGAGTCTTCATAAAAGCCTTTTTTAGATGCTGCTTTATTTTGTAGTTCATATTTTACATTCCTAAATTAAAAAAAAAAACCTGTCCCTTGGGAATCCATCAGTGAACTTTCTTTATTAGCGTGGGGAGATACTGAGAGCTGAAGAAGGCTCTTGGTTCTTTCAACAGATGGAGTAAATTGCTGTGGCAAACAAAGCGCTCGTAACTGGCTGTTACTGAATACACGATGAGAAGGAGGCTGTTGGATAAAATCAGGAGAATGAAGGGGTGGAAAACGAGTTCCATGGGTTGGGAGAGAGAATTCTTGAGCCTGTAATGTAGAAATTGATCAGTTCCTCGCAGTTTAAGATCTATTGTTTTTCTACTAACCTTGAGGAATTCATTTTGGAGTGCTGCAGCCCCAGCATAGATCAGTCAGACCTTCAGGAAGATGAACACAGTGCTGACAGCAAGTTCTCTGCATAACAAATGTGGTTTATGACCTTTGGGTTAGTTATGTTCATCTCTGTGTGTTTAAAACAAAAGGCAGACGAACAAAACTTTCTGTAAGTGACCATTTAATCCATCCTCTCCTTTATGTTTGCAAAGTAAAATGTCCCAGCTATGATATGGAGATACCTTTCCTTTCCCTCTTGCTCTGTATTATCTTATCTGCTCTCTGTCTTATCTGCACACGTTATATAGATATTAATAAAAAGCTAGCTAACAAGAGAAGAACTGGTTTTAGTCTCCAGAAGTGGGATTGATAACCTCCCTGCTGGTGCCTGTGGGTGTGGCTGGGTCATTTGTAGCCTCCTTCCTCCTGAGGCTTTGAATCAGAAGCTTTGAGGTTCACTGTCATTGATACAGAAAATGGTAAATGGATGTGGTACCAGGGCAGAGTGACCGATGTGGGGACAAATGGTGTTGTCTGTATGGTCTTTTGGCCATGGGAGAAAGAATTTAATGGTAAGGCAGTTGGTAATCAGCAAGGAAGAGCATCATGGAGCAAGGAATCAGCATGGTTGAGTGCAGAGCATCTGCAGAGCTGTCTCTGTACACGTGTACATTATGGGCACGTCGTGTTTAGTGTGGTTTTACCCTGGAGCAGGTTTAGAAGTAAGATCTTCTTAGCACTTTTCCTTAAATACCATATGGATTGGTGACACACAGCCCCAGTTTGTACATTCTATCCTAAGTGTTAATGTTGGAGACGTCTCTCTGTACAGTCAGCACGTTTGTGTGGGCAGGTAGTGATGTTAGAAACCCTGAGGGAGGTGGTGTCACCCATGTACCGTGTTCAACCAACCTTCCGTTTCTCAGAAGCAGTGTAACACCTCAAGTAGCAGCAGAAGGGCTCTTGGAAGCCGATGACTTTGTTTGCAGAAGAATCACCAAATTATGTTGCATCTCCTGCTGGAGGTACCCACTCCTGGAGCAGGGTTATGAATGCTTCGGTTACCAGGCTGAAAGTGTGAGAGAAGAATCGTTCCCTGCCCTGGGCAGGGTCTCCCTTCCTTCTGACTCTGTTCAGAATCCTCAGGATCTGTGAAACGTGGCAGCAAAGCTTTGTAGGTACAAAACGCAGCCGCCAAGGGACCATGTGCTGCTTTCATGTGTCTGTCTCATGCTGGTGTCTCTGCTTGTCCACGTGAGCCAGCTTAACGTGAGGGTGTATGGAAAGAGAGGAAACAATCTCACGGGAGCCTGGTTTCCCATAGAACCCTATCTCTGTTGCTTTTGGGCCCTCAAGCACATGGAGGAGGCTGCAGAGCACCCAAGTGCTGTAACACCGAGCCCTGTGCTGGGGCTGGGACAGCCCCACCTGCAGGACCTGCAGGCTCAGCAGGGTTGGCTCCAGCTTGGTGGGGTGGAAAGGGAAGCCAGGAGACAAAGGTGGCCCTTTCAGAACTGAAGGGGAGGGGATGAGATGTGAGTGCCTGGGGGGAGGCTGGAAGCTGTTGTGTTTTCAGCTTAGGTCCCCCAGGGATAGGTGCAGATGTTGGGATCAAAGCCCAACAGAAGAGCAATCCATTCTTTTAAGAACAATCTTGCATCTTCCGCTGTAGGGCCTGGTTACACAAGGTGTAATCACCCGGTGAATAATCACCAGATTTGATGGTCTTCCCTTTCTGTGTGTTCACGCTGTGCAGTCTGTGTTTGTGTAAATCCTCCACCTGCTTAACTTGCCATTTCAATCTTTACATGCAAGCACCTCCACGTCTTCCACCGCGCTCGGTGCCATGCAGAGCTCACCTTGTTGAGCCAACATGTCTGTTGTTGGACACATGCTTTTATCACTGCACCATCATCCATTTGGCAGTGGTCTGTGGGGCACCGTGCTAACACAGTCTTGTTCAGAAGGATAATTGAGATTTCTCCTTTAATCTGGCAATAGGCAGAGGTAGGATGGAAACGTGCTCGCCTAAAATTCATTCTTCACTGCTACAGCAACATTGCCAAGGAACATTGTGTTTTCTCTGCATCCTTCCCTTAGTGATACCAGAAAACCAAGTCATAGAATGGTTTGGGTCAGGAGGGACCTTAAAGATCACTCAGTTCCAACCCCCCTGCCACAGGGTCACATAAACTACAGCTCTGGGACAAAATCACCCTTTTGCCCCATATTATTGTGCATTTTGGTAGATGCTGGAATTCAGCTTTGGAATCAGTATATTGGCAGATCTCATCCTTGCCGGGAGTCACCCCAGTTGTTTCCACCCCAGGTCAGTGCTTGGATGCTCCTTTGCACCATGGGACAGGCTGGAGGGGGAAGGTGGAAATGGGGAGGTGGAGACTGGAGTCTGAAGGTGTTTATTCAGTGCTGCTCCCCACCTCATAGATTTCATGTTTGTTGGCAGTTACATTAAGATTGCTCCATAAAATTGTTCATACTCAAACTAAATTACTTGCTTTCAAACGCTAGATTGCATTTCCCTTTCCTTTCTCCCTTTTGTTCTGTGCTTGTTTTTTTTCCCTGGGATCATTCACCTGCCTTTTCACGGAGTTGTTTTCTCTCCCCAGCACCACTCGGGTGGGTTTGGAGGGCAGCAGGCTGTCACCTCGTCATGGCACAGGTGGCCATTTTAATCACAGGCTTCGGAAATGGGCTGCTTAATTGGTGTAATTTTGCAGAATGAAAAACCTCTGTTGAGAGGTCCTTGTGTAGTGGAACGGAGGGAAAACTGCGTCCCTAGCTGGCATTTCCTAGACAACACTTTGGTGGATAAACTGAGCTGAAATGATTCCAGTTACATTTGTTTCCAAAGCTGTTTTTTTTCTCTAAACCAAACGGAACACGTTCAGGTTTTCGAGCTACCAGTTGCCATTTTTCTCTCCACATCCACCAAGACAGTTGATGAAAGAATGTTTCTTTTGCTATTCTGTCTCTGTATGTGCTGTTTTTGCTTTGTAGTAACTCAGGTTGGTGTGTCCCAGGGACATAATATGTGTCCAGACCCTGGGATTCCAGAGAGAGGCAAAAGAATAGGCAACGATTTTAGGTAAGAACCTTTTCTCTGTGTGTTTATGCATGCTGCACAGCTCCTGTTCGTAACCATTGTGTGTGCTCCTTGGCATCACGTAGTCTTCTTTCTAGAGACCCATCTGCACACCTCTGTGTGGTGTCTGAGAAGCTTGCTGAGCCTGGCAGTGTAGAACGAGTGTGTCTGAATGTGCCCCTGTGCTTGGAGACGGCGCCCCAGAGGAGGATCGGGAACGACCTCTCTCGGAGCATTTCTCTCGTCACAATACAGGCGCTTGGCCAGGGTTGTGTAATCGATGTTTGTTGTCATTCCCTCCTCCAGTTAAGTGCACAAAGAACTGTCTTAAACAGCAAAAAAATCACTTCCCAAATTAGCTGGAGTCCCAGCATGGCCCTGCCCCCAGTGAATTTGGGGTGACTTCCCAAAGCACTGGGGCAGCTCCTTGTCGATACGTGGATGAGGTGCTAGATAATTGTTTTCTTTTAAAATTTAAAACAATGCTGTTATTCCCTCATAGTTGGTAGCGTTCATTTAAAGTGTTCAGGAACAAACCAGCCTGCTGTTAGCAATGGTGAATCAATATTTAATCTTATTTTGCCGTCGATGGCTGTTTTGTTCACTCAAAATGCCTTTCAATTTAACCCGAGTCTATCAAATTCTCCTCAAATCCAGAAAATGGATTGGAGTGATAAGAGTGGGAGAGAGGGAATTCCCAATAGTCCCTAAATGCCATAGGATAAATTCTCAGCTGCTGTAAACCAGCATTGTGTGGCTTCAGTGAATAAGGCAGTGTTGGCTTAAACCAGCGAAGGATCTGAATCCAAAGTGGTAGAAAAAAAGAACTGAGCTTTCAGCAGTAGATAAAGATATATTTTCTCTTCAGAAGAACACTGAGCATGTCATCTCTTGGGGCTGAGCCTGTGCTCCCGCACAGAATAAAATTCCCACTGACGTTGCAGTGAAAGACTGGAATCTGTTCCTGGGCTCTCACACCTCAGGCGAGCGCGAGGCAAACACTTGCACCTCATTCATTTCTGCTGTTGCCTGGAGGGGTGAACTCTCTCTCTGTTCACAGCGTGGGGAATCGCTGGGCTGGTTGGGAGGAGGTGACAGATGTGCCCCTGCGGTGCCTCGGTCGCTGACTTTGCCCTCTGCTCTGCCCGCTAGGTTAGGCTCCAGCATCCAGTTCACCTGTAACGAGGGCTACGATTTGCAAGGGTCCAAAAGCATCACCTGTAAGAGAGTGAGCGACATAATCGTGGCGTGGAGTGACCACAGGCCAGTGTGCAGAGGTGAGAAGGCACAATAATTCTACTGAATTATTAAGACTACTGAGAAAACCCATCTCCTTAATGTCCCCTCCATGCATTGTCCGTTCTGTCCTCAAATTTGTCATCGCTTGGTTGGGATCTCTCGGGTGGTTCCTGTCCTCGGCGCGCTCTGTGGTGCTTTCAGAACCCCCCAGGCAAGGGCACAGCTGGAAGAGCCCCTTCCCAGTGGTCCCAGCCCGCTGGGAAAATCCAGCGCTTGGCTGCTGCGCAGACAGCACCGCCCTGAGTGCATTTGTGCTCTTGGTCTGGCAGCTTCATGGTCAGAAGTCAGTAGGATCGTTATTCTTTTCTAATGGTGATTCTTGTTTTCTGGCTGACTGAGAGGGAATAAGATGGCTTCGATTTTTTTTCAGTCTTTTCAGCACCAGCCTGAGAAAGAAACCTTTGCTTCGGTCTCACATCCAGAAATTCAGGTTTTAAGAAAAATGGGACTAATAAAGCTATTTCCATTATCTGCAGAGATTGATAAGCTATTATTCATGATAATATTATTAGCTATTAGCTCTGGACCATATGGATTATGGTTGTGTCCCTCATTCCAACGTACAACATGCTCATCTCTTCCCATCCCCTTCTGTTCTCTCTATTCCAGATATTTTTTTTATCAGATAAGAGGAAAGGAAAAAAAAAAGATGAAAGCCTGAAACAAAGTCTGGAAAAGCTGAGATGGAGGGAGATTCTGTTAGAAGGAGCTTGCTGCTGGCAGGCAGCAGTCTGGGATTACTGAGACTGTGGTTCCTCACTGCACGGTCCCGATTATCACGAGTGGATGGTGGTGTCTTTCAGCCAAAAAAAACCTCAATGCCCATTTTGCCCTTGGCCATTTTGTTGTCATTCCCCCACTCTCTCTAAAAACTGGTGTGCATAATTGTGGTATTTGTAATGTTAATAATGAACAAGTTGTAATATTTTTAATTAAATCCCTCTAAAGCTCCTAAAGTCATAAATTGGTATTTTTGCAGTTCTTTTTTCTTTAATTTCATCTGCAGATTTTTTCAAAGCTTTGGAATCCCATCTAATTCTTGAAACAAGTCTGGAATAAATTGAATCACTGTAAGAGGATATTTGGCATAAATATGTGACACTATAAAGGAAATTTATGGTGTCCTCCTGCAAGAGATAAGAAAGGATTTGCCTGCATTATTATGGTTCTATGAATCAACTTAATTTTTTATTTTAACAACTAACTTTTTGGGGTTTTTTCTTTAAAAAAGTTTTCCATTTGCCTTTTATTTCAGTTTTATACAACTTTTTCTCTATGTTCCATTCTGTTATTGGGTGTTGAGTCTCTCAGCTTTTAACCTCCAAGACTGTACCAGTTTCTAATACCCAGTGATCAAAGCTCCCATCACTGGTGAGAAATTGTTTTCCAGCTTCCCATTTTCAGCAGATCTGCCTGGGTCCTGGGGAGACTGATTTAATCCCTTTGTGGTCCTGTTGCCCATTTTTAAAATGGCAATAATGGGATTTACCTTCTTCTGTAGGGATGGGACACGTGACAGTCTGCAGGATGGGGGCTGATGAGGAATGTCGTTTAGACATCAAGGATAGTTGCCCTCAGCTCCTTCCTGAGTTGCTTTTCAGTGTTGTTTGTGTTCCCTTGTGACCACCTGAGTAGTCAGTTTGGCCAGGAGAGAATTTTTCCATGCTTTCCTGCTATTTGGGGAGGAAAAAAAACAGCCTTTCAGACGCTGCGTGTGCAGATAGAGCTCCTGTGGGATTTGAGATAAATTAATTCTGTGGATCCCTCACAACAGCAGAGACCATTACAGAACCAGGATGCTGTTCTTTATATCTTCTGGTTAAATATCATATCAAAGCAAAACCACAGGCAGACATTTACCTGCTTAAGCACTTTTCAGCTTCTGCTTTACTTAAAGATGTTTTTAAGATACAAGGTTGAGCTGCCCCTTTGGTTCTGATACAGGGTTGTGTCCGAATGAAGTCAGTCCTTACCTAAGAAATACTTGCTCTGCAGTACTGGGTTTGACCTGCAGTGAAGAAAGGAAACAGAACCTTCTGGGGGTGTTAAAAAGGAACTGCATCTTAGCTGGTGTCTTCCATGTAGTTGCATCCATTGTCCTGGACATGAAAGTATTTCTGTGAGGGCTTTAACATAGTAAAAAATAAATATAATCGGTCTGAGCAGAGAGAGAATGGGGTGGGTTGGGTCGGTCTGGTGGTCCATCTGTTCCATAGCCCCTGGGAACACCCCACTCATCTATTCATCACAGATAAATCCTTCATCTCTGATGTTACATGGAACAAAATGAATCTTTTGGCTGGTGGAAGCAACACAGAGCAGTGATTTTTAATTGTCCCACACTCCCATACGGAGTGCATCCCTACCGCGCTCTCCTCCGTAAACGAAGAGCCCCGTGTACGTCCCAGAGCTGAGAGACCTCACCCCCCTCTGCCTTGTTTTCCTTCACAGCCAGGATGTGTGATATGTACCTTCGTGGTCCCAGCGGTGTGATAACTTCTCCCAACTACCCTGTGCAGTACGATAACAACGCCTACTGCGTGTGGGTCATCACCGCGCTCAATCCGGCCAAGGTAGGTCTGGAGATCCATCTCCCATCTCCGTCATTACTTCAGTGTCTCAGTTGAAATGTTGTGTTCCTGTGCTTCTCCAGAGGACTCCTCTCTGATATTTAGCCATCCAGGCTTCTATTTCTGATGTTTTGCCCCCCTCTCCCTCCACAGGTTCCTTCCACGCGATTCTCAACTGTCTTTAAAGGCCACAGCGCTCACATTCCCTCTCTGCTGAAAATTCATTTTGTTAAAGGATGTAATTAAAAATGAATGTAATTATTTTTAATCGAAGCCTCTTTGATATCTTGGTGTGAATAGTGGTGAAATGCCAAACAGCTCAGCAAAGCGTCTCATTAAGCCGGCTCTCCGGTGGGGCAGGACGGCTGTGCCAGGAATGCTGATCACTTCCTTTTGCCTGGTAGCTGGCCCCTATCCAACAGGGATTTCAGCCCCCAAAGGGCAGAGGGCAAGTGAGGTATGGATCATCTACTGCTCTCTGTGCAGTGTTGCAGGTGTATAAACAAGTCCTTCCTGTGTTCATTGAGGTTTGGAAGAGTGGATGTTGGTGGGGCTTTTCTATCCCCACTGGTCTGCACGTGTGGTTCAGGTCTGTTGTCGCTGATCATGGAGAGAGCAAAGCTTGACTGGCTGGGCCTTTGCAAGATGAAGTTCTTTCCATTTTCTGCTGGCTCAGGGAGGGAAATGTGCACTGCTTTGCAGCTTTTCCCAGCCCTACAAACTCCGTTGTTCCTATTCTCCAAATCTGTACGGGAACACAAGAGCTCTGTAGCTCAAAATCCACTTTGTGAGGTGTTATTCACCATCTTCTGCTCTTGGAAGGTGACTTTTAGTGTCTGGGTTCCTACTAACATCATCTCCATCAGCTCATGAGCAAATCTTGCATGCCAAGTCACTGAGCTCGTGCCCTTGTTCTGTCAATCATTCCTTGGTCCTTGCCTCTGGACAGTCCTGCATTTCGTGCTCTGCCTGTTGCTGCTGATCCAAGGAAGGCATTTCACAAACACATTAGTATCCCAGGATCTCATCTTTTGCTAGGAATTGTGACAACCATCCACTGGTGTAGCCTTCTTGCTGCTGCTGGTGGGATGGCATCTCCCCTCCAGCACTTTGCCTCCCTCCGGAGCGCTGGCCATGCAGGGCAGCTGGAGCTGGCCCTGGCTGGAGAGCCTGTCCAGCTCTGCTTCCCTCTACTCAGTTCAGGTCTTTAATAAGCACAGATTGCTGGTGAATTATGATTTTAATGAGGAGTATTTCTGTGTTCCGATTCCAGAATGAGCCTGTATTTCCAGGGCTGTCATTAGCTGGTCATTTCATCCAGTGGATGCCTTGGTTTGGCTGCACAGGAGTGTAGTAATGACCCAGATTCTGGGAAAGGAGTGTGGAATCAGGATAGTTTTCAGTGCTGATCTATTAGGAGTGATTTGCTGGTTAATCAGACCCAGGAGGTTCTCCTTCATCAGGGTAATGTGCAAATGGAGAGCATCTCTTACTGCTCAAGTGTCAGCTGTGTTTTTCAGCCTCTGGCCTGCAGACCCTTGGGGGTGCCCTGCCTGGCCACAGACAGGGCACTGACTGCATCCCAGGCTGTGGTTTGTGTGCTAAAGGTATCTTTATTCTTGTACATATTTGTCTTTCGAAGTCCAGCAAAATCCAGTTTTTGTATATATAAAATAAAATTGTTTGGAAGGAAGCTGTGGTGAGTTAGATGTAGCCATGCCCTGGGTGTTATATAGCCTAATGTGCTTCCATTTGGATTTTCCAGTACAAATTAAGAATGAAGAGATGGCAATCAGTTATCAAGAGGTGCTTATTGGCCATGCCTGCTGCTTCATTGACTCTTTGTCATATTGCTTTCTTGTTGAATATTGAGTCTAATCTTCAGCTCTGGTCATTTGCTTTTCTGCCAGCCTCGTGCACAAACTTTTCCTGCTTCTCCATCAGCAGTGTGATGGGATGAGCTTCTCCTTTTGTGAGCTCCCTGGGCAGACTGTCTTGTTTTCCAAAAATTTACTCTCTTTGTGAGTTTCTACTTAGGGAAAGTTTCTCCTCTTCCCCTGATGAGTTTTCTTCCTCAGCTTTTAAACCTGTGTAATAATAAACTTGGGTTAGAAAATAGAATCTGCAAATCCTGATCCTCAGCGTACATAAAACATAAAGGGGATTGAAATTGGTAAAATCCATAAATTTCAGTATTTGCCAGCTTTGAGTAGAGATTCAATAAAAAGAAACCCTGTAGTTTATGCTCCATGGGCTGCAACATCACACACTGCAAAGAGGTGCAGCACAACTGAAATAAGGCTGGATTGGTCAAAGCAGCACCTGTGTTAACTGTGCAGGCAGCTGTTTCCTTTCTCTTTGAAGTGATAAACAGTTAATTAGTTATATCAGATTATAAAAGGTTTCTGGGTTTGGGGTGTTTCATCCTGGAAGCATAATTTGCAGGTAGGGAAGATCTCTCCATCCCTTTGAAGCAGGGAGGGTTGAGAGGAGTGCACTGATTGTTTTGGGAAAGCCACTGCTGTGCCTGCTTGTTCCTCCCCTGCTGGATTTCCCGTGAGCTGCTGTTCCAGGCTGCAGCCGGATGCTCTTGCTCTGCCAGAATGGCATTGGAGGCTCTGCGTGGTCTTGAGGCACAGGTTTCCTTCTGGCACTCGTCAGGAAGATGGGAAACATTGGGAACAAATGATTGCCCTTAGTGTTTTCTGCTGTTCAAAAAAGTCATTAAGGCTGCAGAAACCAAAGTGGTGCCAACAGGACCATAGTCGATTGGTGAAAACAGAAAAAGGCAATAGATTCCCTGGCACTCCCTGCTTAGGCTGTTGCAGTGGCTTGGTTAGAATCATGGAATCATTAAGGTTGGAAAAGACCTCTCAGCTCATCCAGTCCAACCGTCAGCACAGCCTCACTGTGCCTGCTAAGCCATGTCCCAAAGTGCCACAGCCACATGTTTTATTATCACCTCCAGGGATGGAGACTCCACCAGTGCCCTGGGCAGCCTCTGCCAGGGCTTCACCGCTCTTTGAGTAAATAAATATCTTGAGGCCATTTCCTCTTGTCCTGTCGCTTCTTACTTGGGAGAAGCTACACATGCGCGGCAGGGCACTGGGAGAGGTGTTGCCAGCTTGGTCACTGGGATTCCCACCTGACGAGTCACGTAGTGCAGCCTCTGAGGTCCACCCAGAGCTCCTGCTGATGTAAAGCACAGCCCATGGTAGGAACGTGTTGCTAAATCAGAGAATTCCCTTCCCCGAGGCACGTTGCCGTTGTGTGCGGAGGGGCTGATCTCATCACCGTGCATCCCCCAGCACGGGTGAGGGAAGGAGGTGAAGATGAATTTATTAAAATGCCTGTAAAATACTTGAAGATAAGAGCATTATGAGCCTGAACTGACGCCTCCTGAAGTCGGTGATAATCGTTTATTGACTTGAGTGGTCTTTGGATCAGGTCCCGTTATATGGGGCTTTTAATATGAGCAATGGGAAAACCACTGAGTTGAGTTCAGAGCTCATTTGCAAGTCATCTGTTCTATATTTGGAAATGAACTGTGAGCCTGATTCACTGAGCTACGTAATCCCCTCCAAGTTTGCTCAGAACTCTCCTTAAACAATATTAAGGGCGTAGTGCTCTTCAGTTTGACAGCTTGGAATTATTTCCTACACTGAGGGTGACATCAAACCCGTGTGTGGGATATCCAGGGTGTGTAGGTTTTTTGCTGGTTGCCAGTGCCATGGGAATTAATTTCAACCACAGCAGAGAAATAAATCACCTGGGAACTGAGAAACTCATATGGTAATTGGTGAATTTGCATTAAAACTATTTCTGAACCTTCTTGACATAGGGGGTGTTACTGGATGAGATTTCTCTGGGGGTTATTCTCACCTGGAATAGCTCACCAAGTGAAGCTGCATCCAAGCTTCTTGTGTCCTCGATGGAGAGAGATGGGCCCCTCCACGGGGTGATTCATCCCAGATGGAGAGAGGTGAGGACAAGCTGAGAGTGTTGGGGTTGTTCAGCCTGGAGAAGAGAAGGCTCTGGGGAGACCTTAGAGCAGCCTCCCAGTACTGAAAGGGGCTCCAGGAAAGCTGGAGAGGGGCTCTTGATCAGGGAGTGCAGGGATAGGATGAGAGGGAAGGGTTTTGAGTGGAAAGAGGGGAGACTGAGGTGAGATCTCAGGGAGAAATGTTTCGATAAGAGGGTGGGGAGGCCCTGGCCCAGGTTGCCCAGAGCAGTGGTGGCTGCTCCATCCCTGGAGGTGTTCAGGGCCAGATGGGATGTGGCTTTGAGCCCCTGGTCCAGTGGAAGGTGTCCCTGCCCATGGCAGGGAGTGTAACTGGATGGGCTTTGGGGTCCCTTCCCACCCAAACCACATGAATCTGTGTGTTCAAGATGTGGAGAAGCTGGGGGGAATGAGTAAGGTGTGCATGTGAAGCTCTGGCCTGAACTGCAAGAGGTGCTGTTCCCCCTGGAGAGCACTACTGGTTTTTTTCCATGAGTGTGTCTGCACTTCAGGTCACTTTGCAGTCGGAAGCCTCACAATCCACATTTTAGCCTGTTCTCTTGACTTTACTAATTGCTTCCTGTCACTTCAGCAGCTTAAAAGTGAGGGTTTGTGTCATGCCTGGATTTGAGTGTCCTGGTAGGTCTCTTGTTGTTTAATGAATCGTTAAATAATTTTCAGCTTTCGGACCAGAAAGAAAATAGGGAAAGGGATAAATAAATATTGTGTTCAGCATCCTGTTCCTGTGCCACCGGGTTAGAGTCTTCACTCTACTAGAATATAATTAGTTATTTAATTAGGGTCAGACTCCTTAGAATGCCGTTTACTTGAATGACTGATTTAACTAATGACGTGTGCTGTTTTACAGCAATGTGTTCTTTGTATTAATTACATTATTCCATCATTACATGGTTTAATAATAATCTGCATAGGTTAATATTTCAGTGCTACAACTAAAATTAATGGTTCCAAACTTTGGTCAAGGATCACACAGGCCCCTGTTTCAGCATCCTGGGGCTTTTGGGTAATACCTGGTTTTCATAATGCCAAAGCTAAAATAAGCATTTGAGAAGTATTAATTGCATTTATATGTAGAAGATGGTACCAGTGACAGTTCCTTCTCAACTACATATGCACCTATTGTCAAATGCCTTGAGAGGTCTTTAAAACATCCAACTAATCTGTGTTTCCTTACTGAAGAAGATTGAAGTTGAGTAGCTTTTGTTGTCCTCTCCCTGGAGAGTCCATACCAGCATGAAGAGGCTGCAGCAGCACGGTCACAATTAGCATGATGCTGTTAATTGTTGCTGTTGGCTTTAACTTTGGAAACTGTGACTGCACAGGTGCTCAGGTGTTTGCAGGAGATGCTGTTTTGATAACAGGCAAGAGATTACAAGACAAAGATTTCGATATGCCTTGGGTCTTTGCCCCAAGGCAAGAGGTGTAGGGTGGCTCCATATGTCTCTGGGGCTTGGCACACGTGTAAATTCTTGTTAATTAGTTTTGATAACTTCTGTGCTGTGTGAAATAGCTTAGTGTGAACCTAAATTTAGGCTGTTAAAAGTTAGGAAATTTAATATATTTGCAGGCACGTGGACAAAGGTCTGAATGCGTTCACGTGTTTTAATGCTTTCCTGGATCCCATCAGTCAAAAAAACTCTAAGAAACAAAGTTCCCATTGATTCCTTCTGGTGATGTGGGTGTAAAGCACTCCTATAAATTAAGCTCTTCTCCTTTTCTGTTTGTCTGCACTGTCCAAGGCTGGATTAAGACCTTTGTCCTGTGTCACAATGCAATTTTCAGTTGTTTTGGAATAATAGATAACAAAAGCATTCAAAAGACTTGGAACACAAACCTCAGCTTCTGTGGGTCCTCTGCTCTGAGGTGATGCCTGGAGGAGCCTGCAAAATCGAGTGGGATGGAAGGTTGGGATGGAGCAGGAGAGCAAATACAGGAGACACACATTTGTGGTCAGTTATGATGCTGCTTGTGTTTGCAGACAGCTTGAGACCATTTCCTTGAGCAATAATTCACACAAAGCCTTTCTTGGTCAGACAGCAGGGGACCAGGGGAGCTTTCTGAGCAACATGGAGCAGAAGAAAGCCTCACATGATATGTCACAAACACATTCAAATCCATCACCATTATCGCAGGTTTATGAAATAAATGATTGCAGAACCTGGTGGAAAAAAAAGCGTGCTGAAATCCCAACACACACATCTTTATCAATGAAGTCATCTAGAAAATCAATAGATAAAGCAGAAAAATCTGAGAGGTAATTTCAGTAAGAGCTCAATCTGTCTGGGAAGAAGTGCTCAGGCACTATAAAGAGCGAGGATGGTCACCTTTGGTGATGTCCTGGAGGTGTTAATGCTCTTAGGAATTGCTCCTCGATAGACAGATAAATGCACAAGACAAGAGGATCTGCTGGCTACGGTGGCAGTTGACTCCTATTAACGTGCTGCGTCTTTGCCAGGTTATCAAACTCACCTTTGAAGAATTTGAACTAGAAAGAGGATATGACACTCTGACAGTGGGGGATGGAGGACAAGTCGGAGACCAGAAAACTGTGCTTTACGTGTAAGTAGCATGTCCTTTGTCCCGTGAGCCCCCGACCTCAGCTTTGCCTGGCCAGATGCAGCCGCTGCGTTTGGATGGAGCTGGCGCCGCGGTTCCTGCGCTGTTTGTCCTTTCTGGTGGAGCTGACTGTTCTCAGTGTGTTCTTCCTTCATTGCATTCTCTTTGGCTTCAGCTGACAGAAAGGCTCTTGCCTTTTTTTCTTCTCTTTTCTTGACCTCTCGGGGCCCCTGAGGGGCTGAGACTGCCCAGGGAAGTGAGTGAACTCCAAGTTCGGAGCAAGAGTAAACGCAAATCAGGCAGAAACTGAGAGTCATTTGGGTTGTCCTCTCCTCTGCTGTCCTTGTTCAGTCATTTCTAACAGTGCAAAGTGGCTGTAAATCTTTGAGTGACACCCTGAGCATTTTACACCCAGTGTGTGTTTGTGTGAACAGTGACGTGTGCTGCTTCAAGGCTGAGAACTGGTCCCCCTCAATTTATACCCTTTAGTTTGCAAACACGATCTTCTGTGGAGGTTTCTGCAGTAGAGGAAGCCTTGTAGATAGTCCAGCTTTCCTTCCAGACCTTTCTGTCTCAGTGTTTCTTATCTAAATGTGGGGGGGTTTCAGGAGTTTTTGTTGGTTTGGTTTATTTTTTAGTTTGGGGTGGTTATTTTTCAATTTTAAGTATGAGGAAAGGACACCATTTCAGTACAGGCCAATCCAGCTGTGCTGAAGAAGGTGACATCTCTGATGCTGACAGTTTCTAGGGTAAAGAATTGCTATGTAGTTCTGTGTTGTTTTTAGAAGGTTTGAAGACCGAGTGCTTTATGTTACAGTGGGAACAAAGGGGAGGTCGGCCCTGGGTTGGTGTTTGCAGACTCTGTCTTGGTTTCAGTTGGCAGGAGCGTGTCAGCCGCAGTGATGCGGAGGAACATGTGGGTTAGTGGAGTGAAGACAAGGGTTTTCCCTGATCCATGGGGTTTACAGCGTGGAAACATCAGTTTCTGGTGTTTGCTGGTTTTTAGGTGGTTTCGAGGCTGGTGTGAGCTCTGAGGAAAGCGTGTGCTGGGACCTTGGTGCCACTGTGCGCCCCACAAAGAGGTTTTTTCCTCCCTTTAAACTTCCCTGTTTCTCTGAATTTTTGTTTTATGTACCTTGTGCTCCACTCTGAACTCACTCCATTCTAAGGAATTGCTGTACTGGGAGTGGATTCCTCTGTAGTGCAGGGGTAAGTCAGGGTCTGTTACAATAGCCCCTAGAAAATGCCCCAGTTGGAAAAGAGTGAGCCTTTGTGGTCTTCCAGAAGGCCACTTATTCTCCTTAACTCCCTGATGTGGATGGCTCATGTTTGCCCTTTCTCCAGTAAAGTCTCTCCCTTTTCTGAAGGGTCAGGGAGAAATCAGTTTGTTATCATTCAGATGTGATAATTGTGTGTCGTTCACACCCCCTTTACTGAAGGAACAATGGTTGTGCTGTAGCTTTGGTGAATCGTTAAATACTCTGTAACTTTAAGGAAATTCAAGTTTTAAAAGCTGTTGTAGACCTCAGGATACATTTCAGTGCTTCAGGGAACAAGTCTGGCCCCTGAGCTGCGGTGCAGCACTGCGAGCACAGAGGTACCTGTAGAGCCCTGCCTGGCACTGTGCTGTGGCAAAGGTGTCCTTTTGCCTGAGCTTCCTGACTTCAGGGCACCTTTGAGGTATTTTTCTCTGAGTTCTTGACTGTGCCTCCAGGTCCCGACCACTGCTGGAAGCACAGCTGCTTATCTTGGTGGGGCATCACGTGCCCTTTTTGAGTGAAACCAGTCATGTTTGTCAATATTTTAGAGATCCTGAGGGCACTTGCAAGGCCAAGTACCAGAGCAGAAGCAAGGAAAAGTGACCTTTTGGAAGGGATATTTGAAGTGATAAACAAAGTGTTGGAGCCAGGACCACCAGCATCCAGTTTTAGTGGCTTAGGTTGAGAGACTCCCTTCTTTTCCATCTAATGAAAAATGTATAAGAGCAAACAGCTCTCCAGAAGCCACTCTAGCAAAGCTGCTGTACTCTTTCCAACTGGAAGAGAGTATTTCATATTGTGTTTTTTAATTCCTCCTCTTCACTTGTTTTGCCACATGAATCAGCCTCCCACTCCATTTTCACGTATCTTGATGTTTGCTTGTCTTTCCAAAAATCGCTCTTTCTCTGAGGTTCATTTTCCTACACGTTTATTTTCAGAACACGAAGGCTGGTGATGCTCAGGGCAGGAACCCTAACCTGCAATGTATGTAAATGTAAAGTCTGCTTATTGCAGAAGTGTTTGTAATTAAAGTGTCACAGAACATTTCACAACTGATTGGTCAAAATGTGTGAATTACCGCCAGGGGAGCAGTTTGTAATGACTTGCTGAAATGATTTCTCATTCCATCCCTTTCTGTTTGCCTAAAGCCCATGAAGATTTTCTTAGGTTTGGTTTTAATCATTCCATGTTTTCTCACTCTACATTAGCTACTCGACACCTTGCTAATGTGGATTTGGGGTAGCTGAGACTCTGCAAAAGCGTGTGGTGTCTTCTCCCAGCACAGGAGAACTTCACATTCAATCACTGGTGCTCAGGGAAGTTTATTTGTTTTTATTTTCAATCTGGGAGGATAAGTTGAAAACAAGTGAAATGTGAAAGACCAGGGAAATAAATGCTCTGTAATCGATGTGGTTCTAAGTCCTTGGACAAGTTTTCTCAGCAGTTGCTGCTCTCTTGCCTGCAGTCAGCTGAGGTCACGTATCAGGTTGGATGTCTGTTGGATACAGACCATAGGGGGTTTGAGGAGGTTTTTGGAGGAGGTTTTTTGAGGAGTGAAGATTGATGAGAAGCTCAATGTGAGCAGCAATGTGCACTCACAGCCCAGAAACCAACAATGCCCTGGGCTGTGTAAAAAGAAGTGTGGCCAGCAGGGTGAGAGAGGGGATTCTGCCCCTCTGCTCTGGTGAGACCCCACCTGGAGTCCTGTGTCCAGTTCTGGAATCCCCAGTGTAAGGCAGGTATGGAACTGTTAGAACGGGTCGAGAGGAGGCCACAAAGATGATCTGAGGGCTGGAGCACCTCTGCTATGAGGACAGGCTGAGAGAGTTGAGGTGATTCAGCCTGGAGAAGAGAAGGCTCTGGGAGATCTTACAGCAGCCTCCCAGTACCTGAAGGGGGCTCCAGGAAAACTGGAGAGTAGCTTTCTACAAGGGCCTGAAGTGATAAGATGAGAGGAAATGGCTTTAAACTGGAAGGGGGGAGATTTAGGCTAGACATTAGGAAGAAATTCTTCATGATTATGGTAGGGAGGCCCTGGCCCAGGTTGCCCCAGAGCAGTGGTGGCTGCCCCATCCCTGGTGTTCAAGGGCAGTTTAGATGGGACTTTGAGTCCCCTGATCCAGTGGGAGGTGTCCCTGCCTGTGGCAGGGGGGCTGGAACTGGATGGGCTTTGAGGTCCCTTCCAGCCCAAACCACTCCATGATTCTCTCATTAGTCAAGATGCAGAAACCTAACTCTGTCAAAAGCAGAAGATCCAATTTTCTTACTGCTGAAGAAGCCAAGATAAATATTCTCAACTCCAAGAGGAGCTCAGTCCTGCATCCTTTCAATTCAAGAAATACATTTGCATCAACTCGCATAGCAGCAGACGTTTTCCCAAACTGGAGTATGAGGGACCATTTGTTTCCAGTCTCACTCACATCCTTGTAAAGTGCATCTTGGAGAACATAACAGATTGTTAAGCTGAGCTTCCTGACTTGCAGAGAGGATTTTATTCCCTGAAGTAACAAGCACCCAAATCAATCATTCAGCTTGTTAAAGCGGGATGGGAGAGCAGGCAAAAACCTTTGAAGTGCCTTTTTCTGAAGGTTTGTCTCTTGGTATGTTCCTCACTCCTGCTTGCCTGCTGCTTAAATAACTTGAGAAGAATCAGCAATAGAGCTTTTTCTGTGCTGCCCATCGAACTCTCTGGATGCAGAACAGTCATTAAAACAAGATTCCTTCTTAATTTACCAGCACCCTGTGACCAATACTGTTTCTGATGCAGGTCAAAGCAAGAATGGAGCAAAGGTGGGGCGGAACTGGGAGAGCTTTGAAGGGCTTGGGAGCCAAGAATGTGATTTCAGGGAAAAACACACTCTGGATTCCACAGGCAGCGCTTGAGCAGTGACTGATTTCAGGTGTTTTTTAGCTCCTGGTGCATGTGGGACCAATGAAAGTCCCTGGGATGGGGAGGAGAGATGTGTGTGGCAAGGTTGGTCCCATTTACCGTAGGTACCTGTAAGGACAGAATCCAGCTCTCTCAGCTGGTGTTAAGGATGACAGGCAAGGGGAATGAGTAACACAACCCTTCAAGCAATCATTTGGCTTCACTGCAAACCAACAGTAACTGGTGGATCAGCCAATACAGCCTCTGATTACCCAGGAAACTGGGAATTGCAACCATTACTCCTGAAGGTTGTGAGTTCCATTTATTCACAGGATGATCCCCACCCAGCTGCTGGGTTTGTTTCCTCGCTGTATTGGTTTGCAATAACTCTGCCTTGAGAGCACAGGGATCAATTTTATCAAGAAGTCTTTCAGGTGCTGGTATTGTTCCGGAGAACAGCGCCAGGCAGAAGCTGTTTCCATACATATGGATGTGTTTGGATCTAAGAGAACACTTCAGGAATAAAAAAACCCAAACCCACCTCTCCACTTGCAGCGGTGGCACTTTGGGTAATTTGTAGATTTATCACAGATGATACTTGAGCAGGAATGGTGTAACAACAAGGCTAAACGGCGCTGCAGAGACGGCAGCACCACGCTCCTGCTCCTGTAGCCGCCATCCCTGCCCACGCAGGGGGTCTCTGGTTGCAGAAGCAGACGGGAGGGAAGGAGCCGCGCGCAAGGCGGGCGTTTGCGCTCCCGTGGGTGCCTGCGCTGGGTGGGGGATGGAGCTCGAGAGCTGAGTTGAAGCACAGCGAGGTGATTAATCCCAGGGGCCGGATGAGCCACACACGGCTCATTAATACCAATATATCGGTGACATTTTTGTAAATCTCTTCAGCTCTCCTAGGAGCATCCTTGAGGGGGAGGCAGTGTCCTGAGCATCCCGTACTGCCTGACTTGGCAGCGCGTTTCAAGGGCTCACAGGGCATTCCGCAGAATTTGGGGCTCCTGCTTTGTCTTCCAGGGCTTTTTTTAAGATCCTTGTGGAAATTTCTCAGTCAGGATAGAAATGTAGAGGAGAAAGTGTTGAAAATAATGTTTTGTAGTCCCAGAAAATACCTCTCGAAGCAGTTAAGAGGACTCAGTCACCGGTGCGGGTTCTGGGAATTCTATTTATTTGCTTATGTTTTGCTTCAGTTAGAAAGGAAATTGTTACTATTGATGCTGGATAATATATTGTAATAACAGTACCAAATTGTACTTATTATAGTGATGATGGTAATAACTCACAGGCTCTCAGCTATGGTGGAAGAATCGCTGTTTAGGGAGTTTGCAGAAACGCACCGAGAGGCTCATTCAGTCTTGAAAATCCATCAGGTTTTTGGACAGTACTCTGGTTTGGGTTTGTTATTAGTTGTGTTGGCATTGCTCTCGTTTTCTGCTCCTGCAGAGGTTTATGTGCCTTAATTTTGGTTGGAAAATAGATTCTGGGAGAGATACAGGCTTTTTACTTGTTCTCACTTATTTTTACAGCTTGACAGGCACCACAGTCCCTGATCTCATCGTTAGCACCCACCACCAGATGTGGCTCCTCTTCCAGACAGACAGTGTCAGCAACTTGCTGGGATTCAAAGCAACCTATGAAGGTAATCCAAGCGTCTCTCGCAGAATTTACCTCTTTTCAGAGCACCAGGGCTGAGATGGCCACGGTTGTTTGGGAGAAATGAGAGAAAGAAGCTTCTCTGAATATGTTGAAGCTCTGCAGATTCTTTCTTAATGCTGAAGCTTTGCTCCAGTAAGAACAGATTTCATGATTTCTGTTCCATGAAAGCAGGCTGGGTGGGTAATGTTTTATTGGCATTTCAACTGCTTTGTTGGAGAAGAGTTGGTGGATTTCAGCTGAGGCTCTGTCTGCGGGAGGAAATGAGGTCGAGTAATCCATGGTTCCAGGAGGTTAATGGTATCAACTATTGTAAACTTTGACTCCTCTGGAGTGTTACACATGGAATCAAAATTAATGCTGGGATTTTTTTCAGAAGAAACTCATGAAATGCATTAGGATTGTGAATACTGAGCTCTCTCATAAGGTTCTGTGTTTACTGTCATCGCAGGTGTTTGCAAAGTTAGGGAAAGCATGATGGAAAATTATTCCTTTTAGGTCCCGCAAGTCACTGGTGGTTCTGGCTGAAGCTTTTCTTAGATTCCTGGTTTTAGATGTGTCCAGAAATCTCCATCTGGTGTCTCCACATTTGCTGGGAGCACCTTGGGTCCTTGGCTTCCTCTGCAGGTGCTGCTCTGAAGAAGCTGCTCTTCTGCCTCCATCCGAAGCGTCGCGCCTGCAGAAGGGCTGCTTGTTTCTGGGATGCAGCCGCCAGGGCAGACACACAGGAGCACTTCCACTTCGATTTCAGCCTTTTTGGTGGTGGTGTTATCTTCAGTCTCTTTTCAGGGCACTGGAATGCCTTTCTGGTGTCTCTCTGGCCCACTGATACCAACTATGGTGCACTCTTCTTGGCTCTGATGCGCAAAAGCAGCCACACAACCTTCATCCAAGCAAGGAAGCTGCTCTGGAAACCTCTGAGTCAGAGCAGCTTCCACTGACATCAGCAGGAACATTTAAATCTGTTTCTTTCCAGGGCCCTAAATGCACATTAGCGTTCATTCATTTTTAAAAGTCTTTCCCTGAGACTTAGTGTGTTTCAGGGAAGTGTCAGACCGTGTTCAGGGCAGGACCTCCCCACGGTGCTGCTGATTGATGCTGAGGTAACGGCAGTTGGGAGCCCAAAGGGACCTGACCTGCCGTAAAACCTGGTTGGTCTAAACACCATCGTGTCCGGGCAGGCTCAGCTGTACCTCAAGAGGGGACTGGGTTGGGATGCTGAGTATTTACAGGATTGCAGGACCAGGTCAGTGGGGGGGCGTGGGTAAGAGAGAATGGAATTGAAAGAAGGCAAAACAAATTCAACCCGATCGTCTTAGGAGCATCTTAACGGTCTTGTTTCACTCTTACTGGCTGTGATGGTTCCAGCCTAAAAGCTTCTCTCTGCAGTGCTGGGATGTCTCCTGCCATGTTTGTCTGCAGCTGGGTCTTGGCAGCCTGGCAAAGCCCCTACCTGCCAGCTGTGGGTGGGCAAAAGTATTCTCCTGCTCCTCTTTGAGATCCTGTCTGCTTTGTAGCTCTCATCTGAAGGGCGACGTGGTCGTACTCTTTCAGTCTCTTCATAAATCTTATGTTTACCCTTCAGTGTAGCACATCAAGTTGCAAAGCTCATGATATAGGGACTTCCTTATGTTGTTGTTCATCTTCTGTGAACTTTGTTTCTGTAAGGAGCTTGACTTCTTCCTCTTCTGACTTGCTTGGATGTTGTTGGTAGCTTGATCTATGGTGAGGCTGGGCTGCTCTTGCCCCCCATGCCCTCACCAGTCGATCTGGGGATCACCGTTATCATTCATACTCGGTGTCCTCTTGTATTGGAGCCCCCAGTGTCAAATATGCTTCTCCCTTCCCTGCTCATCAGCTTTACCTGCACAGCTGCTGCTTATTTTGCTGCGCTGTTCTGTGTCCATAACCTCCTACAAGAGACAAAAGACGTGGTGTTCTGGCTCTGCTGTCCCTGCTGAGCGGTAAAGGAGAAGAAGCCCTGCCCTCAGGAGGGTCTGTCCTTTGCAGATGTTGGGAGTAGAGGCTCCTCTCTGCCTGTTATTCAAATCTTTTCTGGTTTTTAGGCATCTTTGCAGTTTTTCTGTGGCAGCTTCTTGACCTTGTGAAATGGATTTGTGTGTGAACAAAGAGCTCCATTCCCTGCCTGAGGTGCGTGCTGGTGCTATTCCCGAGGTTACACTAACCTCCCCTCAGCCAGGTCCATAAAACTCTTAGTTTTTGCAAATGCTTTGAGTTACAGAGCAAGAGACAGAGAAGTAAGAGGCAATTAGCACTTGCCAAGTGCATTATGAAATTATATGCAACTTACTAACAAGTTTCAGTATCAGTTTTATGGCCGCGCCGCTTCCTAATTGCAAGAGGAAAATTACAGCTAATGGAGCTATAGAAAGTCAGGACCAAAAATCTGCCTAATAGAAGGGCAGAGTATTGCTTATAGAGCATGTTTAAAAAGCCATCAATCCTAAAACATGTACGTTTTAGTGTACATTTGAAGTGTAGTGCAGTCGTAAAGCCTCTTGCTGGTGCTGAAACAGCTACGCCAAAGAGATTTATGGATGCACAGATTGAAGGACCTGTTGGAAGGAACGTGCTGAGGAGGGCAAGACACCATCAGATTTCTAATGTAGGGTTCTTGAGGAGGGGGAGCCAACCAAGGCCTTTTGCTTTACTTGTGAGTAAAGAGAAAGCACATTTACAGCAGGCAGAGTACAGAATACACAAGGTGTCTGGATTTGGGGTTTCCAGATCTACACTGCAGCACTGGATGAGTTTGGAATCGCACGCTCCGTGGGTGTAAATCAGTGTGACAGCACGGATTTTCAATTAAGCTGTGTCAGTTGTTACCAGCTGAGGATCTGGCTCATTAATGTTCATGAAGATTATTTCTAAATCTCCAATGTCTCCACTGCAGCCACTTTTATCCTTTTAAACAGACACTCGCTCATAATAGAGAACAATATTTTTGGACTTCCAGTGCTTGTCAGAAGATATTTGTGTTAAGCTCCACTTTGCTGGAAAAGTCTTTTCTTTCTCACAACCATAGCGAGCTGATTGATACCACAATTTAGTGCTTGACTTGTGAGAGGGCTTACAGCCTCCTGGGAGCCTGGGTCTGATATGACTTTTTCTGAGGATACCTTCCCCTTAGAGCAGCCTGGTGCTTCCTGCAGCCATCAAAATGGTGTTTGGAAAGTTACCAGGTCAACCCCTTGTAATGGTTGGGAATAAATAATTCCTTCAGGTGATGCTTTCAAAAGTTCTTGAGAAATTTAGAGTTGTCCTAGAATTGTGGAGTGGTTTGGGTTGGAAGGGACCTCAAAGCCCATGCAGTTCCAACCACCCTATCGTTGGCAGGGACACTTCCCACTGGATCAGGGGGGCTCAAAGCCCCATCCAGCCTGGCCTTGAACACCTCCAGGGATGGGGCAGCTGCGTGAAACGTGTTTCTGCTACTGATGAGTTTGAGATTTGACAAGCAATAGTGTAAAAGTAGATCAATAGTATTAAATTCTGTGGTAAGAGACAGAAATATTAAAACATGAAAAAATAATAGAATAAAGCTGGATTTTAATTTAGTCTTATGTTTATATTTATGTAGTTTTACTATAAAACAAATCAAAATTGAGACCAGATTTTTCAGACCCTCACGCTATTCTCATGTGGATTTCTCTTGGAATTGGGTTGCTTTGGGTAGAGCTGACTAAGGTCTGTGTTCTGAACTACCCGTGCGCTGCAGGCAGGGGGTGATTAAACAATATTTATTGTTGCTGAAATGCTGACTAAGTGTTTGGCTCCGGAGGGCTTAGCTGTAGAGCTGAAATTTAGCCCCATGGTGCTAAGAGGCTTAGGAGCTCAGCAGAACTGGAGCCGGAAGATTTCCTCTGCTGACCTTTCTGCTTTAATCAAATCAGTGCTGCCCAGGGGGTTTGGTCGGATGGGTTTCCACGTAGAAGTTTGTGCGTAGAAGTCAGATGTAAATACAGAACTCTCTGTGGAGATGGAAGCTGAGTGTCAAGGTGTTTGTACACGTGTATATGTGTCACATTGTGAACAAACAATTAATGGCTTAGTTTGCCTGATCTTAGGAGATTTAGGGGAAAAAATACACCTACCTGAAACTAGTTCTGCTGTGCTGTTGATCAGAGTGAGCTCTCAGAGTGGAGGTTGTGCTCCTGGCAAGGAATTCACCCTCTGATTTCTCTTAGGTTTTCCCTCAAGCCCAGGTAATGTGCAGTAGTTTCATTAATTATATATATGGGGGGGGGTTTAGGTCCCTGCCCGTGGCAGTGGGGTTGGAACTGGCTGATCTTTAAGGTCCTATCCAGCCCAAACCATTCTGTGATTCTATCCCTAACCCCTCAATACCAGTGGTGGTCAAACTCTGTCAGAAGACTTTGTGTTTGTTTCTTTCCTGCTCTGCTATTCCATTAAATGTGTTGACTCACATCCTAAAAGGCTGACGCTGAAATACTGCTGAACCAACGAGACAGAGGCTTTTAGCTTATGATGTGTTGACCTGAGCTGCTCTCAGGGTCGTGTTGCTTGTGCTTGAGCCTCGGATAAACCTCAGCGGGAGTGATTTCATGTTTGGCCACAGGGTTTTAATGAGCTTGCTGGGTCGGGTCTCTTGCATTTGCACGGCAACAATGGTTTAGACAGGAGGGATGCAGTGAAGATATGCAGAAGGAGCTTTTCCTTCTTAGTTTACCCCCTCCTCCTCAGTTTACCCCCTCCTCCTCATCGTGTTTCCCGTTAGATCCTTTTTTCCTCATTGTTGGAATACACAAAAGTAACTGCATAATAGAAACACCGTGGTCCTGATTCCTTCAGATCCGTACTGAGGAAGCTGGCAATGTGCACCTGCATCCCAGAAACCAACCATGTCCTGGGCTGCATCCAGAGCAGTGGGACCAGCAGGGCGAGGGAGGGGATTCTGCCCCCTAGTTCACTGGTGAGAGCCAACCTGGAGTCCTGCATTCAGTTCTGGAGTCCTGAGCACAGGAAGGACCTGGAGCTGTAGGAGTGAGTCTGGAGGAGGCCACGGAGATGATCTGAGGGCTGGAGCACCTTCTATTCTTCAGTTGAGGTTGTTCAGGCTGGAGAAGAGAAGGCTGCAGGGAGACCTTAGAGCAGCCTCGCAGTACTGGAAGGGGCTTCAGGAAAGCTGGGGAGGGGCTCTTGATCAGGGAATGCAGGGATAGGATGAGGGGGAAGGGTTTTCAGCTGAAAGAGGGGAGACTGAGATGAGATCTTAGGGAGCAATGTTTTGCTGTGAGGGTGGAGAGGCCCTGGCCCAGGTTGCCCAGGGAAGCTGTGGCTGCCCCATCCCTGGGGGTGTTCAAGGCCAGGTTGGATGGGGCTTTGAGCCCCCTGATCCAGTGGGAGGTGTCCCTGCCCATGGCAGAGAGTGGGACTGGATGGGCTTTGATGTCCCTTTCCAACCCAAACTATTCCATGGTTCTGTACCTTGCACCATCAGCTTTCATCTATTTGAGCAAAGTCAGTTTACGTTTGAAGCAGCGAGTGATGTTCTGTGTGTTCCTGGGGGTCTTTTCTGAGCGGAGCTGGCAGTGTGGTTTCCTCCTGTCGGTGCTCACAAATCCCACATCACGTGGGTGTTTTTGTTGCAGAAATTGGAATTTCACTAGCGTGCAGCTCTGAAATCCTCATTTTTCAGACCCAAGGCAGAAATTCCCACAGAACCCCAGGAGAAGAGTGTCCTAAATCCCCGGTGCCTGCGGTGTTTCGGTGCAGCGGAGCAGGGATCCGGCCCGCTCCGGGCCCTCCGCGCGGAGGCTCTCGCTTCCTCAGTCGCTCTGGAAGCGGGGGCTGCATCTCTACACTGAGCAAAGGGACCCAGCTTCCCCACCCACCCCCACCAGCAAACAGCACAAATAGCTGATGAAAAATGTCTGGTGAACCTTTTTTTTTTCTGTTAGAAACTGCTGTTTTGTCAAAATTTTCTCTGCATGATATAATATTTGATGGAGAAGTTTTGAAAGATTCATTTCAACTTGTTTCATTTAAATAATGTCAAAACACTTGATTTAGATGTTCTTGTTTAGTTTTGACTTTTATTATTCTAACGTGGAAGTGATTTTACTTAAACATTCATCAGGAGAAATGTTTCAGTCTCATTGAAGTAACATGTTTTGATATTTCTGAATCACTCATTTTGGGGATTTCTGCCCTGCTAAATATTTCATGATTTTCAGTGTGTGTGAGAAGAAATGTAGGAACCAGGGGATTTTTCTCAGGACAGAAATTCCATTTTCTGACCTCTCTAGTGTAACAAAACGCTCTGTCTTTCTTTGCCTGCTGCTAACAGGGAGCTCGTGGACGTGGTGGAAATTTTGAGCTTGAATTCTTCGTTTCTCTCCATTCTTAAAGCTGTGATGCCTCTCTGTCTGTGGAGATGTTCCAGCTGGGTTCATGCAGTGTGGCAGGGGGAGGAGGAGGGAGGAGACCATTCAATCAGTGCTTCGAGAGCCTCTGCCTTACCTTTTTTCTTTCTCAGCAGAGGGTCAAAAGGGACTTACTTTCCTCCACTTGACTGAGTTTTTTCTGAGTGTCTGGTAGCCCGAGCGTGTCCTCATTTTACGAAAGTGATGAAAATGCTGAGTGCTTGTGGCTTCCTTTGGCTTCTGCAGTAGCTGGAGCTGCTCAGCATGGCCTGCCTGCAGCTCCTTGGTGCAGGTCCTGTGGCCACCACCCCTCCAGAGCCACAGACACGTGCAGAGGGAAGCTCTTTGGGTCAGTGGTGAAATCTTAGCCTCGCTGAACGTAATGACAAACTCCCATGGGCTTTAGGAGGACACCCCACCCTCTCTGGAGTCTGGTGGGGCAGAAACATTGTGAGTTTTTGTTGAACTTTCCTGATTCTCCTCAGAAGAACCTCTGAGCGTGGAGGAGTGGCTCTGCTCCTCATTGGGTACAGAGCAGACTGGGAGGTGACTGTGCTGCTCACGTTGGCCCTTAACGCTGTGCACGTTGCGGTGAGAGGTGATTGGAGTGATTTATGTCAGCATCCATCTCATCCCAACCAGATACCAGCAGCCAGAGTGGCACTGGGACGTTCAACATCTCCTTCCCCAGGGCACCTGATGTCACAGGATTCCGTAGCAGCAGGAGCTGGAGCCGCTGGATGAAAGCGCCCTACAGGGCTCTTATTGCTGTATTTCAAGACTTCAAGGTGTGGGAAGGAAAGGGATAACAAAAATTTGTTTTAGAGACTGTTCCCTTGTAGCAGAAAACGTTCTGGGTTTCCCCTGTCTGTCAGGTCACAGTGATCCATATTTAATACGCACATGCTATGTTTTGATCTTCTTACTGTTCCTTGAGTTTCAAAGCTGAACATTCTTACCATGATTTGTGCTGTTTGTCTCTTGCTTTTTATTCGGAGAACAACGCACAGTTCATTGCTCTTTTAATATCTGAACTGTTTTATTTTTTGTCCCTTGTATGCAAGTACAAATTTAAACATTTGGATTTTCCAAATCTACAGGAAGATGCATAAATCCTGGCAAATAGATGTCACTGATGGGGAAAAAAAGAAGAAACCTATTTCTTGAAAACTTTAATATGAATTTATGTTACATCAGTTTTTGGATGCTGCATTACCTGGCAGTGACTTTTTAGTCCAAGATGCATAGAGCAGTAGCAGAAGCTGGGTACCTTGTTGTGACTTCTATTCAAAAGACACCTGTATCTGTCTCCTGGAGTCAGCATAATAATGAGATGCTTGTTGTTATTCAAACCAAATTGGAATATTAGATGGAGTAATGAAAATCTCGGATTATGCGATTTTCCCCTGTAAAGAAAATGTCATAAAAGAAGTTTCCAATTTGGTGTAAGAAATTGAAAACGGGGAGAAGAGACAGCAAGGCTGATCAGAGATGATGGGGATAAAACTGAGAGAAGGTGGAGGACAAGATGAATGTGGAGCAGCTGAATAAAGTGGGAGGCTATGAAGGAATGGGGTTTTGTGATTAATAGTGGTACAGAGCAGGGGGCCCCTTTGGAATGGAATTGTACCCAACAGAACGTTGTGTTTGTGATTTACTTGAAGTCAAACTGCACGTGCGGCACGGGGTGAACCGCGTGTTCCTGGGCAATGAGGTGTCAGCTTTGGCACTGCACAGAGAGATGGGAACGGGGGCAGGAAGGGAGGGAGAGACAGGAGGCGTCACAGCCGGCGGGAGCAGCCCAGCTGTGTCCTCTTTGAGGACCTCTTTGGTGACACGTGGTCTTCCTGCCTCGAAAGAGGGCCCTGAAGCAGGTGCAGGCGTGGATCCCCTTGGGTACCGCCGTGTGTTCCGCTTAGCTGTGGTTAATCCAAGGCTGAGGAAGCAAGTTAGGAGAGGTTGTTGGGACCTTTCACCAGCAGTGGTAAAATTCACGTGTTAAAGGCAGACCTGGGCCGTGTTCTGTGCTGGTTTTGCCCTGATCCCATGTGAGATGGTGCACAGGGCACCGGCGCTTCCTCTGGATGCGCTGTCTGTGCCGGGGGGCTGGCGAGCAGCGCGGGTATTGCACCAGCTGGGCCTCGGAGCCTGCCCCCCCTGCAACTTCTGTTTTCTTTCTTTCAGAGATTGACCAAGGGAGCTGCGGAGATCCCGGGATCCCGGCCTACGGCAGGAGAGAAGGTTCCACGTTTCGCCACGGGGACAGTTTGAACTTTGAGTGCCAGCCTGCCTTTGAGTTGAAGGGACAGAAAACAATTACCTGCCAAAAGAGTAGCCAGTGGTCTGCTCAGAAACCAGTTTGTGTTTGTAAGTCAGTGAGGAGACGGCTCTGAAGTATCTCTGTGGTGTGGTGAGGTGCTTTCGTACACGGTGTGGTTGTGCTCTGTGCCTGGTACCCAGGGTAGGGCAGGTTTTCCTGGTGGCAGAGGTGACACCAAGCTGCAGTTTCGCTACCTGAAGCCATGAGGAGAGTCTGATTTAGTTTTTCTCTCCGCAGAGAAGGGATGTGCAGTGGGGAGCCTTGTCCAGGTGGAGATCTGGGCTTGTGCTGGGACCGTGTGCTCTCTCTGCTCTTCCCCTCTGCCCTCCTGGTGTTCTGGTTCAGATCCCTTCTGGGGAGAAAGCAGAGCCTTGGTGTCCAAGACAGGAGGCACGGACACAAAACCCCAAGAATTTAAAACTTGCTGTTTTCAACCATTTAATTTTCCTTCACTATCTGACAGTGTACACGCTCCCTGCTGCTGGACCTCAGTTTTTAATTTGTTTTAATTTGAGTTCTCAGCAGAAGGAGGATATTATTCTCTCAGTAGTGACTCAGGGGAAGAGTTCCAGCTCTAAGTGGGAGTTACGTGCACAGTCCCCATGGGATTTAATGGTCTCACTGTCCTTTGATGATGCAGTGGGCAATCTGTGGTGTTACATCAACAGCCTTCAGTCAGGAGCGATGTTGTATTTGGACATTACTGAAACTCACAAAAGTGTCTGTTTTCCCCTACTGGTGACAAGCAAACTCTTCTCTTTGTGTCATTTCTGCTTAGTTGGGTGCGTTACAGTCTGTGCCTTTGAGCAGATGCTGTGGGATAGGGGAGTGAGGCTGAACCTAACAAGAAAATAGGAAAGGGAAATTCTGTTGAGTGACAGACAGAGGGCAAAAGTGTGGGGAAAGGGTAAAGAGAGAAAACAGAAATGTTAATTTTTACAAGTGTGTGTACATTGTGCAGATAAATGGATGTCTTGGTGTCAGGAACTCCAGTACAAAGCACTCACTGCCTTGACCGAACCGAAGGGATTGCACGGTGGGGGAGCAAACCCTGGTACTGCAGAGCTCAGTGCAGGCTCTTTGGGAGCTGTGGGAGAAGGGGGCCTTTAGGATCCCTGCACTGGCGATTCATGGGAGGGTGTGGGAAACCACGTTCAAGTAAGTGCCTTGCTTTTCAGACACTAATTTAAGCTCTGAGCATTTGAGACTGTCTATTTGAGGAAAGGAAGCAATTACTTTGTGAGTTTGGCCTTTTCCAGATGCCACGACTCCCTTCCTACTCAATTTTCTCTATAGCGAATCAGCTGAAGGTGCTGATGAGGAAGATGGAGTTTCCCTGCTTCTTTTTGGAGTGGGAAGCGTTAGACTGATCTGCACTCACATCCAGGAGCTTTTTCTGTTCTGTCTCCCAGAACTTCAGATGAGTTTGAGCAGCTGATGGTTCGGTTGAGGTTCTTGCTGACTGTTTGCAGTGAGACTAAACCTGTAATTTGTGCCCAGTATGAGAGGATTGGAGGCTTTCCAGTAAAATAGGATTATATTTTGTAGGTAGATACCAAACAGGGGTGTCAAGTCCCAACCAGTGCTCCATCCAAAGCACAGCACAGGCATCAATCTCTTAGTTAAACTAATTCCATTGTATTCTGTTCTCTATGCCCTCCAGCTTTGGGTATTTATGAATCACCAAGCCAACATGCAGGCAGTGGAAGAAGTCTTCCATATCCTTCTCTACACCTTTACTCCCCTGCCTTTATTCTAGACAGCATCGTATTACCGTGCATGACTCAGAAGAGGTTACATGACAAAATGAGTAACTTGGCATGAAATCTGCGGTGGGATTAGTAACAACTCCGGATGTGTTGGGAGGCCGTGAAATGTCTTGGGCATGAGGTGGGAAAATGAGGTAACCTGATTTGTGTGCTGCTGGTTGGAACAGGCAAACAAGTCAGTGCTGCTGATTCTGGCTGCAAATTCTAGCGTGACAAATGCAGACGGAGATTAAACAACGCAGTGTGGTGCATCCTGCTGTCCTGACTGAGTGATTTGTGAGCAGACAGGATTTATTGTGGAGAACTCATTTCCTGGGGGCTTCGATGACAAAGCAACGCAAACCATTTAAGTAATGCATCTGCTTATTGCAACGGGTTCTTAATTCGTGACTGTCTGCGCCTTCCTGATAACGGTCCTTCCGTCTTCATCCTCTTTGTTGCTGTTGCATCCCTTATCATCACGGGTGAGCGCACAGGGCACGTGAGAATCTTGACAGGGCTTTCTTAGCACGTCTTCTGCAAACACCTTGTTGAGCAAGGTATCCTTGGCCTCGCTGTGTGTGTTCAGATGATCTCTGCTGATCTGAGATATTTAAAACAACTTCTCTGGGGCCTGGGAACCTGTGGTGCTGTGGCCGGATGGGGCAGCACAGTCATCTGTCTGTGCTCCGAGCACTTTGTGATGTGGGTGTCCTGGGTTTCAGTGATGATTGGATATGAAGACCTCTCTTTGTCCTGGTTCTGGAGCGCTTTGTAATGCCCAAATCAGCTTTGTAGTTCCTGTTGTCCCCTCTGACACTTGCGTTTTCGAAGTTACAGAGCTGTGCTATCTGTCAAAGGCTGAGGCAGTTCTCATAGCCCAGGGTGAGCCAAGTCATCGCTTTCATACAGAGCTGTGTTCAATTCCCTTGAATTCTTGAAGGACAGCAAAATCGGCTTAGGAGATGTCATGCAGATAAATGTTACCTAAGGAAAACCACTGTGCTCTTTAGATGAAGTTTGCGCGCTGATGGTGGGAACTCAGAAGGGAGATAATATTCAGAGTGAAGTCTACAATACCTGTGGCCGAGGAGATTATTAAGCTTGTGAATGGGTAACCAGCCCATAATTGCAGCTATAACAGAAAGCTGGCGAGTTGTTTAGTTACTGCAGTGAGAATGGTGATGAAAGTCTGCAGAGACATCGCCGGGGAGCGCAGCGTTCCAGTAGTGCCATAACTTTCAGATGCTTGCTTGGAATTACTGTTTAAACATACTCATATATAGGAGGGAAAAACATTATTGGAGTTTTATGTGTTCTATTGCAGTGAAAGGCTCTGCTAAAAACATTTTCTTCAACCAAAATTTATTTCTCAAAGTTTGTTTCCTCAATAAGGAAAGGAAGATCTTGACATCCCCTCTGCAGGGGGATGATGCTCTCAGAGGGGTTCAGTCTTACAAGGTTTTTGCTATTCCTTTCCAGCAGCTCCCAATCCCTTCCCTGCTCCTCCTCCTGCCTGCAGCCCTTCCCCTGCAGACCTGTAACTCCTGAGATTTCCTACACCTTCAGCTGGACGGTTGACTTGCGCCAAGCGATGCCGTCAGTTTACGTGATAGGTTATGGCATAAACCGTCACCACAACAATGCCCTTTGTAGCTGCCTCACTGGATAAAGGTAGAGTTTTTGCTGTACTTTTACCATCCTCTGCCCGTTGCTCTGGGAGAGACATTTCTGAGAAAAGCTTATTTTCTGATTCAAGTTCAGTTCTTTGATCTCAGACTCGCAAAATACAAGTTTTCTGGACCCGTCGTGTGTTCTAAAGGTAAATAAAACAGTGAAAGGAAGCAGTGTGTGCATCCTGATGGCAAAGAGTCAGGCAGACCTGGGGGGTGCAGCTTCTGCTCTGAACAGTTTTGTTTGGTGTCGCTTGACTGCAACTCCACAAAGGCTGGAGATGAAGATGTGCACAAGTGTGGGGTTGTTTAAATTGGGGTGGGGGGACGTCGTTTGAGCTGCGTTGATTGGGTACTTCTGGACTCCAGGCGCTTCACATCTGTTGACCTGGTAGTCATTACAAGGGGTTTGGTGTTGCTCTGGTCTGGCTTTAGGATCTTCATTAGTTTCCAGTGGATTTCCTTTTGTTGTGTTGCCACAAACCCTGTTTCTATTACAGACCTGCTTAGAGCTGTAGTCACGCATGCTGTTCCTCTAAACAGAGCAGAAAGTGTTTTCCAAAGCATTTCCAATTGAAATTATGTTAAACTACGTGTTTTCTTCTCTAGCTTTGGAGTAGATGTTATGCTTTCTTCCCCTCTTGTTCACTTGAAAGCCTCAACCAAGCCCATTTCTCCCCACCAGTTTGTTCCTATGAAGAAGCAGCGCTGTGCCCGCTAACGCTGGAGCTCTGTGCTGTCTTCTTGCGAGTGGTGCATGCGTTGGCCTTGTCACCTGCTTTTCCATGCAGTTGCTTTGAGTGGATTTTGGAAGAAGTGTAGGAAATCTATTAATTTTTATTTCCAAGCTGTTTTGCCACTTGGATTTTTGATTGGTGCTTTTATGGAGCATCCTGATACGATTTTCCTGATATGATGGCAGAGAGACTCTTAATTATCTCCACCAGCCAGGCTGGGAAAGGGAACTGGTAGCTAACCTTAGCCTGCCAAACCCTGTCAGCTCTGACCTCTGCAGAGCAGCCGGTCGCAGGCTGGGTCTGTGCAGTTGAGAGCCTGCCAAGAGCTGGGCTCATTCCCTGCTGAGGCTGCTTCCAAGGCTTAGATGGTTCCCGCGTCTGTGCAACAGATGTGTGTCCTTCAGGACCCATTACCACCTTCTGCTCGCCCTTCGTCTGAGTTGGGTTGGGAGCAGCAAATTGGTGGTGAAACGCTCCTTATCCTTCAGCCTCTTCCCCTGAGCCGCTGTGATCCAGTCTTTCCCTGGCAGTGAGGGAAGCAAATTAAATGAAGGCAGGATTACCATGATCTCTGTATACATGTGGGATTTGTAGCTTTTGTTAACAACCTTGTTTCACGGTTGCAGCCATGTAAGACCATTCCGTTCTTAAAATTAAGCAGGGCACTTTCCCTCGCAGCCCGTGTTCTGCATTGCAGCCCTGGTTTATCAAAGCACTGAGATTTAAACACTTGCTTGAGCAGTCACACATGCTTCAGCGCTGTGCTGGGCAGGAATGCACTTGAACACCTTCTTAATTACAATTACTCGTGTTCTAATTCTCCCACAGGCGTTTTTTTTTGGTGTAACCTATATGAAAATTTTACGTTTTCCTTTCTCTGGCTTTAAAAGCTTAACCAGTCCCTGCTGCTCTTCCTTGAGTTGTCTCAAACAAGCCACATGTTTTCCAAGTGTGCTCCTTGTCCACTGGTGGTGTCTCAAGGAAACCTGATGTCCACCTGGGTCAAACCAGATTTCTCCTTGGATTTACTTTGTTGTGAGTTCTGTCTGGCAGTTGCAGAGCCAGAGGGAATGGTCTCCTGCTGTGAGCTGCTGCTCCATGCATTCTAATAAATCATTAAGGGCTTGAGGTACTGGTGTTCAGCGAGAAGGATGCAGTGATACGGGTGGAGGTGGGAGGTGAGGTGGTGGTGGTGGTGATCCAGCAGATGTGGCCAGCTCTCATGTCCCCAGCAGGGTTGCTCCTCCTGCAGGGAGAAGCGGAGGACTTCACAGCGGTGTCGGGCCACGTCGCTGCGCGCGCCGCTCGCCAGAGGTGCTCCCAGCTGCTCTCTCAGTGCTGATCAGGGGGATGTGGTTTGTTGGGCTGTCTCCATGCTTGTTACTGCACTGATTGAATCAGTCGAACTGTTACCCTGATAGGGTCTCATGCTGCTATAAATGAGCTGTGCCAAAGCAGCTGTCCATGTTCCTGACAGCAATTGCTCAGCGTGATGAGTCGCTTCTCTTTATGAGAGTCCGAATCTGAAATGACACTTACTGCAAGGAGGTTGTCTGTGTCCCCTTCCCCTGTCTCTATATCCAGAAAATGGGAACGTGGCATGCGTTCCATTGCCTTATTCAGTCATGTCTTCAGAGAAGTTCCCTTGTTCCTGCCTTGTCATACTTTTTTACTGCTTTTCTTGTGGGGTTGGTGTTTGACAAAGCTACAAAGGGACATTTCCAGTTTGCAGGTGGGGCCAATGTGTGCTGAGTTCCTTTATGGCTCTTCAGTTGCTCCCCACAAGCAGAGCTTCTCACGTGGCTGAACCTGCCCACGCACCCTCTGCTGGGGGCTGTGTGCAGCCCCGGTCGTGGTTACGCGCTCCGCGGGTGCCGAATCCTTTGTGGTGTTGCAGCCATCATCCTTCACGTGCTCCAAGTGCCAAGACCATGGGACTGCGTGGAGAGAGAGTCACGTCCCTGCCTGTTGTGTGAGCAGCTCCCAGCCTGCAGGAGACAAATGTGTTGCAGCAGTTGGCAAACAGCTCTGAGCACTAAACCACGGAGGAGCGAAGCGGGAAAGGTACATCAATAACAAGACCACCAGACTGGTTTGGGGCTTTTGCCAAGAACTGACAGTTAAACTTCCGTTACCGTGTGGACGCCACCACCGATTCCCAAGAGAGACTGCAGGGAGGGGAGAGCTCCCTTAAAATAAACAGAGGCACACAGGAAAGGAGCTTGTCTTTGTGCAGAAGACTTGGAGCACCTCCTGAATAACAGATGGCTACGGAAACCCTGGCAGACAGGCAGCCCAACACTGTCCTAGTGGGGATCAGCATCTTCCAGGAAGTCTGAGAAACTTATATTCTACCCAGTCACCCAGTCACTGTTTTGAGTGGGAAGAAGCGAAACCTGCTTCGGTATCGTAGTGCTCTTCCCCGTGCACAGAGGCTCCTGTACGGCCTATTTTAAGTTCACTGATGATGTTTCCCTCAAGATCTGGTACCCAAACTCTGCCTATTTTCCATTATTCCCCCCCCATCAGTGACAGCCACTCCATCAGAAAAGAACTGAAGAGTTCATAGCTCTGGAATACAAGAAAGTTCTCCTGGTTAATAACTTGCTCTGGACTCCTTTCCCTCACCTCCCACTCACCCTGTTGGTGCCTCAGGGTTTTAAGAAGGAAAATGTATTGTGATGCAGATGTGTTTATTGAAACAGCAGAGACAGAGAGAGGAAAATACGGAGTGTAAAGCACTTTGCTTCGCAGCTTGAACAGTGCTCTGAGCTTCAGCATTGTTCACTGTTTGGGACGTACACTTCCCCGAGCGAGGCATGGCAGTTATTAACCAGGCTCCTGCTGAGGTCCTGTTTTTCCAGTCCATCACCAAGCTGTGCCCAGAGGAGGGATCTTCTTATAAAGGAAAAAGTAAGGCAGAAAATCCGTTGCTGTCTTCAGGCTGTCTCCCAAGCGGTCGGAGTCTGTGGGAATGGTATCTAAAAGCTGCGAGAGAGAAGTCAGGGGGGTTTATTGTTTCCATGGAGACTGAAATTATAACAGCGATTACCTGCTTGGTGTTCAGCTCCTGAACCCGGTGCCTTTCCCATTCCCGTGCGTTGCAGGTGTGCCCTCTCCTCGGGACCAGCCCTGGATGCCTCGCGGGAGGAGCGGGGCTGTCTGCAAGAAGGCAGGATCTTCTGAAGGCAGAAGGAATGAGAAACAGGTTGTGCTTAAACTGACCAGAGAAACAGAGATGTGCCCCGGGCTGGAAGCGCAGGAACAAGTGGCTGTGCTGGGGAATGGCTGTCGGCTGCCTCCGTGCTCAGCCGGGCCATGAGCATCACCCACCAGGACCGTGAGACAGCGCCCTCATCCCACAGCCTCGTGTCCCACTCGACTTCTAAGACAAGGAGCAACAAGCTGTTTCTTTGCTGGTTTACTGCTGTAAATGAAGGCAGAATCTTGATGGTGTTTGTGATAACTTGAATAAATACCTGTACTCATTCGTTAGTGACGTGAGTCTCACGTCAATGGGTGCTTTGTTTCTCCAGAGTTTCGCTGTGATTTATTCTACTGTATTTAATAAAGGGATTTTTCTTATTGCTTTTGCAATACTTTGTCAGTAATCATCATTATTGACAAAGCTCAGTATAGGCTGATAAATCTGGCCCTATGCTAATGCCCATAACAGAATGCCCTCTCATAACATTTAACGACGGTAATGAATATTAATTTCAGCCACTTAGCTCAAGGCCTCAGTGTGTTGGTTATTCCTGACTCGGTGTTCCTGTCGGGCAGGCAGCAGGGCTGCCCTCTGTCTGTCTGTCACATCTCAAGCAGCTCCTTGCTCCTCAGCACTTTGTTCTTGACTGTCTTGGATGCACAAGCCAGTGTGAGACAGGTAGCGCCCAGCTGTCTTCACCTTTCCTGGCTGCTATCATCTTCATTCCAATAGCACGTTTTGCTTTCTGTGACACGTTGTTAAACACCTTCTGCCTTTATCTGAGTGTCCAGCAAAGCTCTTCTGAGCAGAGGTGGATGTGGATGCTGGCGCCAGCTCTATCCCAGCCCCAAACTCCTGTTCCTGCTGAAGAAAAACCTCTGCTCTTTGAAAAGATAAAGCAAATCTTCCTGTCACAAACACCGTGATCTTGTTAATGAACCTTCTGGATTGGTGGTCACTTCCTGGCTTGGTTATTCCCCCCTGGGAGGTGAAGGCTCTGTGCTGCCCCGAGGGGAGTTCATGCTGTGGTGGCTTGGGACAGAGTCCCCAGCCGGCAGCTCAGCTGTCTCCTACACTTGTTGTTTTATGGAAAATGGAAATTAGTTCCCTGCAGTGGAGACGTTTGGTGTTCTTATCCGTTACTTTTTCATCTGTCATTTTGTTTTATCTAGCAGAGGTTAATTTTCTATTCTCCCCTCACGCTGCTTCTCTGCCTTTTGTCAGCGAGTTCTTTGTTGTTGTTATTTCCCGGAATGAGCCACCAGCCTGTGCCGTGATCACTGCGCTCACAACCGCTCCTCTCTGGCTGGCGGTGTGATACCAGAGTCCTGTGTGAATGCTGATTTACCACTTTGGGTTTAAAAATTAATAGGAGATACCTCGCTGCTGTGAGGGGTTCCTGCAGCCAAGATGTTCCTCTGGGTGTGATTGCGTTTCTTTTCAGTAACTATTCCTGGGCAGATTATTCCGAGCTTATTCTGACAAAATTATTTGACAGCATCTCTTGATATTTCAGCATCTCGTAAAAAGCCAAAATCCTGAGGATATTTTGCAGTTTGTTTTCTCTCTAATCTGTTCTCATTGTTGCTGAGAGCAGGGAACAGATTGTGTAGCTCTCAGCCTTGATAACGTCATGGTAACGTCCATCTTATTTGATCCGAAACCATTAAGTGTTGAAGGGAGACAGAGGGAAAATAACAGAGGGAGGGTGAACAGTGAACCAAATAATTGTATAAATGCCAAACTAAAACCAGTCTCATCCTCTGTGCGATGTCCTTTTCCCAGGAATTAGAGAGAAGTATGTTCCAAGTAATGGATTTTACCAAGGGTGATGGTGGGGAAAAAGCTGAGTAAAGCATACATACATAAAATATCAAAACATTGGGTAGGTACTGCTTAAAAGGCAGCCTTGCTTTTCCAAATTAATGGACCTTGTCAGCTGAAATACAGTATATATTCAAACCCCCTGAGAGCTAAAGATTATTTTTATATGCACTCTTCCCCTCAACTTCATTTAAGATGAACATTAATTATTTCCATGGGAATAGCAGTCTGGTTTGATGCCTCTTCTCTGTAACATGCAAGCCCGGTAGAAGTCAGTGATTTATTTGTAGTGGGATGAGGAGCTGCCTCTGTACCTGGGCTACAGATTCCAGCCTGCTGGTGCTTCCTTGGAGATGTCCCAAGCCCCTGGCACTTGGGAGAAGCTTGGGGAGGTTCTTGAGCCGTGCCTTGCCCGGAGCAGCGACATCATTGACAAAACTAACCATCAGCCTTCATTTTTCAGTGTTCACGTGGGATGGGTACAAACTGCTGCCCAAGGAGTCAGACAAAGGCCAATCCACTCAGCTCCTTTGCAGAGGAATTGGCAGTTTATTGCTGTATTGTGTGGAGGGGCTGGCCTGAACGCCGTGGGGCTGCCTGGGCGCTGTTCCCTCTGTTGAGGAGCACGGGTGGAAATCGCCTTTAGCCAACACAAAGGTGAAGTAAAAGTGTAGATTTTGAAGCAGCTCTTGAGAATTCTGCACTGCACTGCACTGCAGCTGCACTTTACCCAGCACTGGACACTGAAAAGCCTGGTACAGGTGGCAGAGGGGCTCTGCGTGGAGCAGCAGCCAAGTTGGTTCCTTACCCCAGGGTTTGTGCTGAGCTCTGCCCACAACAGCGAAGGTGTTACTGTGATTAAGGCTAACTTTGATGACAATTTTATTTTGCACTCGCTGCAGTTACACATTTGATTTTCCTGTAGGTTTCCCCTCAGGGATATGCAGAATTCCCTGAAAAACACCATTCCCCACCTGGCTGAGTGACATTTTCTTTGTGCAATAAAAAAGAAACCCGTGCTCCGCTGTACATGGCCCAAAGCCTACGCAAATCCAAGGAAGCACAGTATGGGATAAAGGGGCAAGGCTGGAAAGCTGCAAATCAGCCAAATACAGGGTTGGAGATCACTTTGAAGGCACTTTTTCCCCATGCAAATAAGTCACTGACATCTTGCAGTGAATGGAGCACTGAACCCTTCCTCTCTTTGATTGTCTCTGAGAAGCAAAGCAGTTGGGAGTTTGCGGGAATCGCCCAGCTCAAAGGATAAGAGGGAGGGGGGAACATGGCAGAGCAGCTCGTGGGAGCACCGTGCTGTGTGATTGATGGTGGTTTCTTATTGCAGTTTCCTGCTTTTTCAACTTCACCACCCCATCTGGGATTGTGCTGTCACCAAATTACCCTGAAGAATACGGAAGCAGCTTGCACTGTGTTTGGTTAATTATAGCTAAACCCGAGAGCCGAATTCACTTGGCTTTCAATGATTTTGATGTGGAGCCTCAGTTTGATTTCCTAGCCGTGAAGGATGGTGGGACTGCTGAATCTCCGGTGCTGGGGACCTTCTCAGGAAACCAGATCCCCTCCTCTCTGACCAGCAGCGGTCACGTCGCCAGGCTGGAGTTCCAGACCGACCACTCCATGGAGAAGAGAGGCTTCAACATAACCTTCACCAGTAAGTGCTCTTCCTTCCTTTTGGTTTTTGTTGCAAGCTCTAAATTCTTTTTGGAAATGACCATGCAAGGGCTTGATCTCACTGTAACTCCAGGGTCAGTGAAAATTGGGGGATTGCTTCAGTTTGCAATTGGGTGATGGAGGATTGGTTTCGGGCTTAGAGCTGATTGCACGAGTTCTTCTGGCCATGAAGCTTAAGTGTTTTCTGGTGGTGAGAGAAACAGTTGGGCCCTGGATTATCTCTCCACGAGGAGCCAGGGTTTCTGTTCTCCCATCTGCCTGTAGCGCACCGTGCGAGGTGGGCTTTCTGCTCTGCTCTCCTTCTGTTCACTGGGGTGAGACAGCTCTTTGTGGACAGCTTGGTGCAGATCAGGCAGACCCGTTAGATCTCAGATGGTTATGTTCATCTGTCAATACTGTTATGGGTTGCTGACACCTAAAAGCGTGCAAGGCTTTGAAGATAAAGGAGAACACGTAGCGATGTCTTGTAGTATAAAGCATTGAAGCTTCCACAGGTGTATTTGCCTTCACGTAAGACCAGTCTTCAAATCTCACATGAATGCTGCGGTAATTCTATCCTTGTATTGTCCTATAATTTTCTAAAGAGCATTATTAAACCTATTCAGCAGAACTGATAAATGACTTTGTTATAATAGCCTTTAGTGGCACAGCTAAATTAATAGCCTTTCTAGCTATGATTTCAAATCCTGTATTTAAAAAAAAAAAGAGTTCTTAAGAAATGATTTGCCACACTGCAGTGGGCTGAAGGCTCATCAGATGGAGTGCCTTGTGTATGGTTGCATTGTGTGTCCAGGACTGAGCCCTGCTCCTGCAGGCAGGAACCAGCTCACCCAGAAGCGCGGGCGGAGCCCTCCAGTAAGCGTTTCCGATGCATTACAGACCCGTGCTGGGAGCTGTGGCTCTCACCTGGATGAAGGTGTTTTTAAGGCATTGCTGTAAATGACTCTTAAATACTTGTGAGTTAATCTGTTCTGACTGCATGAACTGCAGAAAGGAGCTCTGGAGTCTCTCTGAGACACCTCCGTGCCCTTCCCTTCGGTTGAGGTATGAGAGACAAGACAACACTTTGCTGCAAGGGACAGCGACAGGAGCACGAGGAACAGGCTGAGTCTGTGTTCCCCCTTTAGCAGTGCACATAACGGATATTATAGGAGGAGGGATGCTCTGTAGGAAATCCAGAACTCATCTGAATGTGGTCAAGTGCGTTGAAGGCGCTAAAAGCATGTGTGTGTAATTAATGCAGAGGCTTTAATCTTTCATTTGCTGCTCATCTCTGAAGACCACCTCCCAGCACAGGAAGACAGAGTACATAATTATGCACTTAATGGGGAATTAAGGCTGCAGACTTCCTTTCTGATTGGTTGGCTGGCCTGGTTTTTAACAGCTGGAAAAGAGCAGGCGCTTAATCTGAGCTCTGTGTCTGTGCAGTTCCAAACGCACCTTTGTAACACCTGGAGAGGTGACGGCTGCGTGTCCTTCCTTTTATTGCAGTAATGATGACAAGCAAGGCTGGGGACTCTGTGGCAGTCACACAATGTGCTGAGAGGACCCCTACTTGTAACCACAGGGCCTTAAAGCTTTTGTTTGTTCTCATGAACGCCTGACTGATGTCCCCTCTGTGCAGGTGCAGGTACTGCAGTGTTCCTAGAGTTTTAAAAATTTTCCCTGTTTAGAGTACGTGTTCATTTTCATAGACTAAGTTAATTTTGTTCTGCAGGCCCTTTTCTGGCCCCTGTATCTCAGTGCCTCTCAGATGCAAATGGTTTTAATCCCACCCTTCCTCTGTCAGTAAATGAACTCTTGCAGCAGAGGCGGGGGACAGAAGAGTGTAAATGGCTTCACTACGATGAGAGGTTGGGCAGTGGGAGCACCTACTGGGGTGCCCCAGCAGCTCAGAGAAGAGGATTTCTGCCACAGCCTGACTCCTCTGAGTGGAACACAGTAGCGTTGTTGGACCAAATTCAAGTTGGTGCTGTTTGGTCTTCCCTGTGAGGAAGGTTCGGTGTCCAGGGGCAAGATCTCACACCCCGAATCACACAGAACTTCTGCTGTCTCCATAGGGAAGATGTGAAACTGTTGCTGAATTTTAAGTTTCTGGTTCAACATACTTATTTTTGAATTGGAAAGAAGCGATGGAAACAGGTCACTCTGCTCTTGTGTTTCCCTCCCAGCGTTCAGGCACAACGAGTGCCCTGACCCCGGCGTGCCCGTGAACGGGAAGCGCTTTGGCGACAGCCTCCAGCTGGGCAGCTCCGTCTCCTTCCTCTGCGACGAGGGCTTCATTCGGACCCACGGCTCGGAAACCATCACCTGCATCTTGAAGGAAGGGAACGTCGTCTGGAACAACGCAGTGCTCAGATGTGAAGGTGAATTTTATCATCTTTCTTAGCAGTCTGCCCACACATCCTGCGGGGAGAACAGGAGAAAGGGCCAGGGCTGTGCCTGTTGAGGTCCCAGTGAGATCACCCCTTGCTGGACTTGTGGGAAGCCTTTTGCCATCGTGTGGGCAGAGGCAGTCTTGAAGGACTCTTGGCCTTTACTTCTAACCCTCAGCCTCCCAGTTCTGGCCAGGATTTCATGTAGCTCTGCAAGGTGTTGTCTGCACAGAAGAGTTGGCTTAGGAGGAAGCGTCCGCCCAGGAATTGCTGAGCACTGAACTCAGTTTGTTTTCTAATTTTTGTGCAATGAGTGAGGGGGATTATTTTTATTAACTCAGTTCTTGTTACAACCGGTGTTTTTCTAATAACGATAATAAAAGGCTTTGGTTTAGTGATGACTAAAAGCTTCCCTGCTACTCTTGTCACAAAGGAAATTAAAGAACAGAGAATAGAAGATACGTGGTGATATTTTTTTTGTGCTGCTTTTTGATATGAGTAAAATATATTATTTGTATAATGAAAGAAGCACAGGGTGCAGATCTTTACTGTGAAAAGTGAACTCATTGCTCAGACATTTGCAGGCACACATATACCTTTGGTGTCTCTGTTGGTGTGTGCATCATTCCCATCTAAAAGACTCTGGCAATTGAGAGCCAGGAATTTTGTGTTTACATCTCTTTGCCACATCAGCTGCGAGAGCCAGGCTAGAAATGAGGGAGATGGATTGAACTAAAGGCTTTAATACAGATTTCAATTCTCTTTCCTAGTCCTTTAAAACTCCTGCTATGGAAAAGAGAAGTGAAGAAAGAGCTCGTTAGACATAAAAAGTTCTCCTCTGCCCTCTGTGCTCGGGGAAGTGCTGCCCTGTGCTGGTATTTACAGTGATTTAAATAACAAGCACTGCTCGGTTGAGAATAGTGCTGTAATGTTGAGAAATAATGTCAGTAATTGCTCGTGTATTGCTCAAGTGGATGAGCAGCAGAGAGCACACAATTTAGCCCATTGTCTTTCAGACTGAAGGAGGAAGGTATCCGTTGTGCTCAGTAACTTTTATGTAGTAAGAACCTGGACTTTTTATATTCTTGTATAATCTTGAGCAAACAGCTGATAATAAAATGTCTGTAGGGTTGATTCAGGGCTCCCATTACTTTCAAAAGTGTGAGCCTTCAAGTTTGTGCATCTCCAAGTGTGGAAGGAAAACATGCATTAAATAATACACTTTTAATAAACTTCCAGATTTGGAAGCCTTGATAGCCCTATGCCATTAACTTGTGCTTTCCTCCCTGTGATTGCAGTGGTGATTTTTGTGACTCAATATACACTTGGCTTTAGTTAGCCTTTTAAACAAGGAGGAAGTCCAGAGGTCTAAAGTTGTTGTTTACCACTTGACAAAATGGGTGGAGTTGAAAGATGGGTAGAGGTCCTGGCAGGAAATTGTGGAGCTTTTGGGCAGAATTGAGCCTCTTGTTTAAAAATAATTGGTTGGGATCCGGTTGAGATCAACTGACTTTAACCTGGCATCAGGTCAGCAAGGAAGGTTTTAGGCCCAGACTTATGTGGGTGTGATGTTCTGTAGCCCTCGTGCCAAGCTTGCCCTGCAGCTGGCACTGGGCAGAGCCTTTGGCTGCTGCTCTGGAGAAGCAGGGTCCCCATGGTCCAGGGGGCTCAGTGAGCAGTGAGTACGTGGGTGGTTGGTGCCACCTGTGACCAGCAGCAGTGCGAACTCAGCAGGATGTGAAGGAACTCCTGGGTGATGTGTCCTGCAGAGTGTGAGCAGGGGCAGCACAGGCTGACAGGAACGGGCACGCTGTTCCATCCCGTTTGGTTTCTAAAGGACAATTCACTGCAGTTCCTTAGGGCTGTAGGATTTTGTACCTCGGGTCCATCAGATCCAGTGTCCTTTTTCCAGGAAAGACAATAATTTACCTTCAGCTTCTGCTGATGGTGCAAGGGACACTGATGTGGAATAAATGCCATAGCCTTGTGACATCCCTTGTGGAAGAAAAGACCTGACTCAATTACCAGGGATATGAAAGATTTTCTGGCACCTGCAGCTACTGGAATGCAAACTGACCTTGCAGTTTTCTCTGGTTTTATATCTAGTAATAATTATTATACCCCGTCCTCTTGGAGCCACTGCACAAGGTCAGGATGCTGACTCCCACAGACACAGGACCAGGCTGCTACAGCTTCAGCTTAAGCTGAAAAGGCAATTTCTTGCCAGCCAGTGTGGTTATTTCATCTGGTTCTGATTGTTTTAACACATGGGAAACATCAATATGTGAAAGCTGGGGGACCTGGGGTTGTTCAGGCTGAGGGGAGACCTCCTCGCTCTCTGCAGCTCTCTGAGAGAAGGTTGTGGTGAGGGAGGTGTCGGTCTCTTCTCCCAAGGGACAACTGATGGAATGAGAGGAAGTGATCTGAAGTTGTGCCAGGGGAGGGTTGTATTGGATATTGGGAAAAATGGCTTGACTGAAAGAGTGGTGAAGAATTGGAAGAGGCTGCCCAGGGCAGTGGTGGAGTCTCCATCCCTGGAAGGGTTCAAAAAGCATGTGGATGTGGCAATTGGGACATGGCTTGGTAGCCATGGGGTTGGGCTGACAGTTGGACTGGATGAGCTGAGAGGTCTTTTCCAACCTCCATGGTTTTGTGATTGTATGAAAGCTGTTGTGGGACAGAACAATGCTGCCTGGTAGGGAGGGGTCCATCCAGTCGTGCTACAGCTTCCATGATGCTCTTCACCTGAATTGTGCCATGTTCCTTGTCCCCAGCGCCGTGCGGGGGCCACCTGACGTCGCCCAGCGGAACCATCCTGTCCCCGGGCTGGCCTGGCTTCTACAAGGACTCGCTGAGCTGCGCGTGGGTCATCGAGGCCCAGCCAGGCTACCCCATCAAGATCACATTTGACAGGTACTGGACTTCTTAAAAGTTTTCCTACTTGTGGTTGGTTTAGGTGGGTCCAGCCGTGTTGGGTTGTAGCCACCCCCGAAGGAGAAAGGAACAAACTGCTCAGCATTGTGTTTGGCAGGGAGGTCCTCTCTTTTTCTCTTTTTTTTTAAGTAACTCCTGACAAAACATTAAAATTCACCAAATATTCAAGAAGAAAAAGTAGAAAATGGTGATTTTCCCCTTCTTGTTTTGACTAACCCCTGCTAATTTGCAGTGCTGTTTCAGACACGCGTAGGACATGTTTTTGGGGCTGAGCTCCCACGTGCTCAGGCTGCCAGGGAAAAGCAGCAGTGAGCACCTGGAGTGCCGAGTCTCTTGGCTTGCCCTGGGTTTCACTGTCTGAGGAGGGCTGTGCTCTCCTGAACCTGGGTCTCAGAGGTGTTGCTCGTGGAGCGTAAGCCGCTTGGTGCTGCGCAGACTGCTCGGTGTCAGCAGGTGAGGGAGGGGAAGGATCAGAAAGACCCCAAAATGCATAGGAAAGGATTAACGTGCTCTCAGCGAGGTGCTCAGGCAGTAGGAATTGACCCACGTGTTGCCTCGTGGCCTGTGCTGCCTTCCAGTCATTAGAGCACATTCAGGGCTGCAATAGAGGGAAATGAGCCGTGCTGGCTTCTCACAGGTGCCTTCTTGTGTCCCTTTCAGGTTTAAGACAGAGGTGAATTATGACACCCTGGAAGTGCGAGATGGCCGGTCCTATTCTTCCCCGTTGATAGGTGTCTATGATGGGACTCAGGTGCCCCAGTTCCTCATCAGTACCAGCAACTACCTCTACCTCCTCTTCACCACTGACAAAAGCCACTCTGACATAGGCTTTCAGATCCGATATGAAAGTAAGTGCCAGTTATTTATGTAATTCCATGCTCTCCAGCAGCACAATGGGCTCAATCAGGGGCCCATTGGACTCGCTGCTCCCCTCTGCCAGGCAGTGATTGCAGAACGTGGAGCTACTGCAAGGGAAGCAGCAGCCTCTGCTTTTTGACCATCGTGGGTTTTTAGAGTTCTTTAGCATCTGCAGAACTTTATTGATTTTTGGGACTCAGAGTTGAGTTCCTCTGTCTGTTTCATTATCTTACTTTGGGGATAATCAGTAAGACTTTTCCCAAGTAAACAAGCGATAGGAGGAGAGGAAATGGCCTCAAGCTGCGCCGGGGGAGGTTTAGATTGGATATTAGGAAAGTTTTCCTTACTGAAAGAGTGGTGAAGCCCTGGCAGAGGCTGCCCAGGGCAGTGGGGGAGTCTCCATCTCTGGAGGGGTTTAAAAACCATGTGGATGTGTCGCTCTGGGACATGGTTTAGCAGGCACGGTGGGGTTGTGTTGATGATTGGACTGGATGAGCTGAGAGCTCTTCTCCAACCTTAATGATTCTGTGACTCTGTGACTTTGAAGGCTCTCATAGGAGGAGCTGACTGTTCCCTCAGGCTAATCACTGCAGGCTCTGCAGCCACTGGGTGTTCTTGACACGAGTGGGTTTGTTTGCCACAGCTGTGAAGCTCCAGTCCGACCACTGCTTGGATCCCGGGATCCCGGTGAACGGCCTGCGCCACGGGAATGATTTCTACGTGGGAGCCCTGGTGACGTTCAGCTGCGACTCAGGCTACACCCTGAGCGACAGCGAGGCCCTGGAGTGTGAGCCAAACTTCCAGTGGAGCCGCCCACTGCCCAGCTGTGAGGGTAAGGGGTGCAGGAGACAGCGTCTGCAGGAGGTGGCAAACACATCATTGCAGATCTGCAGCAAAAGCCAAGCAGCGTTTGTGAGCTTTGTGGTGACATTTCCTCTGTGTATTTTGTTTGATTTTGATGGGTTGGGCTCTGTTTTGACATTCAGAAGAACTGATGTTCTCCCAGCTGATGATGGGGTTTGCGTTATTTAATTCTTTCTTTCTTTTCTTTGTAGCTCTCTGTGGAGGTTACATCCGTGGTTCCAGTGGTACCATCTTATCCCCAGGCTTCCCTGATTTTTATCCAAATAACTTGAACTGCACGTGGACCATAGAAACATCGCATGGAAAAGGTGAGGAACCTTTAGCTTAGAGTGGTTTTAGAGATGGGCTGGAGGACGTTGGTCAGTGGGAGAGAAGTGCTCCCTGTGTGAACCAAGAATTGCTCTCAGTAATGATGGGTTCCCACATGCTTGAACAGTTCCTGTTCTTGCTGCTCCCAAAATATTAGATATTAAGAAGAAATGTTTTCCTGTGCGGGTGGGGAGAAGCCGTGGCTGCCCCGTCCCTGGAGGCGTTCAAGGCCAGGCATTATCTTTGTTTTCTCACCCTCGTGGCAGTATCCTCTGGAAAGGCAGCTGGTATTTGGATACCAGTTACTGCTGGGGATGCCACGTGGAGGAGGGGTGAGCTGTCTCTGGCACCACTGCAGCATTTGATACTCAGTAGTACTTCCACCCTTATCACCATCTACCTAACATCTTACAGATGGAGGAGTGGAAGCTGGGATTGCAGCATTTCCAGACACGGAACAGAGCTCAGGCTCTCATTCCCCAGCTCTGTCCTGTTTCTGCAGCTCTCTCATTTCCCCACGAGCTAGGATTTTTGCCAGCACAAACTGCAGATCTATTCAGTCCAACCTCCTGGGCAGCAAAGGCCAATCTTTTTGTCTTGGGGGAAAATCTCAAGAAAATGTATCACTGACAATTAGAGAGCAAAGTTTTATGTGCAAGGGCGGGAGGGAATTTCTCCTGATCTGGTCAGGATCAGCCTGGGGTGAGCACAGAGGGTATAAACCCTTTATGTAATTTTGTGCACTGTTGTATAACTGCCTGCTCGTACCGGATATCAGCTCGACGGGAGCTATCATGAGCCAATTTTGCAAATACCATTTGTATCACAGCAAATAAACTTGTCAATGAACAGCACAGTGCATTAAGGGAGCCATTGCACGCTGTGAAAAGTATTCTGGTGAGTAGCAGCAATCCACTCTTCATTAATCCACTCTGCCTTGGATTCAGCTCTCCGATGAGACACTGCATTATCCCGTAGCTGAGCACAGCACAGTCAACTGACACTCTCTTATATGAGAAAGTGCAGCTCTAATGGCCTGTACAGTGCTTTTATGCCAACATCAGAAGAAAGTCTGCTAACCAGGCTAAGCAAGGCTTGAAGAAACACCGCGTTGGCAAATAGAGGAGGTGCTTCTACGCAAGTCGAGGGGCTTTTTGTCCTCTGTTCTGTAGAAGGTCCTGCTGTGGCCAATTGAGTAGTAAGAGTACAGCCCGTGGAGCAGGTCACTGTGAGGCTGTTCTGCGTCATCCAAAGAATTCAGCCCTGGATCTGACCAGCTGAAGCTGGACCGTGTTTGTCACCCTAGGAGGAGCTGGATATTGAGCTCTCTGGAAAGCTGATCCTACTTTTAATGATCTGAAACCCATGAGGTTCTTTGGAATTCTAACCTTAGTGGCAGGTAATGAATACTAGAAAATCAAACCTTGAGCTGTGCTGAAAATCCAGCTGGTTGGTGAAAGTTTATAGGTCTACAGAGTGAAAATGCATAGGTCTCCAGGCCTTTGACGAGAGTTTTAGCTCTTCTTACCTGTCAGGCTGTGCTGGAAAGGTGAGGATAAGATTCTGAGACAAAGAGAATAAGTGTTTAAAGTTAAAGGGCCTCCTTTCATAGTGACAGGAGTGTGCTCATATTGTGTTTTGTTTGGTGTTTTTGTCCCTTCCCTTCCCTGTTCTGGTACCCTTCCTTCGAGGTTGGTCTCCAGGAGCCCATCAGCGATGAGCTGCAGCGCGCGGTGGATCCTCTCCTCGCGCTCTCGGCGGCTGCGCTTGGTCCCCAGCCAGGATCCCCCTTTATGTGCTTGTGGGGCTTTCAGGGCTAGGAGAGCTTCACCAGGCAGTGCTTGGGTGCAGGAGATCTCCAAATCCAGTTAGACTGGGGTGAGAGGGAGGGAGGGAGGAAGGGAGGGATGGATAGATAGATAGATAGATTGATAGATAGATGGATGGATGGATAGATGGATAGATAGGTAGATGGATGGATGGATAGATGGATAGATAGTTGGATGGATGGATAGATGGATTAATGGATGCATAGATGGATGGATGGATAGATAGATAGAGAGATGGATAGATAGATAGATAGATAGATAGATAGATAGATAGATAGATAAATAGGTAGATAGGTAGATAGGTAGAGAGAGAGAGAGATAGATAGATAGATAGATAGATAGATTGATTGTTGGATGGATGGATAGATAGATGGATGGATGGATGGATGTACATTTACAATAAGTGTAGCCAAGTTACATGTCAGGAAAACCCTCTCCTTCCCTGTCCCTGTAGCTCAGGTGAGTTGTTTGTTTGCCAGTGCAGTGAAAGGAGGAGGTGAACAAAGACAGATACCCTGTTCTCCAGTGTTTAGTGGAAGCTGTTGAAATGTGTTTGGGTGCTGGGCTGTGTTGGTGGGAGGGTGCATACACGTCCATACACATCCTTTATGTCGCTCTGTCTTCCCGAGCGATCTCCTTTCCCTGCTGTCGCTGTGTTAAACCGCTGTGTAACGCATTCCAATGAGCTGCTCCCGGCTCTTCTCAGCATTCCTGCGACGTTTCTTCTCATTCTTCAGTAAAGAGCAGTGGAACAGAGTGATCCTGAGTCAGAGGAGGAGCTGCTGAGATGGAATGGATTTAGTCCTTGGACAGCCTTTGAAAAAAGATGTAAGCAAAGGCTGACTTCATCAGCAGGGCACTTGCAGTCCAGAGCCTTCTCTCCATGCTTTGTCCTTGCCTTCCAGTTCTCAGTTCTTGGAGACCACTGGGTGCCTCAGTAACATTTACCATCCCTGGGTAAATTTGGTGCTGGTTAAACAATTCTGCAAACAGGGAATGTGTTTACATGACTGAAGTGTTTGCCATTGTACCTGATTTTTCTTGTTCCCATTTTAAGCTTCCCACACCCACCTCTGCCACTGTCATCCTGCTTGGGCTTGCAGCACTGCTGCCATCTCGGGCCTGGGAAGTCTTTTGGTTGCCAAGAAAGAGGTGAATAATGAACTTGTGCCTCCCAGTCCACCCGACTGTTCCCTGTCACCAAGCCAGTGACTGAGCAGGGATGTTCTGCATCATAAAAACCAGTCTCAAGTTTCTCCCTCCCAGGTCTTTATGAACCTCTCACGTGTGACCAGCACACGACTGCCATAACTGAAACAAGTTGGATGTTATAGTCATTATTTTTATGTGACTGCAGATACTGATTGACTTTATGGACTCATGAGCTGTACAAGTTGGGTTTAAAAGCAGCTTAATTTTAAAGGTATTTAAATCCTTAAAGAGAAACTATTATTTTTAATCTGAGAAGTTCAAAATGATTTCTTTGCCCTATAATTTGTTTTGTTGTTTCTTTTACAGAGAATGAAAAATAAAACCCTGCATTTGCAGAGGTATTTTGTGCCACAGTAAATTTCAGACCAGAGCAAAGGTTTAATCAGAGTCATGAATCCTTTAAAATGGGTTTATAATTATCTCTTATGGCTACAGTTATGCAGCCCTCGACTGGCTCTGCTGCTGGAGGGGCCTCGTGCCCAGTGGTTGGGTTTGCACGGCGGAGCCTCTTTCCCTGCAGACAGCCCCGTGGAGCTCCACAGGGTTGTGAGGAGCATGAAGGCCAGTTTAGGGGGCTCAGGACCCTTCTGTTGGTGCTCAGAAAGGATCTGTGGATGGAAGAAGCCGTACACATGCAGAGAGGTTTCTTTATTGCCAGGCATCACTTCCTCTTTGTTAACGCCGTGTGACGGCGCTGTGACAGGGGTTTTGATACAAGATCCTGCCTTGCTTTGCTCTCTGAAAGCCATCGTTGCCACTTTCTGGTTTTCAAAGATGGAGTTATTTTCCAGAGAATAAGTGTTTCTAATTGCCTTTAAATTCCAACATGAAAAATCCCCTCGCTGGAGGCCTTTGCAAAAGCCTGAAGTACTTTCCATTTTGTGTCCGTAGATGTGGAGGATACTTGAAGTAATCCATTATTCCCTTCTCGTTCATTTACAATGCAGCAAGGTCACAGCCTTCTCACCAAAGTGCTTCAAATTGTTGAAATTGGGTTTGGAAGAAGAGACAAAGTAGTTTTTCTGGGTTTGTCTGTTCTTTCTGGGGCTGGATCTGTCGTGGGGTTTATTTCTGTAATTATTATGTGGATAAAAGCATAGGGGTTTCTTTGCCTCTGAGCCTGTGGCTGACAAGACCAGGGCTGGCTTTGCTTGCTGGGCCCAAATCTGCGATAGCAGCACACGCACATCCCACCTTTTCCTGGGAGGGGACGGCAGGTCCTGGCAGCGGGGCAGGGGCAGGGAAGAGCCCTGTCCCAGCAGGACAGAGCTGGACTGGGCCCCGGAGCCAGGGGCTGGGGCAGTGCCGGGAGGCAGCGTGGCTGCGTGGTGTAGCCCTTCCCCAGGAGATACACCTTGAACAGCTTTTGAGCCCTTTGTGGCTGAGGAAAGAGGTTTGGCCATGCCTCAGCTCCCATCATCCTGCAGCCTCCAGGGACCAGCACTCAGTCCCATCAAGGGAAAGTATAGAAGGTCCCTGCTGGCCTGCTTTATCTTCTGGAAAGGCCTCTCTGACCTTGATACTTGGCTTAAGCCCTATTTTTCTAGGAATGAATTCCTTCCAGAACATAACTTGGTGGTGTTGTTCTCAAGTCCTCACAACTACAGCTTTTGCTGTTCTTGCTCCCAATCTAAAGGTCAACACTTTTAAAATGCAGCTCTCCTCGGAGCTGCCAGGCTCAGCCCTTCCTGCTGCAGAGGCGTCCCCGAGTGAGCCGATGTCATCTCTGTTCCTGTGCTACAAAGGCACGGGGATGGAAGATCTTAACTGTCTTTCTCTGTTCCAGGCCTTGTACTGCAGCCTTGGTTTACTTTTTTCATTTCTTTTCAGTGTGTTTTTTCTCCTCAGTTGGGTTGCTGCTTACTGGGAAACAGAGAATTAACACTGGTGATGTCTCAGGGAGAGGAGGTTTGGCTCTGGGATGAGAGGTGCTGTACGAACGCCGCTGGCTGAAGCCATCTTTGTTTCCCCTGCCCTGCAGGTGTGTTCTTCACCTTCCATACCTTTCATTTGGAGAATGGCCACGACTACCTCCTCATCACTGAGAACACCAGCTTTGCTCAGCCTCTGAAGCAGCTGACGGGCTCCCGACTCCCTGCCCCGCTCAGCGCAGGGCTCTTCGGGAACTTCTCGGCTCAGATTCGCTTCATCTCAGACTTCTCCATGTCCTATGAGGGTTTCAACATCACCTTCTCAGGTAAGGACAGAGGGTGGACAAAGACTTCATTCTTTTATTTCCCTTCCTGTTTTTCTGCAAATCTTGGGAATAACACTGATGCAGCGTGCGTGATCTGGGTCACTGGTGGTTGCTCCTTTGTAAACCCAGTGAGTTATTCTGTTATTAAACCACAGTATCTTGGGGGTTGGAACTGGATGATCCTTAAGATCCCTTCCAACCCAAACCATACTATGATTCTGTGTCCCAAGAGATATTCCCATGGCAGTCCCCATGTCACCAGGTGTAGCAATTTTGTCTGACTTGAGCCCCAGTAGATGGCTGGATTTTACCCACTAGAATTAGATCCCACTGTAAAGGTGTTTGTTGCCTTCTCCCTCCTCACATGGTCATCCTTTTCTGCTCCATTTCTGGAGTTTGAGATAGCATCTTCTTGGGGTGTGCTTACCCCTCTTTCCTCCAGATGCCTGCTCTGTTTATCAGTGCAAAATCACTGCAGTAGTTACAGCATTTCCACTTCCAATGTGGGAAGCTGGGACAGATGGGATCTTTTGGATGGCAGCGTTGAGCAATCTGGACTTCTTGGATAAGGAGCAAGGCAGAGCTGGTCACTCCCATTGTCCGTCTGGTGTCTCTTTTTGCCGTTGGTTCATTGCTCCACTTGGATGCTCATCCCCTGACCCAGCCTCTGCAGCTGAGTTCACCCTGTCCTGGATGTGCCACGGGCAGCCCGGGCTGAGTTTCCATGAGCTTACCGGCACTGCTGGGGGACTGGAGACAGTGTTTTCCCTTGCTGGGCTGCTCTAACTGAGCTGCTCTGACAGCAGATGGAAGCAGAGCTCCTGGGGCACCCGGGGCATGGAGGGCTGAAGGGGTTTGCTGGTGGCAGCAGCCCTTCTCACGCCGGCGGTGCTGGCAGAGGGCTGGCTGGGTGAGACAGCATCTGCCCTGAGATTTCCAGCAAGCAAGTGCAGTCCTGCACAGACCAAACCAAGCCACTTCTGATTGGGATGGTACAAAATGCTGGTGTCTTCAAATGAAATATGAGCTTTGCAGAAGTTGTCAGTGAGGAGCAGTGTGCACACAGGGCTCTTGTGGAGGGACTCAAAGGCACGGCTGCCTATGCAGAACACATCATCACGTTTGTAAATAATCCCCTGGCGTGGGTAATCTCTGGTTGAAGTGCACAGGGTGTTTAACTGTGTCCTTTAACCCAAAGTCCTACAAATGATTGCCCAAGTGTTTGCCCGTGCACGCTTTCCAGACAATGTAATCTTCACTGCCTGAGTGCCCTGACAAGCCCTGCTGTAGAACAATCAGTTAAAAGGCAAAAGCTTATCGTGTTGCTGCTCTGCTTTCCTGTATCTCAGCGTATCTTTTAGTCCTGAGGGCACCAGCTGTGGATTTGGCCTGCTGGGGTGGAGGAGAAATGGCCATTTCTATTGTGGAGCTCGATGCCGAGATGCTCAGTGCCTGTGATGGATGGAGCTGTTGCCATAGATGCAGATAAAACCTGCTACACCAAGAACTGGTTCCCAGTACCTTTGTTCTGGCCTCTGAAGTCTGGGATTCGCATGTGATGCTCTGTCAGAAAGTTTCCAATTAAATTGTGTTTTGATGGGCGAAAATGGCTTTTTACCTTTAAGAAGATTGCCTCTAATTATAACAGTTATTTGCAATGTATTTGGAGGCTGTTTTCCTATCTTGGGAAACGAAAATGGAAGTCAATTCTATTTTTAGCTTCTTTTAGATATATGTGCACGTACTTTGCACTTTGCAGGTGTGCTATTTTTAAAAAAATAACCCTCAAAATAGAATGTTTTGAGGTCAGAGACGTGGATTTGGCTGTTAGCCATGATGCTACATGGCCTTTCATTTAGCAGCAGCTTAAATGTTCTCTTGCATTCCCCAAGCAGGATGCTGTGTTCATTCTTTTTCAGGATTAGTAACGTAGAGGCAGCAGAAATCCCATCTGGATCAATTCATCTTCATTTGACTGAACCAGAGGGACAATGACAAATTTCCGTGGGGTTTTGTCGCCGCTGATGTCACCACTGCCTTGTTGGTCTGACAACAGTGACAAAACCCAAAACCTGTTGTGTTTTGAGTTGGTTTAAATCAAGATCCTGGCAGAACCCTGGGGGCTCAAAGTGAAACCTAAAGAGGACTTGCGTGGATGCTCCCTTTGCAGAGCCTCCCTGCAGCTGGATCAGAACTCAGAGCTCCACCCTCATCCTCGTGTGCAGGGACCGGGGTGCCCTCACCGAGGAGAATGGAGTGGAAGGTGTGACCCTGCGGTTCCATGAGTGTCTGTTTGTGCCCCACAGAGTATGATTTGGAGCCCTGTGATGAGCCGGAGGTCCCGGCCTACAGCATCAGGAAGGGCCTGCAGTTCGGGGTGGGCGATGTCCTCACCTTCTCCTGCTTCCCCGGGTACCGGCTGGAGGGCGCGTCCCGCATCACCTGCCTCGGGGGGAGACGGCGTGTGTGGAGTTCGCCTCTGCCAAGGTGTGTTGGTAGGTGGTCACGTGCTTTCATTTTGCTTGGTTGGTTACTCTGTGCTGGATTGTTTCGGTGGGCAGGGATGGGTGGAACCCATCAGGGTGGCATCTTCCAGCTCTCCGGGTGGTTGGTGCGGGGTGGGGGGAGAGGGAGCTGGAATGAGGTTTTTCAGCCCTGCAGCTCTGTGTGGGGAAGGGAGGGATGGGCAGAAGGGCTGCAGTTCTCACCCAAGGTGGAGAGCACCTGGTGCTGGCTCACATGGATCAGCAGAAGCCCAGTGACCCTGCAGCCAAGTGGATGAATCTGAGCCCTTATCGTCCCTTTTGGGATAGTTCCTGTAAAACACAGTGGTTTTAAGGCCATCCTCCCTTTGAATCCGAGTGCTGTAAAGCTTAATCGTCCAGGCAGGACTTCTGGGCAGCTGATCTTCAGCAAATGCAAATTTCACATTAGTATGGATGTCCCTGGGAATCCCCCCAAAAGCTGGGGAGGGGCTCTTGATCAGGGAGTGCAGGGATAGGATGAGAGGGAAGGGTTTGAAGCTGAAAGAGGTGAGATTGAGATGAGATCTTGGGGAGAAATGTTGCCTTGTGAGAGTTGGGAGGCCCTGGCCCAGGTTGCCCAGAGAAGCTGTGGCTGCCCCATCCCTGGAGGTGTTCAAGGCCAGGTTGGGTGGGACTTTGAGCCCCCTGATCCAGTGGGAGGTGTCCCTGTCCGTGGCAGGGGGGTGGGACTGGATGGACTTTGACGTCCCTTCCAGCACAAACCATTCCATGATTCTGTGAAAGAACAGCAGCAGCAATGTGCTCCAGAAAGGAAGAGGGATGCTTTGTGAAAAGATTTAATTTAGTGAGTAGGAAACTACTGAGTGCTCTGCTGCTGCCTGGCTCGCCCAGAGCCAGGAAGGATTCATTCAGATCAGGCAGATGAGGTCTCTTGCCTGTCTTCGCTCTGGCAAAGGCTGCTGGATAGGTTTTGCTGACCTGTGTTGGTGGCCTTTGAGGGCCATTGCAGAGAGGAGCCCCGGCAGCCCCGGCTGCTGCTCAGCCTGTCGAGCTGTGTCACTCTGAACGCATTTCCCAGCACTCCTAACGCTCAGGTCACGGGGCTGCATCACACCACGGTGACAAGGAGCCTCTTCAGGGTGTGAATAATAATCAGGTTGCAGAGAAAGCTAATCAGGGGAACAGAAATCATCAGGAATCATAACAAAGCTTTAAACTTGATCCTCAGGCATCAGCACTGGGCTTGCAGTTCCCTCCTGCAGGTGGCTTTGCAGTAACGGGTTGGCTTTAGAATAACGGGTCAGATTCTCTGGTGATTTGTGCAGAGCTGTGATGGCATCGTGCCAGCTTTGTCCACAACATCCCTGCTGCACACTGGGATTGTTGCTTGTCCTGGATATGGATGGATATTGGAAACTTGCCCGTTAGGATCACAGGAGTTTTAATTGTTTTTTGCCAGACAACCCAGACACTTTGTATTCAATCCCTGTTTTAGAAATGGGTCTGGAGAGAAATGAGAGCCATCTGTTCCTTTGGCCAACCCCTCTCTCCAGTGTAGGGATGTTCCCCACTGAGGGCCACTTCAGACCTGATCCCAGACCTATAATCCCTGGGTAGCCAGTGTTTCTCCTACATGGCAAGAGAGGAGAAGAAAGTAAAGTCCAAAGTACCTCCTCTCGCTGTACCTGCTACTGCTCTCTCTGCCCTGGTGCTGTCCTGGAGGACCAGCAGAGGTGGCAGAGTTGGTGCAGAAAGCTGCTCGTGTGCACTGTGATGTTTTCACTCAGTTCCAGCAGCTTTGTGTGCTGTGAAGGGCTCGTGGAGACAAGACAGAGCCAGCTGATCAGGAAAGCTGTTTTCAGGGCAAGTTCAAGTGACTCTCTCCAGCTGTGGATGCAGAACACCAGCACTCAAAGGAACAGGGAGCCGCTGTTCTACAGCTGGAAATCTTTCAGGGTAAATAGGCCAAGGAAAGAAGGACTCGTGGTTTGCTCATGTGGGACCTAATCAGGGAGTAACACGAAATCCTAAACACATGGTGGTTGCAAGGCAGATTTACATCTGTTGAGGATTGGGGGTGCGTAGTGATCAGGCTGTGATGGTCCTTGCTGGAACCAGGCACGCAGACACGGCAGCGGCTGCTGCCAGCAGCATCCTCTGCGGAGGACATCCTTTGGCTGCTGTTTTGGAAGTAGGCCCTCAAGTTCTATGTAAGTGGTGCAGAGTTTTGCTTCCTCCCTGTGCTAACAGCAGGTAAGAGCTCATTTTCCTGCTGTCCTGGGAGCTCTGTGGAGCTCAGTGCTATCACAGCAGTGTTGCGTCTGCACTCGGATGAACTCGAATCATGGAACGGTTTGGGTTGGAAGGGATCTCAAAGCCCATCCAGTTCCAACCCCCTGCCATGGGCAGGAACACCTCCCACTGGAGCAGGGGGCTCAGAACCTTCACATAGTGAAGGGATGCCTGCAGCAGTCCTGCTACCCTCACTATGGTGAGAGATTGTGTCCTTAAAAGCCTGCAATTAAAATACTTAAAATACAGAGGTGAAGGATGGTGGTTGCTTTTTTCCAGAAGCATTAAACTGTGATCTCCTGACATCCAAGACAGATCAAATTCCAAAGTGCCACCCTCTTCCTTCTCTGAAGAGGATCGTGCTGTCAAGTTTCAAATCACACAAATCTTCTCACTTCATACTTGGCTCAAAACCAAATGCTGTTCACACTACTCAGAGTAAAAGAGGAAGCAGATCTGGTGAAGAAGCAGAGAAGTCTTACTGGGAGAGCGTAACAGAAGAGGGATGGACTGCAGGTTGTAGTGAATAACAGGGAACAGACTCTTTCTTTCATTATTTCTTTCCTTCCATCCTTCCTATTTCCATTTTTCTTAATGGTCATTTATAACCTGTCATAGGACATAAACTCATCCCAGGGAAGGGAGCAGCAATTGCAATAGCATTCACCACCCCCTCCAGTTCCCCAAGCCAGAGGTGCAGAGGGTTGCCTGCGTCAGCATTTCCTCCTCTGTCCCCAGGCCCTTGTCTTTGGAACAAGAAAGGTCGATTTTGTCTGTGCCACCAGAAAACCTAAGCCCACTGTTGTTCTTCTGAGTGACAGTCTGGGAGGAAACAAAGATATGTAAATTTGGGCTGGTTTTTGAACTGAGAGGCAGAAGGAGCACTGGTTTTCTCTCCTTTTCTAATGGGAACCGATGTGATTGTTAGCTGCAGAGCTGGGAAGGAGGAAAATGCAGGGAACAAGGGACAAGAGGTCCTTTAAAATGCTGTCAAATGCTGGACAGGAGAGCCGAGGGCAGCGTTAACAACAAATAAGGTCAAATTTTGCCCTCTTAGCTTTCAGGAAATAATTTTTGGGGAAGCTTTTGGAATTCAGACATAGCTTTACTATTTGTAATTACTGGAGGTTTCACTAAGCCTGTCTTTCTACACAAAGAGCTTTGGCACTTGCAACACATTGGTGCCAGCAATCAGGAGTGGTGACTGAATCCCATGATTTTTGTGCACTATAAATAGATACAGGATGAGCTTTCTATAAATATAGAAAACTCTTTAAATATTTCAACATAATAATATTTTTTTGTTTTCCATCTGGTTTGTGACTCAGGAAGGAACATAAACACAGGGAGTGCTTTGAGCAGGTGGTGGCTTTCCAGGGATTTTGGAGTGGGTTTCCGAGTTGGGTCCCAAGATAGCGTTTGAACACACCAGGGTTCAGAGACTGTGTCCCTGTCCGTGTGAGGAGAGGGCCTTGATCTCTCTTGAGGTTTTGTTGTGATAGAAAGTGAGTGGTGCTTCGTTTGCTGACTGTGAGTCCATGGATGTGCCAGCAGATGGGTGTAGGAAGGAGCGAGCGGCTGTGGCCACTTGGAGGAATCACCTGCATGTGTTGTATGGCTGGAACGTACTTGTGGTTATTAAAATGTGGGTTTGTGTCTTTGTGCAGCTGAATGTGGTTCATCCGTAACCGGAACTCAAGGTGTTCTGCTGTCCCCCAACTACCCATTGAACTATAACAACAACCACGAGTGCATCTACTCCATCCAGACCCAACCAGGAAAGGGGATCCAGCTGAAAGCCAGGACTTTTGAACTGGAGGCAGGAGATGTACTCAAGGTAATTCTTCTGTCTCTAGTGGTGAAGCTCTGTCCTGCTGCTAATGAGAGCAGGGATGTTCTGATATTTTAATGGAGTTGGCTGAGAGTAACCTATATAAAATGCCACCCAGGCAGGGCTGAGAGCACAGTGGTAGTCCTGGAAGATTCTCCTGCTCGGACTGTAGAGACCATGAACCACTGCCATGATTGGCACGGCAGTTCTGGAGACAGGAGCAGAATTCCTGTGGACCAGACTGAACTTCAAGCAGGACAGCTGGGCTGGAGTAGTGCCTGTGTGTGTCCCCTGTGAGGGCAGAGCAAGATAAGACGTGACTCATCTGTCTGAGCAGCCTGTGTCACTCCTTAGCTTGTGTCTAAAACACTTTGTGTCATTTTAGGGACTCAGCACCTCTGAACTTCACCAGCTCAGAGCAGTCTCTGGCATCAGCGTGAAGGCAACGGGGAATGTCCTTTGCACATCAGGCATTTGAGGCTTCAGTCTGTAGATGGATGCTTAAACATATTCTGTATCCATTGAAAATGTAGATGTCTTTGCTGTATCTGTGCGTTTTCTGCTGTGAAGTCTTCCCTGAGATTTAGAGATTTGTTGGAATGCCAGGGGTTTTCCCTTTGTACCTAAACTTCAGTTCTTCTCTGCGTGGTTGTACAGGGGTAACTGTTAACACGAGAGGAAGTGTGAGCTTCTTAGCATTGTTTTTGTGTTTTTTTAAGAATCAAGGCTGACTTGTCCCCAAAAGAGGCTTATTTAAAGGCAGAACTCAAGCTCTTCAGCATTCCCACATTCAGCCTTTGATTAATCTGCATTTACAAGTTTCAGGACTCTGTATAAAGGAGACAAATCCAGGCTGAGTTTCTATTAACCACAAAGCAGTGGTTTTGTGGGAGGCATTAATATTACAAGATGTGTGCTGCTGTGCTGAGCCATCTTCCAGAGAACACTGTCCTTATTCAAGTGCCATCCTTCTGCTCTGCCAGATAGGTGTAATCCACATATTTGCAGCTCACAAATGACAGAAGAGAGCGATTTTCAGCTAATGTGGAGAATATATGCCTTGTGAAAGGAATGATGTTCCCTCACCAGGTTTGTCATCAGCTTCTCCTGAGGAAAGTTGCTATCAGTCTCCACTATTGAGAAGCTGCTCTGTATCCTCATAGAGAATTGTGTGAGCGAGGAGAAGAGAAAGAAAAACCCCATTTATGTTTTCACTTAAATAATGGTGGGGTCAAGGCACATCCATGAGTCACTGTAGGGAGAAAATGTTTTTCCCAGTAGCTGTGCTTTGGAAAGGGAGCTTAGTTTGGAAAACACAGCCCTGAGTGCACCATAAGCTCAGGTGTAAGGAGAAGACTGTGGATCTCCAGGGTGTGAACGCTGCTCCTCAGATGAGCGACATCGTGAAGATTCCTCAAGTCAGACTCTCAGTTGGGATAATTTCCCTGGCTTCAAAGGAATTGTCCCTGTTGGTGCTCAGGGATGGTCTGGTCCCTGAAGCAGCACAGAAAATAGGTTTTCCAGTGTGTGTTTCTTGTTCCTCCCAGGTCTATGATGGCAGCAACAGCTCTGCTCGCCTGCTGGGCTCCTTCAGCCGCTCGGAAATGCTCGGCACCAGCATAAACAGCACCTCCAGCACCATGTGGCTCGAGTTCATCACCAACAGTGACAACACCAGTAAAGGCTTTGAGCTGCAGTTTTCCAGTAAGCCCCTGTGCTTGGGAGGTGGGGACCTGAGGCGTAGTGGTGTGGTTTTGTGTGACGGTTGCATCACCAGAGGAAACAACCCTTTCCTCAAAGATCTTGTGGTCTGAAGTGGGATTGGAGTTGAGGAGATGGTTGTGCTGGCAGACCTTCTCTGTTGTGAATGAGGCAGTGATGATACAGGGACTTTGGATTGAAGCCAAGATCTCTAGGATCTCATTCAAATATTAATTAAAAATATTAATTTTTGATACAGCGTTTTTTCTCTCCAGCAAATGATTTTAAGAAGAAAATGTTAATATGTTCCTGTCTTAATAGCTCCTGGCTGTTAAATATCTGATGCAAACGGGTGCTGTTTCTCCTGCTCCAGGTTTTGAACTCATTAAATGCGAGGACCCTGGCGTCCCCCAGTTTGGCTACAAGGTCCATGACGAGGGGCACTTTGCTGGCAGCTCTGTGTCCTTCAGCTGTGACCCTGGCTACACGCTGCGAGGCAGCAGGGTGCTGGTCTGCCTGACGGGCGAGCGGAGGGCCTGGGATCAACCCCTGCCCACCTGTGTAGGTGAGACAGCTCTCGCTTTTCAGACGTCCTCTAACAGGTGCTTTGCTTCTGGGAATCACCCTGAACGCCCCTTCTTCCTCCTTCACTCATACATGTGGTTTTACCTCTGATACTGGTTGCACCCATCTGCATTAATAGAGAGCATGATAAGGATGAGGGTGGGGAGGCCCTGGCCCAGGTTGCCCAGAGAAGTGGAACACCTCATCCCTGGAGGTGTTCAAGGCCAGGCTGGATGGGGCTTTGAGCCCCCTGATCCAGTGGGAGGTGTCCCTGCCCATGGCAGGGGGTGAAACTGGATGGGCTTTGAGGTCCCTTCCAACCCAAACCAGTTCATGATTATTGAGATAAAAAGACAATTTTCTCCTATTTACACATCTTCTTACACTTTGCCCTGTTTGCTGTACATCCATTACTTATGACTGGCTGTGGAGCTGTGTGAGCTTGTGGAAACTTACAGAATTTTGATGGATTCATCACAAAAATGCATTCAAAATCCTCACATTCCTTTGAGGTTCGTTTAACAGATATGTAAGTATATGGGCTGCCTTTTATCACACTGATGAATCGTGAAGATTTGCAGATAGAGAGAGAAGAATTGAGCTTTTTCACCCCACATGTGAATTTGGGCAAAGCAGGATGCTGGCAGGTTCTGCCTTTATTCCCTGCAAAGTCAGAAAGGTGGAGGGAAGCTTTGACAGCCTGTCAGATGGTGGAAATGTGCACAGAAGTGCAGACTTGTTCCGATAACTCAGTCTTGTAGCTGAATTAAATTACTCTTTTTATCTTTGTTTTGTAGGCTTTAAGAGTCTCTCTAAATGGCAAGAAATACTCCCTGTTGTATTCGTGGGATGAGATTTGCATTGTTGCCAAGTGAGAACCGTAATACGTCGTGAATCTTCTCACTCACCCATATGTTTCTTCCAGCTGAGTGCGGGGGCACGATCCAAGGAGAGTCGTCGGGACGGATCCTGTCTCCCGGATACCCAACACCCTACGATCACAACCTCAATTGTATTTGGACCATAGAGGCGGATGCTGGTTGCACCATAGGGTGAGTTGGGCCAGGTTATCACAGCTTGGCTTTCCTTCCACGTACAGCTCATTTTTTCCAGAAGCAGATCAGTAATTATAAGGCAAACAGAGAGAATTCCCTGCCACTGTGAGAGTCCCAAATGGAGGAACAACTCTGGTTCATCTCCTTGCCAGGCTGGACAGAAGCAGCCTGGCTTCTCCTTTCTCTTGAGCTTTTTAGCCCTGTGTGGCCCACAAGAGCTGCTGTGCCAGGGATGGTGATGCCAGCTTATTCATTATTGCTGCCTGTGGTACTACTGCATTAAAATAACATCCAAGAGCTTTTATGGACATGCACAACCCATGTGCTTTTCATGGCTTTATGTACTGGGATGTGTTCAGATACCTTTTCCACCAGGCTGGTGTTGAGTTTACCAATGATGTTTAAAGTATCCAGGTGACACAATCCTAAAATGAGGATGTATCTGTAAAATTGCTTGGAAGATCACACCTCAGGAGAGGATAAATGGAAGGCAGATATGGGTTTGGTCCATCCGTGCTGCCCAAGTAAATTGACACTGAGAGGGATGAGCTCTGTCACCGCTACATCAGGTGTGACGGTCCCAGACGTGAGTGGACAGCTGGAAAACTGAGCCCACAGCACTTACCTTCATCTTCTAATTGCATTGTTTTACTAATAAAGAGAACACATGCAATGTAATTATCCTCCCGAAGGAAAAGACTCAAGGTGGTTTCTAAACATCTGGTCTGTTCAGAGATCAAAGACTGTTTTCTACTCCTGCTTCTCTGACTTTTCTTATTGTTCTTTTGCCACTTTCCTGTTGGAAAATGGCAGCTGGAAATGTCATTTGTTGATAAGTTATGTGGCCTTGGCAGTTAGGTGTTGAGAGCATTTGGCTCATAAAGTTAGTGCAGTCAGCAGCAGAATCCAGGCAGTTTCCCTGCTCTCTGATACTTCATCTGCAATCCCTGCTCCCAATCACTTGGCCCAAGCAAGGTGTTTGAGTGCTCTCTGTGTGTCCCTCTCTATTTCAGTCCAGCTGAAGCCATCTTTGACAGAAAACTGGGGTATTTTGATGAGCAATGGGACTTGGGAGGGAGAAACCCAGATGACCAGGTCTGCTCACTAACCCTCTTCTCCAAGATCTCCCGTTATAATTCCTGGTGCTCGTTAGCTGGTGTGTCAACCCTGTTTCAGTGGGAATCCAAGAGCTGTTGCTGTTCTGCTCCTGTGCTCCTGCTTTGTCAGTGCCCTTTCATCTTCACCGTAGCTCCCCTGCTGCGTCAGCACTCGCCGTCTCTTTGGGGAGGCTGGGAACCACCTTGAGCTCGGCGGTGCTTTCAGTCGATGGATTTGTGCTGGAGATAGACCTGGTCCAGGGTTGTAATTTTTACTTAATGCAGAAATTCCCTCCCTTAGCTCTGTTCCTCAGTGAGGTTCGATAGCCGATGGTTTCTTTATGAACACAGGAGGAAGAGCACGGCCAACACAGCTTAATTCCTGCCCAGGCAACTTCCAGGTGAAGTTTCCTCTTTTTTTTCTCATTCTGAAGATTTTTATGGGACAAAACAGACAAGACCCCTCTTCTCTCCAAAGCCCCTCAAAAGCATAAGAGGCTGCCTCATCCGAGCCTGCTTGAGCAAGTGAACTTTACACACATGTAATCCCTGTCTGTGCCTGTGAGAGCACTCAGAGCTATGGGATCAGCCAGAGGCTTGGAAGGGACCGAGACCGAGAGGAGATGATGCCAGGGAGGGTACAGTAACAACCTTGTGACCCTTCCTTTCACCAGAAATGAAAGCTCCCTTCTGCTGCTCCTTTATTTGGCAGCTCAGACAGGAAGGATGATCTCTGAGTAGTTGAGAGCACATTCTCAGCAACTTCATTTTTATGATAATCCATTGGAAAAATAATCCTCTTCACGCATGATACAATTGTATAAAGCTCTCATTTAGAACTTGCATTAAAATTAATCACCGAGGCTTTTTGAATAAAGCTGTATCTGCACAGAATGAGGGGAAGGAGAGGAAGATAGAAAAATGAGTCTGTACATCATTGCCATGAAAGTTGAAGGGTTGCACTTTGAGAGAGGATTAATTTTGTGCATGTGCAAACACACGTATGCACGGGCACCTGAAATTACAGCTGAAATGTCTTGGCTTATCTGTGAGACTCTGGGGAGAGAAAGTAGTGGGAGGGTGTACTGGGAAATGAATGAAACTCATCTTTGTGTAGAGTTTGCAGAGCTGAGAGCAGGGAATCCACTGAAGGGGCAGTGGTGTTTGATTGGGCAGCAGTGATCTCTGCCCTAAGACTTCAATGTTATTGCTCGTCCTGCTGGAACGGGTGGTGCTGTATTGCCAGGTGGCATTTTTCACCGTCTCCTCTAGAAATCCGAGTGAGGAGATTGGGATGGGTCAGTTTGCTGCCTTGGAGGTTTCTAGGGATGTAACATTTAATGGCTTTTGAATTTGGGAACCCTCTCTGGGCTAGAGGGAGGCTGTGGGCAGCCTCTGTGGGCATTGCCAGCACGTCGGGCTGCGTTCTGCTGCCAAAACCAGCTCCAGGTGGGAGCCCAGCCCTTTGCACAGCAGAGCCAAGCTCAGGTGGGCCAGGACTTGGATGGGAAATGTTAGCAGAAAGAGCCCTGAGTTGGTCAGTCAAGACATGGAATCATAGAGTCATCTGGTTGGAAAAGACCTTTGAGTTCGAGTCCAACCATACCTTCCCACTACTAAACCATGTCCCTAAGAAGCTTATCGACCCATCTTTTAAACACCTCCAGGGATGGGGACTCGACCACCTCCCTGGGCAGCCTATGCCAGGGCCTGAGAACATTTTCAGTGGATACATTTTTCCTAATAGCCAGTCTAAACCTGCCCTGGTGCAATTTGTGGCCATTACCTCTTGTCCTGTCACTTGTCAGTTGTGAGAACAGACCGACACTCACCTTGCCACAGCCTCCTTTCAGGCACTTGGAGACAGTGGTGAGGTCTCCCCTCGGCCTCCTCTTCTCCAGGCTGAACAACCGCAGTTCCCTCAGCTGCTTCTCGTAGGACTTGTTCTCCGTGGAGGTGTTTTCTGAAGAGCTGGAGCTGAACAGCTCACCAGAGCTTATGCAGATTGTCTCTGCAGGGCTGGTCTCTCCTCCTGTCTGCTCCTTGCTAAGCTGGGAGAACTTTCCCTCTATCACATATATATCTCCACAATTCCTGACTTGCTTTTAGCTGCATTTTCATGCATGTAATGTGGATTGTCAGAGTGGAAGAATAAAACTCTCTTCCTCCCCATCATCTGCTAAACCAGCGTCTCTGCCTTGTCTTAAATGAAGCCCTGCTGGGAATGGAATCAGGCTGATAGAAAGATCATGCTGTTTGGTTACGGAGGTGCCTCTTGAATAGATGGATTTGCTCCAGAGCACACTGTTTTCCTTAATAAAATCAGCTCTTCCAATAGACTCAGGAACCAACTGGCACTGGACAACCTGTGCCTTGCCACTGTGTCACCTGGTTATTATGCAAGGTGAAGCCTTGCCTGCAAGTTCTTAAAGGCTGGAATTGTAGGCAGCCATGGTCCCTTGGGAGCTGGTAGTGGTTCCAGGGTGTCCCTCCACCCCAGGTCAGTCTCTGCCAGCATCTCCCTGTTTCTGAGGGCTTCAGCAGTGAGTTTTCTAGGGCAGTTTTGGCTACCTAGGACCAGTTTTGGGTGGCTAGAACCAGTCAGACCAACACACCTGTGCTGAGCGCTGCTGCTGTGATCCATCCCTGCTTTCCTCCAGTCTGCCTTTTCTCCTCTTTGCTCAAGGCCTCTGCTGGGTAGATTTATGATTCAGCTCTTTTGGTTTCTGTTGAATTCTGGGGGCATCATTTTGTTGCTGAGTACTTTGCAGTGGGGACTTTTTTCCCCCCTTTTATGGTTCTACCTGATTTATTTATGTTTGTCCCAGATAAATGGGAAAGCAGCCAAGTGAATGATTCCTTGTTTTCCTCCGTGGGCTGACAGGGCTTTAAGCACAATATCTGATTGTTTTATTCTTTGCAGATTTTTCCCAGCGCAGTTTATGGATTTCTGTCTCTTTTTCAGTGTGCTTCAGGTAACCCCATCTTAGCCCAAATCCATTGTGTCTGATAGTATTTTCCCTCGTGATAATGTGGCAATGGAAAACAAGAGGCAATTAAATACCTTCGTTTGGGATTTGAGGTGCAGGAGTGCAAGGGACTGAACCCTCATGTATCCTAGCCTTTAGCTGATGACTCCCTTGAGTGAGGGATTGGGATGAGGTGCTTTGTCCAAGCTGAGTTGCAGATTACAGGAGAGAACACGTTCCTTGTGGGTGGAGCTGCCTTAGGTGGGTACGAATCGCATTTGTGATCCTCTCAGGAGAAAAGGGCAGAGCTCCTTTTGCTGTCTGACCTCTTGTCCATTTTTCCCCACAGGCTCCATTTCATGGTTTTCCACACTGAGGAATTCCACGATGTGCTGAGGATCTGGGATGGCCCGGTGGAGAACGGCATCCTCCTCAAGGAGGTCAGCGGGTCCGTCCTGCCCGGCGACGTCCACAGCACTTTCAACTCCGTCATCCTTCAGTTCAACACAGATTTTTTCACAAGCAAGCAGGGCTTTGCTGTTCAGTTTTCAGGTGGGCTTTGCGTTGTTTCCTCAGCTTTGTCCAAACCTGTCTTTGCTGATAAATGATTTCAGGTCTGTCTCAAAGTACTGGTGGTGAACAAATGTTGTTGTGTAGAACACGGCAGCAGGGGCTGCGCAGTCTTCCAGACATTTCATAGAATCATGGAATGTTTGGATTGGAAGGGACCTTAAATCCCATCCAGTTCCAACCCCTGCCGTGGGTAGGGACACCTCCCACTGGATCAGGGTGCTCAAAGTCCCATCCAGCCTGGCCTTGAACCCCTCCAGGATTTGTGCTTTACTTCATTTGGGTGCAGGCTCTGCAAGTAGAGAAAGCTCTTGTACTTTGTCCTTGTGATGCAGGTGAATGCTGTCCTCCCTCTGCTACAGTCACCTTCACAGTGGTGAACCTGGCAGCGAGATGTGGAGCTGTGCCTTCTGGAATGCACAAGAAGGCATTACAGACATTTTCCACTGCGTTCCCGCGGTTCCCATAGAGACTCCAGGACGCAGGCAACTTCCCCCAGGCGTTGTGGGAGCAGTTGGGCAGTGGTTTCTGAAAACCAAGTCTAGTTAAAACCCCTCAAACTGGATCCCCCCCAGATGCAGGTCACAGAAAGCAGGGATGGCATTGGTGGCAGCAGCAGCACTAAGTGTAATGCAGCTGTGATCTGTCAGTGCCTCAGTCCTGGTGGCTGCTGCCCCAGATTCAGCCTTGCAGACGCATCAATTCCAATTATTTTAGGGTAATGCATTTCAACACAGCTTTCCAGGATGCTGACTGTTCTGACATGTCCAGTAACAACCTGCAGATATCTGTTTAGGAAATAGTAGTAAACAGGGAGGCTGTTGGGTGAATGATGATATGACCTTACTGGGACTTGGACACATCCAGCCATCAGAGTTCGTTGTGTCTCTCCCAAGATATTGCCCACAGCTTTCTATTTGAGGTGCCTTTCATGGGCAGGAGAGCAGGCCAAGTCTTTGGGAAGAGTTTTTGGGTGCCAGACCTGGGATGAGCAAGGCAGAGGGAGGGCTTTGTGTCACCCAGCACAGCTCTGCTGTTCTTCTTCGCCAGGCTTATGTCTCAGCCTGCCGGGAAGGACCAGATTGGGCTTCTAACTCGCTTATCTTCAGTGGCACAGAAAGAGAGAGGGATTTCCTCTGGGTCTTTTAAGAAGAGCTTGCTCTAAACTGCCTGGGTGTAATAGACTCTCATCAACTTAGCTGGAAATAAGCTCTGCTCTGGTGCCTGATACGGAGCTGGTCTTTATTGAATGCCTCTGCTCAAAGCCTTTGTTCACAAGGTGTGACAAAGCAGTCAGACCTAAGCTCAGAAGTACAGAGGTCTGGATCTTGTGAACTTTAATGATCTGTATAAGCTTGCAAAACTTCTGTTACTCCAGGACTTCCCTGGCTGTGGAGTTGTTGTAGTGTTGACAGAGCTTGAGCTCAGTCAGTGGTGACGCTGTGCTCCCTGCCCCCAGCTGGGAAGGAGCCAAGGGCTCAAAGGGATGCAGCGGCGAGACCGGGAGGGGAACGCGGGCATTTCCAACAGGTCAGGCTTGATGCTTCGCAGGGCTAAAGGCTAAATTGCCCTGGCACCCAGGGGAAGTGGAAAGTGCTAGCAGATTAGTTTGTTTTGCAGCATGTGTCTGACACAGAGTTCTATCAAAATGCCATGTAAGATCAGTGGATGTCTGGACTTATTAAGTAAACATGCATGTGCACAATTATACATCAAACTTGCTCTCTGCATAGTGCACTTGAACTTGCTGATCCCCAGAGTCTTTCCCAGCTGGAGTGGCAGATGCTCAGTGCAAAGGAAAAGCCAGTTCTTGTGTTTGTGGCAACTTTAAGGAATCCTGAAGGGGGGAGAGACGAAGAACGAGGTTATTGCTTGGATATCTGCGTAAGGACAGAGTCTGAGTACAGCTGGTGCTGTAAACCTGTATTACATATAAATATATATATTAAGTATATTTTTTATACTCTTCAGTTTCTACTGCCACTTCCTGCAATGACCCAGGAATTCCCCAGAACGGGAGCCGGAGCGGTGACAGCAAAGAGGCCGGGGATTCCGTCATCTTCCAGTGTAATCCAGGATATGCTCTGCAAGGGGAGGCCAAAATCACGTGTGTGCAGATTGAGAACAGATTTTTCTGGCAACCAGACCCTCCCTCCTGCATAGGTGTGGACACACATCCATCCTCCCGTTGCACCGGTTCCCTGCTCTGTTCCATTGCACGACTTCTGTATCCAAAGCGGGGCGTCCCCGGGGTTGGAGAGGTGTAGGACAAGGTTTAAATGTCTCAAGTTGCTGTCTCATGGAACTACTTCTTAAGATTTTCCCCTGAGTGTCTGGGGCAATGAGAATCCAGTTCGTGCTGGAAGCTGGTAGGATGCACTGCGACGTAAGTGATGGTATTTAACCTGACAAGCCAAAATTAAAGGCTTCTTTAAAACTCAGGTTGGTAGAGAGGATTGGGGTCATGGGTGAATAATTTCCGCGTGAGGAGACAGCAAATTCTGTCACGAGAAAGAACTGTCTGACATTTCCTTTGAATCATAAAGTAATAAAAGAAGCTCATAAAAGTGCTCCTTTTTAGTATGTCCAGAACACATAAAAACAGTCATGCTAAGCACATAAGAGCAATGAACATTAAATTTGCTGGTCAATTAAATGCTGGCCACAAATTACTTATCCCGTAACCCTTATTCCTGTTTATGCACTGTTACCCCAAGCACGAAAAATCAGTTAAATTCTATTTCTGTCATCTGATTTAATGCCAGCTAGGAAAATTCTGCAGTGTGCACAGGATTTATGCTCCCTGCAGGATGACTTGGGTTTGAATGACTGTCTGATAATCTCTTGTGGCACCCTCTCAGCCCCTTTAGTCTTCCTGGAGCTGTAACTAAGTCGTATTGTTGCGTGTCGTGCCCATCTCGTCTTCCTCCTGGTGAGTTTTCTTTCACACCAGAAGTTGGACTCCTGGTCCTTTCTAGAGGAATGCAGCCAGCGCTTTAATCTTGATGTGAGATGAATCCCCGTGGATCATTTTGGATTGACTTTGAGACATTGTGCTGTTTCTTTTCTGAACACAAGTCTGGCAATCTTGTTTTAGGAGTCAGCTCCGTGCAAAAGCTGAAAGCAACGTCTCGCTCCTTCCCTCTGTTCAGTGACAAAGGATTTGGAGGAATCAGTTTTACAGTAACCAACTGTGTAACAGGCTGCCTCGTTAGAGCTGAATTGGAAGACGGGTTTTAATGTAGGGCTTGGGTTTTGTCTTTGTATTTAGCATTTCAAATGGATTTTCACATCGTTATCGTACAGCTTCTGCAGTCCCTGCGCGGTGTGGGCTGGAGTGGAACCTCAGCTGAACGACCCCCAGAGGACCTGGGGTATTTGAAGTCTGCATCCCAACCCAACTCCAAACAGCTGCAGCTCGGACCAGTTTCTGGTTTAGATCCTTTGGAAGCTGTGGGTGGGATTTTCAAAGAAATGAGAGGGTGTTGAACAATCATCTCCCTTAGGCTTTTCAAAAATGAACCTCTCTGCTTCGGTTTGTGCCTGAATTTTTCCAAGACTTTAAAGTCTGGGAGAGGAATGGTCCCTAAGGATTAATATTAGGGTAAATGGACATAGAATAGGTGCTTGTGGTTCTTCCAAGTGCCTTGTGCACGACTTTCAGCTAAAACCTCTGCTCTCTGTGCTGTGGTTTCCTTGTCTATTCAAGAGGTGTAACTGTTCTTGGTGCCTGCAGCTGAACTTGGTTGAAGAAATTGCTTTTGGGTCTTGGAGAAGAGTCTCTAGTTTAATCTCCACTGTGATCTTCATAAAGCAGCCCCACTGCATTTTAGCTGATACCTGGAGATTCTTGTGTGTTTGCAGGGCTTTTTAAAAGCCCACAAGACCAACACAGGTGTCTGCTCCTTCATGGAAGGTCTTGTTCTGGTACTTCTGTCCCACGCTAGCTCAGTGTTGGCATCACTGTAGGCTGGTTGGGGTCAGGCACCTGAATTCAACACAGCCTGTGCTCCCCTCTCTCTCACCCCATCCCAAATCAGGGAATATTGATCTGAGTCAACAGGGGGGAATCTTAGAGCATTGACCCTCATGAAGAGGCTGAGGAAAGGCTGACAGTAATAAATCAATCATGAGGTTTTGTCACAGTGGAAATACGTGCAGGAGCTTTCAGCCTTAGAAAAGTAATAATTGATTTTTCAGTCAGCTTGGCATTAATGTGCTGGGGACTGTAATAAACACACACAAGTCACATGTTTTCACTTCTTCAGCAACCATCCAGCCCAGGAGTTGCCTAAATAAATGCAGCAGAAAAGCATAAAGCATCTCTCTGTCCTGGTTACTCACACTTTTATCTCATGAAGATCGTAATAGCATCCATAGCTCTGTTTCTCCCGCGTCTGTGTGTCCTGTCTGGAATAACAGAGCCCTTATCTCTGCTCAGGCCACTTCAAGCCCTTGTCATACATTAATATCAGACAGCCCTGCAACCTGCCTCTCTCTCCCCCATCTCCCTTCCTGCATCTCATCGACTGCTTTTTCAGTTTCTCGAAGCAAAGCCTCATCCCTTTGTTTCTTTGCCTTCAGCTCCCTGTGGAGGCGTCTTGACGGGACCGGCAGGAGTGATCCTGTCCCCGCAGTACCCGGAGCCGTACCCGCCGGGGAAGGAGTGTGACTGGAAGCTGACTGTCTCCCCTGACTATGTCATTGCCCTCGTGTTCAGCACGTGCGTACCAGGAGCTCCTTGGCTCCACGTCTGAGGCTGCCGGCGGGGACAGGGAGGGGACGGCAGTGCTGGGGCTGCCTGGGGGTCATTTCTTCCCTGAAGGAGCCAACCCGAACCTGGCAAGACTGTCCCATGCTCCTGGGTAATGGGTTCTCAGTCATCAGCTTAATTTGGGGAAGATAAACGTGTTTCAACTGCAGCTCCTCTTTGATATCCCTGTGGGTTTTACAGCCCGTGACTGGTGCAGCTTAGAAAACCCTGTGGTGACCCTGGCCTACGCTTTTGTGCTCTTGACTGCATCACCAGACCTCGATTCCTTTCTGGAGTGGGGACAGCAATGTGCTGTGCTTGGCTGAGGAGCTGATTTGGGGCAGAGTCAGGCTGTTGGTGGTTGCACAACCCATCAAGACCACAGTCTCTGTTCTCCCAGGGCTGCTGTAGCGTGCGCGTCCTCTGAGCGCTCCTTCCTTTGGTTTTGCAGCTTCAGTTTGGAGCCAGGCTATGATTTCCTCCATATCTACGATGGACCCGATTCACTCAGCCCCCTGATCGGGAGCTTTTATGGCTCCCAGCTCCCAGAGAGGATAGAGAGCAGCAGTAACAGCCTCTTCCTTGCCTTCCGAAGCGACGCATCCGTCAGCAACAGCGGCTTTGTCATTGAGTTCACAGGTAAGAGCGGTCCAGGGGCGCTCCTGGCCCTGCTGGCTCAGCAAATACCTGGGATTTTTACCTGCATTTGTTCTCAGGTTAAACCTGAGCTGAACCAAGCTCTAAACACTGCAGGAGGCTCTCTTCGGGCAGTAATCTTGCTGTCTGTGTTGCCAGCACCAAAGCTGTTTTAAGAGACACGGGAGGGAAAAGAGGGAGTTGGAGAGAGAGGATCCTGTGGGCTGGCAGAAGAGCCAGGGTACGAGGTAGATAAGAGCAGCACAAAAGGACTGGTTTAGGTGGCAGAGGATCAGTCACGTGCGGCTGCTTCTGTGTGGGGCTTTCATTAACAGAGAAGAAAATTTCTACATATATTTTTTTCCTCTTTGAAGGAAAGGGGAGGGAGATTCCAGACAGAACATATTTGTGTACAGGCTGTATTCTGTGTAATCTTTCTTACTCCACACTGAATTTAAATAGCTCTGTCATCTTAGAGAGCAGAACATGCTGCTCCATTGCAGATTTGAGCTTTCAGAGTACTGGAGAGTGCTGAACCGTTAACTGGGTGTTAGGAACGCTCCAGAATGCCATGGATTTAAGATTTATTCTTAGTGGCAAGAGCAGCTTTGTCCAAGCAAAGAACGTGCAGACATACATAACTAATAGGGCATCTCGGTCTGAATCCTTCATGCTGTCCATCAGGAGTGCTCCACGTGATGGGTGGCTGCCTCTGGAGGCGAGGATCGTGGAGGTGGGTGCTCAGCTCTCTTGAGTCAATGGAGCTCTCCTGAAATCTGTGCAGTTTGGTTCACTTCAGATTCTGAAGCGTCTGCTTACAAATTCACTAATAATTAGCGAAATGAACGAAACAGTTTGTGGGTATCTGTGTTGTTAGAGCAGGGGCTGTTTTTTCTTGCTTGCCTGAACAGGAAGTAAAACATGTTGTCTTCAGCTCTGATGAAGGATGGGGGTATTGGCTGGAGTTTTCCGTGTCAATGGAAGAAACTGAGAAGTGGGGAAGGTTTTGGCAGAATGGGATCCTTATTTCTGCATAGAGGAGGTAGAAAATGGAATTGTTACAAACTGTACTAAAAAACAGTTCTGACAAGTGGAATCTGATGAGCTGGGATTGTGCAGAATGGAGAAGAAGATTAAAAACTGGGAAAAAACAGGACTGTAAAGAAATGATTCTTCAAGTTTGCTCTGACTTATATGAACTAGTTTGTAGTAAGCAGAAAAAAAAGACTGGTGGTTTCAGATGTACCGGATGTGTGGTGCTGTGAAACAGGGCTTTGCATCCCTGGAGTGCTCTGAAATGGGCTGTGGAGTTGTCTTGGCCCAGCTGTGCTGGGGAGCTGAGGGGCTGCTGCTGCAGCTTCCTCCACGTGCTCAGGCAGTTCTCCCTTCCTATCTCCGGTCCTGTGGTTCCTGCCTTTGAATTTACCTGACGAGGAATTGACTAATAGTGAGGTGGCAATTCCAATTAGTTGTGTTGATCAGTTGAGTTTACCTCTAGTGAAGTTGTAAAATAATAAGACAAAGACAATTAGCACTGCTTAAGATTCAAGAGATTAAAAGTTTTCTGCTCTCATTAGAGTTAATTTTACTGAAAATGAAGTCTTGGGTTTTCTTCTTTTTCCCCTTTCTTTTTGGGCAGCCAGAAAGTAGTTAACAAACGAAATCTCATCAGATTAGGGTGGTTGTGCAATGTGTTTTTCTCCTAAACACTCCTACGGTGTTAATCGCGCCTACGCGCTCTCCACAAAGCCAAACTGCTGGGAGGAAAGGATGAGGCTTTCAGTTTGCTCATTAATTTCCCTGCACTTTAAAGGGAACCTGGGATTCGAGTCAGAGAAGGGGCAGAAAATAGAACTTTGGGGAATCGAAGGGAGAAGAAAAGAAGTGCAGGAGGGAGAGTGTGAGAGACAAAATGCAATGCCGAGCTCGGCTCTTTGCCACTGTGGAATCCCAGGAACAGTTCAGAGCCATCGTTGTCCCTCAGCCCTCTCGTTACATGTGGTCAGTGCTCAGCCCACGTAGCCCCTAAATGCCACACATCAGCTGTACCAGCAGTGTGCAGAATGCTGCTGATCACTGGGGGCCTCTCTTTTGGGGGGGGGGAAGGTAAATCAGCCATCTGCCAGTCCCTCCATGCACTTTGTGCATTCAGATACTGAGGTTTTTAATCTGAGACCACACTTTGTTTGTCATGTAAAGGGCGGGCAGGTTTGGAGAGCTTTTCCCAAATTATCCCTCCCCTTTATATTTTGGGAGCACTGGGGACCTGTTGTCACGGTCGCAGAAGTGGGTGCAGCTCCATCAGTCCCTGTTTCTGTCCGAGCTGCTTCTCCTGATGTGTTGGTGCTGAATGGACCCGAGGTGCCCCTGCAGGGCTGGCTCCTCGTGCTTGGGGCAGAAGGGTGGGATGGAGTTTCCAGGTCGGATGCTCCAAAGCTGGAGATTTTCTCAGGCTTTTTAGTCTTTTCTGTTGTGGGCCAGAAGTGAAGAGGCGTGAAATTGAAAGCAAATGAAGCAAAACTGATTACTTTTCACCCTTCCAAAGGAATGAAAAAAAAAACCCAACCCAGCCTTATTTCAAATCTGTTATTACTTCCCCAGAACTAATTTGCCTATCCTGAGCTTATAAACATATATTCACCATTACTTACAGGTTATTTAAGGTGGAAGTTCCCCACAGAAACACTATTCTGTAAAATCCATTGCAATGCAAGCTATTTAAAAAAATCCAGCACTATTTGCTCTTAAAAGAGTCAGAAATGGGAGCTGATGCTTGACCCTACTTCCATTTGGAAACCAGCTCTATCCTTTGGAGGAAATGATCTCTTCAGCTGGGATGAGTTGGAGCACGCTGGGCTCCTGGGGAGCTGCTGTGGCAGCAGCTGAGCTGCTTGGGATGCCAAGGTTACACCGGATCTTTGAAGTCTTGCTGTAATTCATCCTGTCTTCAGCAGATGATGACTGCTGTGGAAAACTGTTTCTCTTGGGGTTGCTTTAAGGCTTGCACATGGTCACAGATACACAGGGTGCATTTTGTGGACAACAGCTCTCCAGCGAAGCTGGTCCCAAAGATGCAGATGAAAGCCTGACCTCCTGGTCGAGGAGCTCACGCAGGCTTTGAGTTTTCCTTGGGAGGGGGAGGGGGAAGCACAGAGAATTCTGCTTTCCGTGGACTAATGAGCCAGTTCTCATGGTGGTTTTGTCTTGATTCTTTTCTAAACATTTGGCAGCCTCAGCCCATGTTAATTGGGACATCAGGGGAAAGCCCTTGGTTTCTGAAGTGTCTGAGTGAAAATAAAACAGCGATGCTGTACGCTCTTCATAGCCTAATAAATGAAAGGCTGGGGAAGCTGTGGCTTTCCCACATCCCTCTGAGGCCTTTGCAGTCACCACGCAACCAAATCCTTCCTTAAAGCCGAGCTCCTGCCTCCCTTTGGACCCTACTGCTGAGGATCATCAGGGCAGCTCATCCCCAGAGAGCGTTCAGCTGGAGATGTGCGTGGGACTGGTGTGTCAGGATGCATTGTCCTCTGCTGTGAGTGGTGTCCCTGAAGGCACAGACCCTCGAGGTGACAGGAACAGTCAAGAATGAGGGAAACACAACCAAAGCCGGGGGGCTGTTGCTCAGCCATCAGCCACCACCCTTTTTTTCAGCAGTCGACAGCGACTTGAGCACTGAATGTCATGATTTTTCAAAGCAAGAGCAGAGGCTGAGATCAAGCACACGGTGAAGACATCTGACAGCCGGGTGGGAGGCTGACTGACGGGTTGAAGCCACATCAACTTCTTAGATGAAAGGCAGTGAGACTGCTCAAAATAAAAAGAGAAGCAGAAAGTGGTCAGAAGGAAGCCGTTGGGTGCAGCTTTTGTATGAAAGGGTCTAAAAGTGAACGTCAGCAATTCCGAGAAATAAAGGCTTGCGAAGTGAAAAAGTACTTTGGAAAGTAGATGAAGCATTTGCTCTTGGGAATGGCTACAGTGGGCTCTGGGCCACGAGGCAGCACTGCTCATCTACAGATGATCCAAGGGCTGGAGCACCTCTCATATGAGGACAAGGTGGCAGAGTTGGAGTTGTTCATCCTGGAGAGGAGAAGGCTCCAGGGAGACCTCAGAGCAGCCTCCCAGTACTGAAAGGGGCTCCAGGAAAGCTGGGGAGGGGCTCTTTATCAGGGAGTGCAGGGATAGGATGAGGGGAAAGGGTTTTCGTCATTCTGAGTATCAAAACTCTCTTCTGAATGCTGTGGTGATCACATTTCAAGGCACACATGAGTCTCTTCCCAGGATCAGGTAAACTTGAACATCATGGTATTTGGTTGGGGAACAGGGCTGCTCAAAGGAGGAGTGTTTTGTCTGAAGTTCACTTATGGAGACACCACTAACACAGGAAAACTCAGGACTTCACATCTCAAGGTTTGATGGTACAAGTGTGTGAGGAGCATTGAGGGCTGACTGTGGCTTCCCAAGTAGGGAACTGGTGTTCCAGGAAAACCAGTGGCCTCGCTTCTGTGGCTCAGGGCAGCCCTTCCTGGTGGAGATCTTTGTTGTCCTCTTGTGCCATGTTTACCTGGATCATTAGCTCATGGTATAGCTATTGCATAAAAGAAACCATAGAGCTCATCTTGTTTTTCACTGCAAGCAAAGAAGCAAAAGTAATATCTGGGGGCTTCACTGTTTTCTCTTTCTCCCTCCACCCCTTCCCCAAATACCAGAAGCCTGTGATTTAATGCTTAAACACATTATAATTGTTCCCAGACCCACTGCTCTCAGAAAAGCCCTCATCTTTAATGAGCAATTTCCAAATGACAAAAGAGCAGGATTAATCAAAGCCTCTAATTATATTTCTGCAGGAAAGGAAAGAAAAAAAAGCCCTCAGAAGAAGAAGGAAAGAAATATCCAAGTCCTGACAGTTCTGTAGTCTGTACTGGAATTTTTCATATGTAAATGGAATTTTTAACTCTGCAGGGCATAGTGAACAGAGAGAAAAATGTCTTCATTTTGTCTAACTGCTTGTAATCATTTTGCCATAATTGCAGCCGTGCTGCACATCTGGAGCGTCAGGCGGCGAGCGCTTGGCGCGGCGGCTCCACGTGAGAGCAGGCAGCGCTCGGGCACAGCAGCGAAAGGTGCCAAGGAGATCACGGGAACAGAGGCAGCACGTCTGGAATAACCTGGCGTGCTCAGGCCGGGTGTTTGTGCCCTGCTTTGCAGAGTTCCCTGCAGCTCATCCCCTGTGCAAGGAAGGAGGATAGAGAGTTAAAGCTTTGCCTCAATGGTTGGGATTTAGGTACCAGTAAATGTGTGTGTGAACTGGAGTCTTCTTCCAGTGTAGTTGGGCTGGAGCTGAGCATCTGATCTGGTTGGAGCTCAAACAAGAAGAGCATCAGAGAACAGTGGAGACCAGAACCCGAGCAGAATTCCTCAGATTGAGCAGCATGAGAGGCTGCTCACAGTCTAAACTCTGTGAATGGTGCTCAAGTGACATTCCCAAATGAGAAAAGCCAGAACCCACGGCACTGACCAGACTTTTAGAGCAGTTGTGTCAGACCAGTGAAGATCTTGGCAATTCTGTCTTGCAGAAAATCCCCGGGAGTCGTGCTTCGATCCCGGCTCCATCAAGAATGGCACTCGGGTGGGCACTGACCTGAAGCTGGGCTCCACCGTCACCTACTACTGCGACGGAGGCTACGACATCGAAGGGGTCTCCACGCTGACGTGTGTGATGGGAGGGGATGGGAAACCCACGTGGAACAAACCTCGACCGACCTGTACAGGTGAGGCCCAAGGGGCAAAGGTGAGGAGAGAGTGATCTCCCAGATAATTCACTTCATCCCGAGGCAAGAACTCGATGTTACTCTGTCATGAGCTGCTCACAGGGGGTCACAGATGGTTTTTTCTCAGTGTTCCATAATTTTTCGATTTTGTAACACCCTGAGGTCAGGAAGAGCTGAATTATGTGAGGTTCCTTGAACTTCTTTTGAGAGGGATGGAAAGCTGGATGGAACAGATTGTCTGTGTGACAAATCCTGTGTCTCTGGTGCAGGGCAGGATTCAGGAAGCCATTTAAACATTTGCTTAACATGATCCCTGCTAATGGAAGCCCTTCAGTGAGTGCTTTCCTGAGCAGGGTCAGAGTTTACTGAGGAAACAGACGGCAGTTTTTTCTTACGGGTTCTCTGTTTGTTTTGTTTTCGGGCTTAATGAGAAAATGGTTTAACTGATGGGTTTGCAGACAGACCTTAATCTGAGGAGTGAGTCAGGAGGTAGCTGTCAGTCTGTGGTGGCTGCCAGCATGAAATCCCTGGCTCAGGAAGGCGCTGCTGTGGAGAATGGTATTCCCACTGGAGCCAGGGAGCGGGCGAAATGAGTAGGAGCTCGTTCTGTCAGGTCCTGAGCTTTAAGGTGCAAATCACACATTAGGCTACAACACCACAGACGGCACCCCTTGGCCTTGCCGTGGTCTTGATAATTAAATGTGAAGCAGGCACGATCTCGGGTTAGGGTGAGCCTGATTCCTTCTAATAAGAACTTGCAGCGAGAGCTGCGGTGCCTGGAGCTGCGGAATCGATGTGACGGGGGCAGCTGACACCGCACGGCATCGCAGCACCAGGCCTGGGAGATCTTGGAGCAGCAGGAGGGGGTGGATGTCACAGGTCGAGGGAGGGGATTCTCCCCCTCTACTCCGCTCCCATGAGACCCTGTCTGGAGTCTTGTGTCCAGTTCTCGAATCCCCACCATAAGAAGGAAATGAAACTGTTGGAGCGGGTCCAGAGATGATCCAAGGGCCAGAGCCCCTCTGCTATAAGGACAGGCTGGGAGAGTTGGGGTTGTTCAGCCTGGAGAAGAGAAGGCTGCCAGGGGCACCTCATAGCGGCCTCCCAGTACTGAAAGGGGCTCCAGGAAAGTGCTGGGACAAGAGGGAACAGCTTTAAACTGGAAGAGGGGAGATTCAGATTAGACATTAGGAAGAAATTCTTCACACTGAGGGTAGGGAGGCCCTGGCCCAGGTTGCCCAGAGAGGTTGTTGATGACCCCTCCCTGGAGGTGTTGAAGACCAGGTTGGATGGAGTCTTGAGCCCCCTGATCCAGTGGGAGGTGTCCCTGCCCGTGACAGGGGGTGGAACTGGATGGGTTTGAGGTCCCTTCCAAACCAAACCATTGTGTGTGTCAAGGTGTTGGCGAGGGTATGCTCAGTGATCCTGCCTTTCTCTTCCAGCACCCTGTGGGGGTCAGTACACGGGCTCGGACGGTGTGGTCCTCTCTCCAAATTATCCCCAGAATTACACCAGTGGACAAGTCTGCCTCTACTTCATCGTTGTGCCCAAGGACTACGGTATCAACCTCGGACGGGTTTTGAAAGCCTGTCCTTCTGTCTGTGCAACCCCTTTGCTTGGGTTTATTTGTTTCAATAAAACAGTATAATAAGTGCATGTCTAAATGGAGATGAGGGAGACTGGAAAATTGAGTGGCAGTGTTGGATGCTGTTTACGCTGTTGGAGTCAGAAAGGACAGAAAGCATGATGGGAGTTTTCTGAATTTTGAAACCTATCGAAAAAGAGAGCTCGAAAAACCACAAACCTACCAAAACCCATCATCCCGTGATTGCCTTTCCAGTTCTCCACCATATCCAGTCCTGCAGAGCTGGAAAATCACCAAAAAATAATTGATGGTGATCAATGCTGGCAGGGCCTGCGAGGGCGCACAGTGAATTTACCATAAACACGCGCTGAGGGTGGTGCTAAATAATCCATCTGCAGAGAAGCACAAGGATGTGGAGTTCTGTGGGGGTGCAGCTAGGGTACTTATCACTAATTTTTATTTTTAAATAACATGTAAATGAAATTCAAAACTAGCTCCAAACAAAAGCCAGGTCCATTTAAATGAACTGTTTTTCTTTTTATAGAACCCAATGCTGCTTCATTTTGGTCAGAGCTTCAACGCAAGAATAATGTGTAATGGATGGAGTTTTGAGCACCCTGTGGTGTCCCTGCTCATGGCAGGGGGTTGGAACTGGATGGGCTTTAAGATCCCTTCCAACCCAAACTATTCTATGATTCTGTGAATTGTCCACGTTTTGGAAACCTTGGGGGCAGCAGCTGGGTGTTAGTACTGGTTAACATATTTTCTTGTTTGAAGGGAATTTTAGGTCCTTAAAGAGCACTGACAGCTCTGAAGGTCTCTCAGTTCTGTTGTTTGTTACTGTGTCTCAGTGCATCCCATCGATCTCATCAGTCCCTGGGGTCTTTTCAGTGGCTGTGGTTTCCTTTGCTCAGATGACAAGGTGTGGTGTGAGGATCACAGCGCAGACGTCGGTTTTAAACTCCTTGCACTCAAATTGCCCTTCCTGGGTCTGGCTGACAAAGTACTGCACCGCTCTCGTACACCTCTTAGCCTGTTTTCCTAGAGCTGATCTTGATATTGTCTTAAACACCATGACTGTAGAAGTGGACTGTTGTGATCCCCAGGGCTGACTTTAGCCTGTGGTATGATGACAGCTGTATTAGTTCCTCTTCTCCACCTGCTCCCTTTCAGTGGCTTCATTAAAAACAAGCAGGAAAACCATTAGCAATGAATGTTATGCGTTTCCCATCCCCCTCACCTCTCAGAGTCAGTGCAGAGCAGGCATCAGGGTGTGCTGGCATCACTTTTTCAGTGTCCCAGCATCAAAGCTGTGCTGGAAACCTGAAGTGCAGGGAACAAATGTCGTAGCTGGGTGGATGATGAATTTCACAGCAAGGGAGCTCTCAGCTTGTGAATCTGCAACTGGGTACTTACAGCTTGAAAATGCACAGCTCGGGGAAGAGACAAAGGGGAGGAAAAGTCTTCTGAATGCAGATTTGGGAGATAAAAACCCTGTTATTACAGTCTGAAAAATAAAGATAAATAACTAAAGTCTCTGCTGTAGATAAAAAAAAAATACTCTGATCCTCTCATTATTATTTTCTCCCTTTTTAAGCTCTGCCTGCTCCCAGGTGCATTTACAACGTATTCAGTGGGACCTGGCGCCCCGCGCGGCTCCCTCGTTGCAGTCTCTGTAGATGGGCTTGGGACTGACTGTTAATAAAAGAGTGTCCTCTCTCCCTCACAGTGGCTCGGTGTAGAAATGAAGTTGTGCAGGACAGGGATGGTTATTTTGTTGAGGAGTTGTACAATGCCTGACCCAGCGGGAGCCAGCTTCCTGACAGAGGCTCAATGAGAGTAATAAATAATAATTGCCAGCTGATGGAATTCCATACCTTGTGTTATGTAGGCAGGCAAATGGGATGATTCATAAAAGAATCCCTTCTGACCTATGAATCAGTGTTAAAGTGAACACGGGGGAGGCTGGTTGCTGCTTCAGTTATGCCTGCTTTGTGGATAAATAAAGGGCTCCCATCTTCCAGGGCTGTCACTCAGGCCCGTTTTATCTCTGCCAAGCTCCTGAAATGAAAGAAGCTGAAATGCCTCTGCTCCGGGCCCTGTCACGAGGGGCCACGGCGCGGCTCGTCCCGCGCCCCGACCCGGCCCCCTCTCTTTGCAGTGGTCTTCGGGCAGTTTGCCTTCTTCCAGACTGCACTCAACGACATCATTGAAGTCCACGACGGCCCCAACCAGCACTCCCGGCTCCTCAGCTCCCTCTCGGGCTCCCATACAGGTAGGGACCACATCCCTGTGGCTGCTGCGAAGAGCGAGCTAAAAATAAACCCTGCTGTTCAACACCTGCCTCTGTGCAACCCGTTTGTGTGGCTGATGCTGTGATCTCTGTCTCTTGTTTTCTCTTTATTCTCATCCAGGTGAATCGTTACCATTAGCTACCACCAACCAGATCCTCATCAAATTTAGTTCCAAGGGTCAATCTACAGCCAAAGGCTTTCATTTTGTCTACCAAGGTGAGCATAGCTGTGGGCTGGGAACATCTTCAAGTGGGTCCCAAGGTAAATGGTCTAAAATACAGCGATGTCTTCAAGTGTCTGGAGCTGCTTTTGGTGTGTGGGGGTCCTTGGACACTTTCTGTCTGAACAGAAAACGTCACAGGAGGTGATTTTGGTAGCAGTGAGCTTTCCAGGCTGTCTGGTTCCTGTAGCTACTTCATATTCAGACTTTCCATTTTCACTCAGCCTCCACCCTCGCGCATCCCAGGATTAGGATCAGGAATCTCTCATTGAATCGTGCCCTCAGTACCCAGTGAGTTCTTGAGATTTATACCCAAACAATTTTCCCCGCAGGCGTTTCAGCACATTTTTCAGTCTAAGCAGCCGAATGCTTGTCTGGCAGCTCCATGAAATCCTTCCTCTGCGTGTCAGAGCGTAGGTCTCCTGCTGTCACGCTTTTGCCCCCTGATCCTTCCAGTAACAGCTTGTGTTGCATTGGGTCAGTCCCTGTTAGAGATTTGAAAGTAGTAAATAGAAAGTGAGGAACAGAATAGTGAGAAAACAGAAGGGTGTTCTCACCCCCATCTCGGGGTGGTTGTCAGGGGTTCAGCCAAGCTCTTCCACGCACGTTGCTATGAAGTGGGGACAGAGAAGGGACAACTTGTGCCTCCTCCGAGGGCGAAGTGAAGCATGGTTTGGATTTTATGGTATCCAGAGATCAGTTCTCTTGAGTTTCTGACTAATTATTGTAAAACAACCGTAGCTGATTGTAATCTTTAAAGATTTCAACCAAGCAAGGATTTTGATGAAATCAGTAAAGATTACCTCTTCCCTCCTGCACGCTCGTTTTGAGCTGCACACTCTTCAGCAATTACTACATGGAAAGCAAAGGTACAAGAGTGAATCTGCCCTGGTTTTGATCTGCCTGGCCAGGCTTTTAAGGTATTTAGTCTCATTTTTACACAAACAAGAAGTTCTCTCTCCCAAAGCCTCCACCGTACAGTGATCATAGAAACACGGACTGGTTTGGGTTGGAAAATACCTCAAAGGCCATCAGGTTCCACCCCCCTGCCAGGGGCAGGGACACCTCCCACTGGTCAGGGGGCTCAAAGCCCCATCCAACCTGGCCTTGAACACCTCCCGGGATGGGGCAGCCATGGCTTCTCTGGGCAACCTATGCCAGGACCTCCCCACCCTCATCGTGAAGAACTGGAGCACGCAGGCACAATGCTTCCCATGGTTTGGAGAGGTCAAGCACACGGTTGTGTTTGCAGATGGCTGAGCTGGGGTTACCTAAGCAAGGGTACAGGTCCGTAAGTATTCTGGCTATCTTGAATTCTCCCAAAGTAGTGCATCAGAGGGGAGACCTCATTGCTGTCTGCAGCTCCCCGAGAGGAGGTTGTAGTGAGGTGGTGCTGGTCTCTTCTCTGAGGAACAAGTAATAGGATGAGAGGAAATGACCTTAAGTTGTGCCAAGGGAGATTTAGATTGGATATTGAGAAAAAATACTTTATTGAAAGAGTGGTGAAGCCCTGACAGAGGCTGCCCAGGGCAATGGGGCAGTCTCCATCCCTGGAGGGGTTCAAAACTGTGTGACCATGGCACTTGGGGACAGGGTTTAGTAGGCTCAGTGGGATTGGGCTGATGATTGCATTTGATGATCATAGAGGTCTTTTCCAGCCTTAGTGATTCTATGGTTCTTTCATCGTAAGTGGCTCCTTTGTGCCTCTCTGTTTCCCTCCCCAGACCACTGATGCTTCAGACTTCAGTTTCTTGCTGACCATCTTGCAGGGTGCCTTTGACAGTAGGCCTGGCCTTAATCTCTGAATCAAATTAAAATCAGCAATGTAGCTGATGTGCTCATCATCTCCACACATTTCCCCTCCCAGCAACTCAGCCATTAAACACTGATAAATTGTAAAGCAAGTCGAAGAAAAGTATAAATTGATTTCTCCAGCGATAAACTTTTTTTTGACTCGTTTTTCCCCTCAGTTATCTGTCAGACTCTCCATTTCCTTTTCTAAATGTTGTTTCCAGTATTGAACAGGAATACAGGCAATTTCAACAGCTGGGAATGCAGCATCACAAACTTAAATTCCCGTTTTCTTTCTTTTACCTTTCCCATCATGAAGATTGTTTAAAATTGCTGTCCTTTATAGTAACGAGGCTGAGTGAGCTGAGAAACGGAAGGGTTTTCTGCTGTGGCTCTTGAGTTAGATGGCAAACCAACTTTTTGGAAAGCCATTGCTGAATGCGTTGGTTTTCCCTATTTATAAATGACCTTTCTGCTGGGATGATGAGCTTTCTGAAGGCAAACAGTCTCATTTTGGAAAGCACACAGAGTTCTGTAATGTCTCGATGCTTTTATTTCAAGCATCGCTTGGTTGTCGGAAGTTTGAATGAAATGTTCTTTCTTTCTCTTCTCAAGTGTCTTATCCAAACCTCCCGGGGGTTTGGGTGCCGTCAGACGCGTGTGTTGTTTTTAACAGATCTTCAGTTTGGCGCTTGGTGATCCCAAAACGTTTGCTCTGACCGTGTTTTGCTCTCTTTTGCTTTTCTGCTTTCCCGTTGCGGGTTCCTGCTGTCCGCGGCGGCAGCGGTTCCTCGGACCAGCGCCACGCAGTGCAGCTCGGTGCCGGAGCCGCGCCACGGCCGCCGCCTGGGCAGCGACTTCGCGGTGGGCGCGGTCGTGCGGTTCGAGTGCAGCGCTGGCTACGCCCTGCAGGGCTCCCGCAGCATCGAGTGCCTCACCATGCCCGGGGCACTGGCTCAGTGGAACGTTTCGGTGCCCACCTGCGTGGGTAGGTACCTGGGGGGGGGCAGAAGGGCTCAGAAATTTGTGCTAGGAAAATAAAAATACATTATTTGGGATGGTAAAAAACCCAACCACCACCAAAACATAAACCCCCTTTTCATGCCTCCTGCCTGCAAGCCCTGGGCAGAAATGAGGGCAGTGAACCCTGGATGCCAAGGAAGGGACCTTTTGGTCCAGCTGTCGGTTGTGGGATCTGGGACAGCATCTACAATAAATTAATGTGGCTGGAAGCTGCTTTCACCTTCTTTGGAGGAGAGGAGTTCCTAAAGAATCTGTCTTGTAGGCTGATGTTCCCAGTGCTCCCCACACCTAATGGCTGCTGCGTGCTGCTTGTGTTATATGAAAGTATTACTGAAAAGAGGATTGTTCATAGAGATCTTAAATTATGAGCTAATTCTGTTTGGTTTTCTGTCCATGGACACAGGTTTAAAAGAGAATGGTTGAGTATAAAGCCATATCCTTCCGTTTTTCAAGCCTGACTTTTCTCATTTCAGTGCCATGTGGTGGGAATTTGACTGAACGCAAAGGTACCATCCTGTCCCCTGGCTTCCCGGAGCCGTACCTGAATAGCCTCAACTGCGTGTGGAAGATAACGGTCCCCGAAGGAGCAGGGATCCAGGTATGGTGTTGGCTGTCACTGCAGTGTGAGCCAGAGAGGAGAGTGCTCAGTATCTGATGCACTTCAAGAGGCCACGTGTTAAGTAGTTGTTGCTCCTTGCAGGAAATATCAGTTGAATGTGTAATTCCCTGGAATCAGACGTTCATTTACACTAAGACTGCCAAAAGTGGGTAATATTTCAATGGATTTTTCCCTCCTGGAGCCTCTCTTTGTGGGAAATCAACTGGAGCCATGTGACTGTTCTGGTGTAACAAAATAATTGTGGTATTTTGGGCATATATCTTTATACTGCTTAATTATGCAGTGTCGAAAGCGATGTAAGCTACACCAAGGAAGAGTTGCTTGCTTGGAGAGCCTGCATGGATTTGTTATGCCAGCAGAGTTGCTGCAGCATGATTATACAATTACAGCTTTGCTGTTCATTGTCTCCAGGTAAATGAGCTCTCTCTTCAGGTCTTTTTGTGGTCCTTATCATTCCTCAGCAGAAACAGTCCTGCGAGGTAGAGGATGTTGAGAACTAAGCCCAACATCAGAGACCAAAGCTTAGATAAAGTCACCATTCAGCACGTGCCTTGTCCTCGCAGGATGTGTCTCCCCGTGCGCTCGCTGGCGCTGCTTGGCACGCGGGAGATGGATTCTTCAGCAGGTTCATTCCTTCCACAGACCTCATTATCAGAGGGTTTCTGGTTCTTCACACCGCTTTGTCTGCAAGGGTTTTGTTCCTTAAGTGCTTCTATTTCTCTGTCGTGGATCTGCTGATGGGTTGGTGTGTGGGTGCTTCCCCTCTCTGCGGCGTCGCGCCGGTTGGCGCTCAGCGGTTGCGTTTCTCACAGCGGTTTTATTGGGACCTCGGCTCTGCCTTCGTGGATTGGAGTTCTGCTCCCCCAGATGGGGCTTCTTTCTTGGTGCCCCCATAATAACTCAGACCTAAAGCCTGACCCTGGCTCTGGGATGGGCAGAGCCAGTGAAAGCAGTGCCGGGGGCTTCGTGGAGAAACAGGCCTGGAGCAGTTGGGCCCTTGCGAGGCGTTCGCTGTGTCTCGTCCAGCGAGCTCTGCTCCGCTCTTTGTTTCTGATGCCGTTTAACGCAGTGCTTTCAAAAGCCTCAGAGCTCACCGCCAGTTCCTTCCTGTTCATCTGAAATCACAGCCATTCTCAAAGCTCCCAACTGACAGGAGGCTCCATTTAGCTCAGCCAAACGCCTCAACAGTCGAGGCAGTTTGCAAGTTGCTCGGGACTCCTGGGATCGGGAGGTGATAATTCACTTAATTTTTAAAGCGATGTAAATAGATGTCTGTGCTCTGCCCTGCCGTGCTCGGAATGCAAACCCTCGCGGCCGCGCTGAGCCCACGGAGCTGGTTTTGAGCGAGAAAAGCGGGCAGTGCAGCGGAATGGTGAAAGCATCTCTTCAGTCGTAAATACTTGTTTCTCGCCTCTTTAGTGGTGCCAGTGCAGCTCTGGCATGGAAAACTGGAAAATGTAATGGCAAAGTGCTTTAAAGGTTTGGGAGTTCTCACCTCTTTCTTGCTGGCTGTGATCTTGTGAGACCCCACCTCAAGTATCGTGTCCAGTTCTGGAATCCCCAACGTAAGAAGGGTAGAGAACCATTGGAATGGATCCAGAGGAGGCCATGAATTTGATCCGAGGGCTGGAGCACCTCTGCTGTGAGGACAGGCTGAGAGAGTTGGGGTTGTTCAGCCTGGAGAAGAGAAGGCTTCGGGGAGACCTCATAGCTGCCTCCCACTGAAAGGGGCTCCTCCCACTGGGGAGGGACTTTTTACAAGGAGTTGTAGTGATGGGATGAGGGGAAACAGCTTTAAACTGGAAGGGGGGAGATTTAGATGAGGCATTAGGAAGAAATTTTTCATAATGAGGGTGGGGAGACCCTGGCCCAGGTTGCCCAGAGAAGCTGTGGCTGCCCCATCCCTGGAGGTGTTGAAGGCTGGGTTGGATGGAGTCTTGAGCCCCCTGATCCAGTGGGAGGTGTCCCTGCCCATGGCAGGGCTTGGAACTGGATAATCTTTAAGGTCCCTCCCAACCCAACCCATTCCATGATTCTGTGATCTCTTGCAAGGGAAATGGATGTTTTGGGGTCTAACAGAGAACAAGCAAATACTAAAACCTATCCCGTGGCTCAGCTTTACCGGTGCTGAAGCTGTAAGCTCAGTTTCCATGTCCAGATGGGAAGGTTCTGGTGAACCCTGGTCCTTGGGTGCTCGGTGGGAGCCGAGAGGGCCCGTACTGGTGCCGTGGTCTCCGCTGCGGCCGTGCGGGAGCTCTGCGGTGCCCAGGATCCCCTGCCCCTTGGCTCTGCCTCTGGGCACGCGCCGGTCGCGGGTGACATCTCGCCTCAGTATCAAAAGAGGTATCAAACCAACTTGTGACGCCGGGGCTTCCACTGGAAGTCTTCCATGGGGAAAGAAGGCTTTGCAGAAGGCATTTGGCCCCCAGGAAGGAAGCAGAGACAGGGAAACTGGGGGCTGGGGTGGTGGCCGCAGACCCAGTCCCACTGGGTTCCTGCACGGCGTAACCTGGCGCTCTGGGCTCAGCTTCTCCAGTCCCCACGCTGGTGTGTGAGACATTCTCAGTTATTACATACTAATTTAAGCATCAGTTTACCCTCATTTTGTACAACAATTAAAGGTTAAACAGCTGTAAATCAGAGGAGGAGGTGAAATTAAAGCTTTCTTGGTAGCGGCAGGTCACTAGCAGGATTTTTATGTAATCAGAGTACGAGCCAGCACTTCTGACATGAATTATTCATCCCTGTAGCAAACCTTCCTGAGTGAATTAATTTATATACGTGGCAGTAAATAGATGCAGATCCCTTGTGAATCCACATGTCAGACTAGAATTAGGACCTTAAAAATGTTTATTCCGTTACGTTGGGAGAGGGGGGAGGAGAATAAATAATTTAGAAAAACGTAAGAGCAGACAAAGTGCACATTCTTAATCCATACTCTCTTTCAGTAACGTAAATCACAATAGGGCTGTAATTACACAGGCTGAAAGGTATTGACTTGGTCAGTGCGATCGGCGCTGGCTCCGCAGGGGTCACTGTGCTTCCTGCTCAATGAACTCTGCTTATTTTTGGGGAGAAAAAACAACTTTGCAGGAACTTACAGCCTGCTTTATTATTCTGAATAAATCAAGGAGGAAGAAGGTTAAAAAGGCAGAAATAATGGGGTTTGTTTTCTTTTATTATTCCTTTTTTAAATGTGTGTGGTTTATGTTATGTTTAGAATGGCAAAGGCAAGCGAGGTGTTTGGGGTGGGTGGGGAAATATGGAATAAGGACAGTACAGGGGAAAAAGGGAGGAAGGGAGGGAGGTTAACAGGATTTCCAGAGGGAAAGGAGAGAGAGTGTGTGTGTGCAGGTATGTGTGTATCTGTATCACACGTGTGTGAATCCGTGTGCATGCATTGGGAGCTCTCCCTTTGCAGCAGCTGCCAGCACCCCTGGCACAGAGGTTTGGAGTGTGGAGTTTGCTGGTATGAGCTTTGTAACCAAATTGGGGGTGGTGAAAAGCATCAACACCTCCAAGTTTTTCCAGAGCATTGGCACAGATAAACCGCAGTGCTGACCTAAAGCCCCAGGGGGGTTACTAACTTTAATAAATGTTATTTTCATTATTAGCATGTTTGCAGGAGTCATACTATGAGTTCTTTCTTTTTTTCCCTCCAGATCCAGGTGATCAGTTTTGTAACTGAGCAGAACTGGGATTCCCTGGAAGTGTTCGATGGAGGAGATAACACAGCCACCATGCTGGGAAGTTTCTCGGGTACGTGTTGGGCACCGTATCCGGTGGAGCCCCTCGGTGCACAGTGAATTCCTGCTCACAGCAGCTGGGCTGCAGCTCATACATAGAATTAAGCATATGCTTAATTGCTTCAAAAACTCAGAGTAGATCTAAGCATGTGCTTAAAGGGGATCGTATGCTTTGAACTGGGACTTGGCCTGCTGTCTGCCTGCACAAAATGTTGTTGAAAGCCTTAAACGCAAACCAACAGGGTTAGGTTTGGGGTTTTTGCAAACACCCCTGAGCAATTCCGTAGCCTGGAAGTGGGAGCTCCCCCAGTGCTCCTGGGTCCTGCAGGGTGAGCTCAGCCACAGGATAAGCAAACCTGGCCGATTTGCACAAAAATGGATGTGGGGCTACAAACCCACCTTGCTTTTGCTCAGCAGTGGGGACCGTGGCTTTTGGCAGCGCAGGGAGCCCACGAGCTGTAAAGCTTTCAAATAGCGGAGCCGCTTGCAAACCAACGGCCCTGATTCTGCCTCCTTTAATGCACGAAAGTGCTTTGAGGCTGGTGAGGAGACAGCTGTGCTCAAAGACCAGCAGGCTTCGGGACTCCCAGAGCAGTGTTTCATATAGACCTGCTGTTGGAACAGCTTCCAGGGAACGAGGCAGGAGAAGGAATCCAGACCTTGCATGGGACCCGCGCTCCACTCGCGTTGTTTCACGTCACCAGTTCCCTTCTCGCTGCCTTTCATCTGCCTGGTCTGTGAGCCGCAGAACTTCACATGATGAAAATGGTCTGTAGGATTTGAAAAGGCCATTGCAGAGAGGCCTGGGGTATTTCTCAATTGGCCTCATTAGAACCTGATCAAACCCAACAGAGCTTGTTAAGTTAAAGGACTTTCTGTTCTCAGCCTCTTCTGCAGCGAGTCTCCAAGGACATGGAGGAGGAAGAAAGAATCCTCTTCAGTATCTTTGTGCACCTCTTGTTTTCCCAGGAACTACAGTGCCTGCGCTGCTGAACAGCACTTCAAACCAGCTCTATCTGCATTTCTATTCGGATATCAGCGTCTCTGCTGCAGGCTTTCACCTGGAATACAAAAGTAAGAGCAATTCAGCCTTGATCGCGCAGTTCCTCTGAGCGATGGGGAAATGGTTTCGGAGCCGTTGCCGTGTGGAAGTGGAAGCTGCTTAGTGGGGAGGCTCTGAGACCCATGCGAGTGTGGTTCCCTGCTCTCGAGTTGCAGAGAGGTAGCGCTAAATGCAGAATAGATGCAGAGGAGATGTGGGGTCAGAGGGTCACCCTCCTCTTGCTGCCAATGCACTTCGTAGCATCTGTTTGGTTTCTGTGTTGTAGCACAGGGGGAGTTGTGGAGGCCAAAGGATTAAAAATTGACGGAGAGCCGGGCTGTTCAACACAGCACTGCGCTCTTAGCTCGGGACGTGGCTAAAATGATGCTGTGCCAGAGGCTGGGGAGAACTGCCTGCTCTTTGCAGTCCTTCCTGGGCGTTCAGTATTGGTCATTGCTGGGAACAGCACGCAGGGCTAGACAGATCTTCGTGGGAGAATTCCGGTTGGAAGGGACCTCAGAGGTCATCTCATAACACCTCCTGCTGAAAGCAGGGTCAGGTGTGACAGAAAACTAGATAACTCACTTCACACATCTGTGCTTGAAAAATGCCAGGGATGGAGGCTGCACAAACACTGTGGGCAGCCTTCCACCTCAGGATCAGCCGTCCTGGTGCTCCTCTGCTGGACTCGCTCCTCTTTATCCATGTTTTTCTTATGCCACGGGGCACAAAACTGGGTGCACTATTTCATGTGCTGTTCAGCGGGTGTTGAGTAGAGGGGGACAATCACCTCCCTCTGTCTGCTGGCTGCACTCCTGCCCGTGCAGCCCAGGGCCCCCACTGGCTCCTGTTCGCTTACCCATGGGCATGGGGTCTCTGCTCTGCTTTTGGAGGTGCAGTGCCCAGGCTGTGGGCAGCATCATTTCCCACCTGTGTGTGTGAGATTGGTACGAGTACACAGCCACTCTCCCAACAGGAGAGTGCCCGGCACATGTTGCTTTTTAATTCCACCTGTTGGTACATGGAAGCACTTTTTTAATCCATCTGCATTGTCCTGACACACCTTATAAAGCATCTCAGTGTGTGTTTACAGGGTGTAGGTAAACAGGAGCAGTGTAACCCTTGTCAGTGCTTTTTTCAGTCACCACCTCAAGGAGGCACATTGCCATAAAGTGAATCAGAAGCTTTGGGATCATGTTCCAAAGCAATCACTGCCCAAAGTGTGGGTGCCCACTCCTCTTCTGCTCTGGACGGTTCAGTGGGTTCATCCATTATGGATTATGCTGACATCCTGGCAGAATGGCAGCACTTTGCTTCCAGCAGGTCTAATGCAAGGCTGCATTTGGATTTGGATATCCAGACCCGAGAACATCATTATAACAGAATGATACACAGAGACAGTGTTTTAAAAAAAGAAATGTTCAGCAGTAAGAGAAGAAACCTGACATTTTAGTGGACATGATGGTATTGGGTTGATGGTTGGACTTCATTATCTTAGAGGTCTTTTCCAGCCTTAATGATACCGTGATTCTGTGACTAAAACTGCAAGACACAGCAGGGAATGGCTTGGGAATGGCTGTCGGGTTTGGATAAAGGATGCCAAAGATTTATTCTCCCTCGTGTCTGTGTTCTGATTGCTGCTCGTGGAGCAGATGTCCATGTTGGAAAGGTGTGCTCCAGCAGGGTCAGCAGGGTGCTGGAATTACCCACACGGCAGCACGGACGGCGTACGGGGAGGTGGGCGCTGGGTGGCAGCTCTCGGCTCTGCTCAGGGCACCTCAAAGGGAAGTGCAGGTGGCAGCAGGGTGCGAGGGGTGCAGGGGCAGCAGGCCCCGAGCCAGCCTGCTCTCTGCAGCTCTCAGGGGGCCGGTTAGCGCGTGGTGATGTCCCTGTGCTGGTGGTGGGGATGGGGAGCTGGCGAGGGATGCGCTGGGGCTGCTCTCTCTGCTCACACAGCCTTCCCTGGGGCAATGCAAACGTAATTGCTTCTTGCTGGACGCCGTGTCTGACAAGCGGTTTTGATCACAAACCTTGTGTTTGTCTCTGAAGCCAACCAGTGCTCTGTTTATTTTTTCCAGAGCAGCAAATAGATTTGAAAGTGCGTTTCAATTTGTGAGACGTCCACAGAAGTGGCAGAGCCGTTTGGCTGTGGGGACCGTGTGCTTTCCAGGGCCAACTAGTGCTGAGCTTTCCAGGTTTTACCGGATTTGCAGATTGAAACCTTGCAAGGTTTCAATGGATGGATGCAGCAAGATTGTGGCAACCAAGAAGAGTGGGGAGAGAAAGCGTGCCCTGGATTGCTCTGGGGAAATGGATGTTGTTATAGAAATTCCCTTGCTGCAACTCTTGTTTCTTCTCCATTTCTGTTTCGATCAATAAGGTCTTTGAGGATCTTATTACCCTGTTACAAAGATCATGTTCAGTATTTTTTTCCATGAGGCTTGTTTGGTTTCTTGGCTGGGGCAATCAGTAGGTGTTGATTTTCAGGACAGCTGAATAGAATATATTTTTGGTTTTGCTTGTACAACTGGAATTTCACAGCTCTGAGCCCCAGGTTTTGTCTTTGCTCGTTTAGAGGTGCTGCAGGGAAGTTTGGAGAGATGAGCTAAACCACCAGAGTGTGTTTCCTCCCTTTCGCTGGATTCCTCAAGCAAAGCTCTTATCTCTACATGCTCGAAAGCTAAAGCAGAGCAAGAGCCATTTAGGACCGAGTGAAACTCAGTGCCCACAGATCTGAGTGGGGAGTTATTTAAAGCTGGTTTCTCTCTTCTCTCTGAAGGTCGAGCAGCCCAGCCGTGTGCGGGGAGGGGCTGCACCTTTTCTCGCTGGGAAGTGTGATTCTGGTTTCAGGAGGAGAGTCAGCATCTCCTTTCTCCTTTCTTTTTTTCCATCTCCTTTTGGCTCAGCCTGCAGCCCTGGGGGGTTCAAGCCCAGCATTAGCCCTTGCGGTGATGCAGAAGGTTATCTCGTCGTGGCAGCTGCCGGCACAGAGAGCGAGGGAGGTGCTGGCGGGGAGCTGAGCGGTGGCGCGAGGCGGCTGCAGACACCAGACCTCATTTTATCTCCCTTTGGTGTTGCAGGAGGAAGAGGGAGAGAGGCATGGGTGTAAAGCAGAGCGCATCACCCGACACACGGCCTCGGGGCTGTTAATTGGGTTTGCAGCAGGATATTCCCAGTAGTAAATGTAGCTCAGATGGAAAGGGGATTGAATGAAAGTTTCTTAGGCTGCAGGAACGGGCCCGTAATTGAAAACAGGAGGAAGAGGGTCAGAGAACGAAACCGTGCTGCTTCTGCCCAGAAAGGGGCAGATTCCATCCAGACATTGTGTGCGCCCCGATGCTGCCAGCGAGGGACAGCAGAGCTGTCTCCTGCATCCTCTCCCATCTTCTGTCAGGTGCTGCCTGCTTGGTAAAGGCACACGTGGCATCACACGGATGTGGATGTTGGATGGGGGAGGGTTTGTGGCAGTGATCTGGTTCAGGAACTGTTAAGAATGAGTTGGTCTTGGCTTTGCTCTGCTGTCAAGAAGGTGGCTCTTCCATCAGGTCATTAGGGTTCAGTCAAAAGCGTTTTCAGCCACAAATCATAGAATTCCTTATATTACTTTGTACATCAAAAAGAGCGTGTGCAGGTGAAGTGAAGGCACTGGCCATGGATACCTCTGGATCCTGGCCGTACCCTTAATACTGGGAATACTGCAGGATCAGGGGTGTCTGTGGAGAATCCAAAGGCACTTTCCCCACCCTGTGTCTGTGGCGGAAGTGGCTGGTAAACAGGGGAAGGAGTAAAATGAAGCTTTGTGTTTCCATTCCTTCTGCCCTCAGCAGAGCCCCCCTCCCTGCTCCCCGGAGCACTCATCCTGCTCTTCCCTTCGCAGCCGTCGGTCTGTCCAGCTGCCCAGAGCCCCCTGTCCCTGGGAACGGCCTGAAGATCGGCGAGCGCTACTTGGTGAACGATGTCGTCTCTTTCCAGTGTGAACCGGGCTACGCGCTTCAGGTAATGAACATCTTCCAACAAAAAGGAGGAGAACAAACCCTTGGGATTCAGGGAGACCCTCCAAACCCTGTCCCTTCTTTTCCAGGGCCACTCACACATTTCCTGCATGCCCGGCACCGTGCGCCGCTGGAATTACCCACCTCCACTTTGCATCGGTAGGACTCTTGATCTTTCATACCTGACAGATATTTATAGCACTTCTCTAAAAAAAGAAGATAAAGATCTGAGTTAGAGAAATGAAGGTTTGTGCTGGAAGTGAGATGGAGTGTGAGAAAATCTGCATTTGTTGCAAGAGGAAATTTCAATGGGAAGGTCCCTGCGGGCTGCAGGATGCTTTGTCTGGAATGTTTAAAATGTGGCTGCAGACTGAAATGTGACATACAAAAATGGTTCCTCAACAAAAAATGATTCGAAAGGGAAAAACTAAAACTTCTTTAGGCTGCAAACAGGTTGGGGTTATGGGTGGAGGGGTCTTATTCCATCTTAAGCAAATCTCTGCAGACGTGTTTTTATTTTATGAAATGCGTCTTGATGTCACTAAAATTGCATCTTTTACCAGGGTCTGCTCACTCCCCCAGTGTCTCCAAACTGCAGCACCTGGTGCCTCACTGTCCCCACTTTGGTGCCTGGCAGGTCCTGTGTGACCAGCAAGAGCCAGGTTGCTTGTCAAGACGTCTCTTTGCCCTCTGAGAAGGGCTGAGACCGCTGTCTTCCCCCTAAGGGAAAAGGACCGGGCAGTCATTTCCAGTGTGGAAGAATTAGCCCGAGGAGAAGAGACACAGAGGGGAAGGGAGCTCACTGGAATTTCTGGATTATTTTCAGTATTTTGCTTTCAGCAAATCTAGGTGTTTAATATTCATATTGCGCATTTTACAGCTTTGAGAGGACATTTATGCATTTAATAGCTTTAGTTAACAGTTATTTCAGGCTCCTGCTGTTCTAGCTTACATCGTTTTTGCTTTAAAGTAATTATAAGAGCTAACAGTTCTTTTATCCGATGATCTGCAGGCCAGGAATAAATACAGAGACATTTGCAGTAGAATGGCTGAGCTAAAGGACTCGTCCCCATGGGGGTCGCTCTGACATAAATCAGAAGCCCTTCAGCTCAGCATTAGAGTTGGGGGACCCCAGCCTGGAGGAGAATCCCAGTATTCTCATCCAGCTGATGATAATAGGTGATGAGGTGAGTGGGTGATGAGGCTGGTGAAAGGGCTGGAGAACAAGGAGTGGCTGAAGGACCTGGGGGCGTTTAGCCTGGAAGAAAAGGAGGCTGAGGGGAGACCAGGAGGTCGTGGTGAGGTGGCTGTTGGTGTTCTCTCACAAGTGGCAAGTGATAGGACAAGAGGTAATGGCCACAAGCTGCACCAGAGCAGGTTTAGACTGGATGTTAGGAAAAATTTCTTCACTGAATGGGTTCTCAAGCACTGGAGGTCCAGGGAGGTGGTCTTGTCCCCATCCCTGGGAGTGTTTAAAAGATGGGTTGATGAGCTTGTTAGGAGCATGGTTTAGTAACTGGACAGGTACAGTTGGACTCGATAATCTCAAAGGGCTTTTCCAAGATGAGTCTACGATTCTAAACTAAACATTTCCAGTTTTCTTCCTTTAATCACCGTCAGTCACCCAGTTCAGCAGGATTCTGCCTGGTTGGGCTGTGCCCATTGGGCGCTGTCACAGAGGAAACACCAGTGCAGGTTTGTCTGGGTTTGAGTGGTCGTGACCAGATGCAGTGGTACAGACACCCACCCACCTATTTGTAGCCCTCAGTTTGCGTCACACTTGACTGAAGAAGTTCATCCAGCTTCAGAGAGGCAAAGACATCTCTGCAGCCAAGTGCTCATCATCCTGCAGGACCATCATCATCCCCTGCCGACAGCCTGGAGGTCGTTGTCCTGAGCGACTCGTGTGTCTGAACCCTGTGCAGAGCTCCACTGGCTGCTGCCCCCACGGAACCCAGGCTCTGGTTCCTCCCCTGCTCAGGGAACAGCTTGCTTCCCTGGCCAAGCGTGCCGATTTGCCTTTGGTCTGCTTCATCCAGATGCTTGACTTCTGAATAATGTAGGAGTAGTTCTATTAAAGAGCCATTAGAGGAAAAAGAAAGAGAAATCTTCTGGGAGAAAGCTCGTTAGTAGCGAGTACACACGTAATGAGCTGTTGGACAAAGGGAATCTGTACCTTCCCTGTCAGAAGGAGTTAGGAGCACCTCTGGGTGTGTGCGGCTGGACGGCGCTACCGTAACCAGATGGAGGGCGTCCAGATGAGCACGAGAAGGCCCTGCCTGTGTTTAAATTCCACATGATGGCTTTTGTAAACCTGTTTTGATCTGTGGATCACTTCCTGGTAGGAGATTTACTCCGGTCAGCGCGCAGACACACTCTTCTGCAGTTATCAGTAATTGCCCAGAGGTGGGCGAGTGCGGCAGGTGAGGTCGCTCTGTTAACCAGGAAAAGAAGTGGTGAGAACTGGAGTCCAAACAGGATCAGGCTGGTTCTTCACAGTCATTTTTTCAGGTGGTTAAAAATTCAAACCATTGCTGTGTGCTTGATGTACTCTGCTGCAGTGTTCGTGGACAGAGCAGAGCATCCCTCTCTCCTCTTGCAGCTCAGATCAGCCTTTCCCACTGTGATTGCCAAAACTGGATCTCTGGGTCCAGGCTTTTATCTTCAGAGGGCAGGAGAAAGACACATGCGTTAGCCACGTGGCCATGCAGTGCCTGGCAAGTCTGTGCTCTTCCATAGCAGGCTTTCCTTTTTCTCTTCTTGTTTTTTAATTCCTCTGTTCTTCACGCAGCTGCCTGGCCGGGGGCATCACCCAGAGAGACCCCTAAGTGATCCTGACCACTAACGCTGTTGATTTTACAGCCCAGTGTGGAGGAACAGCAGAAGAGATGGAAGGAGTGCTCCTGAGCCCAGGATTCCCAGGAAACTATCCAAGCAACCTGGACTGCACGTGGAGGATATTGCTGCCAGTGGGGTTTGGTAAGACAGCGGGGATTGGTTTGATGCTTTCACAAGAAAGACAGTGGGAAGGGACCAACCCTGTTCAGTCGTTGGTGCATGGTCAGTGCTGGAGGCATTGCTTGCTGAGATGAGTTAGAGAAGCTCTGATGTTTGACCTCTGATCACACTTGGTATTGGAGGTGAATTTATAGGATGCTATGAAGTGATAAATGTTTTCTTGAAAAGCTGATTACGAGTCACCACAGGATGGTAGGGATTTGTGATCAGCTGGATCAGCTCTAACATTCTCCTTCAGTGTGCTGGCTTACTCCCCCATGTCAAACTCCTAATGTTTGTGACAGCCTTAGAACATCACCAGTCGCATCACCCTTTATAGATGACACACATGACCCAGGCTCATGTCAGATGATATCCTACCCCAGCTGGAGTTCATTGCAGCAGCAGCACACTCAGAGTTAGGATCTCCTCTGCCCTTCTTAAGAAATCTGCACACCTCCAGCTCTGCTTCTCTCCAGTCCAGTCCCTCACGGTGCCTGATTGCCAGGAGGTGGAAGTGTGGCATGCTTGGAAGAAATGCTAAATTTCTGGGTTTCCTGAATTAACTCTGCCCAGGTCGGTCTGTCCTGCCCTCTGAGCTGGCTGCACGCAGTGATCCAGGCAGCTCTGTGCTTGCCTTCCTAATTTCTCTGGTGTCTGGCAGAGAGAGGTGCTCACAGGAATTCCAGCAGCACGAAACTGTGGGCATTAATAGCCTGAGCTTGTCTGAAGCTCACAGGACCCTTATACCTACAGGCACCCTCTGCCTTCAGCACGGTAAATGTGCTCCTGCTGATTGACCAGGCTGTGCTGGGCATCACTGGGGGAGTGAGGGTGATGGGCTCGGGTCTAGCTTTAAAGGCAGACTCTTCATTCTTCCTCTCCAGGTGCTCACATCCAGTTCCTAAACTTCTCCACTGAGCCAAACCATGACTTTGTCGAAGTCCGCAACGGGCCCTACGACACCAGTAACGTCATCGGGAGGTTCAGCGGCACCGAGATCCCGGGCTCCCTTCTCTCGACGTCTCATGAAACCACTGTGTACTTCCACAGTGACCACTCGCAGAACAAGCCGGGCTTCAAGCTGGAATACCAAGGTATGGAGGGCACAGAATGAGCAGCGGTGGGACAATCCCATCCCCAGGTGCTTCACCCCCTGGCAAGAGGGCAGGCAGCACGATTGTTGCTTTTCTGTTGAATTAATTCCGTGAGGACTTAATCCAAATGAGTGGAAAGGTGTTACATGAAGGCCACGCTTAATCCTAATAACTGAGATCTGTTCACCCAGCCTTATGCCTACGGCAAATAACAAATGTTCCCGGAGTGCTTTGTGACAGTGAAATGCCTTTGAATTAATTCCAGCCAGATTCACTTAGATCTTGGCTCTGCCGACTGTCAGTGCAGAGAGAAGAGGCTTCAGCAGCCCTGAGTTTGCTCTGGAATTTTGCAGCTGTTTTTCAGGCTCCACTGAAGTCCAAATGCATCCTGAGCTGCAGCCGAGCCTTGTGCTGGGGTCGACTGGTGGAGGGAACCACGTAAAGGAGACAGATAATGTAACAGTGGGGCTGGCGTCGATGCCCAGAGTAAAACCAGAGAAAGAAGTTATTAAAATCAAGAGGCCCTCAGTGGGTTTTGGAGATGGTGGGGGAATGGAGGTGCTTACCCTCTTGCCCATGTCGTGTCCTCCGAGCCACAGCTGCTTCCATCTCTGAAGACAGATTGAATTTCTGGTCCAGTCTGATCCCCAGCTCTGCTTTGATGACCGTCTTCGCACAACCCCTTGGTCTCCTCTCTTCCTCTCCTTGGCACATGGGAGTATGAAGGGGATGCTCAGGACAGATCGTGTTCTTCATACTGAATACAAAGAGGATGGGGTTTGCTGCCCACCAGCTGGGAGCCAAGCGATCCAGCTGCTGCCTGGGGGAGGGATGCGAGGAGCGGGCAAGATGGAACGTGTGTCTCCAGGCATGTGGTGCAGCCAAGGACTGACAAAGGGCTGACTCCCCAGAAATAGCAATAAAAGCCGCTACTCATACTTAATTGAAAACATTAATTTTGTCTTGGCTGTCCTGTTCAGGCACCGGATAATTCATGCACTGCTGCACAATTTCGGAAGGAATGTGCTCTGTGAGGCACTCTGGGTAATCTCATAGAAATGGCTATGCAAATGGGCTCCAGCAAGGCTGACCAATAATTTATAATGCCAGGTGGAACACGTTAACCGTTTGACTTGCATTTGTCATCAGGGTTGTCCACGTTTGGTTGAAAAACAAGGCAAATTTCCCAGTGAGCAGTGAAGTGCAGGGTGACTCGGTGAGCGCAGGCTCCGAGGCTCCGGCAGGACCAGGGCAGCCCCCGTGCTCCTGTCTGAGGCTGCCACCGAGCAGCTTCTCCTCAGCCTTCGTGCCAGTGTGTGCACGGTTCATGAAAGTTTATCTCCTTCAATTAAAGCATTGTATGAGGAGGAAGTAGCCAAGCAGGGTGGGGACTGTTCTGTTCCTGCTTTATGAGGAAAATATGAAGTATGAACCATTCCTCCTTGTTTTTCTTTCTCAGCCTACGAGCTGCAGGAGTGCCCCGACCCGGAACCTTTTGCGAACGGGGTTGTGAGAGGAGCTGGTTACAACGTTGGCCAATCCATCTCCTTTGAGTGCCTGCCTGGCTACCAGCTCATTGGGCACCCAGTCCTCACCTGTCAGCACGGCACCAACAGGAACTGGGACCACCCGCTGCCCAGGTGTGAAGGTACGGCCTTGGGGACACCTTTGGAGCACCCTTGCATTTCTGGGGGGCGAACAGGCTTAGGGGCTCTGTTCTGGCCTGCTTTGGACTTGTTGCTTTGTTACTGGGCTTGAAAGTTTCTCTGAAAAGAAAAGCTTGGCTGGAGGCAGGGAATGTGTCCTTTGAATGAAACCTCTGCCCCTGAGGTGTTGCTGCGAGTTCTCAGTGAGTTGATGTTCAACGTTCTTCAGCCTGGTCAAAGTGAACAGAGTCATGGAATGGTATCAGTTGGAAAAGACCTTTAAGATCATCGAGTCCAACCATCAATTCGGCCCTGCTCAGTCCACCAAGTATGACATCTACTCGTCTTTTAAACGCCTTCAGGGATGGTGACTCAGCCGCCTCCCTGGGCAGCCTCTGCCAATGCCTGACAGCCCTTTCAGTAAAGAAATTCCTCCCAATATCCAACCTAAATCTCCCCTGGTGCATCTTGAGGCCATTCCCCTCGTCCTGTCACTCGCTACCAGGGAGAAGAAACCAACACCCAGCTCACTAAAACCTCCTTTTAGGCAGTTTTAGAGAGCAATAAGGTCTCCCCTCAGTCTGCTTTTCTCCAGACTAAACAGCCCCAGCTCCCTCCTCCTACGGCTTCTGCTCTAAACCCTTTGAACACCTTGAACAGGTGAAATCCAAGGTGTGTCTGTTGAGGTGGAGTGCTGGAATCTGATGCTGTGGGTGAGAACTGGCTCACTGGTGCCAGTCGAGGCTGTGCTTTCAGCACGAAGCAACCCAGGGTTGTTGTAATAATAATTATCTGCTTTATTTCTTTAACAATGTTCAGCTTCCATTTATTCAGTGTTGGTAAAGAAAAACAGTCCCTGGTAAAAGACCCTTGCAGCTCTGGGGGCTCTTAGTGTGGGAAGACAAGTCCCTCTCTAATCCTCCCTGGTGTGGCAGTGATGGCATCTCCAAAATGATCCAGAAAGGAGTTCTTCAGTAGCTCTGTGTGGTCTCCTTTCTGACGGCCACATATGCTGGGAGGACCCTGCAGGCTGAAGGAGTGGATCTGCGTTCCAGGCATCAAAGCTCAAATGTCCAGATTCTCTTTTCAAACCCCAGAGTGGCTGTTTCTGCCTTTCATCCTCTGGACCAGTGGACTGAGTTTTGTGTGCTTTGCTTTAGGAGGTTTTCATGTGAACCTTTCAGAAGTTCAAGACTGCTTATTGAAGATTTCCCACCACATTTCCCAGGAGCACTGACCTTTATCCCAGCCGCCGCACAGCGCTTGGTCTGCAGGAGCTGTGCTCTGGGGAAAGAGAGGTGATATTTTTCCTCTTTTAAGTCCTAAGTCCTTGAACCCCAGAGAACACAAAGCGTAAAGAACTGAATCCTCAGCTGCTCTTTCTCTGACCCCAGAGGTGCGAGAGATGTGCTTAAATTAGCTTAGAAACTCTCCTGTGCCCAGCTGGGTGTTGCTGGCAGGGTGGGGAGCTGGTGGTAGTGGGGTTATGCCCTTACCTGCCTCCGGCGTCAGCTCTGCCAGCTACAACCATCCAATTCTTCCTTCTTTCTTATGTATTTAATGGCTTTCTTACTCTTCCAACAGCAGAGAGAGGTGAGGGGTTAGGTACAGTCTGGACCATTTGCTGCATCTCTCTGTGTGCACATCGCAGGGCTCTTAGTGCTGTTCAGGTCCACACAGAACTTCCCTTTTCTAGCTTTTCCCTTAAATGGTCCATTTTTGCTCAGCAGCAAGTTGTGAGGACTCGCTGCCCTAGGCTGCCAGCCTCACCTTTCCCACGCAGGTCAGAGCTGGAAGCCCTTTAAATTAAAAGAGAAGCTGTAATTCTGAAATAAACTTGCAGAGGCCGAGGTTTGCAGCGTCGCTCCAGGGAGTGTTCCCAGCGATTGGCATTCGCAGGGCAGAAAGGAACTTGGCTCCCGAGGTTTCGGTGTTTTTTACTGCAAAGGAGAGTATGGAGAGTTTTTTACTGCAAAGGAGAGTATGGAGAGTTTTTTACTGCAAAGGAGAGTATGTTTTTCTCAGCTTGACAGACCACGTGAGAAAGCAGAGCAGGGCCGCGGGGGAATATCCAGAGCCTGGCTCTAACCTCACATCTGGCACATCGACTCAGGGTGGTAGAATTCTGTGGAGCTTCTCCTGCACGAAAGAGAGTTGAGTGTTCTGCTCTGAGCCTGAGTTAATAAGTTGTGTTGGGAGGGAGGATGCGTTAGCCCAAGCCAAGGGTTGGGTTAATTCAGAGCGAGGCTTCCAGACGGGAGCTGGCTCAGGCAGGTGATGCTGTCTGTGCTCACCCCCGCGTGCCTTCAGCTGTTCCAGGTTGTCAGTAACACTCTGCAGATGTTGCCATCGTTTCAATTGAGCTTCCAGGCCAGGGGGGGCCCAGGTGCTGGTGCTTGTACACAGGACCCAGGCGCAGGGACCCGCTGTGCCCCTCCCGCGCTGCCTTCAGCACGAGGTCCTCTTTCTCTCCGTCTTTTTCGCTGCCTGTTTCTAATTGCCTCTCCTTGCTCTGTGAGTTCATTTGGACCTGAAGGACACCTCGTGCAGCACAACTGTCGGCTTGATTAATGAATTGGACGCCGCTGTCCTACAAATCATCATTTCCCCCCTGCTCAGATGTGCTCGGTGTAAAGCCAACTGTGCGGCGGTTCTGGTCCAGGCTGTGCTGTGTGAACAAGTGGATGGATTTGCCCACTGGTGGGAGCTGCTCCGGAGCTGTGTTTTCCATGCGTGGGTGCAGACAGCTGGTGGAGCCCAAAGTCTCTTAGGAGGGCGTAAGACAGAGTTTATTTGGGCACCTGGCTACCACATCTGCACAAAACACCCTGGCAGTCTCCTTTCAGCTCTGAAGCACTTAATGAATTTCTCATAGTGGAAATAAGTTGAAAATGTTAGGTGTATTTGTGACAGATATAAATTATTTGAGGCAAGCTAGGGCCAGGATTTTAGGGCTGGATGCTCCTGTTTTCAGAATTGCTGTCTTTTTACCCCAAGAAAAGTGGAAAATAGAGGATCTTTAATAGTTACTCTTTGGGAGGGGATATTTCTTCACTGGGTTTGTGTTTCTGTTTGATGACCTGCAGTGCCTTGCGGGGGGAACGTCACCACCCAGAATGGTACAGTTTACTCTCCTGGCTTCCCCAACCAGTACCCCAATTCCCAGGACTGCACTTGGCTTCTCACAGTGCCGGTGGGATACGGAATCCATCTCAACTTCACCGTGCTGCAGACAGAGCCCTACAATGATTTCATCACTGTCTGGTGGGTACAGCAAGGGTGTGAGGGAGCTGCTGCTAAGGCTCCATTTCAGAAAGATGCTCTTGCTGACACGTAAAGCACCCAGTGCCATGGTGTATGAATCGTGCTGTGTTGGAGAGTAGGAAGGAGTATCCTCTGGGGATGCTCGGGATGAGGTCTGAGAATTTTTTAACTCCTTGTGCTTGAAAAGTGCCTTCGGATTAAGGACCATGTGCTGCAAAATGGACAAGGTGACTCAGAACAATGTTAATGTTACATTCCTGGACAGTGCAGGCAGGGAGTGCATGGTCAGTGAAGGGAACGATCCCTGGATCCTGAGCTGCTTGGGGAAGTGGTAGGAATATCATCTTTTGGGTCTTTCCCAAGGAGCAGTTCCACTCCTGTAGCAGTGCCTATAAGACCTTGGAGGTCTTCCTTGTGTTAATTCTGTGATCATTGGCTGTGAAAGGTGAAGCCCATCAGCCCCCTGTGTTGCCTGGATGAGCTGTCTCCCACTGGGGTTGGGCTGAGCTGGCGGGGGGGGGGGGGGGGGGGGGGGGGGGGGCACAGAGCAGCTTCAGACTCACATAATGGGAATTGGGTTTTGCTTCTGATTTCTCTGACAGACATTTTCTGGGGCTCTTTTTTTTAATTTTTGCCATTTATCTCTTGCTGCCTGTCCTTGGAGGGAGGCTGAATGGAAAAAAAGCCATTGGTGAATCATTTACATGTACCAATGCCCTCTTTTGGTTTGCCTTTTGCAATCAGAGATGCTCAGCCCTACAGTCCAGGCTGCAAAGGCACTGCTGGGGTGGTGTTGGGCACCAGAACCAGCTGTGACCCCCAGCTGCCTTTCAAACAGCAGCAGCTGGGAACTGGGACCCTTGCAAAATGGGAGTGGAAGGCCTTCTACTTCAAGTTCTGAAGTTAAAGATGAAGTTGATGTTGTTAAGTGTCTGCTGGGTCAGCACTGCACCCCCAGAGGAGATGTCCTGGTTATAGTGGAGCAGGGAGGGGGCTGGGGGTCCAGCTCAGCTGCCCAGGGAGGTAGTGAAACTGTAGTAGAGATTCATGAAAGAGAGGAGAAAGAAGGAGGAGGAGTTCCTGTGCACGTGGCATAGGAGTTTGGTTGTTGCTCAGGATTAGAGACATGTAATAATGCTCTTGTGTTTCTAACATGTGATTTTAGGGACGGTCCACAGCAAACAGCGCCACAGCTTGGTGTGTTCACTGGTAACTCTGCGAAGAAATCAGCCCAAAGCTCTTCCAATCAGGTCCTGATGAAGTTCCACAGCGATGCAGCCAACGGAGGGATTTTTGCCATCTATTTCTACGGTCTGTACGGCTTCCTGAGCAACGCGAGCTTTGTACCAACCCGCAGGGATGGATTATGGGTGGGCTGGTTTAGGGGAAAAGATGGGAAAAAACACAACTCTCCATGGCAGATCCACTCTGGATAGCTCTGCATTGTTTATCTAAAACTCCCCTTCCCTGCAGTGTTGGTTTTGTCTTTCCAGTGCTCTGCTAAACCAGTTGGGTCATCTCGGTGGCCTTTAAATGGCAGCTGTGTTCAGTGACCTTATCACTGTCTGACACTCCCTGAAAGGAGGTTGTAGCAAGGTGGGTGTTGGTCTCTTCTCCAAAGTTACAGGCGATAGGACCAGAGGAAACGGCCTCAAGTTGCACCAGGAGAGGTTGAGATTGGAATTAGGAGAAATTACTTTATTGAAAGGGTTGTCAAGTGGTTGAGTCCCCATCCCTGGAAGGATTTAAAAGATGGGCAGATGAGGTGCTCAGGGATCTGGTTTAGTGGTGGACAGGTGCAGTTGGACTCGATCTCAAAGGTCTTTTCCAACCAAGCAATTCTGTGATTCTACAAGAGGTGACTTCATTTCTGTGGGGAGGGAAAAGGTTCCTGTAAATCCCTGAATTAACTGAGGACTCTTTGGCGTGAGCACAGCCCACCTAGAGAGGTGCTGGGAACTACATTGCAACGAGAGCATTTGCTTTCCCCCACTAAACAAGAGCCCAACTTTAAATTGGATTAGCTAACAAGTTCCTATGGCAGGACTGGGATTTTGGGAAGTGTGAATGGAGGCCTCCTCTTGCTTTGGTAATTTGCTGGCACCGTCATCAACGAAGCCGTCCGTGAATTACACGATGGGTCTGTGCAGAATGTCTCAGCTTATGTTCAGTTCCAAAAGGCAAGTGTTCTGTGGGTAGGCTGGGGGTAAAGAATGTTTGCCAGGCTTCAGAGGGGATTGGTTTAGTGCTGCAAAGCACTCAGAGATTTATGCTGCTTGACAATGGTGTGTATAGAGCAGTTATGTAAAAAATTACAGTTGAGGCAGTTTGGCTCAAAAAAGAGCAGTTGGTAAACACTGCTGCAGCTCAGAGAGTGCTTCCTTTTGTAATGTGAGTTAGACACTGCCATTGCTGTGGCAGAGCCCATCAGCACATGTTGCTGCTCTCTGAACTCTGAGCACTTTGTACTGAGGTTTCTTTTGCTGATGGTTTATATGGAATATTTCTTCCAGTACTGAAAGGGGCTCCAGGAAAGCTGGGGAGGGGCTCTTGATCAGGGAATGCAGGGATAGCATATGGGGAAATGGTTTTCAGCTGAAAGAGGGGAGATTGAGATGAGATTGTAAGAGAAATGTTTTGCTGTGAGGGTGGGGAGGCCCTGGCCCAGGTTGCCCAGAGAAGTGGTGGCTGCCCCATCCCTGGAGGTGTTCAAGGACAGGCTGGATGGGGCTTTGAGCCCCCTGATCCAGTGGGAGGTGTCCCTGCCCATTGGAAGGGGGAGTGGGACTGGATGATGGCCTTCAAGGTCCCTTTCACCCAAGCTATTCCATGATTCTAAAGCTTCTCGTGGACACACTAAGGGGTCTGGAGGTGTTGCTGGTAGGTGGGGTGCCAGGCAGTTATCATTCCTAACCTGGTAACCAAGCTGGGCACTCTCACAACAGCTTGGCCTTTATTGAAGTGCCACTTACTGGCTCGTTGCTCCCTCTGTATCTGGGCTTTGGTATAAAGACACAGCAAGGCAGGGGGGAGAGGATGGGGGAGAATCTTCCCCCCAGGCTCAGGTTGTGCATTCAGTTGAATCCTTGGCATCACCCTTCGAGGTGCAGGAAAGGCAGTTTCCTCAGGATCTCGAGGAATGTTCAGTTCTAGGACACAGGAGCCTTCAGCTTCAGATTGTCTTTTCCCATCCTGTGACAATCAGCACTGTGTCACCACCACAGCCGATTGAAACACCTGCAAAGAAATGTGTCCTTAGGGTGGAGGGAGGGAAACAAAAGAACAATTCACAGAGCTTAAAGATTGAATAGCATCCCTTGAAAAATGGTGATGTTGCACCCATGGTTAACTGGGTTCATTCAGGTGCCAGAGGGAACTGATGCCTGAGCGAGGTGGGAGAGGTTTTTATGGCACAGTAACTCAGGGGGCTCCTGGTGTGGTTTCAAGGACAGGACTTTGTTTTATCCTGGTGAGAACGAATGGATGTGTGGTTGAAAGGAGCTTTCCTGATGCTGTGTCACCGTATGCTGAAGCCACCTTAATCACACCTGTATTGAAATATGGCCCGTTACGAAGAGGAGATGAATGCTGTAAATTCTGGGTTATCTTTCCACTTCAGCAGATGCTGCCAAGCACTTTTTAAATAGCATTTAATTTAAATTTTGGTTACGGTTGCCTTTCGTTCTTCCCCCACTGTCAAACATCTGTTTAAAAGATTGCCAATCAGTCTGTTCCCTCCTGGGAAGGCTCTTTGCTGTGTGGCAGGAGGGTTCTCCCCTGCTGCCTCTCATTCCTCTCCCATCCCACCTGTGGGCTCTCCCAGCTCCTTTGCTCATCCGTTCTCTGTGCTCAACTGCAAAGAAGGGCTGGGTGTCCCAGTTATGGAGCTGGCTTTTCCCTTTGACCCCCTGATTGGGTTTAGCTCACTGTAGTAGCAAGTGTTTGGGTTTTCCCTTCTCCTTGCACGCATGGGGTACCTAAGCCTGTCCCTCACATTAACCAGAAGCAGCTGTGATCCCTCCAACCAGTTCCCAGGATCTCCAAACATCACGTTTGACCACACATTTTTGGGGAAAATAGCCTGTCCTGGGTTAGGGAAGGTGGGGCAGGACGATGGGGCGTGTGCTTCTCTACGTGTGTATTTAAGCATCATCATAAGGCTCCTTAAGGCTGCTGCCAGGATGTTGTGGAGAGTTCAACATTGCAGAGTTAGTAAGAATTAATATTCAGTGGCAGCTTGAGCTCCACTATCTTAAATTAAAGGGCTGATATAAATTTCAGAGGAAGTTATGCTTGTACGGGGTCAGGTGCAGGGGGAGCAAAGATGCAGAGAAATGCTGAGCAAATAGCAGAAAATGTCTTTCATTAATATTCATTTAGTCCCGGTACCATATTTTCAATTTAACGGTGCTCACAGCTCTTGTGTGTTTATTTGCATGAGCAGCCCAGGGCTCGAGCCTTGTGCACCCACAGACTCGGAAGCAGAGCGTTTGTTTTGCTCAGCGTCAGCCAATCTTTAGTTTTCTGGTGGAAAATTTCCTATTTGCAATGTTATTTGGTCAGGTGTGTGAGCCATAAGGAACTGGTTCTGCTCCTTGACTGGATGTTGCCTTCCTATTTGGCCACATGGCACCCCTGAATAAATGCTAAATGGGCAAAAAGTCCAGGATGTGCCCAGTTTTGCTTTATGTGAGGCACTGATGTCAACCTTGTGTAGGGTTTGGAGAGGGAAAGGGCTGGCTGTGTTTTTCCAATTCCTTCTCCTCGTGCAGAGGGAGGATTTGCTTTGTTGGCTGTTGTGCTGCCTTCACCCCCAGCTTAACATCTGCTCCTCTTCTTTGCTCTCTTCCAGCCTACCAGCTCTTCAGGTGTCAGCCTCCCACCATTGTTCCCAACGCAGAAATCATCACTGAGAATGAAGAATTCAACATAGGTAACGTGTCCCAGTCCTCCTGGCCCTCCTTCCCTCCTCACCAGTTACTGGGAATGCCCACAGGAGGACACATGCCTGTTGTCACCCCACATCTGGGGTGACCTCATCACACCCGTAGTGGTGTGTGGGATGGGGAGGTGACCTCAACGCCTGGTGGTCACACAGAGTCAAATCCATCCAGTTGTCCCGAGGCTTTTCCTCTCTGTTAGTGCAGAAGTGTTTTTGCTTTTGTGAAAGCCTTGAGCTTGTTCAGAAACATTCAGAAATCTCTGCCACAACAAATCGTTTTCAGGTGTTTCAAACAAAGCATTGTGTGAAAGCTGAGCACCCATTATTCTGTTTTTGAGAACCTTTCACCCGTAACAACTGTGCTTTTTGTGGTTTTTGCTGTTGGTTCCATCCACATTTTCAGTGCATCTGCAGCTGCCAAAGTAGCTGTGATTTCTTGTAAAGCAGCTTTTCTCACTGTCTGCTCCCTTTGAGGGAAGTCTCCACCTGAAACAGCTTGCACAAACCGTAGCAGTCTCAGTGCATGACAGCAGTTTATCCCAGCTGAGACTCCTGCCTGCCTTTCTGTGCCTTTTATTTCTGCCTCTGCACCTTTCACTCCTGCACGGTTGTGCCAGAGCTCGATGGCAGAAGCACAGTCGAGGGGTCCCTGTGCCTCAACCTGGGTGAATTGGTGTGAATGTTGGGGGTGTCCTGTGCAGGGACAGGAGTTGGACTCGATGATCCTCGTGGGTCCCTTGCAGCTCAGGACATTCTGTGATTCTGTGAATTGTTCCTTCTCTTGCATCGTGACGTTTTCTGTTTCTGTCTGTAGGTGACATTGTGAGGTACAGGTGCCTTCCTGGCTTTACCCTGATTGGGAATGAAATCCTGACGTGCAAACTGGGCACCCATCTCCAGTTTGAAGGGCCTCCACCCACGTGTGAAGGTAAAGCTGGGGGTGTCCAGTGTGGCAGCCAAAGCTTCCCTACACGGAGACTGCTGCGAGGTGGGGGTTGGCTAAGGGAGGGAGAGCTGTTGGCAGCTGGGGGAGGTTTCCTTGCATATACTGCACCCTTGGAGATAATGTGATGGGCTCTGGATCAGGGAGTGCAGGGACAAGATGAAGGGGAACAGTTTCCAGCTGAAAGAGGGGAGATTGAGATGAGATCTTAAGGAGAAATGTTTTCCTGTGAGGGTGGGGAGGCCCTGGCCCAGGTTGCCCAGAGAAGCCGTGGCTGCCCTATCCCTGGAGGTGTTCAAGGCCAGGTTGGATGGGCCTTTGAGCTCCTGATCCAGTGGGAGGTGTCCCTGCCCATGGCAGGGGTTTAAAATGGGATGGGCTTTGAGGTTCCTTCCAACCCAAACCATTCAGTGACCTCCAGGGTCCCAGTAGTGCAAAACCACCCATCGGGACCCTTTGGGGAGGGTCACAAGACTCCTCTGTGCAGGGAATGTTTTCCTCACAGCCTGTCCTGGTCCCAAGCGCCTCGGCTGGGCTCAAGCCACAACCAGCAAAGAACAGAAGAGAGATTTGCTGAGTGACTTATTGCAGCCACCCTCTGATAAATGGTAGGGGAAGGGTTTTGAAGCGCTGGCAGAGGCTGCCCAGGGAAGTGGGTGAGTCCCCATCCCTGGAGTTGTTTAAAAGCTGTGTAGATGTGGTGCTTGGGGACAGGGTGTAGTGGTGAATTTGGCAGTGTGAGGTTCGCAGTTGGACTCAATGATTGTAAAAGTCTTTTCCAGCCTTAATGATTTTATGACTCCAAGTTCCTCCACCTGCTGTGGGCTGCAAGGAATTTTCTGACTCTCTGCACCTTCCAAGGAGTGGATACCCCTGGATTACACCCCAAACCCCCGGCTGTGGAAGGCACTTTGAGCTTGTGCGTCCCTGAGCAGGGTCTGAGCGGAGGTCTGAGGCTCTGGCTGTCTGACTGCACTGGTGGAGTCATTAGAAAAGCCCCCAGATGTCCTTCCCCTGGGAGAGAGGAGGGTTCCAGGTGGCTGTGACCCACGAAGAGCCGGAGGGAGGGCAGGCTGCGGCGCTGAGCCCCTGCGAGGAGCAGCTTCTGTGTTTGTGCCACGGGGTGGAGTGCCTGGGGGAAAGAGGAGAGCCCCCAGCACGCTGTGCTGTGCCCCTCGCTGCTGCTCAGGAGGGGTCCCACAGATGCTGCCCTGTTACCGTATTTATCCCCTGGATCCCTGCTGGTACTTTTGTTCACTCCAGCCGTGATTATTTCATCTCCTTCCTTCCCTCCTATCTGCACATTTTTACCATATAATGGGATATTTTTCTATAGCTTTATTCTCTCTGAAATAGCACGAACTGAAGGAGAGAAAGGGAGGTCATTCAATTATTTACTGATGGCTGTTAGCCTGGGGGTAAAGGGACTGCTTAAATTACATCTGGCCACCAATTTATAGAGGTCAAACAATCACTGATGGGATTAAAGATTTGGGAAGAATACGCTGCTCTTTCTGGATGGTTCTGGCTGTTTTCTATTAATACAAGTGCAGTGTTTGCACTGGGTTTTAGTGGCAATTATGGAGAAATAAAGATCCCTTTCATTTTATGCTTTTTGCTCGCTTTGTGTGTTTGCCTCCTCTGCTGGGGTGTTTTTGCTGGCCTTTTTATTTAGGGCTTTTAGCTGAGTTTCATATTTCCAAAGCTGAATGGGCTGTACTAATTAAGAAAGGGACTGGAGTTCTTCTGTCCTAGTTAACAGCTCCGGGGGTGACCTGGGACAAGGCTGCAGTTCCACACCTTGTTCTGACTCCGATAATAAAGTTTCCAGGGAATCCTGGGGAGTGTTTTGTAGCTTGAGTTGCTTGGTTGCAGTGCCATTTATTCTAAGAGAGATGTGGAACAGCACAAAGCCACTTGAGATTGTTTGTGTTGTTGCTTTTTGTCCCTTCCAATGTGGCAATTGTTTGGATTTGTGGAAAGGCAGCACACTTTGTTTGGAGCCTGCAGAGAGTTTAGGGATTCTCTGTGAACCCCGAGGATCAGAGTGTGAGGTTGATGTACCTGCGTGGGACTTGTGCCCTATCTCAGCCTGGCTCATCCAGACAGACCTTCTTGGCCATATCTTGTGTTGCCTTCTTTCCTGTGTGAAATAAGAGAACTCATTTGGTGTTGTCTCTCCTTCACGTTCCCTGCAGTGCATTGTCCAATGAATGAGGTTATGACGGACTCCACCGGTGTGATCCTCAGCCAGAGCTTCCTGGGGAGTTACCCTCACTTTCAGACCTGTTCTTGGGTGGTGAAGGTAGAACCTGGCTATAACATCTCCCTCACCATCGAGTACTTCCTGAGTGAGAAGCAATATGATGAGTTTGAAATCTTTGATGGTAAGAGATTTGCCAGTTTGCCTTGCCTGGATACTGAGGGGGGCGGAAAGAAATGGCAGAGTTTTGTTCATTGTTAATCTCTGCTCCCAGAGCACTATGGAGAGAGCTTTCCACCACTACACCTTCTGCTGGACTCAAAGAAAGCTCCTCCTAAGACTCATTGATTCTCTGCATAAGAAAATATCAATGATTTGGTTTTTTGATGACTCTAAAGGGTTTTTTTCCAAGGGGCTGGAATTAGTTTTCTCCTGGGAGAAATTGTAGCTGAGATTGCTGCAAAGGGATGAGTTGGGAAGATGGGACTCCCCCTCCCTGAAGCCCACACAGACCGTATTTTCTAGGCCCATGAGTTCTCAGGGACCGAGAGGGGATCTGTCAGTATTCACAGTGGTGCAGCTTTGTAACCAACTGGAGAACACATTGTGCTGCTGCTCCTGTGGTTTCCCATCTGGACTGGAACCTGAAGGCGTTGCTGCCTGGAGCAAAATCCTGATCTTAACTTGCTGTTGGTTTCCCAGGGGTCTGCACTGGGCCTTCCCTTCGCAAAAACCCTTGAGCGTGAGGTGCCAGTCCTGGACTCGTGGTGAAAGCTCCTGGGCCTCCTGCACAAACTCATCCTGGCACATCGAGCCCACGGGTGGCGCTGGGCCAGCCCTGACTTCCCCTCATTCCCTCCTTCCCCCAGGTCCTTCTGGCCAGAGCCCGCTGCTCCTGTCGCTGAGCGGGAACTACTCTGCCCCTCTGATGGTCAGCAGCAGCGGGAACAAGGTCTATCTCCGTTGGTCCTCTGATCACGCCTACAACAGAAAAGGCTTCAAAATCCGCTACTCGGGTGAGTGCTCAGCAGAGGCTGAGCCTGCGCCAGGAACGGGGCCTTCTCCTCAGCCAGGGATCACCACGAGATGGCTGCGGCGGGGCACGGGCCGTCTGTGGCGGCAGGAGCTGCCAGGGCTTGGGAGGGCGCGCGGAGCCGGGCTCGTGCGGAGCTGGGGAGGCTGGGGAGGGCACGGTTACTTCCAGCAGAAACATGGAAGCTTTGGCTGGTTTCCAAACCACTCGTTAAGAATCAGGACCAGAATATATAACCATGGCTCTGGATGCACGGAACCCGTGCAATTCACAGCAAAGACTGGGCTGATACTGAATTGTTGTGTCCTTGCAATGAGGCTTTTTTGAGGTGTTTGAAGATGAACGGCTCAAAACACGACAACTTGTGGTAGGAGCTGCTTGGTGTGTGAGGCACTAAATGGTGTTTCTGAACCGTTTGAAACACGTGGTGCTCCTGGTCAGGCGTTCTGCCACTGCTCCTGCAGGAGCAGGACCCTGGGGAGTCTGGGATCCTCATTCAGCACAGAAGTGCTGCTGGTTGCTCAATGTTTGCTGAGAATTCCTTGAAATTAATTATTGTCTTTTGGAACTTAGCAAATCTTAATTAATGGAAGTTAGAAAACTGGGTTGAGAACTTGCCAGTATGTCATAAATAAATAATGACTTTACTCAGTAAATGAATTAAGTAATATTTAATCATCAGAAATTAGTCTTTATTTCCAGAGCCGAGTGGAACTTGGACGGTAGCGCTGCGCGCTCTCCCCCTTTGACTTTGTATTTATCCATCACAGGGTTCTCTATTCCTTGTACAGCCTGAGGTTATGGTGAGCACGCTGTAACTGTGGAAAACAGGAAGGGAATTTGTCTTGATAAAGCCCAGCCAATGATTTATTTATTTCCCTCTGCCCTTCTCCCCAGCTCCCTACTGCAGCCTCCCGCAGCCGCCAGCCCACGGGCTGATCCTCAGCCAGACGGGGCTGCGCCCTGGCAGCGCGGTTCGCTTCGCCTGTGACACGGGCTACCGTCTGGTTGGGCACAGCACCACCACCTGCACCCAGCACCCCCAGGGCTACTTCCACTGGAACGAAGCGATCCCTCTGTGCCAAGGTGAGAGCAGGCAGACGAATCCGAACGAGGATATGGAGTCCTCGGAAGGACTGAGGGGAATGCAGTAAACGTAAAAACCTGTTGTGGTTCCCCGCGGGCCCTGTTGAGAGCAGGCTTTGAGCTGCAGGTGGGCAGTGAGGGGAGCTCCTCTGATGTCCAGCATGTTGGGAATAGGTGAGCAAGGAGGAAAGGGAGTAACCGGGAGCATTTGAGGTGGGAGAGGAAAACAAAACATCTGTGCAAAGGCTGTAGAAATGTTTAAACTCTTAAGTAAAGACCCAGCCAAGCCTTGGTTAAGGAGAGGAGAAACTATATCTTGGAAGAATCTGGAAAAGCTGTCAGGAGCATGGGTCCAGCAGGGTTTTAGTGGCTGGAATTTCCTTTGGTGTTTCTGGAAGTGCCCCTTTAGATCTGTGTCTGTCAATGGGGACTGAGAAATTTCTTGATATTCTGTTGGTGCCCGGTTTACGTTGGCTTCATGCAAGATTTAGACTTGTAGTTGTTCTTTCCACATCTCCTCCTAATTAACCGTAATCTTTATGACATATCGCACTTGGCACGGGGCTCCTTCGAGACGTGGGAGTGAGGGGAGGATGGGGCACTGGGCCCCAGGGGCTGTGCTTCCACGCTGTTCCATCTCCCTCACTGTGTCCCACATCTGATTGCACCTTTTTCTCAACCCGCCAATCACCCCTGTTCCTTTGTGTTGATAAAATGCCTGTCTTTATTCTGATGAAGCCTTTCAGTGCCTTTGAACATTCATCCGTGTTCCAAGGGGACTGAGCACTGGGGATTAATATTGCATCGACTTCCCTGGAAAGTAGCCAGAGAGCAGAGGCAGCGTAGGCAAAATCTCATTGTTGTCAGTCCAAGCCGTAAGGAAAAGGAGGATTGTTTAGTGTGGGAAGTACCACAGAGCCTTGAAAAAATCTCTTTTGTGCTCCTGCATCACTTGGTCTCTTGAAGTTGCCCAGGAGCACAAGCAGTCCTGCATCTCAAGGGTGGGTTTGTGCTCTGGGTGCTTCCATCCTTTTGGAGCCCTCTCCAGGAAAAGCAGTAAATCACGACCCTGCTGCCCAGTCCCGTTGGGAAAGGGGAATTGGGAATCCAGGCACAAGCTGAGATGGTGAATTAGTCTCCACGAACACCGAGTGCTGGGAGAAGCAGACGAACAGCACAGCAAGACCGGCAGGCGTGAGGGGCTGTCATGGCAACTGGGCATCCCGAATCTTAGCCCGGCGTAAGGAATTCCTCTGATGCACTGTGACTTTTTTTCTCACCAATAGAGGAAGAGTTTGGGGGCCATTTCATAGTATTTAATGCTAGTGCTCCCATTCCCCCCTTTGGAGAGGTGTCTGTCCCCACTGACCAAGCAGAGAGCACCTTGGTCAGGTTCTTGGTGCTGGACGTCCCTCTGAAAGAGGCTGTGTCTGTCCAGTGAGGAGAGCTTGGTGGTCGCTCTAGAGGCTGGAATATCCCCTTTGGGAAAGTCACCTCCTCTCTCTGTTTTACATCAGGAATCTTAATACTGGCCCGTGGTTATCAAGTACCTTGAGATGGATGCAGGAGGGGAGCGAGCAGCAGCGAGCTGGAGCTGTAGAAGAGTCCATGGCAGAGCAGCTCCCCCCCCGGCCTCCAGCAGCCGATAGCCAGGGCTGCCTCTGCTCTCCTTGCCTGCTTCAGCTACATAAAATCCAGCAGCACTTCATTTTATCCACGCTCTCAAAGCCAGTTGGCAACCTTTTGTTTTGGGCTGTGCTCAATTTCTCATCCTTTCTGGTGGCCAGGACCGCATGGCAGAGGTTTGGAAGCACTGCGGGAATGGCTCACACAGTCAGCTGTGTCAGGATGGGAACCGGGGTGCCTGCAAACACATGGTTTAGTTAACAAATGACATTTCCCATAGCTCCCCTCTGCCAGCTCATAATCCTCTTCCCCTTCCCGATCCCCTCTGAATAATCTTTACTACATGCTCCGTCCTTGCTGACATTTATGGAAGCAGCAGAGAATGTTCTGCAGGGAACAATCCTGCATTGGCACAATGGGGGAGAACACGAGATGATCTAATGTGCCTTTTCCGTCTCTGCTGCCTATTTTTAAGCTGCTTTGTTTTTGGAATCCCAGCTGCAGATTTGCTTTCATAGCCTCTGTCCCCTTTCCTAGCACATCATCTTCCTGAAGGCAGAATTTTTGTCCCTCTGAAGCCCTGTAAGTGCTGCTTTTTCCCTGGACCGTGCTCTCCATGGGTCTTTCCAAGCCAAGTGGTGGCTTGCTTTACCCTGGAGCAACAACTCTTTTTTTGTCATCTCTGGTTGTGGTGGATTTGAGCCTCAGAAACGCTCTTTGGAGCAGATGCTGAGTTTATTGCCACCACAGAAATCCAACTTCTCTGCTTCCTGCAGGGCTCTGTAAATAAAAACGTATTGATACCGTGTTTTGCTCAAGGGTGCGGGATTTGCAGGAAAGGAAGGATCCTGCTGGGGGTGCAGGGCAGTGGAGGTCACAACCCCAGTTGGTTCTCCCTGCCCAGCCTTTCTTGTTGTTGCCCAACCAGCTGCAGCTGAAGAGGGGGACTTTTTTTACTATTTCTGGTGGCGTAATGACATTTTTAGTTACTTGTGACTGGCCCAGAAGTGCTGTGTTATTGCTGATTTTTGTATCAGGGCAGGGCTTATGGAATGAGAAGACTAAATGATCAAACAGACCACTGGAGAGGCAGACCAGGAGCAAGGCAGGACCAGGCAGTGGTCAGTCATCCTTCCCTTGGCCAGGGAAATGACAGTGAGTGGCAGCTCAGCCTGCCTGCCTGGGAGCACAGCTGGCTCTGGTCTCTCTTCATGCCAATGTCGCTCCCTGTGTCTGTTTCCTGGTGGCAAATAGAGGTGGATTTTGGAAAAGCATCAAACTGCAGGAGAGAACTGAAGGGAGAGAAGAGAAGGCTTTGCTGGGGGCAGTGGCATGGGAAGGGGCTCAGCGTTCCCACCAGCCTCTTCGGAGGGAAGTAACATCAGAAAAGCAGTCAGAGAGCTGCTGGGGGGAAGGGAACAGGTAGGGCTTTCCAAGTCCCCACTTCTTCTGCCTCAGAGTGAAATTGGTATTCAGCGTGGCTGCTTGTCTAGACACCCAGCCTTGTGGAGAGATTCGCCAAGCTCCTTAGCTCGATGAAGTGACATACGTGTGATTATCATTTCAACCAGGGATATGCCTGATCGTGCTAATACGAGCCTGCTGAATTACTCACACCTATTAGCAACACCAGCATCTGCAGGGTGCTGGGTAGTCGTGTCCTGGGCTGGGGCTCTGACCAACTCATGTAGCGGTGTGGGATAACAGCATCTTGGACCTGGAGTGGTGGAAGGTTCCAAAGGTTGTGCTGAAGCTGTACACAGTAAATTCAGTCTCTCCTTTTCAGCTCTCAGTGGGGTCTGTGTCACCAGAAGGTGACTTTTCAAAGGGTGCTGATTGTCACACCCTCATTTGCGTGCAGGGGGAATAATAGGAAGGTGAATATGTGGTGAAGTGTCAGCACGTGGCTCAGGAGACACAGGCTCAGCCTCCAGCTCATGCAGTAGCTGAGTAGGAGCAGCTCGGGCTACTCCAGGAAGGAGTGGATTTCCTTTAGACTGCTGTAATGACATAGACAGTTGTTTGGGTTGGGTATTGGCATCCAGATCAGTGCTGGCTCACAGGCTCTGCTCCTCTCACTGCCCTGCAGAGGCTGTTGGCAGCCCTGCGGGCTGATGGTCCCACGCTGCTCTTCCCCCGCGTCACCCTGTGCCTGTGCATCTCCAGCCCAAGAGAGATGGACTCGCTCCAGAGCCAAGATGCAGAGGATTGGGAACTCCTGGTGGGTTTGGGGCAGGTCTGGGCTTGATTTCCCAGCTCATCTGAATGCTGATAGAGAAAAAACAGCTCCAAATGACAGTCTCCCTGTGCTGGTGTTCCCAGCGGTAGGGAAGAGGGTAGCAGGGCTTGTCATGTCTTGCAAATCTTGCAGCATAAATGAATGTGATTCCATCTCTGTTTGGCCACGGCTCGTATCTCTGTGCCTGTCCCCTCGCTCGGCCGCTCTCCTGGCTGTGGGATCTCAGCAGGAGCAGTGCAGAGCAGCTTCTCCCAAGTGCTGCCACCTCGAGCAGCCGGTTGGCATCGTGCCTGTTGATCAATGTTTCCCCTGAATTCCCCCCCTTACCTTCTCAGCCGTGATGCTAAATTTAGCCTTCCTTCTGCCACAACACAATTATACAATTTGCTGCCTTACATAATCCAGCAGTGCTGTTGGAAGGGACTTTCAGGTTGTTGCTGCTGTGGGATGTAAATACAAAGCGTTATTGCTATCTAATCCTTTATCTCTGTGTGAAAACTCCCGAGTCCTGTGTTGATGCATTTTGTGTTACAGATATCGGAGAAAGCGTGAGCCGGAGTCTCTTCCAGTAGAAATTGGTATTCAGCGTTGGCTTTGCTGCCACCACACTGATAGGCAGGAGTTGAAAATCTGATCCTCTATGAAAGTGGGCATTCAGGAGTTCACCATGGGCCGGAGCTTTTGTGAATAGGAGAGGGTGGGAGCTGAGCTGGGCTTTCAGCTCGCTTATCGCAAATCCATAATATCGGATGCTGACTGATTTCTTGGCTGTGTTTTTCCCCCCTCCTCCTTCCCAGCTCTCTCCTGTGGAGTTCCCAGAGCCCCAAAGAATGGAGTTGTCTTTGGCAAGGAGTACACGGTGGGGACGAAAGCCATCTACCACTGCAACCATGGCTTTGAGCTGCAGCCCGGGGAGGAGCCCAGCGCCGAGTGCCTGCAGACCGGGCAGTGGAGTAACGGCAACCAACCCCCACAGTGTGTGGGTGAGTGTGGGCAGCCACGGGGGGACTGGGAGACATCTGCAGTGATGTCTTCAGCTCTGTCATGGACAGCTTTGCCTCACTGGTGCCGTATTTAGGACACTGGGTTTCTAATCCTAAACTGGGTTTGGTGCTCCCTCTCATGGTGTCTTGCTTTCACACCTATGAAATGGAGATGCTGATTCTGCCCTCTTGTTAAAAACCTTGCTGAAATGCCCCAAAGCGCCTTGGAATTCAACACCTGTTAACGTCTTTGTCTCATTTCTCCCCCCTGACTCACCACACCTGGTTTCCAGCTGTCACCTGTCCCGATATCAACAGCATCGCGGTGGAGCACGGCCGGTGGCGGCTGACCTACGAGATCCAGTACCACTACAACGCCCAGCTGATGCTCATCTGCGACCCTGGCTACTACTACACAGGCCAGCGGGTCATCCGGTGCCAAGCCAACGGGACGTGGAGCATAGGGGAACCGATGCCCACCTGTAAAAGTAAGAGCTGAAGCTCCAGAGCCGCCAGCGTGACGGGATGTCCTGCAGGGGATGGGGTTGCTGTGTCCCGTTCGGTTGGTGTGTGAGCTCTGCAAACTGACCACAGCCCTGGCGGCACCTGAGAGCGTGGCTGCTCTGGTAGAGGAGAGTTTGGATGCAGGGAGAGGTCATCTGTTGAGCTGGTTCTTGGTTTAATCTAAAGTTCTGTGTGAACTGAAGCCCATTTGCTCTTCTCTTGCTGTCAGGTCCCGGTAGGTTTGGTGGCACCAGCACCGGCTGCTCTGAAGTTTGCTTTTAAGAAAGAAAACAAAAAATTGTGACTTAAACCCTAACCTCTGCCAGTTCTGTGTAAACCCCAGGTTTACGAGGGTAACAGTGTCACCTGTAAATCAAAACCACTCCTGGCAAGCCAGTGGCTTGCTCAGTTCTTCTGACGCGGCTGCTGTGCTTTGGATCCCATCCTTTGTCAAAGGTGGAGGGGTTTTGTCTCTCTGCATGCCGATGGAGACAGAAAGATTTCTCCTTCAGAATGGCAGCTTCCCCTTCCCTCCTGCCTCCCTTTGTTTCCAGAGATACAACTGCCTGTTTCGGTGACAGATGCAGCTTTGCTCCCGCGAGCTCTTCCTCCAGATCCGGGCGCGTGAGCCTGACCCCGTTTTATTTCTTCACCGTTATTGCCACCTAAATTCAAATGACAGGATCTTGGCAATGCGCTAAGGTCAGGAGCACCCAGCGTGAGGCTCTTGATTTCTTGCTGAGTGCAAAAGCTCCCGAGGGTTTGCAGATCTTTAAGGTGGATAAAAAGGAGCTGAAGTTTGTGGCTGGGAGCTGCCTTTGGAAGGGCTCCTGGCCAGGCTCCAGCTGCACCCACAGAGCAGGCTTTGGGCTGGGTGTCCTCTGTGGGACTGAGCTTTGGATGTCAGCTCTGTCCTGCAAGTCACAGTGCGAGGGTAAAGCTGGGTGTTGCTTTCTGATTGGAAACCTCCAGCCATTTTGTGGCTTTTCTGGAAGCTGGGCTTCCCAGATTTACCAAGAAATGAGTTCATAATGGAAATCTTGGGAAGAACTTCTGTAGTTTCTTCCTAGCCAGTCTGTAGTACTTCTCTCACATCCTGAAGCATAAATATTAATAGCACTTACATTTGTCACCTCATGTAAAACAGCTCTGGATTGTTGTTGTTGTCATGGAATGATTTGGGTTGGAAGGGACATTAAAGCCCATCAAGTTACACCACCCTGCCATGGGCAGGGACACCTCCCACTGGATCAGGGGGCTCAAAGCCCCATCCAACCTGGCCTTGAACACCTCAAGGGATGGGGCAGCCACCACTGCTCTGGGCAACCTGGGCCAGGGCCTCCCCACCCTCACAGCAAAATATTTCTTCCCCAAATCTCATCTCAGTCTCCCCTCTTTCAGCTGAAAACCCTTCTCCCTCATCCTATCCCTGCACTCCCTCATGAAGAGCCCCTCCCCAGCTTTCCTGGAGCCCCTTTCAGTACTGGGGGGCTGTTCTGAGTTCTCCTTGGAGCCTTCTCTTCACCAGGCTGAACAAACCCAACTGCATTATCTGTGTGACTGATAATAATCTTTCCTACTCATTTCTGACCCCATTTCTGACTCTTGTGGTAAGCCTTGCTGAGTGTGTGTCTTTAAAAACCGTAGCTCCCTGCCTGTTCTCACTGACTGCATGTTGGGGTCTCTTCCAGTTATCTCATGTGGAGACCTGCCGACTCCTCCGAACGGGAACAAGATTGGCACCCTGACCAGCTACGGGGCCACAGCCATCTTCTCCTGCAACACTGGCTACACCCTGGTGGGGTCCCGTGTGCGGGAGTGCATGGCCAACGGGCTCTGGAGCGGAGCAGAAGTGAGATGTCTGGGTAGGTGTGTGTGGAATATCCACGATGTTTGGGAGAGCATTTGCATTTCAGGAGGGAATAGGAATTTAGATACCGATTCAGGGACCCAAGTGAGGTCTCAGCGCTGCTGACGCTGTAGGGTTTTAAGTAGATACAAAAAAAGGAAGCAGACTTTGATCCTGACTGCTTGGAAGATGCGAGAGGTGTTTTGAGATTGGAGAGCTTTAAAAATGAGATGATGTTTTTATTGCTGCTCTGGTTCTGTTGGTGGTTGTGGAGTCTGGAATTGGGATCCGGCAGGGTGCTGCCTCGGGGGGCAGGCGCCGGCTCACGGTGTCTCTCCGTGTCTCCCTGGTGCAGCGGGGCACTGCGGGGTCCCCAGCCCCATCGTCAACGGGCAGATCAACGGGGAGAACTACAACTACCGCGGCAGCGTGGTTTATCAGTGCAACCCCGGCTTCCGCCTCATCGGGATGTCGGTGCGGATCTGCCAGCAGGATCACCGCTGGTCTGGGAAGACACCTGTCTGTGTGCGTAAGTATGTTGTCAGATTCCTTTAGCCCCGGTGACGGTCGGGGATGGGAGCACCTGTAAAGCTGTTGTTCAGAGCCCGTGCCCCCGGCTCCTCCGCGCGCGCACGGTGAGAGCGCGGCAGAAGCGACTCCCGCAGGAGGGAGCTGAGCTGTGACAGGAGGGGCATCGCTGTGATTTTGGCTGCTTTGCCTCTTCCCTCTGCTTTGACAGTGCCCCCTCTCTGTGGGGTTTCTCACATGCTGAGGTTTTGATGGGTGAGCCCAGCTGAAGGGGTGGTTTCTGAGGAGCCCACGCTTTATTGGGGTACAGGAGGTTAAAGGCAGGCGTAGCCCTACCAAACGCACTGGTGTTGTCACCATCTCTGAGCTCCGTGCTCTGTGCTAGAGGAAGGTCACTCTCTCTCCTCTTCTGATTCACATTCGCACATCACCTTGTACAGGTCAACATTCCTTGTCTGTATCTGTCTTCCGACTCCGGAGCCAGTGCAGGACTGGTTCCCACGCGGTGCCTTTGGTTCTGCTTCGTGCCCACTTCTCTGGCACCTGAGAGCCCACCAGGCTTTTGAGCAGGGATCTGTGAAGGTGTCTCAGGTGCAGCAGTTGCCCTGGCGGTTACCACACTGCAATAGACCTTCTGGATAACATAAATTTAATGTTGTTAAAGCAGAGCACTGTTGGGCTCTAAAATGAGATGCCTCGAGGCTTTTTTACTTCCGACAAATCTCAGGACACTGTGTGTGTTAGCACATTATAGTTTCCTATTGTCCTGATATTTTTACTTTAAACCCGCTACAGAACAGCTCTTTTTGATCCATGCCAGCTGCAGGAAGGCTCTTTTTTTCTGGGACAGAATCCATCACCTGTTTCAAAACACGTATAATTGTATTCAGGAGAACCTCAGAGAACCTGGCGTCTGCTTCCCGCAGTAGACTCTGGCTTTGTGTTTTTCAGACCTGTACCTGTCACCAGCTTGCCTGAGGAATAAATTCCCATCCCTGTGGCACAGTCCAGCCCTGGCAGTCAAACATGTTATGGATCTTCTGTGGGAATTCCATCTTCCCCTCCAGCTTCTGGCTTTGGCAACCGTACAGCCAAACCGCTGGACTTGTGCTGATGGGCCATTGCCCCATGTCAGCATGACCATAGCCAATATTGCTTTGTCCTCAGAAGATGTCACATTCCTTGGGCAGTCAAAAATCCCTGCATGGCATATCCTGACGTTCCTTTTGTGCAGTAGAACTTGCTGCTGTGCTTGAAGCGAAGGCGTCCAGGCTTTGCTCACAGCAGGGCTGTATCCTCCCCATATCGCCCGCTGCTGCCGAGGAGCCAGCAGAGCAGCCCAGGCAAACTTTGAATCCCAGTATTTCTGTGCTTACTGCCACTCCAGCATTTCCCTTGGCACTTCCCTTCAGAGCAGCTCAGACCCTTTAGCCCTTTACTTTGTCGCTGGCCCAAGCTAACATGGAACAAGAATCACACAAAAGTCCTCATTGCAGGGATTTAGAAATAAAGGCGTTTCCCCCTTAAAGCAGGAAGGTTTGAGCTTTCTAGACCGTATGTAGAAACCTGATTTTTGTCATGTTTTCCTCTTTTTTGAGCATCCCTCCAGGTGTAACTTTATATTGTAGGGAGTGTACATCTGACTTACACCAGGGAGAGAGGAAACCAGCCGGTTTCCTGGCTGTGTGTGATGCCCAGGGTAATGTAAGGCCATAGATTAATAGCAGAAGCTGGGATTTTTGAAGAGGAGCTCTGAGGATTTACAGTATAAGTCAGGTGGATGCTGGCACTCAGCTGCTTAGAGAGCAGTTTAGAGACTTTCTTATGCCAGTAAAATGAACAAAGGTACCTTGCTCTCAACTGGATTCAGTATTTCAACAGAGTTGGCCACAACTCTTTGAAGTTGGTGTGGATTTCAGGGTTGATATGGGTTTTTTTTTTAGATCTCCTTCCTTGGGAAGTTTTTCCAATGGATAATCCACTTTCTTTCAAAAGAAAAAAAGTAACGTCTCCAATTCCTGATTGCAGCCATCACGTGTGGGCACCCCGGGAACCCAGCCAACGGCTTGACCCAAGGGAGTCAGTTCAATCTGAACGACGTGGCCAAGTTTGTGTGCAACACTGGGTACCTCCTGGAGGGAGCATCGCAGTCCCAGTGCCTGGCCAATGGCCAGTGGAGCAGCACCCTGCCCGCCTGCCGCGGTGAGTCGCCTCTCCACCCCGCTCCAGGCAAATCAGACTTGTCTGCACCTTCCTCGTTGGTTACTCTGGGTTCCTAAAATCCAGCTGTCGTAAATTGGTGTAAAAACAAGTCCTGTGGTTCCTCTTGAATGTACAAGCGATGCTGGAGCTCTGAGGGCTCTGTAAATCTCATACAAGAAACTGATTTTCCCTTGAGCTTCACTCAGAGTTAAGAGACCCAGCCCAGCATCCTCCAAGACATTGAAATATGTGTTGTGAGTGGGGAAGACACAAGAAAAGATAAGGCCAGACCTTTAGCAGTAACCTTAGAGCAGTTTATGAGTTTACGGTCCTTGTGTGGAGCCCGTTCTCCTTCTAGGCTGCCCTGCTTCCACTGGTATCAGCACTGGAGTTCACTTATCAAATTCCCTCCCCTCCCTGCACTCCCTCCCTCCATACTCCCTTAATCCAGTTATCTCTGTTGATACTGGAAATCCATGATTGTCAACTGGCTGAGGCCAGTCCTGATCTGGGGCTGGAGTGCAGCGCTGCGGTGCTGAGCCTCGCGGGGCAGGGCGAGAGCCAGCAGGATTGCTTCTCTTTTTTTTCATTTTAATATGGTTTGTCACTATTTCTGCCCCAAAGAATCTTTAAAAAAAAATGAAAACAGTCTTTAAATTGTGGAATGTGTGATTTGGAATTTTTTTTCCCCTTTCCCTGCCCATTTTTGGAGACTCCTTTGTTCTTTGTTACACCCTTTGTTTTGTATTTTTTTTGTTGTTGTTGTTTGTTTGCAGTTGTAAACTGTACTGACCCCGGGCACCTGGAAAACAGCATCCGTCAAGTGCAGCCGAGTGGTCCGCACAGATTCAGCTTTGGAACAACTGTCTCATATCAGTGCAGCCACGGATATTACTTGTTGGGCACTCATGTCCTTACCTGTCAGGGAGATGGCACTTGGGACCGTGCCCTCCCACAGTGTCTTTGTAAGTTCTGAATAATATCATCCACCAAGGTGTCCATCCCGTGTGGTTCTCTGTCGCTCAGCAGAATGGCCATGTCAAGAGTTGGGATCCAAAGCCCTTTGTAATCCATGGGAATCATTCCATCACCTTCGCTGCGCTCTGGATCCTGCCCACAGGAGGAAAACATGGTCTGAGGAGTGAAACCCTGTTAGACAGAGGTGGTTTCTCTCTACAGGGCCAGGCAGGTCCCACCAGGTTTTGCTGGTTCCATGCAGCTCCAGCAGAAGTATTGCAGGTGCAGAAGGGCAGCAGAACTTCTGCCACGCGGATCTTCGTAGGGAGCAGCCTACACTCAGCCTGCACTCAGCCTGCACTCAGCCTGGCTGAGGAGAGAGAGCATATTTAGCACCACTCAGGCATGACTGGGTTTCCATGCACCCACATGACCCCACGGCTCTTGGGGAGGGAACCACCGACGTGATGGTGAAATAAACGCAGCTGGTGCTGTGTCGCGATGCAGCTGCTGGAGAGGGTTTGCTTCCTGACCCTTACCCGGCAATTTTCCCCCTTCCCTTTCTGCCACTGTGTTTGCAGAGAGAATTGGGAGGTTCTGGGGGATAGTTTGGCTGAAGGGGTTTTTCCAGTAGCGTGGAAAACCAGTGTGGAACAACACAAAATGCTCACGGTGCTCACGCGCTGTGGGGGTAAATTCCTGGTGCAGATGTCCAGGCATCGTACAGAAGATGCTGATGCTGTTGTCCCTGCTCTATGCTGAGGGAAACCAAGCTCCAAAGTGGATTTGAAGTTGAGCTGGGGCTGCCCACTGAGGCAGGAGCAGCCCCCAGCACAGCCAGTGTGTCCTTTGGGAGGCGACAGCAGCGTCCAGCTCTGGTTAGCTGGCATAATCGGCCACTAAAGTGAGCAGAAATTGAGCTCCTTAAGTTTGAATCAGCTGAGCTGTTCCAAAGCCATGATTGTTTCTTTTTTTCCCCTGTATTATCCCTCGACGCCCAGTCACACACAGTAGTTCCTGGCACCTTTTCCTTCCCTTTTGCTAGCTGCATGCCACCTCCTCACTTTGCAGCACCCGGCCTGGGCCATGGGGACCTGGCATGTGCTAACAGTGTGGTGTAGGGCAGCCACAGGGCTCCGGGAGGGCAGTTGTCTTTTAATACTCAGCCCACAGCTTTCTGGCTCAGTAAAAGTAACATCCTTCCTTAAAACATTGAGCATCCATTGACTTGGAGGATTTGTGGGTACCAGTTTCTCAAAACTGGGAGCTTGGGTCAGTTTTACAACTGATTATCTGGCTTCATGGGTTTAATAAGTGTAAAAGAACAAAAGCAAGAGGTTTTTGCGTTACCTGTGTGTTGAATTTAAGATGTGCTCAGTGCTGAAACCCAACCCCCTTTAAAGTGTTTATAGGTGAGGACCTGGGCACTTTCTAGAACATAAAATAAAGAGGTTGATGCCAGACAAGCTTGGCTGTTTTTGAGGAGGGGGTAAACCAGAGCTGATCCCCTTGAGGGGTGGGAGAGTATCTGGGAGCGGAGCCTAGCACGTCAGAAGAAACAGCCTTCACACTGTGTACCTAAATCCTTTAAAAACCTCACTACTGCCACAGGTTTTAAGCTTAGCTGAGTCTGCTGGAGGATCTATTAAATTGTTAGTTACAGCGTGAGTTTAAGTGTTAGCTATCAAAGCCATTTCCTTGCGAAGCGTCCTTGGTTTTAGTCACAGCTCTGCACCAGAATATTTCAACGCCCACGTGCCCAAACGTACGCGTGCTCTCCTTTTTATTGAAACATACATCATGTTTTCTGCCTAATGCCAGTATTGGTATTTTTAGACTCTAGCAGAGGGAGAGAAGAGATCCGTTATGGATGCTTTCCTTCAGAAACCAAGCGGTGCATGGTCTTTACGCTGAGCATCCCCATCCCAACCTGTCTAATAGCCCTGAGATCTGTCAGTGTATTTGTCAACAGCTTCACTGTCTCCACTCTGATTGCTAAGCTAAAGTAAACCTATTAGTTCTTGTTAGCAGTGGCTTTTTGCTAGCGATGGTCGAGCGAGCAGTGCTCTGAGTGCCAGGATAACGTGCTCAGGTGTGACACAGCATCAATTGCAGCTCCGTGTCGCAGGGCCTGGCGCTGCCCAGGGGTGGGTGGAGGTGAGGGTGTGCATGGAAACATTCATGTTTAAGGAGGGATAGGTTTTCCAAGGAACCTGTCTGTGTAAGGAGTAGTCGTTCATGCACAAATCCTTGGCAGTTTTTTCTGAATGAGCTCCCATCCCCTTAAAAGAAACTTCTGGAAGGTTTGCAATGCCAGACCCTGGGGCAGACGAGTGGGTTTGAGCTGCCAAGGTCCCTTGCAGTGACCCCAGACACGCAGCATTGTGCTCTTTGAACACACGTCAGGGGCAGTTCCCTCGAGGCTGAAGCTGTTGCTCTGTCTCTTGCAGTGGTCTCTTGCGGCCACCCCGGCTCCCCGCCCCACGCACAGATCTCGGGTGACAAGTACACCGTGGGCTCGGTGGTGCGGTACAGCTGCCTGGGGAAGAGGACCCTGATGGGCAACTCCACACGCATGTGCCAGCTGGATGGGCGCTGGAGCGGCTCCCTGCCACACTGCTCAGGTGAGCTGGGCTTCGGCACGGAGGGGATGGGGCACTCCTGGCCCCACTGCCCCTCTCTGCCCAGGCTCTTGCTGGGCTGGAGAAGTACACACGCCGCAGAGGGAAATCGTGGATGACTCTGAAAATCCATCTCAGCCATCCAGCCTTCTGTAACTCGGATGATAAGCCCTGGCAGAGAGGAAACGGCTCGGCTCGCAGGAGGGGAAATAAATGGCTGCAGCAAAGGTTTGTGGTGGGAGGTGTTCTGCAGCCTGCAGCTCCACAGCTTTCTCCATGCGGAGTCTGCACAGGACGAACGTGTCTTGTGCAAAATCAGGTCCTGTTGGCAGCATCCGACCCTCTTTCTCATGCATTCCAGTAAAAGAAGCCCGTTTGGCCCCTTTCCAGGGCCTGACATCTGCTGTTACAGCACCACAGCGGTCCCAGGTCTGCACAAGGCAAGTGGAAGCCAATACTATGAATTTCCACATCGGCAGTGTCTCCGCTGAGAGCAGTTTGGTAACAGAAGTCCATTCCCACTCCCGTGCCAGAGTGAGAAAGGTCTTCCATTGAAAAAGTCCTAATAAGCCAAAACAGTCCCTGATGAGACAGACTCAGGTCGAAGCCCTGGGGGATGCAGTGAGATGCTTGCCAAGCCTTCCTGAGATCAGGATGCTGGGATCTTAGCTGATGGACTCCAGGGGAAGGAAGGGTGCTGAATAACTGGCAGGATCCTGTGCAAAGCCACCCCCACGCCACCCCAGCAGTTGTTCCTTGAAGAGCACACAGGCAGATGAAATAGGAATTAGCTGGAGCAAAGCATTTGGGACAAGTGTTAATTTTTAATTATGCCACTTAGGTTTAGCAGCTCCACTTGACCAAGTTTAACCTCTGCTTTGGAAGGGAAAAAGAAATCAGACAGAGTCATCCTCTTATTCCAAAGCTGTATCTGCAGAGCCGACTTCTTGAGCTGTAGCTGCTTGGAAAGGTTTTCTGCTCTAATTCGTGCCTTTCCCCTGTGTGGTTTTCCCTGTCTCTCCTGTCATCTTTGGGGGTGGATTTTGGGAAGCATTCAGCGTTGTTCTGACTGGTTCCAACTCACATCTGATGGGTGTGAGGTTTTCTTTCTGACTGACTTCATGGGGATGGCTTTAGGCCAAGGCTGATGGCATTTGAAGGGGCCATCGGAATGCCCAGCAGCTCAGAACCAAGATTCCCACCCAAAGGCTTGGGGAGAGGCCTCTCTGTTGCACCAAAAGCGGGCGTAGAGTCTCAAAAGCATGGAAGAGGCAAAACACAGCTCAGACCATTCCCTGCCAAAGGTTCTTTGTTGTGTGTGGAAGATCCCTACAGCGCGACAGCAGTTTTGTGAGATGAAACAAGAGACTTCGATATAAGTCATTATGTGAGAGAAAATGCTGACCTGGAGCATTCTCCCCCTTCTTTTTACAAGCGAGTACGTTCCCCAGATGATGAATATGCTCATTATGTTTTATATTACACGTAACTCTGCGCAGGCTGTACCTGCAGCAAGGCGCAGGCGGCCCGGGAACCGGGAACTTCATCGGTAGCTGCAGGAGTGAAATAGTTGTTCCTGGCTCGGGGGTGGATGTGTTTACACAGATCATTAGCGGAGAGAGCCAAGAACAGGCGCACGCGGAGCGAGGCTGTGTCAGGCAGCAAGGAGGTGGGCATTTCTCCAGCCTGCTCCGGAGACCCCCCCCACGAGGCATCTGCTGCAGCTGCTCCCTTCCTCCTGCCCCCCCCCAACTTCCAGCCGGCAGCTCCGAGTGTTCACAACTTGTACGAGCGGATGTTTCTCAGCTGGATCCCTCCTGCCTCCGCTCTCCAGACCCAACAGCTTCTTGTGCTGCGAATACAGTCGGGCGTGCTGAGGTGGCTTGGAATGCGCCGCAATTTCTGCTCGGAGGGAAACCATCCACATGAGTGATGCTGGCAGCCGGGCTGGTATCTGCTGGAGCTGCTGCCGCGGAAAACAGCTGCAGCCCGTGAGGGCTCCATCTTGAGAGTCAAGATTTACTGCCCTAATTTGCAACCAGTTTAAAACCAGTGGGCCCCCAGAGTCAGGGGACACTTCGTCTGGGATTTCCCTGCACTGGGAAGAGCCAGTCAGCATCAAATCACATCAGCCACAGGATCCAGCCTGTGCTGACCCTCTGAACGTGTGCAGTTGAATGAGAAGGGTCAAACCCGTGGCTTGTTTACTCTGCTGATGCTGTGGTCTCTTCTTAACAGGAGGAAGCCAGGGCGTGTGTGGTGACCCAGGGATCCCCTCCCATGGCATTGGGCTGGGAGATGACTTTGATGTCGGCAGCGTGGTGCGGTTCAGCTGCGAGCCCGGGTACGTGCTCCGGGGCTCATCCGAGAGGACCTGCCAAGCCAACGGCTCCTGGAGTGGCACTCAGCCAGAATGTGAAGGTACATTTTCCAGCTTTGCGTCCTCTCCTGCATCACTCCAAGTGAGGGTATCCCAGAATTCCTGCAGCAGGGATAGCAGCCCAGCCAACCCGTCCCCTCTGTCTTGGTTGCCTTGGTTCAGCATTGCCGCGTGTACGGCGAGGAGCCTCAGTTTTCTCTTTTCCAAACATCTGCAGGTCACATCTCCCAGCAGGGTTTTTGGGTGCACCTTTTTGCGTACCCAGCTCTCCTCTGCTATGCAGGGTGCTCTGGGATGGTGGTGTAAAGGGTTTTGGTTGATCAGGTCCGTGCTAACACCTAGACTGGGGTATAGAGTAGGAAGAACCTTTGGGAAGCGGTCCTCGCTTCCAGTCATCCCAAGACTGTCGCTCTCAAGCTTGCTGCAGGGTCACTGAGGTGAAAATCTCTTGGTGTGCGTCACATCCAAGTAGATGGATCAGAAATAACCTGGATTGTGTGAGGTCTGTGGGTCTGACTGATTCTTTGTTGAGGAAATGCAGCAGTGAGGAGCGTCGATAGCTTCAGACTTCTGTTAGAGCTGGAACGGGCACTCACGAGAGTCATTTACACAAAGCAGAAGCGCAAAATGCAAATTATAATCCAGAAAGCATATTTTTATATTTGAAAACCCCAAACCCCTTATTTTTCCATTTTGAAGAAATCAAGTAGGACCCTATAATCCAATCTAATAAACCCCCAGCTGAATTCTTCGAGCTGTGCCACTCGCTGCCACTGTTCTGTGAAAGTGTTTAAAAACCAGCTGGGGGAAGAAGAAAAGCCAAGACAAGGCAGGATACCAAACGCAAGGAGACCTGGGCAAGTGCTTCTCTCCAGCTGACTTGAAAGCCGAAATCTCAGAGAGTTTATAAATGAATTGGAAATGTATTCCAAATTGGTGGAGCTCTTGATTGAAAAGACACTGAATCACGTTATTAATGCACTCAGGTGTGGTGTTTTTTTCATTCTCTGTTTTTTTCTTGTGGTCGAAAAGCTCTGCTCATTAATCTTGGGATAAATAACCCATCAGGTTCCAGAGGCACCAAAATATGGGTCCCTGGCAGATTTTTTTTCAGTCTTTATGAGTCATAATAACATTATGCCTATAATGTAATCATTTAATGTTAAGTGCTGACTGACCAATATGGGAAGGTGATTCACAGCAATGAGCCCCGCGCTGGCTCTCCGTCGTTTGCGTTCACAGTGAGCTGGAAGCACAGCAAGGTGTTCTGGCTGTGCTCTGGCTGTTACATTCAGCTCCCTGATCAGGTATTTATAGGAGAGAGGGGCAGGAGAGACTTCATTTTGGGATTGAATTCAGGGCAAATGGAGCAGAGGGCTGAGTGCCTGGGCAGGTGCTCGGGAGGAATGGGCATCTCAGCGCTGCTGGTGGCAAAGCTCCGGCGCCGCAGCGGAGTGGCTCCTCCGTGGCGCGTTGGATTTCTGCCTCAGCCATTTGTTCGCTGCTTTCAGCCACCAAAAGGGAGCAAAATCAAGGCTGACAGAGCTTTCAGGTCATCGCCACTCGCCTGCCCAGGGAATTCAGTACAAATGTCTCGATGAGCACGGAGGGTTTGGGTCAGTCCAGCAGGAGAAGGGCTCCCTGCAGAGGAACCCGTAACGCGCAGCTGTCCAGAGGGCACCGTGCGGGTCCTGCGGCACAGGGAGCAGGGCAGAAGAGAGGAGCTCTTGTCTCCTTTTCAAAGAGAGCGAGCAAGCTGCTGTAAAAGGTTCAATTACAAAGCATCTGCTTGACTTCGAAGCCAAGGGGCTGATGTTTGGTGCCTTCCTGTGCTGGAACCAGCACAGTCTGATCCATGGAGGGGCTGTGTGGCAGGTGGGAGCACTGGGCTTCACAGAGGGTCATCTCGACACACATCGGCTCTTAATCCTTGATCTTAAGTCATTCCAGCCGAGCAGCATCTCCTGAAGCCTTGCACTGGTCGAGCAGCAGCGACTCAAAAATCCCCGGGTGATGCCGCTGCTTTTCAGATTACTTTCTTGAATTTTGATTTCCATTTAAAGGTGATGGGGTTTGAGATTCTTAAGGAGCCACGAATGGGGATGAGTATGGGGCTTCCAGGCTCTTGAGGATTTACACCATGTTCAAAACCAGTGCCAAACCCAGTTTTCTTTCGGGTCCTGATTTATTTTACATCTCCCACTGAAGCCAAAGGGAATTATTTACCTACTTACTGCTCACTTGCATTATAGGATCCTATTTGTATTTAAATTACGATTTCAAAAGTTCAACCCTTTCATCCTTACATTTACAGCTTCTTTTATATCCATCCTGTGCGGGTCACAGCTGATGCGTGCGGCGATTAAACCATTTCTACGAATCTCCTTGTAGTCACAAAAGTCATATTTTTGAGTCATCTGTGTGTGTTTGGCCACATGCGTGGGTGGAGGAGGTTGGGTGGCTGATGTATGGGCAGGCAGTGAGATAGTAATTTAGAGCTTTTTCTGAGTTGATAGAATCTGACTTTTATCCCAGCGTCTCTTGGAAATGACACCGTGTGTCACAGGGACGCCGGCTGCATGAGGAATCTGTGCCGAGAGTGCTCCTCGGATGAGCTCAGCGCCACGCAGAGTTTCTGTACACGCAGTCTGCAGTGGTCATTCGTTTCCTCCTGTCAAACAGACAGGGTCTCCAACAAGCTCATGTGTTAATGGGCTGTCAGCAAACTAAGCATTGGTGGGCTGAGCTCATTGCTGTCCCGCTGGGGAAAAGGAGACTGAGGGGAGACCTCATGGTGGTTGAAGCTTCCTCACGAGGGGAGGAGGAGGAGCGGGTGCTGAGCTCTTCTCTCTGGACCTGAGGGAATGGCAGGGAAGGATTAGATTGGACATTAGGTTCTTCACCCAGAGGTTGGTGGAGCCCTGGAGCAGCTCCCCAGGGAACCAGTCACAGCCTGATAATATTCCAGAAGCATCTGGCCATGGTGTGAATGTTGGGGTTGTCCTGTGCAGGAACAAGAGTTGGACTGAATGATCCTTGGGGGTCCCTTCCAGCTCTGTGATTCCCTGGGCAGGACAGCTGACAGTGATGTGGTCCCAGGGCAGGGAAGGGTCACCTTGTGTGTGCAGAGTGATGCTTCTGCAGAGGCCGTGTCACATTGCTGGGGAGCGGTGGGAGCAAGGAGTTTCCTCGTCAGAGAGCTTGGAGCCTGCAGTTCAAGCCTTCACTTGATTCATGTGGTTTTCTTTTATGTCCTGTAATTTCAGAGCAAATGAGGGCTGGGTGCAATTATCACAGGTGCTTATTTTGTCCTGACAGGGTTTTGTGCACCACCATTCTCTTCAATGACCTCTTATTGACGTGGTGCTGAGGTACTTCAGACATAAAGCTTGGGCCCTGACAAACCTATAATTGTATTCCCACGATATTGTCCCTCCTCTGAAGGTGTAATTGGATGGATCTGGGCAGCGAGCGATGGCACAGCGGGAGAGCAGTGGGCTCCCGGGCTGCCTTCATTCCTTTGAAGTCTGCAAGCTGTCAGCTTCCTGAAGGGGCCAGAGGCAGCGTGGCACGCTCGGGTCCAGGCTCCTGGGAGATGGAGGAACTCCAGGCTTGGCACCACCTCAGTCTGTGTGTTCAGTTCTCTTCTCTGTGAGGGGGCCAGGGGAAGAGAAGTAGAAAAGGGTTTTACAAGTTTGAACAAGTCACTGAGACTCCTGAGCAGCATCCTTGAGTGATCAGTAGATCTGCTCGTGGCAGTTACCTTCAGCCTCTGCTCTGCCTGTGGGCAGCAGCACCATCACCTCCCTGGACCCGTCAGGTTCTTCTTCCTTCAGCCCGGAGGAGCAGGCAGGAGGAGGCTCTCCAGGCTTGGCTGGAATACTGACCCTCTGGATCCCTCGGCAGGGGAACAGGGCCGGTGCTTCGGGCACCGACCGGCTGCAGGGACAGAGATTTTCTCAGTCCCCTGCCAGGGACCCTGCACACAGCCTTGGGGCCTGGGCCCTGGCAAGGTGGAGCCCCTGCTCTCAGTTGGGGGTGGAGGCTGGGATCCTGTTGGATGGATGGAGCTGATTTTCCACAGAATAGCCTGTGTGTCTTGAGCGGATTCAGGGGCTTTGCAGCTCATCTTACGGTTACCAAGAGCAGTCAACTGCAGGACAAAAGCCTTGTTTCGGGGGGCAGGGTATTTGTGGGTTTGGGGGTTTGTTTTTAACTTTACCATTTTGCTTTCTAGTGATATCGTGTGGGAACCCAGGAACCCCCAGCAACGCGAGGGTCATATTTAACGACGGCTTGGTTTTCTCCAGTTCCATTATCTATCAGTGCCGGGAAGGTTATTACTCCACAGGAGTGCTGAGCAGGCACTGCACGGTGAACGGGACGTGGACTGGGACCAGTCCAGAGTGTACAGGTGAGCGCTGGGGATGCATTCCTGGAAGAGGAGATGGACGATTCGGCCAGACTCTGGGGAGGGGTTGTCAGGGCGTGTTGGGTGCTCGCTGTGGATGTGCAGACACACATGTGCCGTGCTGAGAAACTCAGCTAAACTGTCTGGTGGCAGCAGCATCGCTCAGCCTGCAACATCTGTGAGAGCCTAATGGAAAACGCTTGCTTTGGGTTTGTTTTTTCCACTTGGATGAAGGGAGCTCTGTAATAACTTTAATGAGTCAATGTCAGCCAAGCTGGAGGGGCTCTCCGGGGCTGCCTCTGAACGTGAGCAACGTGCTGGCACCAGGAGGTGCATGCACAGAGCTCCAGCTCAGAAGCCCCCAGCGAACTCATTGCATCTCCTCACGGCTCCCACCTGCAGGCGTCTGCGGCAGGGATGCGGGAGACAGGAAACGAGTGCTTACGGAAGAGATGGTCCCCAGGGAAAAGAGAGGAGGGGTGCCATGGGTAAACGGTCTTCCAGTTAGCCCAGATTCGACCCAGGTTTTCTTTGATGTTTAATGTGTTTTAATACCCCTTCTTGCAAGGTTTTAATGTGCCATTAACATCACTGCTCATTCCACCGTGTAGAGGCAAAGTTTTTTCCCCCATGCTGGAGACCAGCCCGCTCCATAGCCAGCACCACTCTCTGCCAGAAATGCCCCCTCCTCAACTGTTAGAGGATCACATCCTGGGTTGAAAAATGCACAGGACCATCAGGTTTCCAGTTACTGCGGCTCCAGAATTGTGAGACTGGAGACAGTCATAGAATCATGGAATGGTTTGGGTTGGAAGGGACCTCAAAGCCTATCCAGTTCCACCCCCTGCCATGGGCAGGGACACCTCCCACTGGATCAGGGGGCTCAAAGCTCCATCCAACCTGGCCTTGAACACCTCCAGGGATGGGGCAGCCACCACTTCTCTGGGCAACCTGTGGTGGTGCCAGAAATGCTTCTGTCTTTGTTTGACAGTGATCAACTGTGGAGACCCTGGTGTTCCAGCCAACGGCATTCGGCTGGGCAGCGATTTCACCTACAACAGAACGGTGGTGTTCCAGTGCACGCCCGGGTACATGATGGAGTCAGACAGGGCTTCTTCTCTAACCTGCACGAAAGACCGCACCTGGAATGGCACCAAACCTGTCTGCAAAGGTAAGGGTGGTTGCTGTAAATTTTGGAGGATGCGAGTTTTACAGGCCACAAAGTTTTGTGAAAATGCAATAGGCAGCAATGGCCACAGAGTGCCTGGAGCCCACCCGGGAGCTTCTCAGTCCCAGCATTCCATCTGTCCCCTGTGTTTATGACACTTACACAATTCTATCAACATAGCATGAACACCTCGCTCTCTCTGGGTCTATCGATCATCACAATGTGTCTGGGAGGAGGCAATTGCTATTATCCCCCAGTAGAGAAGGAAAAGTGAAGCACAGAGAGTTAACTGACTCTCTTCACAAAACCCCAGATCAAACTGGAATGAAATATTGTGTTTTGCGAGCACACGCTTCTTGGCATTATCTAGAAGTCTGAAAAATGTTTCTTCCATCTCCTTTCATTATTTCTCAGTTCTGAGATTGCCTCTGTAGTTTAGAGATAGGGAAGGGAAATAACACAGCAGTTGCAGGACAGGCTGGATCTCCTCTGCGAGCGTTTTACTCGCCCACCAAGTGTCGATAAGGCTCGTAGGAGCATCTGGGTACTTGTGTAGCAGCCTGGGAACCTCACCTGTCATTATTCTGATATAAATGCAGGCCACACAGAAACTTCCACATACACTCCAGTTCCTTCAAAGACTGTAAAGAGCAATTCTTCCACTCCTCTCTCATTCTCTCCACTGAGCTAATGTTGCAAGAGTAATACAGAATGTGGCCAGAGTCTCGTTTGGAGACCAGGCTGATTTGCGTGAGCTTAGCATCTTTCCCACTGCTCCCCTGAGCTGAAAAGCAAAGCACTGCAAAAACGTCATGTTAAAAACACCCCAGAGCAGATGAAATACAGGCTGGTTGTTGATTCCACTGCTAATCTAAAACTCAGCCAAGTTGTCCAAAATGTATGAATCTTTCAGGGAATCGTAGATGAGTTTTCACACTTAAGTCAGGCTGGATTCTTACCTTCGGTTGGAGATGAACATTGGCTCAGAAATCTGACTTGGAGATTTGGGATTTGGTTAACTACAAACTTCAAAGATGAATCTTGGGGTTTACAACAGTACACACAGCTGGAAAAGTTTGTGCAGCCCCCTGCTAGGGCAGCCCCGGGAGGGCTCCGAGAGAGCAGAGCGGAACTTTGATCCTACGTGAATTTGCTTGTTGGTGGGAATAACCACGTTGAGGAGTCAAGAGAGCTGAGGGTGCTTTTGTTTCTCCTTCAGCCATCGTCTGCAAATCCCCACAAGGCATCCCCAACGGGAAAGTCGTGGGCTCGGATTTCAGCTGGGGCTCCAGCGTGAGCTACGCCTGCCTGGAGGGGTACCAGCTCTCGCTGCCCGCCGTGCTGACCTGCGAGGGGAACGGCACCTGGAGCGGGGAGATCCCCCAGTGCTTCCGTGAGTCTGCGCGCAAATTGGGTGGAGGATTGCCATGGAAACCCAGTTCGTTGATGCCTTCTCTCCAACACAGAATGACAGAATGGTTTGGGTTGGAATGACCTCAAAGCCCATCCAGTTCCACCCCCCTGCCATGGGCAGGGACACCTCCCACTGGATCAGGGGGCTCAAAGCCCCATCCAGCCTGGCCTTGGAGCTGATTTTAGTGTCCGCTCTGCCTTGCCTGGCAACCTCCCAGAGGGTACAGACTGACAGTTTGCAGTGTATGGGAAGTTAAATATCCAGTTGCTGTGCTTCCTATCCCCAAGCCCAACAGAAGTCTTGCAGTAACTGAAGTCAGTGGGAGTTTATTATGCCAGTAGAGAAGTGTGAAGGTGCTTAGAGTGCCTGTAGCTAAAAGTCTGAGTGCTTTCCCCACCTCCACAGCAGCCAGTTGCTGGAAGTCTTGGTTTGCCATCTCTATTACAAGGAGGCAGTGGTGGCCATGGGGACGCATCAGTCTCTCCACCTCTTGTAAGAGAAACAGGAGGTCATGTTTGCAACAAGTCTGAAGATGCTGGGTGTTCTTGTCCACCAGACATCCTTAAAACCAGCTCTTTGTCCGTGTGTCTCCCCAGAGACCGAGTCCTGTACAATCAGGGCTCTTGAAACTGCCAAAGGCTGTAGGGAAAAAAAAAACATTTGGCAAAGAGCACGGTGTTGTTGCAGCAGAAGTTAGGAATGTTTTGTGAAGGCAGAGCTTTGGCGGGGTGGAAACCTGTGTGCCTGATACAATAGCTAATGTGAAAAATTAGTTAAACGTCTCATAATGATAAAGGCAGAGCTGAGTTTCTGTTCCTGGCTGGCAGCTGTACAATAGCCATTTTCATATTAAATCATACAAAGCCCTCCCTGTGTTCTTTGCACCTTTCCCTGGATCTTGGATAATTAGTGGGCTTTCTATGTGATGTGGGACCATACAGCAACGTGACATGGTGCAATTAGAGATACATTTTAAAGCTAAGCGTGCTGTTAGGGAGAAAAAAGGAAAAGATGGGGGAGAAGGTGGATGTTAATTAACAGCAATTGACAAAAAGAATTACGAGGGAAGTAGCCAACAACGCCTCGTGCCAGTACTAATTCCCCAGTCAATCACAGTTTGGTGGCACGGAGCGGTGAGGTTGGGGCCGTTACTAGACCCATCTTTAGCTTATTAACATCACTTGATCTTGAGGAGGTTCAGCACAATCCACTCATCTCCGCTCATCTCTGTGCCTCTTTGCAGCCGTGTTCTGCGGGGATCCCGGGATTCCCGCTCAGGGCAGGAGGGAGGACAGAGGCTTCACCTACCGCTCCTCCGTCTCCTTCTCCTGCTTCGCCCCGCTCGTGCTGGTGGGATCAGCCCGGAGGTTCTGCCAGTCCGACGGGACGTGGAGTGGGACCCAGCCCAGCTGCATAGGTAAGGGGAGGCTCCTCTGTCTGGCATCTACAAGTTGAGTCGTCACCTTGCTTCTCCCTTTGTGACAAAGCTGGTTTGTTTTCTGGGTTTGCAGGAATTAGCCCTTTGCTCCCTGAAAACCGAAGTGTTTTCCTTTTGCATGGGAATGATGCTTTTGGTTCGTGTGTGCTAACAGATGGGAAACAGCCCTTCTCCTTCTCTTAGGGTTTGCTGCTTAGTTTCTGTGCCCATCCCCATCGTTCCTGCCCGGTGGTGATCAGCACGTAGTGTGTTGGAGGGAGGTGATCTCTGTAATGGCAGAACAGCCCTCATAGAAGCAGGAAGGTGCTGTCTAGAGAGCTCAAAGCCCTACAGATTGCCTTGCCTGGCTGACATTGCCACACATTCTTCAGGTGCCCATTTTCTGGGGCTTCCAGAAGCCTTTGAAGCCTCAGGGAGGTGGATAATCATAATTAGTCACAGCATTCTTGGCCTGTTTAAAACTCTGGCTGCATTCTTAAACCTGAAGGGCTCCCATGGTGATAAACTGCATGGGCTGCGTGCTGTTACCTTAACCATCCACCTGAACACCACCATCATCACCTTATGTGGGAATCCAGGGCAGCAGCAGAGCTCAGGCTCTTCTCTGTGGGTTTCAGTCATTCTAGATGCATCTTAAATTCGTCACCAATTACAATAACCTAAGAATCCTCGTGGCCTGAAGCTCCCAAGTTTGTTATTGATTTCACCAGGAGCTTTCTCACATCTGAAGAGTTGGTAGCACTCACCTGCTGTCGTAAATGTTGGATTTAAATGCTCCATGGCTTTGTTGCAGATCCTTGTCTGGGTTCCTGTCATACAGGAATAGAGCTCTCCGGAGTCTGCTGCTCACAAAATCTGCTCAGAATTTATCTCCCCCAAACAAGCCACGGGCAGGGAGAAGATTTGTGTGTCTACAAAATCCTGCCCCAAAATCTCAGGTTCTGACACAGACAGCTGACCCCAAACCGTTGTGTTTATTCAGATCTCACCCATTTTTTAAGATGCATTGGATCGCCAGCATCACAGACCTCCAGACGCAGCTGGGAGACCGAGGCACTGCCCTCCACCCTCTGCCATCCATCACCTCCTGCCTCATCCAGCGATGGGGCTCTTTTGTTTTAGACACTGTGATTTATCTGGGGGGCTCCATGGGAACAGCAGCAGTGATAAATGACGTGAGCTCAGCAGAGCCGAATGACGGAAAATTAATTGGCTTGTGTGCCAGGGCCCCAAACCTGCCACATTTCGTGTCCCTGGTTTAGTGACTCACCACAGCTCCAAGGACCTGGGGACAACACCAACAAGTGCATCGTGTTTTGGAGTGATTAGGCAGATCATAGGGAATAATGGCAGAAAAACAACCTGCCATGCTGTTGGGTGCAGAAGTTGTGCTCTGTTGTCCTGCAGCTGCAGGCTGTGGTGATGAGATTGCTCCTCTCACACTCTGTTGGGGTGTGGAGACCTTTCCTAATTTATTTCTTGTCTTGCACAGTCCTGTTAATTGGAGTATTTTGAGGAATTTGCTGTGGGGCTTAGGGTCCTTCTCACATCAGTGTGGAGCTGAAGGAAGAAGGCTGGGAATGCAGAGCAGACTCTGATTGCACTGAGATCCTGCGATGCTCCGGCTCCCTGCTAACGTAACGTAACATACCGGAGCATCCCTGTGGCCAACACTGCAGCTTAGCTCAATCCTGTGATCCTAAGGAGCAGGGAACCTGCTGAGCTGCCTTTCGGGCAGAAACTGCAGTTTCTTTTGCTCAGTTTGGGATGCTGATGTTAATTTGATGCATCTCTGCCTTAATTCCATTGATCCCTTGCTGCTGTTTGCTGCTGTTGCCATGCTGGGAGAAGAAAGTGATAGATACTGGAAGAGTAGCAGCAGGTATTCCTCCTGAGCTGTGTGTGTTCATCTTGTGATGGATTGAGACCAAACAAGATGTAAAGAGAGATTATATATCTGAGATGCACTGGACTTTCCAGGCCCCATCCATCACTGTGAAAAAGAGAGGTTCCAGGGTGGGTGTGTGAGCGAGGGCTGAGCTGAGCCCTGAAGGACAAAGGTGCTGAGCGAGGGTGCAGGAGAGGACAGAGCCAGCCCAACCCTCGCCCTGAGCCTGCACAACACAGGGGAAGGGAGGAGAGTTGTCCCTGACACAGGCTTTAGCTCCTACGTTTTCTCCTGGGTGCTGAAGTGCCTCTGGTTAGTTTGTGTTACAACAGGCAGGGATTTCAGAAACAAAAAGCTCCATGTATTTTTCCTTATTTCTGAATATTCCTTCTGTAGCAAAATATTTCTGTCCTGCTGCAAAGGCGCAGCAGGCTCTGTCTGTGTGGAGAGCAAGGATGAGGCTTTCACAGCTGCTTCTTTCTGTTCTTCCCCTTGCAGACCCCAGCCTGACGACGTGTGCAGACCCCGGTGTGCCTCTCTTTGGGATGCAGAATAACTCCCAGGGCTACCAGGTACCATCCCTGCAGCGGGGTCCCCTCGGCTGCACCCCGGTGCTCGCTGGGGTTAGTCCATGTCCAAGTCTTTACATGGATTAATGTGTCTTCCCATGAGCAGGACATCCCAGCGTGCTCCATTGGACCTCGGAGTGCATTTGTATGGGATTAACTAGCAATGCATTATTTATGATATTAATTACAGTGCCAGTTAATGGTTATGAGTGTAATTAGGATTCACATTGGAGACAAAATTTCCATTCATTTTCAGACCATATTCTGTAGGTGGGTTTCTTAATCTCTGCTCCTGCACAGCTTGAGATCAGTGGAAAGGAGAGGAAAACCCAAAGCGATTGCTCGGGGTGCTCCGTCTCCAGCCTCCGCTGCCATCCATTCCCTGTGGTGACAGAGCTGGGCAGGGGGCTGGGAGAGGTGATTCCACATGGCTACTGCTGCCAGAGTGGATCTTTCAGTTTTGCTGCTAATTAGCTATCTTAATCCTGGGGTTTAATGAATTGATTTGAGTTTTTAATTAATACTGAGACACCGCAATCTGAGTTTGATGAGAGCGGTCGGTCTGAGCGCCGCACGCTGTCATGGAGCCACTCAGGCGCCTGCACCAGAGCAGGGGTGTCACTGGGAACTGGTGCTGTAGGGTACCCGGGGTGCACAGCAGCCAGGAGAGAGGCAGGAGCAGCTGTGTGATCAAACACAGCTGCAGGGTCAGCAAGGAGGTGGCTCACCTGGTGCAGCCTTGCTAGGAGGAAGGGAAAGGTACTTAAAGCCCTGCTTGGCGATTTTACTCCAGTATATTCTGGTTTCAAAGCAAATCCAGTTGCAATCATGGATCTCACAGCCGAGCAGCATTGTACTGCCAAGCTGGAGCAGGGAGTGAGCTCCCTTATACAGAATTACAGAATCATTTAGGTTGGAAAAGACCTTTAAGATCTTTGAGTCCCACCATAAACCTCGCACTGCCAAGCCCACCACAAAGCCATGTCCCTAAGTGCCACATCTCCACATCTTTAACTCCCTCCAGGGATGGGGACTTAAGCTTTGGTTGTATTAATGATTTGGTTGAAGCCAAATGCAAAAGGAATGAATAGTCTACAAAAGGCAAGGATACCTCCAAAAGGCTGAGCAGGCAGCTTTCAGGTTTTGTGATCCTTTTTGGTCTTCAGAATCCAAGCTGGCATTTAGAGGAGAGCTCTAGGGTGTTTGTTGGTGCTCGTTATTCTTGCTTTCCCTTTTGTCAAACATTTCAGCCATTTCTAGTATCACCGGTGTGTCGTGCAGGCTTTGGGCATATTTGAAAGGCAAAGCAGCTTTGCCTCTATCACTAAAAGAAGCAATTCCCTGCCCAGTTAAAGGCTGCAGCTTTCCAGGGTCTCTGAGAACTCCAACACCAGGCTCTGGCAGGACAGTGAGGGCAGAAAGCAGGTGACTCCTCTTTTCAGCACAGAGGAGATGGGAAACCATGGGAGTGCATTTGTGTTATAAGCATCGGTGAATCGGACGGCTCTGGAAGCTCAGTGTGTTCTCTCCTGTTGAACCAGGTGGGAAGTGTCATCTTCTTCAGGTGCCAGAAGGGGTACCTGCTGCAGGGCTCCACCACCAGGACCTGCCTCCCCAACCTGACGTGGAGCGGCGTGCAGCCAGACTGTGTCCGTAAGTCTTGGGAAGGGCTTTGTCAAGGGAATGCGGGGCCTTTAGCTGTGCTCCTGCCTTGTTTTGTTGTTCTTCACCATGCAGATTGCTGGCTCTGGAGAGCTGGTAATTTGGGGGTGAGGGGGAGCTTGAGAAAACACATTCCTTAAAAAGCGAGATCCCACAGTCACTTCTCTCCTGACACGATTGCACCAGCAGCCACTGCTGATTTCAGATGAGATTTTTGCCTTGTCCTTTCCTCAGAGACACAGTTTCAGGTGAGAGTTTGTTTTGTGCTTCTGAAACCACCTTTAACAGCCGAGATGTGAGCTCCCACTCCAGGGACCCAGGCTAACATTTCGCCAGAAGGGTTCTCTGGCAGAGCAGTGTTTCCCCTCCTCTTTAATAACGTGTTGCTCTTTCTGGTAACACTGTCCATCATCTTTCCCCTGCTGCACCAGAAGGAGTTTAATTTAATGTATTTAAGTGGTAATATCTTTCATAGCCTCTGTATCATAAGTATTAAAAGGCTTTTTCCTCTCCCTTGGGAAGTGGTTTAGTGGTGACATATTGTTCTGCTAACAGACCCTGTAGGTGCTCGTGCTGTGAGCAGCCCAACCAGGGCACCCACCTCTAAAAACTCTTCCATGTAGCAGCAGGGGAGAGGAGGGTGGCTGCTCTGGAAGGAGCTGCCCTTCCCCATTGCTCACCTGGGTGGTGGGAATGCGTCTCCAGCTTCACAACCTCCCCTCCACTGAGCTGGAAGGCAGCAGGGATGCAGCAGCAGCTCTGGCTGAACGTGGGGTTTTGCTCTCGGTGCTGGGTGTGTTGAAATAGAGGATGGTTTTGGCTCACCAGCGCCAGCCTGGACTACCAGGTGTTGCCTTTAGGTTTTGTGTAAAGGCTTCTCCACTCTCAGCACGGAGCTGGATGTGGTTACTGGTAATGAGTGCTGAGCTGCTGCCTCCCAGCTGGGCTGTGAACTCGTGACTGGCGTTCCCAGACTGTGTGAGTTCAGGTCGGTCTCTCAGCTTTCTGGGTTTTATATTTCATCCTCTGTAAAACGAGGATGAAGATAATGCCTCATGAAGGCTGCTGAGGATTTGTTTTCTTCATGAGCAGTTTGAGAGCCACAGAAAGGGCAAATTTACAGCATGGGTGAGAGGGAGCTTCCTGGCTTTGAGATTTATTCGTTCTGGTGTTGTAACTTCTCAAGGCAAGTGGTGACACATTTACAACAGGACCTGATAGAGCAGCACGGGCACCCGCTCGCTCTGGTGGCAGGGACTTGGGTGAGCTCAGCTTCGAGCTCTGTGGGCCAAATCCTGAAAGTTATTGAGCAATTACAGGAATTTATTGCTATTGCTCTCTGCTGAGGACTTACTGTGGGATTGTGTGGACAGGTAGGTGCAGATTATTAGTAGGACATTGGTCTCATGCAGAGAGATTATACACCACCAGATCTGTCATGCTGTCAGTGGAATCAGGGGGTTAACTTACTGGGTCTTGATGCCCTGTAAAGGCAGTTCTCAGTGTGCAGACAGACCTGGAACACGGTGCTGGGGTCAGAGCTAAAGGAAGGAGAAAGGTGTCTTGAGCATCATTTGATTTTGACTTTTTCCTCTTAAAAAGTGGTGGCAGAGCCTGGTTTTCTGTTCATGGGAGCTGGAGCCGAGTGAAGGCTCCCCTGAGAGCTTTAGGCAGAAAGAACAGTCGAGCCAGCAGAGCACAGGGAGCAGTCTCATTAATTTATCAGGCTGGGAAAGATCCAGGCATGGCATTGTCTCCCTCAGTGAGCAGAAAGCTTTGGCTGAAAAAGTCTCTTCTAAGAGATTTCTGTCCCTGCTGGCGTCGTGGTGTCACTCTTCTGCCTTTCTCTGTCTGGCTGGATGCTGTCTCTCACCACTCTTGTCTTGGTGCTTTCCAGCTCACCACTGCAAGCAGCCGGAGACCCCCTCCCACGCCAACGTCGGTGCTCTGGATTTGCCATCCCTGGGCTACACCTTGATCTACTCCTGTCAGAGCGGGTACTACCTCACTGGAGGCTCTGAGCATCGAACCTGCAAAGCAGATGGGAGCTGGACAGGAAAACCACCCATTTGCCTGGGTAAAAGCTCTGAGCAGCGTGACCCTGGTTTCACTTTTGCCTCCACCTCTGCAGAGGGGAGCCTTGCAGCCCAGAGGAAGCAGCTCTCGTCCTAGACCTGCACCTGCACACCAGGTGTCTTGCATGGCCAAGCTGGCTGTGGAGACCACAGCTCTGCAGGGTCCTGTGCAGGTCCCAGGGAAAAGATAGCTGGGGGATTTTTGTCCTGATGGCTTGGGTCTAGAAGCATCTGCAGAAGAAAGGTTTTTCTTTACCTCACCTGCCTTATGCCTACCTCAAAGTCTTAGTTCAGGAACATGTCACGATCTGATCTTGAAATAGAGCTGTGTGGCTCTCGTGGTAGCTCAGGGTGCCTTGGGTTGGAGCGAGTGGCAGGGGCAGACAGTAAATCATAAAACAATGGAATGATTCCAGCTCCATCCCCTTGCCATGGGCAGGGACACCTCCCACTGGATCAGGGGGCTCAAAGCCCCATCCAACCTGGCCCTGAATGAAAGCTTGGTGTTGTTTCGGTGGGCTGGGCAGGAACCCGTCCACAGCCCTCGTACCCAGGGACGTGGAGCCACGTTCCGTGCGTGAGCAGTGCCAGCTGAAGGCTGTCCTTTATCAGCACCACCACAGCAGAGGTGTCTCAGCAGCCTCAGGTGCCTCAGTACTCACCAGCAGTGGTTTCCCCCTCTCTTCCAGCTGACATCCGCCCCAGCGGGAGGCCGGTGGGCACCGCGCGGGACCCTCCCCTCGCCAAGGTGTCAGGTACCGTAGTGGGGCTCTTCTGGGGGACACACCAGTGCCAGCCCTGGACCTTCCGGGTCCATCCCCTCCCGAGAAACCCAGTTGTCCCTTGCAGGTCTTGAAACCTCTGGGCTGGTGAAAGCAGCCTGCGTGCTCCGTCCTGTTCGTTCATGCTTCAGTGGAGAGTGGGCAGGAGCCTTCAGGGAGTTGGGCACCAACAGTCACTGCCCTCCCCAGGGCATCTTGAGGATGATTTACAGCAGAGCTTTTTTCATTTTTATTGACTTCCCTTAAAAAAAAATTAATTTGGGGGTGGGTTGGTTTTTAAAACTTCAGTGACGTTTTTTGTCAAAACAACAAAATTAAAGTCATCAGCTTGTTTGTTCTCCTCTCTTTGCCTTTGTACTCAGTGATGATAACGCAGAGAGTGGGTGGGATTTGAGATATTGAAACGCTTATTTGTGAATTTAAAGAAAGAAAGAAATTTGCTCTATTTTGATTTCTGAAAAATGGAAATAAATGGCAATGAGCTCGTTTTTCTGCATCCCCGATTGCTGTGTTTCCCAGTGCCGGCTGATGTGTTTGCGAGGAATTCCCTTTGGAAAGGCTCCTATGAATACATGGGGAAGAAGCAGCCTGCGATGCTCTCTGTCACCAGCTTCGACCCTGCCACCAGTAAAGTCAACGCCACCTTGATAGACCACAGCGGCGTGGAGCTCCTGGTGTCCGGTGAGGGGGCCGAGGTGCCTGCTGGAGGCATTTACAGCTGTGAGGGGCAGCGTGCTCTGCTCCATCAGTGATGGTGATGTGCTGACAGAGGACCACCCAGCTTAGAACTCTCTGATCTTTGACTGGACCAAGACAAACACCACCTGAGTTTGCTTTGACTCCAGCTGAAAGGCAGCTCAGCCCAGTCCGTTGTCCATTCCCTTTCTGCTGGGGGGGGTGGACTTGTCATCCAAGACTAAAAGTTGGGAGTGCCCCTTGTCCCTGCCCTCTGTGGTTGTTGCTGATCCAGCAACACAACCTAAACTTTAACATTTGGGTCTCTTCCCATGTGCAAGGAGCAGATGGGGGTTGTGTGTTTGTGATGTGGTTCCCAGTGTGTCCCACTGGGACTGTTGGCAGGAGCAGTTGTCTCTAAGATCAGACAATTACTCTCTCGAGAGGATTAAGTTAATTATTTCAAACTCAGAGTCACTGTGATCTTGTGGTTAAAACCACTTATTTTCCAGGCATTTACAAGAAGGAAGATGTGCACCTGCTCCTTCAGGTTTATCAGATAACTGGGCCAGTGGAGATCTTTGTCAACAAGTTCAAAAATGATAAATGGGCTCTCGATGGACATGTAAGTGCATGGGACCTTGCACACAACGGCCCCCCACAAATCTGCTCCTGTTGTTATCAAACCCCAGCTTTTCTTTTGCTGAAGCTGTTGGAAAAGCTCCTTTAGATGGTGGCAGGATGAGGCTGCTGTCCTGCAGGGACACTTGAAGAGGGACACCGGGCGTTCTTCCAGCACGCCAGATAACGTTACCCAGCAGTTGGCTCTTCCACGATCCCTTGCAGCTCTGTGGTTTTTTTATTGCCTTATGGTTTTAAATCTGTAAGTCTTCCAGATAATGCTAAAGGAGAAACCAACATGATTAATTCCATTTTAGTGTTTTTTATCTGTTAAACATCAAGCTAGAAGAGCAAATCTTCCCTTATGGAGTCAACTTCTCACCCCACTCTGTGTCTGGTAGCTTCCCATGCCCTGAAGAGGCTCCCAGGAACCCAGAAGAAACCTGAATCTGATTGACCTCTGGTCAGTTGTAGCCCAGAGCCTTTGCTGTCCCTGTTGGATCAGCAACATGTTGTGTATTTTATTGCAAACAAGCCTTTTTTTCCTTTTCCTTTGAGATGTGAGAGGCTTAACAGGTTATTGAGCATTCAGACTTCTTAAAAAACACCACGTTTTCTGAATCAAATTAATGCTGTGCACGAACTTGAAAGAGATTGTAACAAGCTGGGTGCTAAAATCCTGGGGAAGTGTTGAACACATTTCTGCTCTCCTGTCATTGCAGGTCTCATCAGAGTCATCGAGTGGCACGTTTGTGTACCAGGGCTTCGTGCGTGGCAAAGGCTTCGGGCAGTTTGGCCTTCAGAGACTCGGTAAAGTTCCTCTCGTTGCTGCTTTTTCCCTGCATTGCTGGATTGTGGTGGTAATGGAGGAACATTTCTGCTGTCTCTGGCTTTTCAACCTGGCCAGACCAGAGCTTTATAGCCGGGTTTGAACCATCAGGTTTAACTTAACCCTTTCCAGGTCTTCTCTGCAATTCATTCCTAAGAGAGCTGGCTATGCCCCAGCTGGGCACTGGGGCAGGGAGGTGGGGTGCCCTCAGGTCTCTGTACCCCAGCAGGTGGGAGATGGTGGCATCCAAAACAGCTTCTGCCCCAGCTTAGGTTTAAACACCAAATACATTGAACACTGCAGCAAGGGGAGCTCAGCCCATCCTCAGGAACAACACAACAACTACAATTTTAATTTGGGAACAGAGCAAGGCATTTAAACGGGTTTCTGTTCAAAGACAGGAAAAGTTTGGAGATGCAAAGAGCACCTGGACCCTTTTAGTCTCCATGTTGCCAGGTCTCTGACCTAAAAGCCCAAGTCCTATCCCAAAAGTGTTTTCATCTCGCTTTCGGAAATCAGAGGCACTTCAGAGCTTAGACAGCCCAAGGTCTAAGCTCCAGAATCTCTCTTAAAATGTAGTTTGAGCTCTTCAATCTCTTAGGATTTTTGGAATGTGACCCTGGAGACTTGTCACTTTTATGGAGTATTAGATGCTCATTATTGCAGCTTTTGAAAGTCTCCCTTAAAGCCTAAATTTAAGCATCCAAGTTTGAGCATTTTGGTAAGATAAATCTGTTTACATCTCTCTTTGATTGCAGTTCTAAATAAATGATGATATCTAAGCTAGGATAGATCTCCAAACCATTCTTCGTCCATCTTAGAGCCTTTTGATTACCTTTTACAGCAGCACATGTAACCATTTTGTTCTGATGTTGAAGATGGAACTTGTAACTCAAGAAAACCCCATTTCCCACAGCGGAAATGTTTGGAAATGTGTTTACTTCTGCTGTGTTTCAGACATCAGCATGATGGAAAGTGATCCCGAATCCATAGGACACCATTTTGCATCAAACAGCAGTTCCGTGGCAGCTGCCATTCTTGTGCCTTTCATAGCCCTGATTATTGCAGGGTTTGTGCTTTATCTCTACAAACACAGGTGAGTTTGGGGAACGACGTCAGTAGGTGAAACAAAATTAAGAGGCTGATGAATATTTGTGAGCTTGACTTAAAAGCAATCTTCCTAGAGCAGGTTTCTTACTCAACTGAGAAGATGAAGGGGCCGAGGGTGATGGGAGAAGAGAGTGTGGGGGGGGTTTATGACCACGCCAAGGTCTGTGGCAACAGTAAATAGGATAAAGTAAAGTAAATTTGATGCTTCAGCGTTGAAGCTGGCTTTGCAGGTCTTGTAAATGAGTCCCTTCTGATGCATTGCTGTGGGAATGTTGCTGGGCTGCAGAGCATGGTGTGGGTTGGCTCTGCAGAGGGACCGTGCCTGGGGCGTTGGCCAGGCCCAGGGAGCTGCTGTGCTGCGAATCTGTAGTAGGAATTTTCTGTAGATCCCTTCTGCCTTATCCCCAGGCATTGCCCCTCTTGAAAAGCAGCTTTTTCCTTTCCACTGAGTTCTTGTCAGGGCTGCTGAGCTGCTGCAGCCGGAAGTAGCTGTGACCTCCCTGGATTTTCTCTCTCGCGTCCCGCAGGAGAAGACCAAAAGTCCCGTTCAATGGCTACGCGGGCCATGAGAACACCAACGTCCGAGCGACGTTTGAAAACCCGATGTATGACCGCAACCTGCAGCCCACAGACATCGTGGCCAACGAGGCAGAGTTCACAGTCAGCACGGTGTGCACAGCTGTATAGCGCCCGCCCCCGCGGTGAGTGCCAGCGCCCCGCGCGCCCCCGCGTCGCCCCTCCTGGAAGGAGCACCCACGCTGGGTCAGGTCACCCAGAACCAATCCAGCATCTCCGTCTCTGGGTCTGGGGTGCTCATTGCTGGCTGGGACGTGATCCCATGGAGGACAAGTGGCAACACAAATCCAGAGAGCCCTGTGGAGAAGTGAAAAACGAGTCTTAAGAGAGGTCATTCTCTGTGGGACTCCAGACAGGGTGTTCTTGCATAGCAATCAGAGGAGGGTGTAGAAAGGGGTTTAAAAGTTCTGCTGCACAGACACAGAAATAACTGAATGTCAGAAGTTAATGTCATACCCTGGGGGCTTTTAGACTGGAATGTTCTGAGTTTGAGATAATGAAGCCCTTTCAGGCTTTCCCAGCGTTCCTGTGTGTGATAACAGACTCTTCCCTGCTCTCTCGCCCTTCCTTTCCCATTGTCCCAGGTTCCTCCGGGGTTGGTGTCTGGTGGATGATTGTGTTTCACCTCGCTAGTCTCCATCCATTCCCTCCCCATCTCCCTCCTCCCAACATTGTTGAGGCTGTGGAGAAGCTGCTACACCTCGTTGGACTTTGCGTTAGCTACCGAGAGACTGCTGGGTTGTCCTCTGCCGTCCTCACCCACCCTCTCCATCCTGCTGTGGAAAACGAAGCCAACCAAAGGTCTCCCACCCTGTGCTGGTGGGTCTCAGCTCCACGTCAAGACCTGGGGAAGTGGAGGACCTGGGAGGCGAGGTGATGGGAAGGATTTTACGTCCTGCTCTTGGTGATTTGTTCCTGGAGGGAGCAGTGGGGTATGAGGGGTCCCACCGGTGCCCTTCCGCTTTGAAGAGCTTGGACAGCAAAGAGGCAAAAGGGGGTTGCACTGGGCAAGGTGCTGACTGGGGTTAATGGAAAATACCAGTATGGGACAGGATGAGCACTTGCTTTGTCTGTGTTTGGGTTTGTGTGTTGTTTCTATGTTGTTTTTTCTAACCCAGGGCTTTTGCAGGGGAAGAGGTTCCTAATGGCACCTTTTCAATGAGAAAAGCAGAACTTTGCAAGCTTTTCTCCCTTTCCCCTTATTTAGTTTTCCTTTGGGCATTCTTGCTGGGTTCCTTCTGCCCCTTGTTCGTTTCAGGTGGCTCTCAGGGCTGGGAAGGATGTGTCCCCCCATCCCTGGCCTCTCCCAGCAGCCGCCGGGAGAAGCTGTGTCCAAACACCCTCATCAGGAAATTGCTGACAGACACGAAGGGACAAAAACCTCTTTCAAAAGAACTCCTGCAAATACTGATTTCCCCCCTACCAGCATTCAAAAGCCTTTGCCCTTTCCATATTGATCCTCCAAATGGCAATGCAATAAGGGTTTTAATTTCTCTCCAAAGCTGCTCCCTTTATTTCCCAGGGGCAGAAAGGTTGCCTTGGCTTTCGTGAGAGCAGATAAGGCGCTTTGACATTTCTCCTCCCTTAGAAGAGAGCGATGCTTTTGTGATGACACCGTCCTCCTCTCATCGAGAGGAGAGCTGCTCCTGTTCATTTGGACTTTCAGGCTGTTTGGTTTGAGTCACCGTTTCTCAGGCCAGGCTGGAGTCAAACAAAGCAGCGGGCGTAGAGCAGTTTGTGTCAGTGAAGCAGCTTCTTCTTACAGAAGACTTGAAGGGAAAACAGAATTAAAACAAAAGGGGTGGTGTTTACAACCATGCTTGCATTTAAACGCTGGCTTTCCCCTACCTGACATCAGCTGAGGTTTTGTCTAATGAAGACCACAGGGTAGCTTTTTTCTGTTTGTTTATTCTTTCACTCTGTGTGTGTGTATATAAATATATATTATTTTTTTTTTTACTTCTGTCTCTTACTCAGCACTCTTAGAGTAAGCAGCGTTCTGCAGCCCAAGTGCTGAACAGCCAGCCTGCCAAAAAATGCCAGCTCTGCTCCCCACAGCATCCAAAGGTGCTCTGATTTATCCCTGAGAGGTGGATGCGAGCGCGTGCGTGATCTGAAGGTGCTGCCCACGTGGAGGTGGGCGCACAGGTAGCTCAGGGCACCATTGCAGAGCGTGTCCTGCAGCAGGAGCAATCCCAGCTCCTGCCAAGCACACCAGAGGGGGGAGGTGGTTTCCTGCTGGCTGGGAGGGGGCTGCAGTTCCCTGGGGCGGTGGCGCCTGCTCCTCTCTGGGCGCCTCCAGGCTGCAGGACCCAGACCTGAGCCCCAGCTGAGGGTGAGGGAGGAGAGGGGAGCCCGACGGGGCTGCGGGGGGGGCTCGGGGCTGGGGCCAGCACGCGTCACTGGGTCTTCAGCTGCAGTGAAGGCAGGGAACGACCTCCCCTTGACGCTGGTGTGACGGGAGCAGCGTCTTCCCCTGGATCCTTCCTTGGAGAGAGCTCGTTCCTGCCTTTGGGTCTGCTCTCCTGGCTCCTATTTGAGCCCAAGGCCCCTTCCAGCCTAAAGTACCCTGTGGTCCGTGCCCTTGGCCCAACCCACAGCCCGTTCTCCCGGCGTCATCCAGTCCTGGTGACGCAGCCAGGGCTCCTTGCTGTCCCTGGTGCTCCAGCACCAATGTTTGCAGCATCCTGGCTCCTCTCTTAGTACCCAGAATTTGAACACCTCTCGGTGTCCCCCAGCAGCTTTCCTGTCCCACTGCACCTCTCCCTGCGGAGGGCAGGGATGCGCCCGCACACGCACACAGCGGCGGCAGAGCCCACGGCTGCTGCTCAGACCTTTCCAAATCCCACTCCCATCGGAGGAATCGCCGGGAGAACCTTGTGTCCAGGTGTGTAAAATGACCCCGAGATATTTTAACCCCAAGGCAGGGAGAAAGAAGGCTCTACCTAAACACAAGTTGCTGCTTTCAGCCCATTCGGTGCCATTCTCTGCTGTTGCCCAAGCAGCAAAGGAGGTGGAGAGGGGGTTGTCCCATTTTTTGCAAGCTGGCTGGGAGCCAATCCATGACATTTTTCCATCCTTGTGCCCAGAGGACTTGCATTATGGTTAAAAAAAAAAAAATTAAAAAAACTTTAAAAGTTGAGAAAAAAGAAAAAAAAAAGCAGGAATAAAAGAAAAAAAAAAGAAAAAATCCCTCTTTTGTACAGAGATATATTTTTATGAATCAAAAGTTTGTACAGTTAAAAAAACACAATGTAAATGTTTTTTCATTATTGTAGTAAACGGTAGTGGAAGATCAGCTTTTTTTTGTAAATGTAATAAAATGTATAAATATGGTTTACATAAAAGTGTAAATATGTAATCTATACATACACTTGGCTTGTCTGCAGTATATACAATTTAATTTATCTGTCTCTGTATATGAGGCTTTTCATGGTGTCCAGGCATACTTTACTGAATTTGAAAGCTATTTTAAATTTTTGAATTAAAATAAAATATAAATTTTTGCATTGCTTTTCTTACATTTTTTTCTGGTGCCTTTTTCATGAGCTGCCAAAGGTCTCTCCTAGGATCCCGTGGACACCGACCTGCACACACACACACGGGGAGGCAGCAGGGAGCTGAACGGAGCTGACGTCTGCGTGCTGATGGGATGGGATGTTATTCCAGCTGTGCTCCCACTCCTCCAGCAAGGAATTGATGCTTGGTGTGCAGAGGAGATCCTGGATCCTCTCTCATGGCAGAGCAGCAGAACCCATTTGGAAACAGGTACTTCAACAATCCACCAAGTTTGGAAGCAACTTCACCGAGATCCTCAAAGAAACCAACAAAACCTTGGAAACTGGGATTTATTTCTGAGCATTGCCACTTCACTGCCCAAAGTGAGACCCAACTGCTGGGACCAGGTCTAGGGTGGATCTTTGTGGCTTTTTAAATTGGAAATTAATTAGGCAGAGAATTTTATACTTGGAAAGTGACATGGAATGTGTTGTCCTGTGTCTCCTGTCCTGCTTTCCGAGTGTCTGAGATTGAATTTTTCAGTGATAAATGGGTGCGTTTTCATTTCGGGTCTCCTCAGCGGAGTTATCGATGTGGTTTTCCTCTGACTTGGATTAAGCTTTATTTTAGGGATTCTTGTGCTGGTGGTTTTTTTCCTGCGACATTGGCACGAGTGTAACACCTTCTGCTGAGCAGGGTGGACATCACCTCACATGTCTGAGGATAGAAGGAAGCCCAGAGCATCCCATGGACATCCCCGTGCAGCTCAGCGCACGCTCGTGGGAGCTCTCGGTGCTCGCTGCTCCCTCCACGCCCGAGGTCAGGAAGGTGGGAGTGGTACTGCTTAGAGTGACGCCACAGGGTGACAGCCTTGGGTCCCCATCCGCTCCCCTCTCCCCTGCTCTGGCTGGGACTCCAAATGAGATGTTTTGGAGCTTAAATCCCATAAAATGAGACATGTGCAGCAGGGCAAATGTTTAATCTCTTCAAGCCAGACAACAAATCAGGTATTTAATAGCTGCAGCAATCGGCCTGGAAGAAAGAGCTCAGGTGCCCCTGCAGCCCATCAGTCCTTGGGACCACATCAAAATGCTGCAGGTTGAGTTATTGTGGTTCCCATATGAGATGTTCCCATTTCTCCACCTCATCTATGTGGGTGGTTGCTCTTCTCCAGCCTCCGGGGCCGGGCCAGGAGCAGCCTCTTCACTTGAGCCCAAGTCCACGTGGTCCAGGCAAGAACGACTTGTCTGGCCCCTCCCGACACACTGAGTTAATTCGCCCCCATGTGCAGAATTGATTCTTTTGCTTTTCCAGCAGGTTTTTATCAGTCCTCAGCTCTGTCGAGGGAGGCTGGGAAAAGCACGCCGAGCGTGGAGCGAGGCTGCGAGCGGAGCTCTGCAGGGGGATGTGGGATAACAGGGTCTGCACAGCCCTGCACCCCCGTCTCCTCACGCTTCCTCCAGCTCTGCTCACCAGTATTTCTGTTCCAGGATGCCCCAATTTGCTTTAATTAGGTTGCTTTCTCTGCCGAACGCCTCCTCTCTCCCCGTTGCTGATGACTGACTGCAATTAGCCGGTGTCTCGGCACTGATTGACACAATTTGTTATTAAAAAAGGGCGCTGTGCGGGTTTTGATGTCCTGCTGCCTGCTTCTGCTCTGCCCACGCCAGCTCCACTGATGCGAGCTTGATGCTCTCTCGGTGGCTTTCACGTTGCCTTTTATTTGTCTTTTCCAGATCACAGACACTTTTATCTTTTCGGTTTCTCTCCCTTCCTGTCTGGTCTCGGCTGATCTGCTTGGAATGAGGTCGGCAAGGAAGGCACTAGGACAGAGCTGGCTTTTCCAGGAGGTTTCAGCAGGCTGGGCCACGTGCCGGGCACTGCTGGAGTTTGGGAGGACCAGTTCATGGTGTGATGTGCCTGAGATGTGTTTTGCTTTGAGTTTTGCAGCAATGGTAGAGTTCCTGCTGGATGGGGAGGGGCTCTTGATCAGGGAGTGCAGGGATAGGACAAGGAGGAAGGGTTTTCAGCTGAAAAAGGGGAGATTGAGATGAGATCTTAGGGAGAAATGTTTTCCTGTGAGGGTGGGGAGGCCCTGGCCCAGGTTGCCCAGAGCAGTGGTGGCTGCCCCATCCCTGGAGGTGTCCAAGGCCAGGTTGGATGGGGCTCTGAGCCCCCTGATCCAGTGGGAGGTGTCCCTGCCCATTACAGGGGGGTGGAACTGGATGGGCTTTGATGTCCCTTCCAGCCCAAACCTATCTGTGATTCTATGAAATTCATCTTAGTTCTTCCTCATAGTCAAAGTGAGTTGCTGCCTGTTTTCCGCTTAAGTCAAACAGCGTTTCCTGACCGTGCCTCTCCAGGGAGGATCATAAAGCTTTATGTGCAGAGAAGCAGTGCTGGGGTTTGGTGCTCCACCTGCTGCCGAGCGCTCACCTGGCTCATCGAGTTTCAGGGTCGAAATGCGGGTTCTTCCATCTCTGGGACTGAACCACCTGCAGCGCTCAGTGGGCTTCACCTTGTGCTCGGGCGGCTCCGCACGGGCGAGCACTGACTTTGGGCTGGGGGGGGATGCTGTTCCTGTCAAACTGGTGGGTGAAGCTGAGGATCCGATTCCGCTTCTCTCTCCCCTCGCCAGCTTTAGCATCTCGACAGAGGCTCTGCCTGCTGCTGCATCCTTTCACAAGACAATCCCACCAGAGCACTCAATTGCTGAGAGCCCGAGCTCAGCCTTCCTCGTTGCATTATCACAGCTGGATGTCCTACAGAAAGCTGCTCAGCCGCCCCCTTTGGCTTGGCTCCTCAGCATTGGAAACAATCAGCTTTTCTGGCATGGCAACAGCAATAAAATAATAATAATAATACTAAAATTAAAGGGCTTTCTGAGAGGGGGAGTAATCCTCGGTCTGCTGGGGCTGTAACAATAGAGATGGAGATCAGACAGGAGCTGCGAGGCGGCTGCTGCAGATCAGCTTTTCTCATTTTTACACATTCCCTTGCAGGGCAGTGAGGTGACCTCGGCTGTCACAGACGCGTAAAAGCAGGTAATGCTGCTCCACCACGAGACCCAGAGCTCAGCCAAGCCTTTTAACTCCTGTGGAGATGGTGGGAGCTGCAGGATTCAGCTCCTCTGGACATCAAGGCTCTCATTTACAACCTGGCCAGAGCAGGAAAACAGAGCTTGGCTTTAACACACTCAGTAGCTTTCCAAAGCTTTGTAGTTGCCCAGGGTTTTGCACCTGGAAGTTCAGGTGCTTTTGGCTGAGGGATTTGAAAACCTTAGAAGAGGTTGGTGTGGGAAACCTGCTTGTAAAGAGCCTTTAAAGCCAGGCTGGGGGCCGTTAAAGCCCCTTGTGAAAGTTACTGAAGTTGTTTGGGAGGTGGGAAAGTGAGGATGCCAAAGGGATGCAGAGAGCTGGTAGCAAAGGCAAAAGTGGTTCATGGGAGGACTTGAGTTGTGGTGGATTAATAATCCCTGCATCTCCTTGAGCTACACTGGAGCCTTGGGATTTATCTCTGAGGCAGATGCTGAGGTGTTTAGATTCCCCCCATCCTCATCTGAAAAGGACACAAAATCCATCACGGGGCGCTGTTAGATGAGCAGCAACCAGAGTGAATCTGCACCTAAGTGAAACAATCAAGCAATGGCATATTTTTGGATTATTTAACTGAGATTTTTGCATCTTGAAGGGAGGAGTGGGCGCAGCAGCCAGGGTGCCTCTTCCCTTCAGGAATGTTCCAAGCACTAAAAGGAGAATTTATAGTTCAGTGCTAGGGGGAAAAATGCATAATTCATTTTCCAGACTTTGGAAGACCAAAAAAAGAAAGTAAAAGGTATTTCATTTGTACTCAGGCTGTAAGTGATAGACCCCCCCAGCCCCCCAGGTCTGCCCAGCTGGGGCTATGGGAAGGATTTACCTGTCAGGGAGTTGAACAGAGCTGGAATTCAGCATCATCATGCGGGTGTTTGTCAGGGCAGGGAGGAGGCAGCTGGGGTTTATTTGTGGCTGTGAATTCAGCATGTGAAAATCCCATGGTGGAGTGAAAATAAGGGCTTGGGGCAGGGCCGGCTCCGCCTGCTGCCTGGGAAAAGGCTACGTTTTGGCAGTGGGCAGAGCGATCCCATGGGAATCCTTCAGCCAGCCCTGGCAGTGCCGTGTCCTCATTAGCCAGATGGGTGTAAAGTGCTTGGATTTAAGATGCTGTGTGACAGTAAAGTGCTGTTAGTGAGTAAAAGAAGCTGGTTTAGTTATTCCAGTGAAGAAAAAATTACTCTCCTTGTAGGCAGGTGAGATAATTAATCATTAGCATTATGTTAGCAGTGTCTTTAGTATTCAGGGCTGTGTGTGTACCCTGGGTAGGGACCTCAGCCTGCATCAGCCACCCTTTGCCACAGCCACTCTCTGCTGATGCTGCTTCCTCTGCAGCCTCTGCCTTCCCTTTGCCACTGGCAGGGGATTGCAGGACGTCACTGCCTGCACCCAGCAGGTCCCTGTGCTGATGGTCCAGGTATCCCAGGGGAGCTTTGAACAGGTCCAGGAGCACCACAAGCAAATTCTTCCCCCTCTATGCTGAGAAAGGCTGTTCCACTGCCCAGAAAACTTGGGGTTGTTCCCAGAGAAACCACAGAAAATAACATCCACGTTGTTTCTAGAGCTTTTCCCAAGCCTCCAGCTGCTGGAAGAGAGCATTTGAAACCCTCGGTGCAGGTACTTCTCATTTTCAAACCTCTGCCAGTCTTCCCTTGCTCCACGATTTACATTTTAGCCTGCTCCTTATTACTGAAAAATCCTCATTAGGATGTAAACCAGCAAAACAAACACACCAAAAGAGAGAACTACAAAGATGAGCTTGAGAAGATGGGATTCAGGGGCAGTGAAAACCCTTAAACCTGAGGGACCAGAGGCTGGGATGTGCCGGAGTTCCCTGGGTGCGGGCAGTGCCCGGCCAGGATAGGGCAGCAGAAAACTGAAGCTTGGTTCTTTCAGATGCCTTTTTTCCTTTGTTTTTTTTTTAGTTCTTATTCTTCCTCTGCTGCCCTCTCAGCTGGCTGTGCCTCTGCTCAGCACCGGGCCAGGCACAGGGCCAAGGGGAAGAGCTGTCTTGGTCCGCTGGTGTCGTTGCTGGCCCGTGGGCAACTGCTGGGAAATGCACTTGCCTGCACTCATCAGGGGAATTTCTTTTCTTCCTTTCTAGAATTTAAAAAAATATCAGCTTGTGATGAATTTGGCTTCCATTGATCCCAGAGCCTCAATCCTGCTCTTTAAATTTAGCATTAATAGCAAGATCTTTGCAAACCGTTTCCCAGAGTCATCCTTTCACTTCAAGATGCCTCAGGGTTTGCCCCCACCCACATCCCTTTCTGCTTGCCCAGGCTGGAATTCCAACCTACAAAGCTCCCTTCCTGGGAAGCCCTTGAGCTGTCTTGAGGGACAGGAAATGCCCTGGGATATGGGACTGTTAAAGTAGATGGATTTGCTGAGCTGAGGACACTCTAATTTTCCCTCTTTATCAACCTACTTTACATTCTTATTTCTGTATTGACACTTCCTTCTCCCCCACTCCAATCTAGCCTTAATTTTCAGCTGTTAATCAGGCAAAGCACTGTGGCATGCTCTTCTGTAATGGAAGAACTAAAGCCATACCTGAAGAATGCAGATGTGATGGCAAAATTAAATTATTTAAATAAAGCCAGGCCATTAATTATGCACGTCCTTCAATCTTTCATCTCTGGATAAGCTCCAGCAGCTTTTGGAAGGGGGGGAAAGAAGTTAAAAAGTCTGTGTGGGTAATGAGGAGCTCGCTCTGAGGTGCTGGGGAGTGCGGATGTTCAGTTTGCAGAGGGGGCAGATTTCTTCTCGTTCAGGCCCACGTTAGGCTCTGGATGGCTCTTGGCAGAAAGGATGGGAGTAGTCGTGGGCTACTGAAGTGGTTTGGGGGCTACAGCCCAAGCTGCCAGACTCCACCCTCTCTGCAGGCAGCAGAGACCCTTTCTCAGAGCATCTCTCCAGGCTTGGCTCCTGGAAGCTGCAGTAGGAAAGAGTGACAAAGGAGGCTCCTGGAGATGAAATAAATGATGTGACAGCAGCAGAGCTGATCAAAGACAGCTGGAAAACAAGCGAGTGGAGGTGAGAGATGAGGGGCCAGATAGTTCATTCCCAGGTGCCAACGTAGTTCCCTCAAGGCAGAGCTGGACAGATGTCTGCTCCCAGCATGGGCATCCAGGCAGTGGCCCTGGCGAACCAAGAGATGGCTTTGACCCATGGATGGACCTGCAGGAATGTACAGATCTGTGATCCACAGCCCAGCCAGCGGCTGCAGGAGCAGAATGCCAGGTCCTGGCTCCAGTCCTGGGTCTGGGGCCACTTCTCCAGAGCGTGGATCCAGGAATGGACAGTCGGTCGTGGCCGGTGGCCAGAGCGAGCCTGCAGACAAGTGTACATAGGAATGGCCTTTCTACGTGGTAAAATCCATTTCAAGCCTCAGGTTCCTCTTGTGTGATGCTCTGTGGCTGCAACCAGATGGCTGCGAGCAGTTCCCCTCCATCCACAGACACAGCTGTGATTGCTGCCAGCCCCTAAGGTGAGGTGAGAGGGAAGAAATTAAATGCATGGCTTCTGTTCTTAGGAGGAAAGTGGAGAGGGGCCTCTTTCTTACTAATTGCAATGAGCTGGAGAACAATTTAGTGCTTCCCTCTCCAGGGAAGCAAGAAATACTGTGCTTTAGAGCATCCTGTTCCTTCTACACCCATCCAGTCTGGAAAACATTCCCCCCAGTCTCCACCTTACAGCCCCCAACCAACCCCTGCAGGGTTCTTATTCCTTTACCTGCATCTGAAGCAGCTCCTTCTGGCTGTGGCTGGAGCCAGGGCTGCAGAACAGCAGTGACCCCTCTGTCAGCTCCTCTCCTCTGACAGACCAGGCCTGTATTTTACTTGATTATTTCATTAACCCTTTCATTACTTCATAACCCTCTTGTTACCTGGTTGGAAAGTGCCAGTCCTTGTGCCCACCCGCAGCGGTACCAGCCCCGCACCTCGCCCTTGGCACCTCGGTTGTACCACAGCTCCGGTAACCAGGAAAGGCAGAGGTGAAGTGCAGGTGCTTACGGAGCAGCCTGGAACTGTAAGAAGGAATCTGTGCTCAGTTACAAATGCTTTGGTACCACAGGTAAGTCCTGGAGCGAAAGGGCGTTGCTGTTCCCAGCAGGGACCCAGCTCTTCTGGTGTGGCCTCAGGGCTGTCCCCTGGTAAGGGACAAGGTCAGCCATGCACACCATGGGGGCAAATCCAGCCCTGCTTGGAGGAGTAAGTGGTGTAAGAGGAGTTGTTTTCCACCCAAAGGCACGAAGGATGATGCCAACTCTTTACCTCTCCTGCTCCATCCCGCTTCCAGGACACATCATGACGATGGGACCGGTGATCATCTTCCCCGCAGCAGCCAGGTACCTCTCCTGTGTGTGGAGGCATTTGCCTTTGTGGGTCGCACTTGTCCACCCGTGCAACATCCAGCACCATCCAGACAAGCCAAGGAGCAGGAGCTGGTTCTGTCTCTACGGCCTCAGTTAGTGCCAATTAAGCAGCCAGCAATGAATCTTATCCAAGGAGATAACGCAGCAGGGACACTACTGGAATTCTCACTTATTGCATTTCATATTAATTAACACCAGTAGTAGCCTGTTTATTAAGAATGAAAAAGCTGGCAAGGGAGATGTGGCAGCTGAGATTCCAGATATCGGCAAAGGAAGCTTCAGCACTCGGGAGTCAAATTTGGGCATCGCAAAATAGTTGTTAGTTTGGTTGGCTTTGGGAGGTGCTGAGCCCTTTGAACACAGGAATCCCCCCCAGCCCCATTCCCAGCCAATAACGAGGCGTCTTACATCCTGAGGGTTCTCAGGCACTGGCAGAGGCTGCCCAGGGAAGTGGTGGAGTCACCATCCCTGCAGGGATTCATAAAATAGATGGATGAGGTGCTCAGGGATCTGGTTTAGTAGTGGACAGGTACGGTTGGACCCAATGATCTCAACGGTCTTTTCCAACCAAACAATTCCATGATTCTGTGGATGCCAACCCTCAGTTTCACCCCAAATCTGACTCAGTCTCTCCATAAGAACACCCAGTTACTCTCTCAGGTTTGTCCAACAGGTTCTGTTATGTTAATTGCTGGTGGGGACAGGAAGGAGGGAGAGGATGTTATTCCAGAGGACAGGATTTTTTCATGTTCACATCGTTAGCACAACCAGAGGGGTCTGTCACGATTACAAGTGCTGGACCAACAGAGCACAACACCCTTTTTCTCTGGGCTGTTGTGCTTGGCTTCCCTCCCTTTGCTTGCAAACCGCATCCTTATTCATGCAGCAGCTCCTGCCCTGCCAGCACTGCGGCCTCCAATAAATATGTCAATAACAATCTGAAATCATCAGGTTGTGATGCCCTTGGACTGGCTTTATTGAGTGAGATGATTTGAAATATTTATATGCAATAGCTGTGCTGGTAGAAAAAAAAAAGAGTAATAGAATGGAAGGAGGCTGTTAATGTTTGACAAACAGATTTACTTGGATGTAATCAGATTGCAACATATGCTTGGGGGAGAAAAATCAACAATGTTAAGGTATTGAAGCTGGGGTGTGGTTGGCAGTAGCCAGCTCATCACTGTGTTCTGTAGCAACTTCTGCTGAACAGCAACATTTATAGATATCACATCATCCATTACAAGATTAAATGATGCTTTTTTTGGTAATAGGCATAATAATTCATAATAATTCTCTCTGCTTTGGTCACGAGGGTAGTGCGTGTCTGGGATTAGTGTTATGTGCACAGGGCTGGGCTTTGGGACCAGGCAGGCTGAGCTGTTGGGTTATGAGGCACCCCCTGCCTCAGGTTTCCATATCAGCTTAAAGATTGTTTAGGATGCTGGCCAAGATGAGCCCTGGGCTGGGAAATGACTGGAAAGCCCCTCCTGACTGTGCTGCTGACCTGTGTCCTCGTGTCATGCAAGGATGTGGTGCTTAGCAGCACGTCTGACCGCAGGGGAGGTCTCTGCAGGGGTGCTCTTGGCTGGCTGGTGGCACACACTCATCACAGCCAGCTTTGGAGCCCACTGTAGCCGCTTCTTTCTGCATTTATTGATGCTCAAGTGTGTGGGTAACTTCTCCTCCTGCTTCCCTGGATTCCTTAAGGCAGTCAAGACCCATAGATGAAACAACCTGTTGTGGAACAGGAGGCTGGGGAGATGCATTTCCGAAGAGTGCTGTGCTCCTGACCTGAAATGCATGCGGAGTCGTAACTGCCCACTGACTCTTTCATGGGCTCTCAAGAAAAACTGTTTTCAGTTTCAGCCTTTTTCCCTACAGGACAATGTTTCACAGCAAAATACTGCTCCGAGTTCCACCACGGGTCTGCCGAGCAGGGCAGGGACAGCACTGGAGTGCAGGGGGGGTGACAAATACAGCACACGGTGACAGAAAAACGCTCCTTACCTTTCCAAATCCAGCACGGCTGACGGCTTCAGCCCAGAGAGAAAAATACAGGGTCGTGTTCCCACTAAAAAGGGTAGAATTAGAGCAGGGGAGAACAAGCTGGAAAGGCTATTTTTCCATGCCATCCCAAAAGCACACCAGTGGGCACTGGGGGGCTGCCTGGGGGGCTGCGCCGTGCCCTGCTCTGCGGCGGTGACAAGAATACAAGGAGGATGCTCCTGCCTTGAGCTGCTGTCACTGAGCAAACAAGGCCTGGGATGTACAGCTTGGTTTTCTGCTTTTGTCAGGAGGGAGGAGTGGCAAACCCCTCCACTGCTCATTTCACACTGGATTTACAGAGTTCCCTTCCTAAAATCCCTTTAATATTGCATATAGAGAGATCATACATAAGTGGTTGTTCTCAGGAAGGCTTTGTTCAACATCTGGCTTTGGGGAATTAGCTCGTGGCAGGCTGGCTATTTCCCTGGCTTCGGTGATGAAGAGATGCCAGGAGTTTTTGGAGGGTGTGGATTTAAAAAAAAAAAAAAAGAGAGAAATAAAAGGTGCTGGAAATAAAAGGGAGAGCTTTGGCTCAGTGCAGCTCTCAGATGTGCTCCAGGTCACAGCACGAGGTGGCAGAAACACACCCAAGAGGGTGTTTGGAGTGGCTGGAGATGCTGGGAGGGTTGGAGGTGTGCAAGATGACCTTTTTGTTTTCCACCAAGGGTCCTGCCTCCAGAAGCAGGCATCTGCCAAGACCTGACCCAAAGTCTAATTCAAATCAGCCAAGGCACGCTGGCAGAGCCATCCCAGGTGGCTTGGAGGCTGAGATTGCTGCCACTGAGCGAGGCATCCCCTGAGCGATGCCCCAGCCTCACCTTGGCCTGCTCCCCTTTGTCAATAATTTATGACAAGTGGCAGTACAGCAGAATTATTTAAATGGTGGCTCTCTCTTCCCTCCTATCTTGTATTATCTATCTTATTTTCTGTTTCCATGTGTTATTCATAAAGCTCTTCATGTCAGCTTGTTTGCCAGCCGGCTGACAGGGAAGCTGGTGGAGACAGGCAGGTTTGTTCTGCATAAAAGACCATAAATAATATGAAAACTGCTGAGCACGAGCACATTTCAGGGACTTGTGCTTAATACTGGGAGACTTCCTGCAGGAGCATCTTATATTTGCAGCCACCGGCAGCTAACTTTGGGGTCTTTTCCACTGCAGCAGCTCATTTTCCCCTCTGTTAGTTCTCTCTGCAAATTAAAGGACAGAGAAGGTGATGTTCTAATAGCATCTTAGTATTTCTTCAATAGCCCCCTGGGAGAAACTCATTTCTGATCAGAGATATCAGCACGAAAGCCCCTTGGCGGGGGTGAACAGGCACTGTGTAGGGAGTGGAGAATTCCTTCTGCTGTCATCCAGCTGTACAGAGCACTTCAAAATAGGGAATAATACAAGCCCTTTCATCTACTGGTGAAGAAGTCCATCACTTTAGCTCTCGACAAGAAAATCTAATCTGTTTTTAGCAGAGGAAAGCCATTATCCCACTGCAGGAGTGAGACGGAAAAGCGGCTGCAAGGGAGTTCTGAGAACATTCCACTTGAAGACACCTAGCCAGGAGCAGGAGGGGCAAACTTGTAGGTCAACCATTGTTCAGAGCACTTAGAGCTGAAATGCAGAGACCTGGCTGAGTGTTGGGATGCTGGGGCAGGGGGGAGAATGGTTACAAATAACCTACAGCTCCTCAGGCCTCACGTGCCCGGGCAATGCAGTGCCCAAAAGGGGCTGCAGAGGAATGAGCATCCAGTTCATGCCCATCCACATCCACCCTCCATCCCTGGGTTCCTCTGGTCCTTCTGTGCCACAAGAAGGGGCTTCTGCAACATATTTTCTTCTTAGTTTCTTTTTTTCTGTTAACTTATTCTTGGTGCTTAAGAATAAAACTCCCAACTTTACACTTCCAAGGGGAAAAAACTTATTGCAAACCACATCTCCCCCCTCCCAAGCTCTCGGAATAGAAATAAAAACATCTGAGACCACATTTTGTGTCAGAAAAGCATTACCTGGAGGGAAGATGCACAGCAGCAGGAGGCTAAAAGTGGTGTATTTCCACATCCTTTCTGCTCTCTTGTGAGCTGCCTTGGTTGAGCTGGAGGGAGCAAAGTCCCAGGCTCCACATCCCAAGTACCCCATAGCCATGGGTCGAGCCCCTTAGTGCAGGGGGGCATTTATTGCATTGGGAAAGGAGTGGGCAGCACCAGAAGGCTTAGATTCTTCAACCCTGCTCCTCCTTAGGTTTGAGAAGTGATTTCTTGGGAGCTGGTTTAGCAGCAGAGTCACTGGGGTTTATAGCAAGGGATGTTGGAGGATGGAGGTGTTCAGGATCTTGTGCAAAGCCATGGGAAGAGACTGAGCAACCTTGAGAGAGTTTCTGCCTTAGATACATCTTTCTTTTCAAAGAGGAATTGAGAGGGAAATGATTTCTGTGGGGGTGAAGGTCAATGTTCAATAGAATCACTGAGGTTGGAGAAGATCTGTAAGATCAGGGAGACCAACTGCCAGCCCAGCACCATCGTGCCTACTAAACCATGTCCCCAAGTGCTACGTCTAAACACCTTTTGAAGGGCAGCCCTGGATGATCTGGAAGAGGGGACAGGAGAGCAGGATCTGGCCCTGCACAAGGCCATTCTTCTGGAGGTGGAGGTCAGCCAGATACAGAGCCTAGAGGGTCCTGTAACTAAGCTCCTTCTCCTGAAACCTATTAACTGACTTGGGCTGTGCGTGCGAGCGAGTTGGGAATTCATGATTGCCCAAAATCCAGAATAGCTTTGGGGTTCCTTTGAGTCGAATTGTGAATGAGTGGCTGCTCTAACCATGAGCACATAGAGGCATCGTTAGAGGAGAGCAGGCTCTCTGTCTGATCAGGACTTCTGGAGGAGTCGGCTATCGCACCGTGCAGCAAACAGCTTTCTGCTAAATCCCTTGTTCTTTCTTCCTTTTGGCAAAAACAGACAGAACTTCATTTTCTGGCAATTACCCTGAGCTGCGAGCAATAAATAACTGCTGCAGCAGTGCTGAGAAGGAGGGATGGAGGAATAACAACACCCCATGCATGCCAGCTCCTGAAAGCCTGCAAGAAAAGCAAGAGCAGAAGCTTGACACACCAAATAAGCACAATTGCTAACAGATTTATGGATCACACCATGATATACAGAGGATCTGAAGCTGGGCAGGGCATAACATAATAAATCAGACAAAGCCAACAACCCCCATGCTGTGGACTGCTATTAAAAATTAACAAGGAGAAGTGAGGAATGGCTGCGCTCATTTCCAGCGTAAAGATAAGGCAATAGGTGCCTTAATGTGCAAAAGGAAACAAAGAAAGAGAAGTTTCTTGCAAATGAGAACACCTACTTCTACTCAGGTAATTCAATGAGAATTTTACCCTTGACTTCATCCAAATTGGAAGAGAATCACCACTGTATTAAGTGATCACAACTTAATGTGCACAATCCGATCATGCAACTTTATATTTTAGGGCAAATCCTGTCTGTGGCTCCTCATTAGAAGATGCTGAGTGAGGCTGTGGGGAAGAGGGGCTCTGGGGCATTCGCTGTTTGAAGGGTGAGAAGCTGCAGTTTGCAGAAACATTTTGATTTAAAGAGGTTTTTACATGATAGGGGCACCCAGCTGCTGTCCTTCCACCAGAGCCAGATCCAGCCCTTACCCCAAAGCAAAGCTGTGCTGGAGCATCCGACCGATTTCTCTTTCTCTTTGCTTCCCCTGTTCCTGGGTGTGAGATGCTCTGGGTGAGGGTGAACTGCTGGCTCTGAGCTTCCAGCTCCTGTGCTCAGGGTAGGGCTGAGGTCGTGCAGAGATCTCTTACTGTTTAATTGGCACCAAGGTGCTGCAATGCCAGTGACTGCCTCCTGTCACTGTCCCCCAGGTTGTGCAATCTGTGGGCAAAAATCTTTCATTAATAATTGCTGTGATGGGTACTGGAGCCCGTGGGGGTCAGGGGAGCTGAAAAGTCCCTTCTCTCACCCAGAGCATCATCAGCTAAATGACAGCAGGTCCCCAAAGGTGGTGGCAGCCTCAGCAGTGGTGCCTGAGACTGAGGATGTCTGTAATGTCAGCCCTGGGACGGGTTTCCAGGGCCAGCCACGTCGCTGCTGATGACTCCATCCATATTCCAATCAGGAGGTGTCGGTGGTTATTGATGGCACCAGTGGGCCTCTTGCACTGGTGATTTATCACTGCTGGAGCAGCAGCCCCACACGCCTGATGTGCCCGGTGGCACGGGAGGCAGCTCGGGGCCAAGAAAGGTTTCTTTTGGCTGTGTTCCTGCTGCAGGGAGAGAAAGCAGAGGGACCAGGGGGAGCGAGCAGGGACACGACAGACCTGGGGCTGCTCTGACCCGGGCTGGAGCTGCTCCCAGACCCTGCCCTGCCCCGGTGCCCTCCCTGGGCACACGCTTTGGCACAGTGGATGGCAGAGGTGAGAGTGTCACCACCGACACGGTCCCTGTCCCAGCGATGGGCGGGTGCTGTCACAAGGAATGCCAGAGCTGCCTCTTGTTAGCTGGGTTAAAGAGGCAGCTGAATGCATTAGTGCTCTGTCGGCCTCCGCCGCTGCGCGCCTTAATGCTTGTTGTGTTCCCCGAGCATCCCAGAAATGCCTGAACCCATCTCTTTCACAGCAACAGAATTAGGACAAACACTTGCTGCTTTTAGATCTGCCAAAGGACCTGGTAGCGAGTATGATTCCTCAGCAGGTTCATCCCAGCCAGGAGCGTGGCTGCACGGTGCTGAGCGCAGGAGAGGAGACCGTTCTTGCTTCTGGAACAGGAAGTCAGGGAAAGGGCAGGAGGGGAAAGACACATGGAATGATCCATCCATAGAATCATAAAATTCTTAAGGTTGGAAAAGACCTTTAAGATCATCAAGTCCAACCATCAATACAATGCCAAAATGCCTCCGAAACATGATCATGGGGCAGGGCAGGAACGGAGCCTGTGGGCACACCAGCACTCTGCTGGGTCATGCTGGCATCACCGATCATCACATCCCCCCTGGCCATCACCCCAACACACAGGGCCTTTCTGTGTCCACAACCCTGGCCTTGGGGCACGTGGTGCCTTTCTGCGGGGTCTGTGCTGCCAGGCAGGCAGTGGGCAGAAGGGAGCCCCAGGGAATCAAACAGGGTGAACGATGGAGATGTCCCTTTCCTGCTCTGCACCCACCTCAACACCCAGTGCTCTTCACTTAAAAGTGAAATTATAAAATTAATCCCTATTTCATATTCGCAGAGTTAATCACTGGGGCTCATCCTCTTATCTGTGGTTCCGAGGTGCGTGCGGGCACACGTCCATACGGGCTCTCAAAGGCAAAAATAATTACCACAGAGATAAAGCTTTCATTATTTTTAATAGCATCAGGTCCACCTGTTGAGTTATTATAGTAATAAAAGCTAATTAGATCCCTGGTGATAGGTTCCCGGCGCTGCCGGCCTTATCGATTGTGATTATGGAAACAGAACTGTATCAGATCATCGGTAAGAACGGCCAAGCCTTTTCCATGGGTGTATAAAACAATGCATATGTTTCATATCAATAATGGTTTACCCTTATTTAAATCCTGAGAGGACAACCCCTGTAGCTGTTCTCCAGGTCCAACCCCTGCAGGGTCTCTTCGTCCCCTCTCCCCATCATCCTGGCGGTGCCCACTCAGGGCTCGGTTACACCCACGCGTGCTGCGAACGCCTCTCGTCTTGCTGAAATGGCTCTGCCAGGAGAAAGCAAATCAAAACACAGATTTTGAACGTGTCAAAATATTTTCTGTCACATTTTTGAAGTCTGACTGTAGTTTTCAGTTCGATCTGTATTTTTTCACTTACACGTGTTCTTCCGTACGTCCTGGTTCTGTAAGAAAAACACTTTCATCCAAGGCAAAACAACTAATCTGAGGTTGGAAAACTTTCATTTATCCTCATCGTCTCTCTAAGATTTCTCTAATTTTTCAAGCATCATTTTTTTTCACTTTCTTAACAATTTTTCCAGATTTGAGAGCACCCAAAAAAATAATCAATTATTGAACCATCCTGATCCGTAACGCATTCCCTGATGCTAAGTGCAGGCAGCGGTGCCTGCCAAGTATGACTGCTGGAAACCCACTGATTCCCAGTGCTGCCGTGGTAGGTGCCACCAGTCCCAGGCTGTGTCACCTGATGGCAGCTGGAAGCTGGGCTGTCGCGTTTCCAGCAGTATCAGATGGATGCGGTGTCTGGGCCAGGGCAGAGGACGCGCGATGACAACAGCCCGGCCGCAAAAGCCAAAGCAAATTTACTGTTGTAACACAGCACAAACACGTTCCAGCACTGGGGAAAGCACTTAGGAATGTATTACTTGCTTGAATATTGAACAAGAAGGTTTAAATACTTCTGAATAGCTAATGCTAATGTAATTATTTTTGCTGTTATCTGTGCACACGCACACTCGGTAAACACGCATCTCTCACTGTGAATGTATAGAGGAATTGTAAACTGGCAGCACAATGTAATTACCCCAATTAGACTTTGGCCACGACTCAAGTGAACCTTCCAGCACTGGCAAGAGCAGTGGCACCATCGGTCGTGGCTTAAAATCTCATTTTCACGACATCTCTGCAGGTGAGTGTGTTTGAAGCTCCCTGTGGATGTGTGATGCTGTGTGCTGGGCTGGCTGGGCTCGCCTGCTCCGTTTTATTTCTATATAGCATAGAGTCATGGAATGGTTTGGGTTGGGAGGGACCTCAAAGCCCATTCAGTCCCACCCCCTGCCATGGACAGGGACACTCCCACTGGATCAGGGGACTCAAAGCTCCATCCAACCTGGCCTTGAACACCTCCAGGGATGGGGCAGCCACAGCTTCTCTGGGCAACCTGTGCCAGTATATGTGGTGAGAAATGGGGGTTCCTGTAACCCCCTCTGTCTGGGGGCCTGCCCTTGGCAGCTTTTCTCTGCCCACCCACAGCCCTGTTTGCTCTGCTTCTTCACTTGTCTTGAAGATAAAAAGTGAGCAGCTTTTCTGGGTGTTACATTAGATTTGTCTTGATCCAAGGAGCAGCGTGGGGAGGGGAGTCGGGATCTCAGTCCTGCTCAGCAGCATCATTTTCCACATCTCCCTTTGACTCAGGTTGAGTGCTGCCAGCGTGGAGCCCACAGGACCCGGCATCTCCGCTGCTGCCAACAAAACTCTGATTGAAAACAGGGCTTTTGTTTTCATTGCATATTCAGTCTGGAGGTTAATTTGGTTGTCACACCCAGGCCAGCCCCACCAGCAGGGACACCTGGTAGGTTTGATTGGAGGAGGCATCAAAAATCTGCAAAGCCTGTTTTAATGAGAAGCTGCTTCTTTCTGCTAGAGAAAGGTGGTACTTTAATTATCCTGTAGCATTACGCTGACAAGCCACCAGGCCTCGGCAGATCGTGGTGATAATTAGACCTGTTGGCTCTCCGGTGGAGGAGAACGGTAATTTTCGAGTGCAATGCTTCTGTGCATCCTCTAAGGAAAGCACAATCATTCAGAAATTGAAAGTTTGACAGGATGCCAGTTTTAATACACCCATTGAAATGTTTTCTTGTCAACAGTGGTACAGCCACATGTCCATCATGAGAATTTTCCTCTCGGAACTTTGTTGGCGGAGAAGAAATGGTGAGGATTTACCTTCTTCATTGAATTCGTTTAGGAGTTTTGATTGTGGATATTATTTTGATTTTTTTAATGTTGATTTCCTTAAAAAGGGGCCTCAAGCAGAGAAGGGGGAAGATGCTTCTGAATCCCTCCTGTGTAGGTGTCCTCATTAGGACTAACAATCTCTGGAATCCTTCTTTTGAGGAGGACAGGAGGCAGCACCTGCTTTTGGACTGATAGGGAGGGAAGGGATTTCAGGACCTCCTGGGCTGCTGCTGCCTCCACAGCCCCGCCCTGCCCAGCTCAGCAAAGCAGCCGCTCGCTTTTCCAGTGCCGGATGACGTTGGTGGCATTTCACTGCACGCTTAAACACTACTGAATCCAGAGTAAGAAACACTTTGGAGGCTGCTTGCCCATTTGCTTTCACAAGACACAGATTTGCTGAGCCTGTCGTACGTTGCTCTGAATGTGTAAAGGGGCTTTAAGGCGGGTGTAAATTACATTTATGGTCAGCAGTGGTCCCTCTGCACTGCCAGCGCTGCGCAAAGCTGCTCTAACAAACAGCACCAAGGCTCAGGCACGGAGCATCACCAGTCCCTGGATAGCAGTAAAGTGGCTGCCCGTGCATTTTACACCCCATCTGCACAAAACATGGTGTTTGCAAACCAGGTCTGCACTGCCCAAAGCCCCTGTGGATCAAGGCAGCCCACCAGCATTGTTACAGGGCTGGGATATGGGTACCAAGGAGGCTCCACCCACACACTGACATCTCTGTTCAGAATGGAAGACAACTGGGCTGATAAAGAATTCAGGCTGAGTTTTCCCTTTTCAAAGAGGACTTGGGCCAAAACCTGACCAGTGGTTTAGTGCTACCACCCGTGCCACAGGCACTAAAGGATGTGATGAGGCTTTAGGCACTGCTGAAAGCTCCCGGGAGTTTGGGTGCTTAAAGATCTTTACCAGATAAATGTTATGATTTATTGAAACACAGAGGAAGGGACTTAAAGAGCTTGTCTCGGCTACTTGAAGGTAGAAATCTTTCATCATATCTACTCAAAGTCTCCCTTGCTGCAGTTTAAGCTGTTGACTGCTTGTCTTACCTAAAACAGCCGTGGAGAATAGCAGAATAATTCCCTTTCTTTTCCCAGCTCCCAGCTGGGATGGCCCCCAGGTCTCCCTTCAGCTCACTCTCATCCAGGCAAGCAGCACTCGGTGCCTCCTCAACCATTTCACTATCTGGAAGGAAAACCCTTGGAATTCCTGGAAGTACATAAACTTACATTCCCAGTCACTGTAGGAAATGGCCGAGAAGGGCCACGTGGGGATTCCAAACCACCACAGTGTTTTGCAGCTCACTGGGCTTTGCCGTGGCACTGTGGAGCACTGGCTTCAAGTGGAAGCCCTGGTCGTCCTTAATCTCCTTTTTACCCATTTGGGATTTAACTCCCTGTGGAAGGGCTGCCAAGGGATCCATCTCTGGCTTCCCATTTCTGCAGGAGCCTCACGATGATGTCCCTGTTGCTCAGCTGAACACACCAAACACATTGAAATGCCTTTAAAGCGTTGGACGTTGGTGCTGGCAAGCGGGTGCTGATCTAGAAATGACAGAGCTGCTTTGTTCCGACCCGTGAGTATAACCCTGTCCTCTCACGCTGCTCTGTGGGCTCCTGCCACGGCTGGCAGTGGACATTTCTGTGCAGACTCTCTCAGGAGGGGACAGGGGAGTCGATTTCACACCGATTGGCTTGATTTTCTCAGGACGATTATCCAACAACATCTGTCTTTTCTGGCCAGATCCAATTTCTTGCACTGCTCCCAGGTTTTAGTGGCCTGCAAAGCAGGGTGTGCATCCAGCACCTGCTTTGAACACGTTATTCTTTCCCTTTTGTGCTGTAGTAAATGAGTGCTGGGGTTGCAGACGATGCTGTTCAAGCTGGCGGCCCTCCTGTGCCCATGTCTTGTACAGAGGGGAATTATAGCCGTGGGCTTTGATGCATTTCCTTCTTCTTCAGCCAGGAACTGTGTCAGAACAACATTATTGCAAGGTCAGTTCCTGAACTGGGAAGAGGTTTAAATACTGATGTGTAGAAAATACCCCCCTCTCTGCAAAACATCGCCTGCTGTTGAGGGGGAGAAGGCTGGATTTGTGGGGGATGTGAGACACCCGTGGCCTCTGCAACGTGAGGCCAAACCTCCTGGTACTTCCTTTTGGTACAGCACCAGCTGCCACGCAAGAGCATCATCAGGATTAATTTACATTTACACAAAGCCCGACAGTCCCAGGTGATAAAACAGCAGGTGACTGCAAAGAAATGATTTGAAGACAAAATCACCGCTCAGATTCTATAAAGCAACATTTCCTTGTGCTGCCCAGGGACTTGAGGGCATAGTGAGCAGCAGGTGATCTCTATTGCTGCCTCCCCAAAACCAGTTTTCCTCCTAACTCTTCACAAATGATGCTCTCAAGCAAGCACATCAGTGCTGCAGGTGGGGAGAAAGCTCTGTGGAGGTACAGGCTGTGTTCAGACTCACCAGGCTGCTGCCTCTGCACTCTCACAGGACACATTGGAAGAGCAGAAGGTGCCAACGTGCACTCAAGATAATCCTTTCCAAACCAAAGCAATTCCTACAGAACAGGCATTATGCAAATTCATTCACTACCAAGACAAAGACCTGCCTGGGTAATTAAAAGTGAGAGAAGGGAAAAGCAAATTGAAAAGGCTACTGAATTGCCTGCACCTTTTGTTTTTCTTCTTTAATTTAAGAAAACAAAAGAAGAAGAGCTGGATGACCAAGGAGGTTGCTGGAGTGATGCTCAGCTGCTCTGCTCTGCCCTGCCCTGAGAGCTCCAGGAAAGCAGGCACAGCCCAGGGATATTTAGGGGAATGCCAGGCTGCACTCTTATACCCTATTCTCTGAGACCCTGTATCCTGAGGGAGAGCCAGAGTGCATCCAGGTCTTCACCCTCGCAGCCAATTTGCTCGTTACTTGTTCTATATCTGATTTAAAAGTTTCATTCATGAAATCAGAAAAGAATTCCTTAGGATTCATGTCTGTCATTGTTAGACGACAGCATCTACACAGCCGTGCGTGTCCACAAGGGTGAGATTCAGCTTTTATTCATCGTAATGGGGTGCTGGCTCTTGGACAGTCAATGCAAGCTCACCAGCAGTAATATTTCTTTTCTTAGCTATAGTTCATGCTCTTTATAAAAGTAATTCACACATGGTAAGGGGCAGGCAGTCTACAGGGCAGAAATCAGCAGTTTGACAGCTTCTGCCATCCGAATGCCAAAGCCTGCGCTCCCCCGTAGAACTCTTTATCATCTGTAAATGACAAGGCTAGATAAGAAGTGGGCATTGCTGTGATACAGCTGCAGGCTGCTTGTCCACGCTGTCTGTTGGATACTTATAAATAGCGAAGACATTTGCACAAATAATTCATGTGCACACACAAAAATGTACTGGGAGGAGGAAAAAGATGACGACTGCTTCCACAGCGAGAGTGGCACCCACAGTGCCATCCCTGCCCATCTCCTGGAACCCCTTACACCTGGCCAGCACCCAAGGAGAGGGTGCTGGGGCTCATCCTGAGCACCCTGGGCAGTGGCAGCTGAGAGGAGACATCCCAGCAGTGCTTCTCCTTATAGCCCAGGTGCAGACGTTCAGCTTCCCTTTTCTAATCAGGAGGGGTTCAAAAACCGTGTGGCCGTGGCACCTGTGGACATGGTTTAGTTGGCACATTAGGGTTGGACTGGATGAGCTTAGAGCTTTTTTCCAACATTAATGATGCTATGATTCTATCACCAAGCAGCAGCGAGCAGCTGCAACCCCAGCTGCTGTTTTTTCCTCCACAGGTCGCTCACGGAACAAATGTTCCCACCATCTCAGTCCCGAGGCAGAAGCCAAAACAACACAGAGAGGATCAGCTCAGCTCAAAGCCATCTGCAACCCCAGCACTTCCTCTGTGCACGGAGCTGGAGCTTCAACCCAGCACCTTCTGGGGAAAAAAAAGGTGAGGATAGGTGCACGTTGGAGCTGGGAGAGGTCTCTGGAAAAACTTTGCGTATCTAATTGGTCTGGGTTTAGAATCCAGCCAACCAGTCAGCAACAGCCTCTGCAGTTTGGCTTTTTAATGAGAGATTTTTATATATTAACACTTCATTAAGTCTATAGCTAAGTAGTTTTTAGGGCAATTTAAAATGCACATGGTCCTGGCTCTTGCCTGGCTTCTTATCATAATCTAATAGTGCAGCCCAACGCAACCTGCTCTGCCTCCAGCCCTGGCCACAGCGAGCCAGGAGCAGAGCCACGGTGATGGAGAGGGAGGGAGGGAGCACGAGGCAAGGTAGATGAGGGTGTTGACAAGGGTGTTTGTCTCCTGGTTGGTGGCTTCAGGTGTCACTGCTCTACATCCTCCAGCCACTGAAGGCTGGGGGCTGCCTGTGCATAGTGGGAGCTCTGGGAGTGTCCCTGTGTCCACACAAGGCTCTTTCATGCACTCTCGAGTCAGAGCTGTGAGCTAAAGGGCCTTAGGAATCAGGTGAAGGACAGCTGAGGGCTTCACCACCTGCATCACATGAGACCCCCCAGATCCTGCATTGCTGCAGTGACTTGGGTGGTGCCTCAGCTGCTTCTGCTGCCTGCGGTAAGAGAGATCCACGCCCTGCTGTCAGCAGCTGGCTTGTTCCAAAAATTCTGAGATGTGTTTAATTAGAATTGTCATATTTTAACATAATTCTACAAAAACTAAAAGTTATTCAGGAATCAACCATCTGCCATCCTAAAATAATACAGGCTACAGTAAAAACAGGCCAAGGAAAACTCCCTGAGTAATGACTGCATGTAAAGTACAACAGGAGTGCGAATGCCTGAAGCAGTGGTTTCTCCCAGCTGTGATTTACTACTACCCTCTTTATAAATTAAATATAACTGTATGTTAGCCCTTCAGCCTAACGATGGAGAGATAAGGATGTGTACAGGCAGGGCATGCTGCGCCCAAGAATGGCTCTCAGGAAATATTGCTCCGTTTGCCCTTTTAAACAGTCATTTCAGCTTATTACTGCACACAGCGCCGGGGCCTCTGAGAAGTCCTTCACCTCTGCAGTCCTTGGCCTCAATCTCCCATTAAACGATTTCAGAGCAAATCAGCAGGTTTATTAAATTAAGCCTCAAAAATTGGAGGGGCGTGTTTGCACCTTTCAGATGGAAATAAGGTTAGCGGGAGGTTGAGTGGAAGAGGCAGCAAACAAGGCACCAGAGGTGAGCCCTGTGCTCTGGTCAAACCCCTAGGCAGCACTCCCTTCCCTGGGACAGCTCAAGGAGCATCATCTGTTGCTTCTTAAGTCCCAAAAATTGTAAAACCTCTGAACTCATCCAACCCCAACTCAGCCCTGCTAGTGCCTGCTAAGCCATGTCCCAAAGTACCTCTTCTACACAGACTTTGAACCCCTCCAGGGATGGAAACTCCACCACTGCCTTGGGCAGCCTCTTCCATTGATGTCAGTAAAGAAAATTCCTGCAGTCTCACCTGAGCAGACCCAGGGAACCTGATGTTTTCCTCATTGCTACAGCTTTTTCTTGAGAATGGGATGGACAAAGCCCACCTGTAATATTTCCATTCTCTGTTCCCTCCCTCCCTGCCTCTGCTCCCAGCGTGTGTGGCACTGTCCCTGTAAGAAAGGTAATTTGGGTGATGGATGGGCTTTGCTCGACTCCTGTAATATCCTCATGAAAATTTTAAACAGTGCAGATTACCTTGCTCTACCGAGCTGCCTGGGGTGGGTGCCCATGCACGGCAGGCAACCAGCCCAAAGGGCCAGAGGATTCTCTGGACAGGAGTGAAACCAGTAAGAAAACACAAAGAGAGGAGCTGGGCTGTGCTGGGACAGAGCACTCAAAATGTTTTCAGGGAGAAGACACTGTCTGGCAGATTTGTGGTGCTGAGCACTGAGCCTGGCGTGGCTGCCCTGGTGCTGGCATAGGAGGAAAGCTGGGTTTTTCTAGTGCTGCAAATCTGCTGCGGGAGAGAAATCTGCCATTAAGCAGCTTTGCAGTATTAGCGAGGCTAATTCTTTCATCAGGTAGGAGCATTTTATTTCAATACTGCAAAGAAGGTATAATACCTCATCACAAACTTAGGAAGGTAATTCCAGTGACCCCAGCCCCGATGCAGATGAGTATCAATAATCAGCAGCCTTCCAGTACTGAAAGGGGCTCCAGGAAAGCCAGGGAGGGGCTCTTGATCAGAGAGTGCAGGGAGAGGATGAGGGGGAAGGGTTTTCAGCTGAAAGAGGGGAGATTGAGATGAGATCTTAAGAAGAAATGTTTTGCTGTGAGGGTGGGGAGGCCCTGGCCCAGGTTGCCCAGAGCAGTGGTGGCTGCCCCATCCCTGGAGGTGTTCAAGGCCAGGTTGGATGGAGCTTGGAGCCCCCTGATCCAGTGGGAGGTGTCCCTGTCCATGGCAGGGGGTGTAACTGGATGGGCTTTGAGGTCCCTTCCAACCCAAACATTCTATGATTCTACAGCTCCTGGGACTCGTGTTGTGACTGTGCACAAATGCACATTCGAGCTGTATTTTGGCCTCTGCTTCCTCTGACCTGCAATCCCCACCCACTGCAGCGAAGCTGATGGTACCCAGTGGCTCTAAATAGGTTTGTCCCCAGGACACCAGCTTGGTTAGTCAAGGTCCCTGTCTGAAAGTCAAGCCAGTCCTCCCAGGTCATTCTCAGCCATTTTGCATCTGCAGAGAAGAAACAGGCAGAAAATTAGTCAGCAGTGAATTGGGAATAGATTCTGTGGGAAGGGAAGGGGAGGGCGATGCAATCCATTCCCCATGCAGCTGCAGCCATGCAGGAGGTGTTTGCTGGGCAGAGAGGCTTCCCAGCACAGAGCATCTGACAGGTACTAAAAGAAGAGTCAAATCCCTTTGATTTTTAAATGTCTGGGTCTTGATCCCTTAACACTGCCTGTACTGCCTGGGAGAAGCCACCCGCACTGAGTGAGCTTCATTTACATGTTGTGACAGTGATTTATTCTCCGTAAAAGCCATCTCTGCCTCCTCTCCCTGCTGTCTCACCGTGCCCCGGCTCCTCTGCCACAGCCCTGCCACGAGCTCACTTTCACCCTCCTGTGCCTCCTTCGCAATGGGGAAGGTCTGTCATTACAAACAGCTGCCAGCATCACCAGGTCCATCATTTCTCCACCAGCCTGGAAGATGGGAAGAGCAGAGCAGTGGAGTCGTCATTTCTCCCCAGCAGAACCAAGATGTATTTCAGCCCTTTCCCTGTCCCAAGAAGCTGAGGACCACAAGCTCCTGAGCTGGTCCTGCCCCTTCCCCTGGACCTTCAGGCTCTGCCGTGGCCTGGATATGTGTGAGGATGGACACGGTGCTGCTCTCTGGACACCTTGTCTTGGCTGCCCACCAGCCCAAAGCCCTGGTGACGCCAAGGGCACAACCAGCTGGTGGGAATTACAGCAGCTCAGCAAGGAAGAGAAGCACAGGGAGGCAGAATGGGGGAGGCTGCACGTGGGGAGTTGCTCATCAAATACTCTGAAAGTCTTCTTTCCCACAGCCAAGCCCAGGCTCCCGACGAGCGAGTGCTTGGGGGATGAATGAGTCCCCCTGACGGGTGAATGAGTGGAGCCTCTGCAGGAGCTGAAGGTTATATTACCAGTGCATTATTGATGAGCCTCCTCCTCAGAGCTGGGACTGCTTCCCTGGCTCCGTGTCTGGGCACTGCAGCGTAGAAATGATTGAGCACCCTGGAGTCTGACCTGTGAGGGAATAACTCTCTTTTAGTTCAGACCCTAAAGAGACTTAATAACTGAGAGAGTCTGCAGAGGAGGTGCCCTACCTGCTTCGCCCCACTGCACTATCAAATGCCCCCCTCCCGCTCTGCTGTACCTTGGTCCCAAATTTCTTGATTACATCATTTCTAGAGGACAGTTTTTCTTGTTCTTGGTGCTGCGGTGGCTCCACGGCTCATACACACAGCTGGGGATTGCCCTTCTCCAGAGAATTCACATTTTGAACAGGCAAGAGAGAGCAAGAAGGGGAACTGAGGCACAGAGCTATGAAAAGGGTGACCTAAACCAGCAGAAGTGCTGATTTAGCATCCAAAGCCCATGCCTCTCCCAGGCACCAGCGTGACCTACGGGGAGCCTTCCTCACTCCTTGCCTTTGCACCTTTGCAGGAGGTGATGCCCTGCTCACCCCAGGAAGCAAAAGAAAAACCCCTTCCCTATGAGTAGGGAGGCCTCGCTGCCTGCGCAGCTCTGCTGAAGATTTAGACCCCAAACTCTCCTCCGAGTTGGCAAATCTCCTGCTCTCACCACCCATAATCTCCCTGCTGATCACTCCAGCCCGGCGCTGCCGCTGAGAAGTGAATGGAGCCGGTTTAAGCAGGCGGCGTTTGCAGCCCCACACATCTAATCAGATTGTTTTGACCAGATTTGCTTTTTAAAGCCTCAGAAGCTCAGCAGGGCTTTTTCACGTCGAGCCTCTCCCTGTGCACACACGGAATTGTTTCTGGCCAGCTGAAAACCTTCTGCTACATAAAGTAATTTTCTGTTAGAGACGATTTTGCAGCAGAGAGCATGGCTCATCGGTAAAATCAAGCCAATGGGATTGTAGCTATTGATTTTTTCCTACTTCTACTGCTATTTGACTGCCTAGAAAACATTTCTGTAGCAAATGATAGTCACTTTGGGGCAGCCTTGTAACTGCAGGAGCTCGGTGGACAGTTTGCCTGCATGCAACCTCGTTGTCCTACCAGCAAATATTTCAAATACTTGAAAGAAACTACTGAAAATCGGTGTACAGACCCCATGAAGGAGCCCACCAGCCACACACAGGCCTGCGCTCTGCTTGGTGTTGTACAGATCAAGGACAAAGAGAGAACTTAAAGGTGTCTACAGGAAAGATGGGGAGGGGCTCTTGATCAGGGAATGCAGGGATAGGATGATGGGGAAGGGTTTTCAGCTGAAAGAGGGGAGACTGAGATGAGATCTTAGGGAGAAATGTTTTGCTGTGAGGGTGGGGAGGCCTTGGCCCAGGTTGCCCAGAGATGCTGTGGCTGCCCCATCCCTGGAGGTGTTCAAGGCCAGGTTGGATGGGGCTTTGAGCCCCCTGATCCAGTGGGAGGTGTCCCTGCCCATGGCAGGGGGTGGAACTGGATGGGCTTTGAGGTCCCTTCCAACCCAAACCATTCCATGATTCTGTGATTTCTTTCCACAAGATTTTTAAACAAGAGAGAGTCAAACTCAGCCAGCCCGGGGATCTGGGAGTACAATCCCTGGGTTCACATCTATATTCCCAGGAAGAAATGTCATTCCTCATAGCACAGCCACCCGCTCCCCCTCAGACTGAGCCCTTGGCACGAAGCCCAACAAGAGCAGCACTTAACGATGCTGAACGGAATTGATGGGCAGTGAGGCTCTCGGAGGGCTGGGCTGGAGCAGGGCAGTGCTGCCAAGTCAGAGCTGGGCTGTGATGACCTCCTTCGGAAACCCCCTGCTAAACAGATGGGAGCAAAATTACGTTGGCAGCACAGAGTAGTTTAAAGACCCCACATTCCAATTTTATCTCCAACCCAAAGAGGTGACTACAGCACAAGACAGAGATGCCAGCATTTGAAGTCAATGACAACAGAATAAGCCCCAGAAATCCTGCACGACAGGAATTGGGTTTCTTCCCAACTCCCCGGTGCTGGGCACAGCATCTCGGATCCTTCTCTGACCCCCTCACTGGTGCAACAGCCACCTCACTGGGGTCAAACCCTTCCAGCATCTGTAGAGACTTAGTGTCTGGCAGCTAATTAGCTGTACAGCAGCCTCTGTTAGGAAGCCAAATCAACATGATTTCATTTAGAAGCAGGAAACAGCTGTCCCCTGCTTTGCAGCCAGAGCTAATTTTAAAATGCATTAAGACTGTGTAGGGAGGAGGGGTCTGCCATGGCACCTCAGGTGTTGTGAGGCTGCATTAGGCTCCTACCTGTCAGGTAGCTCTGAGAGCTTTCCCATTTTAGTGCAGCACATCCCTGCCTGCATCCGAGTGGGCTGTGTTGGGATGCATTGGATTGGAGAAGAGGGAGGAATCCCTAAACCTTCCCCAGCTCTGTGTCCTCAAAGGAGGGTTACAAAGTAGAGGACATTTTCAAGGTGGCTGTTTTCAGCCCTTAGAAACATCTCCATATTGTGGTTTTGAGAGACCCTTTGAGTGAGAATTACCCAGGGTGGGGGCCCTGGCTTTCCTGGGGAAGACAGATAACGAATTTTGCAGCTGAGTCAGAGGACTGACCCAGCTCCGAGGCTGTCCCAGAGTTAACTCCAATGGACCCTGTGCAGCCAAGAGAGCAGCAGCAGAGACGCAGCACGAGCTGCAGCGACCCATCCATCACTGTCTCCTGCAATTTGTCCCGTGTCTCAGAGCTGTCACAGACCTCATCAACTCCCGCAGCTCAGCAGCCTACGTGCTGCTGGTGCCTGCCAAGCAGAAAGGACATCAAGAATGAGCCTGCCATCACCTTCCAGGACACATTACGGATGGCCCAGAAGGGTAAAGATCACGATTTTCTTTGCACACCTTGGTATTGTGACTGATTTTCCTTAGTTTGGGATCTGCTGCCCACAGAGATAAAAAAACTCTCCTGCATTGCTTTGCCCTGCCCTGAACCCAGCTGTGAGAGGGATGGAACTGGCTGGATGCACAGTGATGGGAGCATCTTTGGAGCTGCCTGAGTGGAAAACTTGCACCCAGGCACCAGCTGGAGAAGGCTCTGGCCACTCAAACTTCCTCCTCTGGAAAGCCAAAACCCCCCAGATGACAGGGAAGGTGACACATGCAGAGGAGGTGGCTGGAGGGTGGCATTTTGCCTCTGAAAAGGAAGGGAATTGATTGTTGTCACACTGCAGCTCAGCTGGGAGCTTCACCAGCCTCCTCAGTTCCTCATTTCCCATACCCCGTGCTTACAGCAGAGAGAAATTGGCTTCATCATACAGTTCACACCCAGCACCCACAGCGGTTGGTCTGGTTTAAGGCACCTGAAGACAATCACAGCCTTGCAATGAGCTGCATAAAACAGGCTCCTGGCTTGCTTTTCTGGGTTGGGAGTTTGTCCATTCTCTGCTGTGCTGGAGCCAGCTGGGAGCGAGCGGTGCTGCAGGGGATGTGCTGCCAGGAGGCTCCGCAGAGCCGAGGGGTGAGGTGAGGTGCCCTTGGAGTGGGGCCCAGCACCTGGGCAGGAGCTCATGACATGGGGGGTGCCCTTGAAATCCCCTCCCAGCACCCCTTGGATGCTGCCAAGCTGGTGAGAAACCGGCTGGATAAAGGAGAGAAAGAGGGAGAATGGGACAGAGGGCAAGGAGAAGCTGGGAGCCCACCAGCCCCTGGAGGGGCTGACGTTGGGTCTGGGGTGCTGGACCATGCTGGGCACTGGTTGTTCCTTCATCATTTGCATCCCAGGGGCTGCTCAGGCTCAACTGAAAGGATTTGGCATCACTGCCCAGCTTGAGAAGGTTCATTTTTGTGTTCTGCCTGATGTATTCTCCCAGCTTCACAAAAGGACTTTTCAAGAAAATGAAAAATATATGTATATCTAGGGAATACCAGATAGGACAAATTTTTCTGCCTCTTTCCCATTTGTCACCCAGAAGGTGATTAAAACCTGTGGCCTCCTTAGCCTACATTCACATGCCAGGATCTCTCTTTTATTTTTTTTTCTCCTCTAACCTAGTTACATTCCCATAAATGTAGTCTGGCCTCGAGGTATTAAAGATGTAGTGAGTGGTAATGCAGCCTGCAAACTCCCAGCTTGGCTGCCAGCAGCTTCCAAAGCCTCAAGGAGGAATGGCTGGGCTGGGTTTCCAGTGGAGCCTGGCTCACGGAGAGCAGTGGGGATGTGGGATTTAACAGCACCTACAATGGGAAATGCCAGAGAAGGGCAAGATGTTGTATTTTAATGGCTGGAAAGAACAATCCAAAAAGCAAAAAAATAACTTGTAAAAATCAAGAAATTAATGATGGAGAAGGGGAGGCTTGAGAATGGATGGAGCTGGTGAGGATTCCTGGCCTGGTTTCAGCCTCTGCTCACCTTTAATTAAATTAGGGCCCTTTATAAAGTAATCACCAACTTTCTTCCCAGTAACTCATAGTTTATTCATGCATCGCTCATTATTTTTGAAATCCTTCTGCTTTTCCCCCTCAAAAGGTGCTCTCCTTTAAATCTTAATTATCACCTGAACCCTGGAGCCCGGCTGGTGTTTCAGTCCTTGTATCAAGGCCGTTTGAACTCAGCTGTCGACGCCTTCAGAGGCTCTGGTTTTACCCTGGACTCATTCCTTTGCCATCAGTGTACGCAGTAATTTCTACAGTGGTTTTTAGTTGGATGCTGAGACCTTGAGGTCACACATGGAAATGGGACAATGCCAGGAACATCTTCAGTCACCTCAGTACCTTGGACGCAAACCCAAGGGGGTGAGCTCAACCCAAGGAAGATGCTGATGGCTTCAGCAAGAGAAAGGTGCCCTTCTGGGTCAGGAGGGATTTGCTGCCCACGATGGGGCAGCTCCTGGCAAAGAGGGTGAAAGAGGAGAGCACAAGCATCTCCAGCTGTGCTGGGGAAACCGAGGCAAGGAAACAACCCAGGATGCCTGGTCATAGCTGTTGCATTTTTCTTTAAGACCCCCCCAAGTGCTGAGTTGTTTTGTTTCTGTGGTGTTCAGCACCTTTCTGGGAAATGTGAAAATAAGAATAGCTGCAATTAGAGCAGACTTCAGCACTGAAAGGGGCTCCAGGAAAGCTGGGGAGGGGCTCTTGATCCCAGGGATAGGATGAGAGGGAATGGCTTTCAGCTGAAAGAGGAGAGATTGAGATGAGATCTTAGGCAGAAATGTTTTCCTGTGAGGGTGGGGAGGCCCTGGCCCAGGTTTCCCAGAGCAGTGGTGGCTGCCCCATCCCTGGAGGTGTTCAAGGCCAGGTTGGATGGGGCTTTGAGCCCCCTGATCCAGTGGGAGGTGTCCATGGCAGGGGGTGGAACTGGATGGGCTTTGAGGTCCCTTCCAACCCATTCTAAGATTCCATGATCTGATGACTCGTGGGTTAATTCCCTCTCACAAACACAATCCCAGAATGTAAAACATTTTAACAATATTAATGGTGAAAAAGAAATGGGGCTCTTCTGTTGGGATTTTTTTTAAGTTCCTTCTATTCTTTGTTCCATTGATGCATATTCAGAATGATGTAAGTGGGGCCCTCACTGCTTCCATTAGCATTAATGCACAATTATTTTTCTCCATATTTATGCTGCTCTTGCAGGCCATGCATTCTGATTGTTATTCTTTTTTTTTCTTACATTTGTATGTTAATTCAGTATTTAAAATATCCTTCTTCCCTACCCATTTGCATGGTGATAAAGTATAATGAGAGGGGGAGAGATTTATGTCTAAAACACAAGAGGAAGGAAAGGGCTGCCTATCAAAGCAGGAGATAAATCCTGGCTTTTACCAGATCATAAGATATAATTGCATCTAACACAGAGATTGCACAGAATCAATTCATTTGTTGACACTCTTTACTGCTGGGAATTTGCAACAAATAAGCCAGCCTTAAAAATGAGCCAACCCTGCAGTGCCAGGCAGAGGCTGGAATCCCTTCCCTGCCCAAGGGGCTCACCTGACCCTGCACACCTGAGCTCTGCTCTAGGAAACACCCAGGGCTGCGATGTGTGATGGGGATGAACTGGTTGCAAAAGAGCTCCTTGTAGGCTCAGGGCTTTGTGGCACCTCTGTAGGGTGAAATGGAAATGAGGCAGAGCTCTGTGCACAGTTATTTTGCCTGGAGGAGATACTAAATTGAGAAGTTCTGGGAGTCTCCTCCCTCCCACGCAGCAATGCGAGTGGGAGAGAGGGAAACGAGCTTCTCCCATCCCTCATCAGTGCACAAATCTTGATTTTTGTAAATACTTTTAGTGATAGGACGAGAGGAAATGGCCTCAAGTTGTGCTAGGGGACATTTAGACTGGATATTAGCACTGGCAGAGGTTGCCCAGGGCTGCCCAGTCACCATCCTTGAAGGGATTCAAAAGCTGTGTGGATTTGGTGCTGAGAGACAGGGTTTAGGGGTAGAGTTGGCAGTGTTGGGTTTAGGGTTGGACTCTGTTGGACTCATTTTGAAGGTCTTTTCCCACCTAAGCAATTCTGTGATTCCATATTTATTTTGATTTATTTATTCCTGTTAAATACTACTTTCTTTTCACAATGCTTTTTTTTTCTTTAGACTTTTGCAGCATCCCAATCCAGCTGATTCAGGAGAGGGAAAGGTCCTTCCATGCTTCAGCAGCAGAGCTGGGTGCCCAGCCCTTGGTCTACAGCCGAGAACCAGCACTGGTGCAAGATCCCACCCGCAGCCCAGCGCTGTTCAACACAAGAGCTCCTGGTGAACGTTCCCCCCATTCCCTTCCCGTCAGCTGTTAAAGAAACCTTTTTCTTTTTTGAGGAAAAGAGGCAGAGAAGGGCTCTGGGGAGCGGCGCGGGCGAACGCCGCTGATCAATCTTCCCGCAGCCCTTTGGCAGCAGCACTGGGCAGGGAGGGAGCTGCGCCCAATCGATGCTCGTTAGCGATGCTTTAAAGGGAAGTAGTTTCCATCTTGTGCCTGGGGAGGGAGGTGAGCCTGCTGCTCTCTCCTCTGGAGGTGTGACAAGGGTCACCTTAGCAATGGGGAAATCCTCGCTCTGGCAGATCCTCTTGGCATCGGCGACCCTTGTGCTCTTCTCAGCAGCACAGGTGACGTCTGCCTCAGCCTCACCTTGAGGTCTGGGGAGGACAGGCTGGGGTCTGCTCCCTGCTGGCTTCCAGTCGCTTGCCTCTCTCCCCCTTTCTGCTCCACAGAAGCAGGGGTTTGCTCGCCATCGGGCCGGTTCACGCAGAGGAACACCTGGGGGTGTTCCTGCAGAAGGGCTGTGCAGCAGCCTTGGGCTGGATGTGACATGAGGTCTCTGTGAGCCCATCGCTGGCCTCAGAGATGCTCCAGCTCCTCTCATGCTACGCCTGCCCCAGCTCCAGGATCAGGTAGGGTCACAGAGGGGTCCTGTTTATTCCCCAGTTTAGGAGCTGAGCTGGTTGCAGAATTCCATTAACTGAGCCAAAAAAAAAGGCAAGCCAGAAAACCCCTCCCTTTCCCACTCAGCTCTATAAATCACGCATTGATTCAGGGCCCTTCAAGCCATGAGCTGGAAAGCCTGACCTGTAATAAAGGCTGAGGCAGTGATATCTCTCCCTGTGGAGCAGGTTTATGGAGCACGTGCTGGGGAGGGGGCTGGTTGGATGGCCTTTGGGGGACCTCCTGGAGCTCCAGGAGAGCCCCTTTGGGCCATGTTGAGGACATCGACTGGGATTTCCCCTTCTGCATTAAAAACCGTCACAAAAATACGCACAAGGAGCTGATTCTCTGTGTGCACCTTAATTCCCTGTGAGTCCACACTGCCTCCAGTTTAGGTTGTATTTTAATTGCTGTTTCAGGTCCTTCACGGTTAACTCCTGTTTGTACATCAGAAAGAGAAAGTGCCTTTGCCATGGGTGCAAACCACTAAAATATTTCTGCTGGACTCCAGTTCAACTCGGCTGCTGCGTGGCTGTAAGTAAATGAATCCAACTGGGCAGCTGCTCTCTGGGTCTCAAAGTTGGAAAAAAAGGAGAAAAAAGGGGAAAAGTCGAGTGGCAGCATCTGCCCTTGGCTGGGGATCCTCCTGGCGAGGTGTGGCTGAGATTTAGAGCAGTGAGGGTGAACGGAGCAGGCAGTGCCCCCTCCTCCCTGCCCCAGTACCCAGCCCGGGTCAGACAGTGCTGGCTCTGTGTGGTCTCTGGTTATGGCAAGGATGGGCAGAAAGCAGAGCCAGGATTCCCAAAGGAAAGTGCCAACACATAGATTCACCACAGAAATGCTGAGTCCTGATCCCGCTCTTGGCTTTGGGCCAAATCTTTGCCCAATCTCTGCGAGGGCTCCTGCAGCCAGCAAGGAGATGGAGGATTTAAAACCTAATTTCCCATTAAATACGGACAAGCTGAAAAGGGCCAAGGGGATTTCTTATGCCAAAGAACATCTGCAACAGCGAGATGAATAGTTAGGGACAAAGATATTTATAGATTCATTTATTTTGGCTCTTTTTAGAGTTCCAGAGGCATCCTTTTGTCCACTGTGAGCTGATTTCTGTCAAGAGCAAACAGTTCCAGCAGGGCAGTCAGGAGAGGAGAGCTGAGAAAGGAATTGCTGAGGGTGCCCAAGGGTCCTGGACTGCTCTACTGGGGCCCAAGAAACAGAATTTAAGCTGCATTGCTTGAGCCAGGACTGAAAGGAGTCCCAAAACCGTCCCCAGGGTGCAGTGGCTTTCACCCCAACCTCCAGACCATGGTCCCAGGAACCAATGTCTGCCCTCCAGTTGCTGATTTTTCCATTCCCAGGAGCCGGGTGGTGACATTAGCTTTTTGGGCAACCAGCAGGAGCTCAGGGCTGAAGAGCCTGAGGTTGAAACCTCATCTTTAGTTCATTAAAGTCCCTCATGCAGAAGAGATATAAATTTGGGGACCCTACTGTTTCAGGCTTACATGGAGGTGTAAATTAATGCTTCCTTTATTCCCAACCTGCATTATAAGCCCCATCAGCTCAGCTTGATTTCTTTATACCTTATGTTATGATGGGGAGCAAAGTAGCGCCTGGGGAGAGCGTGGGCAGTGCTGGGGACACTGTCCAAGGACAAGTGACCAGCTCAGCCACAGGCACAGGGAGTGCACAGCTTGGTTGGAAAACAAACATAAAAACACAGCAATTTCAGGAAGAAGCAGATGATCTGTGTTTAAGAAGTTAAAAATGCAGTTGTGAGTGTTTGTATGGTTCTGAAGTTTGCCAGACATCTCCCATCACTTGGGAAGGATCCTGATGACAAGGGCTCGTGCACCTGCCACGCAGCCTCCTAATTTCATAGCTCAGTGTATTAGAAAATAGGAGGAGGAACTGTAAAGAGAAGGTAATAGTTTAAAACACCTCACAGCTCTTTATGGCTGAGCGGACCTGAGTCCTGAGTTGCAGCAGACGTGGGAGTGTGAAGTACGTGCAGAGATACAAGACAGGGCTGCATTTATTTTGGGATACACTTAGCATTAATGTGCACACACGAGTTTGGGGGCTGAATATAGTTGTGATATTTCTGGAAACTCCGTGTTTTCCTCACCAGGAGGCACAGATCTCCATGGGGCACTGTTAATATGGGAAGGGGGTGGCCACTCCCATAGCCCTTGTTCCTGGTTGTGGATCTCCACATGCACACACATACCCTGTGCCAGCCTCACACTGTGATGATGGTGATGCCAAACTATTGCTATTTGATGCCTTTTCAAACAACCCTGCCCTGTGGAGGGGTTCAAAAGCCTGTAGACATGGCACTTTAGGACATGGTTTAGCAGGCACAGTGGGCTTGGGCTGATGGTTGGACTGAATGAGCTTAGAGAGTTTTCCAACCTTTTCTGTGCTTCTACACTAGCATTGGAATTCACCATCTCCACCCAGACCCTGCCCGAGCCCCTCTATGGCCCTGACAACCCCAGGGCAGAGTGCTGAGCTCAGGAGCCATTGAATAAACCAACCACCAAGTTCACCTGCACATAAAGCACCTTCCACTCCCAGGTTACCCTCTTTTGTTCTGTGTTTTTAGCAGCACCTACAGAAACCAGATCCAAACTACTGTGCTCATCCTTGCAGCAGAAAAATACACAGCCTGCAAATCCTAATCCATATCCATTTCTATTTGTTCAAGTGGATATAGAAGCAGAGAGGTACTAAATACATGCAGGGATGAGAATGGGAGTTGGGGTGCAAGTAGATTTGGCATTTGGGCATGTGTTTTATCAGGTACAATGAGGTTGGACTGGATGAGCTTAGAGGTCTTTTCCAGCCTTAATGATTCTGTGGGATATGAGGGATATTTAGAGGCTGGAGGGAGGCAGGAGACCTAAAGGTTGCTGCAAGAACCCAGTGGAGCTGCTTTTCCCCATTCCTGTGCTGGACAGGGGAGAAATCACAGCAAAGGTACCTCGGGGAGGATTGTAAGAAAGACCTGACAGAGAAAAGAGCAAGACAGCTCGGAAGGTTTCACCAGACACCCAGACAGCACCTCAGGGCCTGTGTACACAGCGACAAACAGGAAAAAAATATAAGGGAGATGAGTCCAGCTGTTTTTGAAGCCCTGGCTGGAAGGAAGAGGCGATGAGAGCAAAGTCGTTTGGTTAAGCCTGGCTGCGGTGAAGTGGGGACTCAACCCCCCATCCACAGGGCTCTGCCCCCCCCTAGTGTCGAGATAGAGTGAGGCGAGGATGCTCCAGGCTTCAGCATCCTCTGCAGCGTCAGGAATAGGAGAGGGGAGGTTGCTTCATCTGTGTCCGGGAGGAGGAAAAGCAAGCTAGAAAGGTCTTACAAACTGAAAATAACTTATTTCTCCTCTTCTTCCTCTCCCAAAATTCCTCCCCAGCCCTGGAAGTGTAGATGGATAGATGAAGCATCCTGCAGTGGTGATACAGCCCCTCGTGCAGGGGATGTGCAATCCTGGGTGGCAAAGCTGGACAGCTGAGAGCACAGCGCACGCTGAGCTGCCTGGAGCGGACAATAGGGAATTCAGTCCAGTTTCCTGCAGTTTGCAGGAGGAAAGATGATACCTGATCTGGCATAAACCTGTCAGGCAGACACAGCCTATCAACACTGCCTGAGCAAATATGAGCTGGCAGAGAGAATTTATACAGGATCAGTGTGCTATGTCATACAGCCACGGAGGCTTTTTATCCTCTGCTAGAAGCCCTGGAGCTGGGTTTACAGTGCCATGAAACCCTGTGCCTGCTCCCTGGAGATAGGGAGGGAGTTTGTCCCAGGATGAGCAGAGCACCTTTCAATCCATCTTTATGGAAATATGTATTTTATGGAAAGTATTCTCTTTCTCCTTTCTTATAATGCTATTGGCACAGTTTGTTTCACTTTGGACTTGCATCACCTCTGCCAACGCGCAGCGGGGCAGACACAGGCACTACAAGTTCCAAGTTTGCTCCAGTATTTATCTACATGCAAATCCCTTCATACTGAGGGAAGCCATGAAAATCCATCTCCATCTTCAGCCAAATCCTTAGAAAAAAATTACTATTACACATCCCAGAGTCCCCCCCCAAGCACCTTTGACCATTGTGTGTCTGAAATAATGGGCTTTGCAGCTGACACATCCAAGATTTAATGTAATGTAGGCAGTAAATAAATAAGGCAGAGAGAATGGGACTTAATGCAAAACGTTAGTGTTTTTCAAGCTACAAAGGCAAAAATATTGACTTGAAATAAGCAAAAGAGAGACAGAGCTGGGCTTGGAAGGGAACAGTGGGCAGAGATGATTTGGTGTCTTTGAAGATGCTCTCTTTGTAATAGAGTTCAGTAACCTGCAGAAATGCCCTGGTCAGACCAGAGGGGATGGAGAAATGGGTTGATGGAGTGATGAACCACCCTCAGTGGGCAGAAAAGAAGAAACAAGGAGAGGCAAGTGTTCATTTGGACCTCCCTGATGTTTTCTGCCTATATTCTTGATCACTGACATCCAACTTTTTGCAGTGTCCCTGGGTACTCGTTACTCCCTCCAGGAGCACACATGCCAACCTCTCTCCCCACACAGCCTCCAGCAGACCCTGGGGTCCAAAGTGCCCCCCTGGGCTACACGGGCAGCGAGAAGGAAGAAATGAGGAAATCAGAGGTGATTGAAACCCCTGGGAGTATTTAGGCACTTTATACAGAACTGATCATCAGGAAAAACAAAACTAAAGAATCCTTCTTTAACGGAGCATCTACAGGAGCTTCCGACAGCCCTTGAACTCTGGAGCTGCAAGCAGGACCAAGCCCTGGGATGCTGCAGGACAGGAAATATTATTAAATGCCCCTGGTCCTTGCATTTGTCAGCATCCAGTGGGATGCTGGTAAGCACCAGGCTGGAGCAGAGGGAGGGATCCAGCTTAGGAGTTTGTTGTGGTTGTTTGGGTGGATTTGGGGTACCACTGTCTTGCTTTGACAGCTTAATGGGGAGCCTTTCTCCCAGCAGAGAGCAGGGCACAGGCTCAGCGAGCAGCAACAGGGCCTCCGAGCAGGAGTAAAGCTGCAGAACCTTGGTTTTGACATCATCTGGGAACATGGGGTTTCTTGGTGCTTGGAGAGCTACTGTTGCAGAGAGAGAAAAAGGGGAATTGCTGGCACTATTTGCAGCTTGAGCGGTTTTTGTCTCACAAGTCATAATTACCCTCATTAAATCCATCTCCACAGGAATGGAGACACAGGATTAATAATGCACACGGAAAGATTTGAGCTGATTCAGGGCCTTGCAAAGCACAGACAATGGCAGGGCCTGGATGTGAGGGAGGATCAGAGTCAACAACAGAGCAGAGAACGGCCTTTAAGAGGACTCCTGCTGCCCCAAACCCTTCCAGCAGAACGAGAGGCAAAGCCACTGCCTTTGGATGGAGCTGCTTATTCCCCTCCTTAACCCCACAATTGAGCAGGGAAAGCTGGGGGCAGCAGTTTGCCTTTTGCAAGGAGCTGGGGGAGGCGGTGCCTCTGCTGGGATGTGTTTTGGTCCCCAGCATCCAGTTGTTTTTCCTCCCGGGCTGCTGCCTCTCTGTGTGCCACAGGGAAGGGCATCTCTCATTGCAGCCCTGTTATTGCCCATCTCTTATTATTATTGCACCCCTATTATTGCCCATCTCCTTTTGCCCCTGCAGTAAACCCCTGGCTGTCACCTGCAAATCTCCTGCAGATAGGTTTTTTTCAGTGCAAGATATTTCCAAACCCTTAGCAAACAGGTCTCTAATAACTTCCCAACACACTCTTAACAGATAGTAATTCCATTTTTAAACTGCAATCAAATCCTTTAGTTCAGGCAGCAATTCAAAGTGTGACTGGTAAATACAGGGATCCTTTGAGGCATCAGACCTCTGGGGCTTGAGCTGCTTACAGCTGCTGTTTGTAGCTTTGAAACGTAATGACTGTTTCATCTGATAGTCCTGCACTTCCATAATACCCTCTCTGCTGATTGCTGCTCTCAGCCAGCAGTGTCCCCATCCCTGGAGGAAAGTCATCATCCCAGTCTCACCAACACAGCTTGGTGATGGTCCTGAGGCTCCAGCACCACTCGAGGCTGAAGAATGGTCTGTGGGATGGAGAGGGCCAGGACCTGCCCTGCAGCTGCAGAAGAAAGAGCTCATCCTTCCCCAACAGAAGGACAGCATGAAAAACGAGAGGAAGATTTATTAATGAGGAGAATGTGGAAATCTGGGTGTGTTTGGGTTGGAAATACATTCTGAAGGATAACAGAGGCTGTCCAGCAGTGAGGGACATCAGAAGGGTGCTGTATTAACTGTGCAGTTATTAGAATCATAGAATCATTAAGGTTGGAGAAGACCTCTCAGCTCATCCAGTCCAACCCCACCGCGCCTGCTAAACCCTGTCCTGAAGTGCCACGTCTACGTGATTTTTGAGCTCCTCTACGGATGGAGACTCCCCCACTGCCCTGGGCAGCCTCTGCCAGGGCTTCACCACTCTGTCAGTAAAGACATTTTTTCTAATATCCAAGATAAACCTCCCCTGGCACAACTTGAGGCCATTTCCTCTCCTCCCTTCACTTGTTACTTGGGAGAAGAGACCAGCACCCGCCTCACCACAAGGTGTCTGTCCATCAAAGCAGTTTCTAAGCCAGTCCTCACTGGAGAACTGGAGAACCTAAACACCTCTTGGAGTGTAGGTAGAAAATGCTACTCAGCTGTGGCCATCCAAACTCAGACAGGTTTCTGCATCCCATGGGTGATGCCTCTTGATTTGCCACAGAGCCCAGCAAGGCTGCTGTGGGTCCCACCACCTGGTGTTGTCCCTGCCCACACCGTGGTGCGGGAGCTGTGTAAGATGTAGGCAACGCCTTCACTTCTTGGTTTTAGAAATTAGTTTCTTTTGGAAAAGATAACGAGGGAAATGAAACTTGACACGACCTTGATGGAATTATTAAGGCCATTGATCGGGCTGGGAGCTTGGTGTTGCTAATTCCATCAATAAGAAATATGATATTGCAACAGTCAGGCCTGATGATTGATGGCTTGTCCGTGGGTTTAATAACACTTTGCCTTCATTGGTGGATCTCAAAGTGCTTTGGAAACACAAGCAAATGGGTGCTCGGAGTCACCAGGTCCCTAAGGAAGGGGAAGGGGCAGGACTCAGACCATGGCCCTGCTCCCACAGACACCGCTCCTGATGGAGACCAGGCCAAGAGGCAGTTAAGAGCTCTTTTCGCCCGTTATAAGCTGGTGACTACTGAGAATTGTTCCCATTTAATGAAAATCCCCCTTTGTTGGTGAAATTCATGGCTGTGCCTGCTGTGTTGGTTGCTGCTGGTACAGCACACGTGGCTGGAGCAAAACCAGAGCGTGGCCTTGAGTCCTCTGCAAGCAGGACACCTCCAAGGACATCTCTACAGAAGCTTTTGGTGGGAACAGACTTCAAAGCAGCAAAGTTTGATTCTGCCAAGTGCCTGTGTCAAAAGCTCAGGTTCAACCATAAAGGTAATGATGTGGTGGATGGTGACAGCCCCACGCCAAATTCCACCCCAGGTCTCAAAGTGCTCGAGGAGCACAGAGAGCCCTTGCTCACCACATGCCAAGAGATTTGGGCACAGAGGATAACCCAGCTCAGAAGCAGCGCCCAGCCCAGGACCCCGGACGCTCCTGGCCAGGCAGCATTGCTCCCCCAGAAGTGTCTCCTGAGCCCAGCCAGCCTCAAGCCTGCCCTCTCCCCTCTTTTCTCACCTCTGTGTCCCCACTCCCCTCACCACCTGGGCACATGGGAAGCAGGATGCCTCCTCCAGCCCGGCTGAAACTGCCTGTGACCCGAAGCCACACGATATCGAGCTGGTGGTGAGGAGAGAGGAGAAATTTAGAGCTGTAATTAACTCCTGGAAAAAGACATTTTGGTTTCATCTCCAGCCGCAATCCAGAGGGTTCCTGAACATGACAGGCACCTGGCTAAATTGCCTGGGACCTTGTTTATTCAAGGCCCAGAATCACACTGTACAGTTTGTTGTATTGATTCGCTCATGTTGAACACGACTCTATGAACAGCAAAACTGCTGGGGATTTTCTCTCCTTTTCCTGCAAGACAGGAAAAAAAGGGGAGAAAGGGAAAGGATGGGAAGGAGCAGGCACAGATTTGCAGCAGGTCATAAAAAAGGGATCTGACACCAGGCTGCCTCCTGATGGGAGCAAAGTTACTGCAATGGAAATAATCTTTTAAGAGAACACAAACCAGTCAGGAGCCAGAGCTGTAAAAGGCTCAGCACCACCCAGGGCTCCCCAGCCCAACCAGGGCCCTTCCACTTGTGCTTTTCTCCATTTATTCCCTTTATCATAGAATCACGGAACGTTTTGTGTCGAAAGGGACCTCAAAGCCCATCCAGTCCCACCCCCCTGCCATGGGCAGGGACACCTCCCACTGGATCAGGGGGCTCAAAGCCCCGTCCAGCCTGACCTTGAACACCTCCAGGGATGGGGCAGCCACCACTGCTCTGGGCAACCTGGGCCAGGGCCTCCCCACCCTCATTGTACTCCTAAGTCCAGAAAGGCAGATTCTGCCCTGAGTTACCCTGGAGTAAATCCAGCAGGAGCCAGGGAAGGCAGCAGCATCAGCTCCAGCATCACCCCCCCCCCCCCCAGCTCCGCAGACCCACAGGGCAGGGTGAGACCCTGCTCTATGCCCCAGGTGATGCGGATCTGGACAGACACCCTTTTCCCCATTGCAGCCAACACTACAGCTGTGTCCCTGATGATTTTTCCTTGTGCCAGGCAAGCCTTCATCCCAGCAGCATCACAGTGGAGCAGGCAGGGGCACAGTGATGGGCAAGTACCCCTGTCCATACACTGCTGGGCTCTGTGGGAGGACACACACAGGGTGGGACTGAGTGGGCTCATACCCAGGGATTTGCATTTGCCCAGCAGCAGACTGTTTACCCAGACTGCACTTCCAGAAACAGAGGCCTCTGCAGCCCATACGTCTGGATATAAAAATATGTATCTTCTGCATAAGGGGATTAAATGTTTATGAGCCATTATAAATCCATGCTTTTCATATTTTATTCATAGATCCTTTACTGAGCTCAGGCTGGCCTAATACACCCATTTCCAGTGTTTCCCCCTTTTCCTTTCATGGGACCAATTTGTTGCTCACAAGTGTAGTTTTTCTCATGGCACACATTGCACAGAGGATGGAACATCCACAGCAGTGCGATGGTGCAGGGAGAGGAGGAGGGAATATGGAGAAAACCTCTCCCACAGAAGAGGGGCTTCAGGTTTCTCCTTGACTTTCTCTTACCCAGAAGGACACACTCCTTGTACAGAAAGCAGGCAGGAAAAGCTCAGCTGATGATCAGCCTGAAAGTAATTACCAGACCTATCGAATTTCCCTGTGGCACCTGCAGGGTGGGCAGCACCTACTCTGCTGTCTCCCCATCCCAGCTGTGGCACAAGTCTGCTCTGCTATAAATGCACTCAGACAAGTGACTCAACCTTTTGGGAGGCTGTGAGCAGCAGAACCTGTGCTGAGGGCCTACAGCATCTTTATTTTAAAATTGCCTGAGTTTGATGCCTGGAAATCCTGGTGCCAGTGTCTCCTGGCTATGGAGGGGATGTAGTTCCCATGGGGAGGTGGAGACTCTCCTCTGCCAGCAGGTAACGCAGCGTGGGAGTGCAAAGAGGCATGAGGGCTGTGGGTGCCAGGGCTGTGGGAGAGGGAAAGCAGGAGGGAAGTGTGTTTTCCTCTTTGTTGTTTGCCCAGTTGGAGCCTGGGCAGAGTGACTGCAGCCATGGCCAGGGGAGCTGGGCTCGCTGCAGCGGCAAGTGGAAGTGCCAATTTCTCAGCCAAGAGGGGAACGAGGTTGAGAATTAATCCTGCTAATGAGATGTCAGGATTAGTTTGTATGTCCTTGTCACCAGGGCAGGGTGACAGCGTGTGAGAGGTGCTGAAGGGTCCCTGAGGCAGGTGGCTACTTGATTTTTTCTGGAAGGAAACCAAGCTGCTCTCAGCCAGTGCTGTCATGGGCTGTGAGGCACTGCTGAGCTCGTCCTTGAGGGCTGCAGGTAGGACCTTCACCCATCAGTAGCAGCACCTCCTCTTGCTTTGCCTGTCAGGACCCAGAGCCTAGTGTTCTGGGACAGCAATGCTTGGGCAAAGATTAGCGTCCTGCATCCCTCTGTCCATCCATCCCATCCTGGCCGCACGCAGCCAGCGGCTTGTGCTCTTCTGCAACGCCCAGACTCAGCGCATTTCCTGATACCCCCAATAACACCTGGTGAACCCTGTGTACCACAGCAATTCTTGCTTTTACCTGTGCTGAATGGAAACTCTGGAACCTGAAGAGACCCAGGGAGAAGGCTGGTGCCCAGGAGGATGAGTTTAAAAAACAGGATAGGTGGCATCTAACAGCAAGGAAAGAACCAATGCATCAATCCTGACCCTACTTGTCTTGGCTGAATTTTGCAGGGACTGTGAAGGGGCTGAGATAGCCAGTACCCCTGTGGGTGTGGGACAAGCATCTGGGAAGGGTTCTGAGGGTCCCTTGATTGCAGGGTGACCACGCAGAGCCCTCGACTCAGCTCCCCTCCAGAGCTGCTGCCCCGCTCCGTCCTTCCAGTTGCTTTCTATCAGCATGAAGTAATTAAGTTCATAAGGCATCACAAAATCAGCCAGCAGCCCACAAGACGTTGTGTTTAATCATGTACTAATGGCATGTTCTTGGCAATAATTACAAGATAACAGTGTTTGCAGGCTGTAATCAGAACAATTCTAGTAATTAAATCAGCCTTTTGTCAGCACGTTCCTTCCCCCTTTGCGGGGTGCGGGGGTTGGCGTGGCAGGACCCCTCCGAGGGAGGAGCACGCGCCCCCGGGAGCTCTCGCCGTGCCGGTGGCCGTGGTTGGCACCGCTAATTGAAACTGGAGAGGAACGGGGCTGCATCATTGCAGCAGCATCTGGGGTGGGGCTCCTGGTGGCCCCCAAAACCCCAGTGAGATTTTGGGGGATGTGCACCCTTCTGAGGGCAGGGACCCCAAGCACCCACTTTACGGGGTCCATGGCACAACCCCTCGGGGTTCCATCCTTCCCCATCATCTCGGGGATGCTGCGGACATGGAGGGGCGGGGGGGAGCTGCAGGCACAGTACAGAGGCGGCAGCAGCAGGGGCAGGAATTATCCCTCCTGTCTTGCCTCCAGCATCCATCTAACCCCAGTCCATCCTTCCCTCCTGTGCTTCACAACCGAGCGTGTTTGCTTTCTGCCTGGGTACAAACTCATGCCTGAGGCAGATTTCTCCCTCTGGAAGCCCCTATCTCACATTCAAGCCCACTCCTGCACGCACTCACCCACAAACCTTTAATTTGGTCTGTAATAAGATTTCCCAGCCTCATTATAGCAGCCAGGCTCACCATTTACATTTAAATGAATGGGCTATTAACAGAGTTAATTCCCTGCGACACTGAATTGCCTGTCCTGGGTCTGGAAGAATCTTATCACTTTTCTGGGTAGAGCCAGTATCCAACTTTCCTTTTCCTTGGAGAAGAAGGATCAGCTCCTCCAGCTCCCTGCATGCCCCTCACTATCCTGGCCTGGAGCATGGATGGAGCACTGTTCCCCACAGCAGAGGGGAGATTCACCTCCCCTGCATTCTGCTGATGGAGCATGGGATTTTTTTATCCTGAGTGTCCAGCCTGGTGCAGCTACTGATGGCACTTTTGGCTACAAGAAGCAGAAGAAGGCATTTTAAAAATAACTCCTTTTTAAGAGGCAAAAACATCAAACAATACTCCAAGAACAAAAATAAGCAGTTTTATGGCTCCTCCAATAATTAACTTAGTTCTCAGCTGTTAATTTACATATCCAAAGTCCTCTGTTTAATATTCTAATTTGTGGTTAATCATCTATCAAGAGAGAACAAACGGTGATTAGCTCATTTTTTACCCCTCTAGGGTGAGGGAGGCAATTTGGTCTAATCAATGCATTAGCTTGCTCAAGGAAAGTTATATCTCATCGCCTTGAATTATTCATGCAGCAGTGATGCCCCTCACCATTGGCACACGTGGCAGGCCCTGTGCCCCAAAAGTGCCAGTGGGTGGGATGGGAGGGTGATGCTGTCAGGTGATGATGGGCAACCAAGGAGTGGGCAATGCCTCCTCTTGGCAAAGCTCTGCTGGGGATGCTCTGGGAGTGAAAAGCCCTTCCTGCACAAGGGTGGTCTAAGGGCTGGTGGTTCCCACCCTCTGTGCTGGATGTCCCCTCTCTTGGTTGATGCCAGACCTCTCTGTCTGCCCTGGCCTGTGCAGGTGGGTTTCTCTTCTCCCAGCACTGTGCATGGGAAGAGTTTCTGCTGCCCAGAGCTCTGTTGGCATGGAAGGAGCCATCCCACTGTCTCCCAGGCCAGGCCGGGACACTAATGACACATTCAGCAGCAGGAACGGTGCACGAAGCCCTGGAATGGAGGGAATGGTGCTCATCCAAGTGCACTGCAGCCAGCGCTGCCCACCCTGTCAGCCTTGAATGGTGCTAATCAGATGGCCCCAAATTACTCCAAGCTACAGAAATCAGACTTCTATTTTTTTTTTTTTGCACAGCTTTCAAAGGAGAGAGGAAGAAAATGAAAGCTGTGACTCTTGCAAGTGTCAGCAGCCCCAGCAGGGTGCGTGGTGCCACCCCAAAGGGATCTGCCTTGATTTCTTTACATTTCCTCCCTTTTGTGTTTGGCATCACATGAAAGCCACATGATGATGCTTAACTCCACACCTTTATCTTCTTGGAGCCTTTGTAGCTGTATGGACAAAGCTTGGGAACAGGCTCTTAAACCTCTTATGTGGAATTGTTTAAAATCACTTTGTTTTTTCTTTGAAAACAAGTCACAACTGGCCATGGCCTGGCCCATGATGTTTGAAGGACTGGGGGAATAGATGGGGCTGCTCCTGGCTGCTGTGTGTCACAGGAGCTGCATCACCCAAAAGCCCCAGGGCCCTTTCTTAGAATGGTTTGGGTTGGAAGGGACCTCAAAGCCCATCCAGTCCCACCCCCCTGCCATGGGCAGGGACACCTCCCACTGGATCAGGGGGCTCAAAGCCCTATCCAACCTGGCCTTGAACACCTCTAGGGATGGGACATCTGTGACTTCTCTGCCTTTGCCTGTGACCAGTGGGACAGGTGAGATTATGAGTACCTGGACTGGCTCCACATGGCACCATCCACAGGAGAGCTGATGATGTCAAATTTGAGCAGGTGGGAGAGAAAAGAGCAAGAACTCCAGACAGCTGCTTCCTTGGCACTTTAATTAAAACCTGATCTCCTTAATCTTCCCAGACACTGACCCTGCCAGCCTCTGACTTGAGAGGCTGCACGGTGCCTGGCTGTGCTGTGCCTGCCCTGCAGCATCTCACATGCTGTGGATGGGAAGCAGAGCTCTCTGCTGAAGGTCAAAGCTGCCTCTTGCCAAGGGATTGCTCAGCAATCACTGCATTGAGTGCCTTTTTGGGAGGCTGTGTGTGGCTCTGAACAGCAGCAGGGTCAGCAAGACCAGTGTCCTTGGCTGAGTGCTGGAGCACTTGCTCCATCCTTCCTTCCCACCCAGCCCTGCCTGGGGATGGGCAAGCAAGGAGCCCCTGGGTTTCTTGCAAAGGACCCCACATTTTCATTGGCAACCCACGACCATCTGCAGACCCAGTGGCAGCTTTCCTGCCTCCAGTAGCCCTCTGTGCTTCTGAGAAGAGTCCTCTCTCTTCTCCAGGATCACAGCTCAGCTCTCTCCCTTTGGGCTCTTCTTGTACCCATGCCCACAGCAAAGCACAGCTTCCCATCTCTCAGTGTGTTCCACTTGTGCTGTGTTAATCCCAGACCCTTTCCCTCAAAAGCAAAGGGAAGACTGTGGAGGGGAACCCTGCAATCAGCCCCTGTGGGGGATAAAAATGGGGGTTAGAATCCTAGATTTGTTTGGCTGGAAAAGACCTTTGAGATCAAGTCCAACCGTACCTGTCCACTGCTAAACTTCATCTCTGGGTGCCTTGTCTGTCCTTCTTTTGAACCCCTCCAGGGATGGAGACTACACCATCTCCCTGGGCAGCCTCTGCCAGTGCCTGAGAACCCTTTTGGTGAAGAAATGTTTCCTAATATCCGATCTAAACCTCTCCTGGTGCAACCTGAGGCCACTTCCTCTTTTCCTATCATTTGTTACTTAGGAGAAGAGGCCAACACCCACCTCGCTCCAACCTGCTTTCCTGGAGCTGCAGAGAGCAATGAGGTCTCCCTTGAAGCTCCTCTTCTCCAGATTAAGCAGCCCCAGGGCCCTCCTTAGACTTGTGCTCCAGATTTGTTCTCTTTAGCGGCAGCAGCCCGAATTGGGCTTCCCGGGAAGCCGGGGCTGGATTCAGTGGGCAGGCGGCTCCCTCTCGTGGGCAAAGAGGTTCTCTGGGCTGTGCCGCGGGAATGCAGCCCCAGATGTGCTGCACAGCTGGAGCCCGGGGCAAGCCCAACGTCGGGCTGTCCCCAAAGGGGGGTTGATAACCCGAATTGCTCCCCGGAAAGAATAGGGATGAACCTCCCCATTTGTACAGGAATGGAGACAAACGCTCAACCAGGTTGGTGCTTCACCTCTCCTAATAATGATTTGTTATTATTTGGGGCAGAGATTGGGTGCTTTCCAGCTGTTTCATTTCCACAGTTTCTTGGGTTTCAATCTCTCTTGTCTCTGTAATAGCATCCAATCTGCTATTTATTGGATGAATATTTATGAGGGCTCTGATGAAGAGGCAGATTCGGAGTGGGTTTACCACTCATTGGGAACAACCAGAGCCTGGCCCCTAATTAATATGCAGCCTTCTTAATTCCTTGATTAAATTCCAACTTGCAAATAAAACATCTGCAATTCACTTATAATTTTTTTTCTTTAAAAATAAGAGGCCGTTCCCTTAAAGGGAGCTGATTGCGTGTTAAGTGACGGTGCAGGGACTGGCAAAGGGCACCGAGGAGGTAATTTAAATGAGATCGAGCTCAGGGCACTTCTATAGAGTCCAGGGACACGGGGGTGGATAAGAATCCATCTGGGAAAACGCTCTGCTGCACAGCGAGATGTGCATGGGGAGGGAAGCGCTGGGACTAGGACTCCTGGACTTGGATTGGTCAGGATTGGCCCCTCCAGATGAAACACACCCAGTTGGGGATGAGCCTCACCCCACCACAGCCCTGCTTTGGTGTGCCAGTTGTCCCCGGGCTGTTTTCAGGGATGCTCTGTGCCACAGGAGGGACCCAGCCAGCCTTTCCCAGTGCCTCTCCCCGGGATTTGTTACCCTGCCAAGCCGAACATGCTTTGCTAATAAACAAAAATTGATTTTTATTTATCTTACAAAGCGAAGCGCCGCTGCTCCTGCTGCCCGGCTTTAATCCTTTCTGCTGTCGATGGCAATAATGAGACAGACACCTGCGGATCTGCTTGGAGCCCCAGGCCTCCTTTTTAACTATTAAGAGATCAATACCCTTTGCGATGCTGCTAATAGTTTCCTGGTCCACTTGATTGCAAGCGGACTCGATCTTATTTGAAGGTGCCCGATGTGTTTCTGGTGAATTTGCTGAGTCTCTATCATGGGGGGGCTCAGGGGCAGCAAATTCCTCTGCACCTTTGCAGTGCTGCAAGAGGGGAAAAAAGGAGCTTTTGCTTAAGAAACTTATTGAGAGGCTGAAATTGTCCCCTAGGATAGGAATGAGCAATTGAGACGCTCAAGGGGCTTGAAACAAGAGAAAAATGAACTTCAGCCCCCAAGTAACAAATCCCCATGAGTATAGAGTTTATTTGATTCAAAGAAATCAACACATCATTTCATTCAATTAACAATCCATCTCATTTTTATTGTCTGTTTTTTAAAAAGTCGGTGGTTTTCTGCTCATAGTTATAAAACAATCCTATTTTACAAAGATTTACAGCTCTGTGAGTGCCCGGCAGTGAGCGAGGCTGGATCTGGTGAGTCTCTTAAATAATTAATTCACAATTTTTGTTCTTAAAAAAAGGGAGGGCACAAAAAGGAAAATCAGCAACGAGCCGATTCAGCACCAAGCAGGACATAACAGAGTGAGAGGCTTTGTATAAAAGGCAATTTATTTCCTCGGGAAGGGCACAGGGAGCAGGGGACGGGCGGAGGGGGGTGGGTAACGGACCCCACTAACGAGGACACGCCTCGGGGTGACCTCTCTGCGCTCTCCGCCGTCCCCGGGGCTGCGGGAGGGGGTGACGCCTCCACCAAATTAAATTCCCAAGGCGGTGCTTCCCCTCCGGTGGCCGCCCCGAGCCCAGCGCCCTCGCGCAGCCGGGACGGGCAGAGGTCGCTCCCAAGGGATTTGCAGTTTTCTGGTCTCGCTGCCAGCCCGGGGCGGCTTCGCCGGCTCCTCAGTAGACGGGTCCCTTGACGGCCCCGGGCTCCGTCAGCCGCGCGGCCGCGTACGCCGAGGCCCCCAGGCAGGCGGCCGCCTCGCACGACCCCGGCAGACCCGCGGGACCGGGAGCGCCCGGCCGGCCGGGATCGCCCGGGGAGCCCGGCACGCCCCGCTCCCCGGGCCGGCCGTCGAGCGCGTGTCCCGGGATGCCAGGGAGACCTGCAACGGGAGCGTGGGCGTCAGCGGGGGCTGCGTTTGTGGGTGCTGAGCCCAGGCTTTGCTGGAATCGAGCAGGGGTCGCGTTGTGGGAAACGCTGTGGGTGGGGATGGGGAGACGGGAAACGTTACTGGTGAGGATGGGGAGACGGGAAACGCTACTGGTGAGGATGGGGGGACGGGAGACGCTACTGGTGAGGATGGGGAGACGGGAGACGCTACTGGTGAGGATGGGGAGACGGGAGACGCTACTGGTGAGGATGGGGAGACGGGAGACGCTACTGGTGAGGATGGGGAGACGGGAGACGCTACTGGTGAGGATGGGGAGACGGGAAACGCTACTGGTGAGGATGAGGAGACGGGAAACGCTACTGGTGAGGATGGGGAGACGGGAAACGCTACGGGTGGGGATGGGGATGCCTTGGCAGAATGGTGGGACAAGTGAACCCACCCGAGGGGCCAGGAAAGCAGAGCTGCAGGCAGTGAGGAGGCAACAAAGCGTGCTTCAAGTTGGAGGTGTGTGGGTGCAGCTTTTGCAGGGATGGGCCAGGAGGTCCTGAGCCACCCCTGGGCTCCTCACAGCACAGCAAGGGGCATGGGGAGCCACTGGTGCCTGCCAGGGCTGTGCCCACTTACCTGGGATCCCCGGGGGACCTGGCATGCCCGGGTGGCCATGGCCGGTTTCTCCCCGCTCCCCTTTCTCGCCTCGCTTTCCTGCAGGGAAAGACACGGGGAAAGGACTTTGGAGCTGCCGAGGGGTCTGCAGAGGAGGGGAGGGGGCTGCCCTTGCTCAGGGATGGTGCTGGAGGATGAGTGTGGCCAGAGGAGGCAGGGCCAGCCCCGAGGAGGGTTTGTGCCTGGTGTGGTGTGGGTATGGCCATCCACCACCTACCTTTGGGTCCTATGTTCCCGATCTGTCCAGCAGCTCCCAGGATGCCGGGGACACCTCGAGCTCCCATGGGTCCGTGTGGGCCCTGCTCACCAGGTGGCCCTGGGGGACCAGGTGGTCCCGGGGGTCCCATGGCACCGACTCCACCCAGGGCAGCTCTCTTGGCACTGACTGCCACCTCTGCCAGCTGCTCTGTAGGGCAGAGAGAGGCCGGTGTGGGACAGGATGCGGTGGCAGCCACCAGGCTAGTGATGCCCCACTCACCCCCTCACCTTGCAGCATCTTCACCACCACGTCAATGATGTGCTGGTCCCCAGCATCCCGGCCCTGCGAGCGGTGAGAAGACAGACATGCAGCAAAGTAGAGCACACCTTCCATCCCCATCTGCACCCCAGAGCTGGTCCCACCCAATCTTCTGGTCCAGAGCACCTCCCTGCAGTTGGTGCCACCTTCCCACCCTTCCTTGCTTTCCATTCAGTCCCAGTACAAAGCTGCAGCCTTGGCTGATGCCGTGTGAGGCCACAGTGCCACCTGCTCAACTGCATTACCTTTTTGCAGCCCTATTTTGCCAATATAAAATGAGGCTTAAATGGAAAAAACTTTGTCCCCTGAGCAGGCTGCAATGCACACATTGGAGCTAAACCTGCTGCTGGTGCTGTAACAGTGAGAAATAAAGAACTGCTCTTTTCTACAAAGGTGGGATCCCTGCTCAGCCCTCCTGGGGAGCTCGTGGTGGAGCACCAGCAGCTCCTGAGCTGAACAGCAGCCGCTTCCCAGAGGAATTTGTTACTAAGAAAATGTTGGAGGCAATTCACCTGCAGAGCTGAACCAGCTGATGATGGCAGTCACCTCGAGTTACCACCTACACCGTGCAGGAGGTGAGGAGGGTCTGGGATCACGGGGGTACTCACCGGGACACCCCGCTGGCCAGGCATGCCTGGCACACCGCGCTCCCCGACGAGTCCTCGCGGGCCGGGGGGTCCTGGGTAGCCTCGCACGCCGGGTGGGCCCGCATCCCCCGAGGGGCCGGGGTAACCGAGCTCGCCCTGGATGCCTTGCTGTGGTGGTGATGGAGAGTGGCATCAGAAGTGGGGAGCTCAGCCCAGTCCTGTGCCCTGAGACCCCACAGACTTGGAGGGTCAACCTCTGCAGCCATAATCTGAATCCCGGACACGGTCTGAACCTGAATCCAGGGCTGAATGTGGTCATTGAATCCCTTCTCCAGAGAAAAATACTTCCTTAGGCTGCCAGTGTGCAGCATGAACCAGCTCCATGGATCACCACTGCCTTGGTCAGGAGGACCACCTCTGACTGAGGGTCCCACAGAGTGAAGGTGCAGGGAGCCCCTCGCTCCCATCCCCCTGGTCACTCACCTGTCCCTTCGGCCCTGGCTCGCCTGATTCACCCTGGGGACAGAGGACACAAGAAATGTGATAGGGAGGCAGGGCAAATTCGGAGCTGCAGCTTGGGGGGAGGCACACATGCTCCCCCCTTTCTGGAGTAGGAGACCCCAGCATTGACACCTCACCCAGGACCCATCTGCAGAGACTCACCTTCTCTCCCTTCAGCCCCGCGAGGCCATGAACGCCTGGATCTCCCTGGAGGAAGGGCAATGAGAAATGTAACCCTGCACAGCACCCACCTCCTCCACAGCCATTTTACCCCCCCTTTCTGCCTGCTGTGCTCAACTGGGATGCTGGGGGTATGGATGGAGAAAGTGGGTGGTGTCAGTGGTTGCCAGCCCTGTAAACCATGGGTGTCAGTGATTCCCAGCCCGGGCAGGAGGGTGATGTACTTACAGTGCTGCCTTTGGGGCCAGTTTTCCCTGGGGAGCCCTGGAGAAAGGAGAAGGGGTTCAACCCAGCTCGGCACAGCTCCCCTGGGCTGGACCCCAGCACAGCCCACCCACTGCAGCCAGGAGCAGTCACCTTGTCTCCTTTGACTCCTGGCAAGCCTTGGGGTCCTGGGATCCCCGGTGGACCCTGCTCACCCTTCGGCCCCTGGAAATTGAGGTAATATGGGAATAAGAGAAAATTGAGTGAGAGAAGGCAGTGGGAAAACCCTCCTCCTCCATTGCAGCATCCTCCCCATGGCAAAGAGGTGTGGGGCGGATCCCCATCCCCTCCAGCAGCTCAGGTTTCCCCACAGCTCCCCAGCCTGCCCTGAATCTGCCTCTGGGGGAGACAGGGTAAAAAATGATGGAGGAGCCTCCCCTCCACCTGCGCTGAGAAGGAGCGGGGGTCTCCACCAGGGATGGGCCCCATCCCCCAGGAAGCCAGAGGGACAAAGGTCACCCTTTGGCCATTTCCCCACCCTATTAGAGAGGCCAGGCAGCGTCTCCACTCTCACCAGGATGGGAGGAAATTCCTCTCCTGGCTGGGGCTGCAAACCCAGTGTGGCCCCAGGATTGCTAATCCCTGTGCTATTTGCCCCCATGGATAATCCCTCACCCTGGCACCAGGCACAGTGGGACGGGGCATGGGATGAACCCCGGCTGAGATCAAAGCCAGAGGTCCATGCAGGCAATGCCAGCCATGCCCTGCTGCCCCAGTCCCAGCCCATCCTCCTGGGATGAGCATCCCTGAGCCGTGCCCAAGCCATGCCCATTTCCCAGCCCGGCTGTGGGTGGACTCACCGCCTTCCCCTGCTCGCCTGGGGGGCCCAGGGGACCACGGTCACCCCGATCGCCCTGCAGAGACCCGGGAAAAGAGAGCAGAGTGAGGAGCAGCTCCTGGCACCACCACAAATCCTGCAGTGCCCAGACTCACCTTCATCCCAGGGACGCCCTGCGGTCCCTGCTCACCCCGAGGTCCAGGTTCACCCTAAGAAGGGAAAAGAAAAAGCCTGGCCCAGCTGCCCCTCTCGCATTCTCATGCCATCATCTCCTCCTCATCCTTCTACAGGGGATGCGTGGCCCTGTCCTTGTCCCTGCAGCCGCTGCAAGGGGTGGCCAAGGAGGATGGCAGGGCTGGAGAAGCAGCTCCAGCTGGGAGGAAGCTGCTGCAGGTGCAGAGGGAACAGAAAGATTGGGGAGGATGAAGTGCCCAACTCTGCTTTCTGTTTGACAGCAAACAGGCAAAAGAGAGAGAGAGAGAGCAGCCCTCGGGCTGTGCCCAGGAGGAACATGGTGACATCTTGGTACTTACGATCTGCCCCGGGGCACCAGTGACACCGGGCTGGCCCCGAGCACCTGCTTCACCCTGCAAAGGGGAGAGAGAGACAGCTCAGGGAGAGCCAGGACAGGAGAGGGGACAGCTTGGGGACGAGGCTGCGGGCTCAGGGATGGAGCCCGAAGGTCAGGTGAGTTGGGCTGAAGGGAGGATGCTCAGAGGGGGTTACTCTGGCCCTGATCCCCGAGACCCACCTTATCACCTGGGCCACCTTTACTTCCTGGCTGGCCTGGCAAGCCCTGTGGAAACAAAGCTGGGATCAAACTTGGTGCACATCGACCCTGCCTGGAGGCAGCATCCCTGCTGGGAGCTGGCCCTGCACCCCGGCACGGCCCAGGTACAGGGGTGCCACCCCATGGGAGGGTAGGGGGTGTCTCCCACATTCCATACTCACAGCTTGTCCCCGGTGTCCCGGCGTTCCTGGCCGGCCAGCCTGTCCCACACTGCCCTGTGAGGGATAAAGAGGATGTTACTGCACAGCAGAGAAAGGCTGGGAAGTGGAGTGTCCACGGGTGGGGCAAGGAACTCCTGGCCTTTGGGGACACTATCCTTGAGCCCCTGGGACAGCCACACTCCACCAGCCAGAAGATGCCACATAAAGAGCCAGGATTTTTTGCCTCGGGCCATCCCCATTATTTCCAGTAAGCACTGGTCCCGGAACAGCATGGTGTGCCCCCCCTGCCTGTGCACGCAGCACCTGGCAGACCCTGCCCACAACAGCTCACCTTCACGCCAGGGATGCCCGGGGTGCCATCCTTGCCATCAATGCCTGGGAGACCCTGCAAAAGGGGGAAGAGTCGGCTCCAAGAAATGCTCATGGTGGGGAAAAAAAAGGAAGGGAAAGGAAAGCTCCAGCCTTTCACGGAGCCAGGGTGCAAGGACACAGGATGGCCCCAAACAGGACAGAGAGAGACCTTTCTTGCAAGGGGTCTTGGCCCTAGATGTGGGCACGGGTGCTACCAGCTGTACTCACGTTCTCCCCCTTGGGACCAATGTCTCCTTGGGGGCCCCTGATGCCACGGCCACCCTAGAGCAGGAGAGCACAAGCGTTACTTCAGCCACCCTCTTGGTACAGGGGACAGAGCTGGGGGAGGGAGATGCCCATCGAGGGCAACGAGGTGGGTCACTTACCACATCTCCCTTCTCACCAGGGTCCCCGGGTGGTCCCCTGGGGCCTTCCTTGCCCTGGAAGGGAGAAAGAAATGGGCAGAGAAGCGAAGTGCAGGGTCCCTCACCTGCCCTGCAGCCTCCAGGGCTGAGAGAGGACACTCACCGGCCGCCCGGCTGCTCCGATGGTCCCAACCATCCCCTTGTAGCCAGCAGGACCCTGCAAAGAGAGCATGGGGGGTCCGTTCCTCCCATCCCAAGCTCAGCACCCAACCCCAAGAGCAAGAGGCAGGGTCCAAAGAGCCGTGTTGGCAATTCTCCTGGGAAGCATCACCATCTCGCTGCCCCTCGAGGCGGGCGCAGCCCCCCCTGCACCCCACCGACTCTTACCGTCTCGCCCTTGGGTCCTGCCATCCCAGGGTAACCTCTCAGGCCCTGCGGTCCCTGCGGAGAAGGAAACAACAGCCGGCTTAGCTGGGAACGACCCCAGGAGCAGCCCAGAGGGAAACCGCAATTAAAGCAAAAGCCGGTCCTGGAACTCAGCCGGTTTTGTCAAATGTGAGTTTTTTTCAGTCCTAATTTTGCAGTCCCCCCCGCCAGGAGCCTTTCCAGCTGTCGGTTCGATAACAGCAATGGGCCCAAACTGGTGCTGCTGCCCCCGCCAAAGCTCGTGGCTTCAAAGCAGTTTTGCCCTTTCCTGGACTGAAGGACTCAGCCCATTAATTGCTTTTCATCTTCAAAGAGCTCGGCCAGCTCAACCAGCTTTAATCCCCACATCCCCGTGGTGAGATGGGCACTGCACTCCCAGTTCAGGTGGGGCGAGGGGGGCTCAGGGTACATGAGAGATGTACCCTGGTGAGCTATCCATGTGAACACGTTCTAATGACCCAGGTGTCCGAGCCAGCGCTGATGGGGATGGAGACAAAGATCTCCATTGGGATGCGGCTTTGCCACCCCTCCTGGCAGAAGCTCCACAGCTGGGAGGAGGGAGGTGGATGGGAAGAAGGCTCCACTCTGGTCCCAGTGGTGGGTGCCCAGGAGCAGGGACACACTGGTGTTACATCCCTGATGCTAGGGCCAAGTGTAAACTGGCCACCCCCAGCGCCCCTGGGGCAGAACAGCAAAGAGAAATAAATACGTTACCGGAGGGCCTGGGACACCTTGTTCTCCAGAGGCACCAACATCACCCTTGGGGCCCTGGGGAGGGATGGAGAGGAGCAAGGTTAAAAACCACAGTAGGGACCCAATACCCCCCTCGCCTGGGATGCCCAGGAGATGGGGACAGGTCCCCCCACCCAGGAAGCCACCGTGGGAAGACCACCCTCTCCAACCTTTATCTCCCAGCCATGCGTCTCCCTCCTTCTTCTCCCACCTCTCTCCTTGCTCCCCCCTTTCTCTCTCCAGAGCCCCTGCCCTCCGGTCCAGCCTCAGCTCCCCAGGATGTGGACACACTTGGCTCCTTCTGGGAAGTTGCTGAGAGGTCACTCACCTGCCTGCCCTGCTTGCCGGGCTCCCCGAGGGCACCGGGACGGCCTCTGTGTCCCTAAGGATGAAGAGGAATATTGTGAGTATCCCTGGGCAGAGCAGCAGGGTCGAGGCAGCGTTCTGACAGCCACATCACCCAGAGTCACCTTGCCCGTGACATCCCACCCCAGGACGGTCGCTGGGGACACACTGGGCTCAGTATCGATGCCCGCCAGGTTTAACCCTCTGGGCTTTGCAGCAGAGGAGCTGGGCAGTGGCACAACTGGGGCTGGGGTTTCAGAACGGGGACTCATCCCCCAGGAAGGGGTTGGCAGGAGCTGGGGACCTGCAGGGGACCTCTCCCGCAGCACCTTTGCCCCCAGAACTCTCTGTGTGCACGTGGTCCTCTGCACCCAGAGGAGCAGAGCAGCTCCTGCACTCCCTGTGCCTCCGGACAGTGCTGGAGGTGACGGTCCCTGTTCACTCTGTGGCAGCTCCAGGGCTCCCTTACCTTCAGTCCTTGCAGTCCCTGGGGGCCCTTGGGACCTGGTGGGCAGCTGGTGGGGCACTGGTGGGAAAGAAGCACAGGTTGAGTTAGGAAAGGACCCAGAGGCTGTGGAGAAGCTGTGCTGGGAAAGATGGACTTCTCTGCTGCACAGCAAAGCCAGGCTGTGTGGTGACACAAGAACCACCACTCACAGCATGGTTTTGGCTGGAAACCCTACTCCTTCCCAGCTCTGTTGGCCCCCAGTCACCAAATGACACTGGTGGCCAGTTGTCAGGGCAGGGCAACACGTGCTCTTCCAGAGGCCCTGCCGAAGGGACAAGGTAAAGGCAGCTCTCACCAAGAAATCAGCACTGCCTTCCACTCCTTGGATGTGTCCTGGGGGGCCCTGGAGGGAAGGAGAACATCAGTATCAGTGGTTTAATATCAGCACTCTTTTATAGAGTGAACGAGACACCTGGGAGGGAGGGGAGCGTTAGAGCCCCAGCCCCAAACCCTGGGCTGAGGGGTTGGGGGACTCTTTCCCTCCTGCAGAAAACACTGGTGAGTGGGGAGATACTCACGGGTTTCCCTGGAGGGCCTGGGGGACCCCGTGGGCCATCGGGTCCAGGGTCACCCTAGGAAAGAACAACCCCAGGAAAGGAGATTCAGAGGTGGGGAGGCTGTAGATGCTGCAGGAGCCAGGGTGGAGAGAGGGGGATGAAGCACCAGAGACTCAGGCTGTCACAGCAGGAGCTGGGGCATCCCCGGGCCGTGAGCTGGGAGAGGTTGGATGGTGCTGGGGACCGGCTGCAGGCACAGGGTCCCTCACCCCTCCATTCCCACCACAGGACACCACTTGCCCACATTACGAAGTTGTCTTGTTTACTCCAGGAGCCCCAAAGTGCAGAGAATTGGATTCTGGGGTAAGAAGGGGAGGTTTTCCTGTGCTCCCTCCTAACCCCTTACCTTGGGTCCCAGCGCTCCGATCTCTCCAGGAAGTCCAACCTGACCTGGAAGCCCCTTAAGGAGAAAAGAGACATTGACTGAGAGAGATGTCAAGCACCAAGACCCCCCTTTGGGGGTGCTGAGATTTCAGCTCTTTCAGCACAACCCCCAGTGGGGATCCTGGCTGCCCACAGCCACACGAGTGCAGCACTTACGGGTGGTCCTGGCAGCGAAGGACCCTGCAATGAAAAGAAAGCACAGTTGGTCTGAATTCTCCAACCCCCCCAAACCCACTGCATTCCTGCCCCAAGCAGGACAATGCCCACAATGCAGCTGGGGGCCTGGGTCCCTGCTCTGCTCCCACCCTACCCAGGAACAGGGGCATCACCAGCACCTGCAGAAGAGGGAGATACTCACGGGGAGCCCTGGTGGCCCTGGGAGTCCCGGCTGGCCCTGCCAAGGTAGAAAGGGAGAGTCAGGAGCCAAAACAGGAGGGCTTGACCCCATCAATCACTGCTCTGCTGCTGTGTCACCAGCTGCTAAAATTCTCCCCTCCTTGGACCCAGCCTCAGTGCCCCCTCATTGCCAAATGCTCCATCACCCAGTTCCTGCATTGGAGCATCTCTCCCACAGCGACAGGACTGGTCCGGTCCCACCCTGGCCATGCCCTGAAGGCACCAGGAGAGGATGGTGGGAGCCCAAAGCCACTACAGTGCAGCCTCTCACTCACTTTAAGTCCTGGCCCTCCAATGGGCCCTGGCTCCCCTTTTGCTCCTGTCAGGCCCTGCAAGAGGAGAGACAGCGGGAGGTTATTGCCAGCCCTCCTGCTCTCTATCCAGAGGGTTTTCCTGGGGGTTTTCCCACGATGAGGGAGTTGAGGGTCATTAGTGGGGAAGTTGTGCTTGTCCCTCTGTGCACATCACGCAGCAAACCTGGAGATGCAGCTGCACCTGGACGCAAGCCCTGATGGCACAGAGCGCCACGCAGTGATGCTCTGCAGCCCCCATGAGCTGCCCTGTTCTGAGACCCCACACTGGGGCTCAGCAGGGACCCTCACACCACCAGGCACATCCAGCACAGCTGCCCTGGTGGAAGCACAGGAGGAGATCAGCCCAACATGATCCCAGATACATCAACTTCAGGTCAATCCCTGCCTTCCCCATCCCCGGCACGGGTGAGAGCTGTGCCCGTGCTGGAGTTTGGATCCCTGCAGCTGATGGTTTGAGCTTCACCCACAGGCTGTGGGCACGCAGGGACAGCACAGGTGGAGAGGCCCTCACCCAGCCCGGCTCTGCTCACAGCTGTGTTGAAAGGAGCTAAACCCTTCTGCAGGCAGATCAGCCTGGATGAACGATGCAGGCTTATAATGACAGATAGTACTCACTTATTATTGAAGAATAACTAAAACCCCAAGGATTCAGGAAGTGCTGTCCAAGAGACACAAGAGAGGATCCCGTAGTTTGGATTCCGTTCTGATGAGCAACTAAATGTGCAGAGATTACCTGCATGGCACTGCCCTGGGAATGGGGGGCAGGAACCCAACCCAGACCTCCCTGCCTGCCCATCACATCCCCCTGCTTGGAGCCAGGAGCCAGCCAGCAAGCACCACGGCATCAAGGCAGGGCAAGGAAGCAGCTCCATCTGCTCTCCCACCACCTCCACCCCACTCTGTGCTTCTGCTGGGAAGGGGACAGTGGGGGGAGTCACCGATGCCAGGTCTGTGGGTGGGTAGTGCCAGGGGTGTTGCTCCAGATTGACTCTGGAGGAGATGGGAGCCTAAGCAGTGCTCAGGACAGCAGCTTTTTTCATGTTCAGGGGTGTCAGTGCTGTGCCCTGGCTTTCCTGGCACAGCTCTTGCCTGTGTGGGGTGGAGAGGGGATGTAATTTTGGAGCCAGGGCAGCGGGACAGGGTGACAACAGCCTTGTGTTGTATTTTCTGCTGTGATTGAAAAGGTGCTTTCAGCTCCCGCGTAAAGGGATTGGGGCACTTACTTATGTGTGAGAGAAAAAGCTCCATGCCCTGGGATAAGAGTTTACTGCCACCCTGCTGGGAGCCAGGGGCAGCCAGGGATGCTGTGATGGGATCAGGGGCTTGGTACTCACGTCAATGCCTGGCTTCCCTGGGGGCCCATCTGAACCAGGGGCTCCAGGCTCCCCCTTGGCACCCTTTAAAAGAGAAGAAGCATGGGGATAAATTGAAAAGAGCTCCTTCAGAAAGGGTGAGCACCATCAGCAAGCTGCGGGGAGGAACGGGTACTCACCGGGGACCCAGGGGCTCCAGCAGGGCCTTTTTCACCCTGGGGAAAGGGAAGAATGTTGTGAAAAGGGGTTTCACCCCAAGGAGCCAGGTCTGACACAGAGGTGTCAGAACCTGTATCTCCCATCCCTCTCACCAAGGTGGAGCGAGATGCTGCATCCCCCAGCACTGCAGCCAGGTCAGGATGGGGCTGGCATTGAGAAGGGAGGGTTGTTCTGGGGTTGCGGCTGTGCTGGGTATAAATAGCACTAAAATAACACCCTGGGAGGGGGGAGTGGGGCAAGGCTGGGAGAAAGGGTTCTTTCTGCTGGCTGACAGATCTCCCCTCTGTCCAGGGAGCCCCAGTCACCTCCCACAGCCCTGGGCCAAGGTCACTGCTCTGCAGGCATCCAACCTGGGTGTCCTGCTCCCTCCCAGCTCCTCCTCTTCACTGGGCATCTCTGCGCTGATCCCTGCACCCAACCCTCCTGAACATCCTCTGCAGCCCAGACAAGGGTGCCCTGAGGACCCTGTGCCCAAACCTCCCCAAAAAGCATTTCAGAGCCCATTTCCCAAGGTGGACATTGGGCTGCTGCCCCGGGATGGAGCTGTGGTGCAGGATCTGCGCTCCCCAACACCATAGTTGCTGCCCAAGGCCACTGGCAAAGCCAGGGATGCTCCATCTCTGCCAACGCCGGAGCAGCGCAGTGCGAGAACCGCACAGCATCAGCAACCCCTGCCTTCTGCCGAGCCTCTGCCCCAACACAATGTCCCTCTTTGTGCTGCAGGTCCCCTCCTTCCCTCCCTCCCTCCAGCCTGCACAGGTTCCCGGCCACGCTCTACTCACGTCAACGCCATCGGCTCCTGGCACTCCGGGGGGACCAGGGGGCCCTCGTGGGCCGGGCTCTCCCGGTGGCCCTCGCTAAAGGGAGAGAGGGATGAGACCCACATCAGGAAGGAGCAGCTGAGCTCCAAGAGATGTTGGGTGTCAGAGGGAGCCCAGGGTGCAACGCTTGTTGGGAGCCTGGGGATGGTCCCTACATCCCAAGCCGGGGTGGAGCGAGCACCCCAAGACATTCGAGCTCTGTCTCTCCCCACTGCCTGACCTGTGCCCCCCAGCAAAGGCATGGATGGAAAAACTCAGGAAACCTCCCACCAGACTGGCACAACCAGCTCCCCATCCCCTCCCTGCCTTTTGTCCCACCGCTGCCCTTTCCTGCCCCAGCTGGATCAGGATCTCAGGGGGTGATGGCAGTGCTGGCAGCTGTCCCTCTCACCTCGGGGGGTTTCTAAAAGCACCGGCAGGATTTAGGTGCCTGAATCCTGGTATGAAACGGGGACCCCCGAGCCCCTCCATGGGCTCTCCCTGCCCTGCGCTGGGCTGGCTCACTGCCCACAGCACCGCACAAAAGCCGCATTCAGGAGGCGGCCAGGGAGCTCCCCGAGCAGCCTGGCCCCAGCTCTGAGGTTTGCCCAGGAGCGACTTCGCAAAGAGGTCTCTGTTATCCCGACGGGGTGTCTGGGGGGATGAGACTCCAGTCCCAGAGACTGAACCCCTGGTATTCCTGGAAATGCAAACCAGACCAGCTGGCTGGGGCTGGCACTGCGGCTCCAACGTCCTTCCAGGCTTATTTATTTTAAAGTGAACGTATAAGGGTGAGACGTGGTGCTGGTTTGTTCACAGAACCAGGAGAACCCCAGCTTCGCCTTGGAAGCGAGTCCAGCAGTCGGCGTGGGAGCGAGCACAGGTCCCTGGGAGCAGCTGTGAATGGCACCTTTGTCCTGCCCGGATGATTTCCAAATGGTTCCTTGTTCCAAGAGCTCCCACGTCTCCCTCGCTCCGAGCAGATCTAGCCAGACCCCACCACCACAAGCCCATGGGCATCCTGGGGGAGGCTGCTTTAGGAAGGCAGCAGCTCTCCTCCAGCTTTCCATCCATGCCAGCAGACAACTCAGGAGCCACAGGGGAAGATTTACCCAAAATCTGTTATTAAAAAAATCTGATTTTTGTGGCTGTAGGGCAGGGAGAGCTTCTCTCTTTTCAGATGGGATTGCAGGAGGAACACTGCCTGCCCTGCTCACAGTGCTCGCCCGAGGAGCAGAGGGACAACTTCCCAATTTATTTGTCCTGGGTGAGTCCAGAGATCCCTCCAGGACCTCCAGCTCCTGCTCCTCCGCTGCTGGCATCCCTCCCCTGAGCCCCTTGGTGAGAGCCCCAGGGCAACCTTGGGAGGGTCAGAGCCCCCCCCCAACCCTTCTCAATCCCCCTCAGCTCTGCTCCACAGGGTGTCCCAGCAAAGTAGAAGCAATTAAACATTTTCCCAGGTGCTGGGAGGCAAGCTATGGAGATTCCCCCATTGCTGCCCCAAGGGGAAAACAGATCTAAACTTGTTTAGTTAAAACTTCAATTTGTGCAGCCCAGCCCCGTCTCTGTCCCGCGGGGCTGGAGGCAGCTTTTGGCACAGCGTGGTCCCCGGTGGGTCGGGGCTGTGGGTCCCACCTGGGGGCTGCTCCTACTCCCAGCCTCTGTTGGGAATTCCTGGGAAAAGCGAGCAAATGGTGCTGGGAAAATAAGCAGAAAGTCCCAGGGATACTCAGCACTGTAAGCGAGCATCTGCAAGAGGGGAAATGGGGACTGTCCCCCTCTCTCCCATCTCCATCCTCGCTCAGTCCCCTCTCCATCTCATCTCCATACCCTCTCCCTGCCCCCTCTCCATCCTCTTCATCCCCTCTCCAGTCTCTTTCCCAGCCCAGCACGGAGCAGGACCAAGCAGAGGACTTACAATTTGGGCCAGGCAGAAGCAGGCGGCTTGGAGCAAGAGCCAGAGCTGGAGAATAGGGGAGCAGCCGGCCATAGCGAGGGCAGGGGCCCCAAGCGATGGTGGCCTTGTCTCACGGCGCTCAGGTATGGCTTCAACCCTGTCTGCACAGCCGGACACCGGGGGAGGAGGAAGAGGAGGAGGGGGCTCATTAATATGGAGCAGTGGGACGAGGGCAGGCAGGCAGCCCCCGCCCCGCTTGGGTGGCTATTTTGGGCTGCACAGCTGGACAGTGCCAAGGATTCGGTGTGATAGTGATGGAGGATTCGGTGTGATGGTGGTGGAGGATTTGATGTGATGGTGGTGGAGAACTTGGCACGAGTGGCACAAAGGGGTTTTAATGCAGACAAGGGGCTGGGAAATGACGGGGATGAGCTCAGGGGCTGCTGTCAGAGCTGCATAGTGAGACCCCTGTCTGTGTGCCAAGGATTGCCAAGGTGTCCCCTGAGGTGTCCCCATCGTGACGCCCACAGCACTGCCACAGGGCATTGTGCTGCTTGAGGCTGGGACTGTGGTTGGGTTGGCACTGGGAATCAGTTCCTGCCACCCCATGAAGGGTCCTGAGGGATTCCTGAGATCTCTGCCCCCCCCCCTATTCCTGCCCTGTGAGCCCCCCATGTGTCTGCCCCACTGAGAGTGCCAGGGCACCCCTGGCAAATGTCACTGGGAGGGGAAGGGGGGCCATGCCAGGGGTGTCACCAGCTGCTCCCCACGGCCCTGGCACAGCACAAGCCGATGGCCACTGGGGGAAGGGCACCTCCCGTTATCATGTCCCATGCCCATCTCTCCCCCCGCCCCGCTCCAGCCTTCGCTGGCAGCCGCCCCTCACAGTTGCCAAACCCCAGCTCCCAGGGAACGTGGGCATGAGTCATCTTGGCCATCTCTTCCTCCTCCTCACTGAAGGCTCCACGACAGCCGCTGCAGACTGATTCATCGGCGCTTGGGGGGGCTCCATGTCCTCCTCTGGAGGGGGCAGCATCACCCACCCAGCATCCCTCCACCCCTGGGAGAAGCATCACCCACCCAGCATCCCTCCACCCCTATCCAGCACCTCCACCCCCCCCTCAAGCCCCCCCAACCCCTACTCAGCACCTCCAGCCCCCAAGCCTCCCACTGAACCCTACCCAGCTCCCCCAGCCCCGGCCCCGCCCCCTCCCCTATCTCCTCCCCCTCCTCCTCCCGCCGCAGCCCCAACGCCCCCGGCTCAGCCCGTCACGTGACCTTGCCCATTCATGCCTCCCCGCCCCCGTCCCGCCACCTTCCCATTGGCTCCCGCGGCCGCCGCCACGCCGCAGCCAATCAGCACCGGGGGAAGAAGGCGTTAAAGCGCGCGCTCTACCTCCTATTGGCTTCTCCTCCCCGCTCTCCCCGCCCCCGCAACGGCCGGAAGCAGGAAGTGCTGGGTGCCCGGGACGGCGGCGTCGTGACCCGCGGGCGGGCAGCGCTGGCCGCACCATGACGGGCAAGTCGGTGCGCGACGTGGATCGGTACCAGGCGGTGCTGGCCGGCCTGTTGGTGGAGGAGGAGAACAAGTACTGCGCCGACTGCCAGGCCAAAGGTACCGGCGTGGCCTGCCCGGGACCTGGGGGGACGGGTGCGACCGGGCCGCCGCCGTTGTCGGTTCCTCCGTGTGGCGGGGCGGTGGGTCTGGGGCCTCGCCGGTGTCCCACCCCTCCTCTATCTTCAGGGGCTGGCTCCCCGGTCTGAGGGCCCTTCGGTGTCCCCTCTCTGGAGGCCCCCCAGTGTGCCCCTTCCCCCGGGGGCGGGCTCCGGTGTAGTTCTCCCCATACCTCCGTCTGGGGACCGATTCCAGTGTCATGTCCCTCCCTCCTCCAGGGTCCGGTTCCCTCGGGGGGGGGGGGGGGCGCGGGGGGGTCTGGGGGCCTTCCGGTGTCCCCCTCCCAAACTCCTTGGGACCCGGCTCCCCGGTCTGGGGACCCTCCTGAGTCTCCCCACTCCCGGTCTAGGGCGTCCTCAGGTGTCACCCCCTCCCCGGTGTTGCCTGTGAGGACCCGAGCGATTTGGGGGTTCCTAGCAGGATGGGTGGCTTGCCCTGTGGCTGAACAAGAGCTTGGTTGGGGAAAAAACACCCTAGGTTTAGTTTCAGCGGGGTTTAATTCGCCCTGGGGCTGTGCCGGTGCAGCTCAGTCAGGGAAACGTCTCCTCCTGCCTCCACTTCTGCAGCTCCTGCTCCTTTGGGAAGTGAGCTGAGGGGAAACTTGCCTGAGATCCGCTTAGGGACACACATGGACTTTGTGGCCCTGACCTCGGCTGTCAGCGCGACGATGTGTAATCCGTGTGGGACTGCTCTGCTGGGGAAGAAGCCTCGTGTTAGAGGAAAGCCACTGTTGCATAATTTTGGAGGGCATTCCAGCTGAGGAGTAACATCCTGTGAATCAGAGCTGTAGGATTTGCAGCAGATCCTATTTAAAGGATTGCTAGGAGATGCAGTTGGAAGTGCAGTGTGTGAGGAAAAGGAAGGAATTGTATCCTGGCCCTGGAAGCAAGTACCACTGAGGAATTCCATTTTTTGTCCCATGCTTTCTTTTCCTCTTAATATTGCATGTTGTGATCTTGAAAAGAGCGAGATAGAGAGGAGGGCAGGTGGAAATGTCTGACTTCTAGAAGACAAAATAAATAAATACTATTACTTGTTCCATGGTGATGCAGATCCTTCCTGTTGCTCCCATGGAATGCCTTGCTTTCCTGTAGCCAAAGGGCTACAGTTGTGCTCATGCCCACCTGAAATCTTATTTTAATGATCTGTGATAATGATTTGGAGATCTGAATGTGAAGTTTGTTTCCCAATAGCTGTACTAAAGGAACTCAGAGCAGGGGCTGTCTTTCTGTGCCCATCTCTTAAGTGGGAGACTTGGTCACCTCAGTGTGACCTCTAAAAACTGCAGAGAGCACCACTGAATGGCATTAAAAATGGGAATATTAAGGTTTTCTTTCAGCCCTGCTCTAAAAAACCCCCAAGCCACAGTAACCTCATGGTAACAACCAGTCTGATCTTGGAGATGGTTGTGGTTCACACCAGGCTTTGGGTGATCATGTTGTTCCAAGTTTGGCAGAGAGCAGAATGTTCCTCTTGTTTGCAAGTCCCTTATCTCTGGGCCTTTAATGCCAGCACCAAGGGCAAAAATAACTTTTGTTTTGTCTTCTGAGGTGTGAGACAGGAGTGTGAATGTACACAATATAGAAACCAGTTCCCATCACAGTTCCAGGTTATTTGTTTTGATGTGATTATGTAGATTCTTATGATGGTACATCCTGAAAATGTGGTTTTCCAGTTAATTATCTATAAAGATCAGCATTGCCACTGAAGCTGGAAGCTGCTCGTGGCTGGGAAGGTAGGTAGGTTGCATCAGTCACGAAGAGCAGGATTCTGCTCTGCTGAGTTATCTGGCAAAATAATTATCCACTAATGAGATTTGTGGAGATGGGAAATGTGATTCTTGAGGGCAGCACAGGGAGCATGGGGCCACAGGAGGTGTGTGCTGTGCTCTGTCCAGGTGTCTGGTAGCTGGTGCCAGTCAAAGCATCACCTTGGGCTGCATTTCAGTTCCTGTGGCTTGGTGGGGTGTTCTCCCTGCAAGACACCGTGGTTTGCAAGCGATGGCAAAGGCCAGGTGTCCTCACTGCTGCTGAAAGTGACTGTGGAAGTGAGCTCTATGTGTGCTTGTGCAAAGAGCTCATTTTATTTGATATGTGGCTCCTTAATGCCTAAAACCCTGTGCAGGTCTGCACTAAAGAGAGGCCATGTGGTGCTTGCCAACTCCAAGTGGCCAACCTCAACATCTCCAGGGCTACCTGGAAGGATGGCTGCTTTTCCACACCCTGGGTTGCTCTGTTTCAATCCAATCATGAGTCTGACTGTGCCAGTTTGAGGTCCTTGTGTACAGTTCTGTGACAGGAGTTTGCCAAGGAAATCTGGTCCCTCAGTAGATGATGCTGGGGTTGGTTGGTGGTGCAGGTGGTGTTCCTTGTGCCAGCTCCCTCCTTTCTCAGCTCGCATTCAACTCATAAGGATTTTTGCAAGAGTCAGAGTTGAAGGCAGAATAAGAACCTGACATCTCATCCAGCACCCTATGAAGACACTTCTACAATGAAACGCTGGCTTCTGACCATCTGTTTTCATGCTGAAGTTAGAGTTTTGTAGTGGTTCGCTGCTTGATGGGAGCGTTTCAAAGCCAGCATGACACATCGGCAGAGACTGTTCAGATGCCACCCACACTTCCATTATGCCTGTTCCCAAAACCGAACTACTTGCTGGGTTTCATGACTGTGTTTGTTCCACTTCTGTATAGAGAACTGAAGGAGATTACGGTACCTGTTAGCGTGAGCTGCAGTGCTGGTACGTACCTGCTCCAGTCCATGCTCTACAGCAATTCCAGTGGTGGGGGGAAAGGGCCAGTTTTCAGGAACATCAGCTGTTGGCTTCTGGTTGGGCCCTGTGCTCTGGGACCAGTAGAGCAAACACGCTCTTTTTTACTCTGCCCTGTGGGTAAACAGTTGGATTTCTCCCATCTCTTCTGTCCTTAAAGTGATTGCTGAGAGAGAAGATAGTCTCGTGTTACTTGCTTTCCATCAGGCAGTGCCTGCAAGCGATTCCTAGTCCAGTTTACAACTGTGCTAAGGGGCAGAAAACTGTTTTCTCCAATGTATTCTCATTTCCTTATCTGCCTGGAATTCGAGTAACTTCCATGGGGCACGTTGCTCTTCCCAAAGCATTTCTTCTGACCAGCTGCTGGAGACAGTGATTGCTTGGCGTGCTTTCTCTGCATAACTTCCCTGTAAGAGCCACACATGAGCCTGAAAGGAGAACTGCAGAACCATAAGCCTGATGCCACCCTCTGGCTTCCCTGGACAGCTGTTAATGTCCTGGGGCTCAGTTGTTGGATGGGGTAAAAAGGGCAAGGAAGGTGAGAAAGCAAGCTTAGGGTGGGTTTTGCCTCTGCAGCAACAAACATTGAAGTGGTTAGAGGCTCTTGTTTTGGAGGAAGTTGGGTGAGATTCCTCACCACCCTCTTCCTCTTTGTGTTGTAAACTGGGGGACTGGCTGAAAAGCACAGAAAAGCACAGGTAGTGCATCCTGTGCTGAAGCAGAACGAGGCCAGACTACTTTCTGGAATTGAAGCTGCAGAGGGAAAACTTGTATGTATGTGAAAAGGGTCTTCATTGCTTGACCAAAACAGTTTTAGGAGCTCAGTGGTAGCCTTTCAGGACATGGTGCTGCTGTGTTAGGCACAAACAGAACTGCAGATTTTCCCTTGCCAGTACTATCAAAGGTTGCTCATTTCAGTGGTTTTCACCTGCAGCTCTGGATGCTATCACCATGCTGACATTGCTGGTCAAAAGCAGTGATCCAGTGTGGAGTTCCTGCAGCACCTGAGGTGATGCAGCTCTCCCTCAGCGCTGCCCGGTGTGGCTCAGGTGGTACAGGGGCTGTCTCTGCTAACAGCTGGAGTGGTAAATTACCATAACCCTCTGTTTGAAGGTCTTTGCATGAACAAAACACCTCAAGGAAGCTGAGAGTGGGATCTCTTCTGCCACTGCATTTCTCATGGCAAGGGGCCTTCTGAGGGCAGTTGTGTTGCTGGTGGGGTTCCATGTGTGAGGTAGCTTGACTGTCAAGCACTCTGACTCTATGGAATGTCTGTTGGAAGATGTGCTGCTGAACATCAGAATGAGTCTGGAGGTTGAAACTGCAACCTAGATGGAAGGGTGTGGTTTAATCTGTGCAAGCTGGACTTGACCTAAGTGTTCAGATGCCTCCCAGTAAATGGAAAATGCTTTGTATTGAATTACACTGACGTTAACTGGATTATTCTCTGCATTTCTGACTCTAGAGGTCTGTACTGAAATTGCATAACGTACAGCTAATTCTATTTGATTCTCTCCTCCCAAACTCTTCCCCTCTGCTCTTCCAGTCCTATGTATCCAACAGGCTCCTTGGATCCAGCCTCGTTGACGTCAGAGCGGCAGGTTCCTCCAAGGGCGCACCAGCGAGGACTGCTCTGTCTGTCCATCAGTTAAGGTTGCGCTGTGCTTCTCCTGGTTTGTCTGACTCTTCCCTTCATTCCTTGTGTCTTGTGAGAACTGTGGGTTCCATGTTGGAATCAACCCCTTCTTCCAGCTGCAGTGGTTAGGTGGGAAGCTATTGATGAACACAACACAAACTCCAATCTAATTTTTCAAGCGGTCTTTTCTGAAACAGTGGTAGAGCTTCGAAAATACCTGTTACGATGTGGTTAAATATTGGATGGGAAGTAGGAAGAGCAGGATAAGAAGCTTGAGGCTAGAGCAGGTGCATTTACAAAACGATGAATTCCAGTAGAATGAGTGGGTTGGTTTATTACAGTTGGTTTGGTCCAGCCCAAACTATTATTAATATAAAACGTTGCTAATATTCAGCAAAAATCTGTTGTGACTCAACTCCTCCATCAGCAGACGATTGAATTGTAGCGGAATTTCCTTTTTGGTAAAAGCAATAAGAGGAGTAACTTTTTAAATAGCTGCTTAGAACTGCATGTGATGGAGGAATGATCGCTGTGGGAGCACTGAGCAGTGGGCAGTGGTGTGTATGGTTTGCCTTCAAAACCCAAAGTGGTGGGACTGAAGATCCTCAGCTTAGAAAATCTTGTCTTGGGAGAAAGCTCACTCTTGTGCAATGTAACCTTGCCAGGGTGGATGCATATGTGCTTGTATACTCGTTTTTTGCAGTCACAATGTTCTGGGGTTATCTTAACTAGCAGTGCATTTTCTCTTCTGCATTTGAACTGTTCTGCTCCTAAGTCAGGTCTGAAAGGAACAGTCTTGTGCTGAAGTAGTATTAATGTCAAGAGAGTGTAAACATTCAGAAGTTAATGTCTGTGAGACTGATGTTATCCCTTAGCAATCTTCATCTGAGAACCTGAGCAGTCCTGCCATGGTGTGAGACCCTGGCTGGGAGTGGACACAGCTCTGCCAGGCTGTGATCCTGACCCTACACTTGCCTGCTTCAAGTAAGTTCTAACTTCTCATTCAAGCTGCAAAGCGAGGGGAAAAAGCATCAGTGGGGTCTTATTCTGGAATTGGTTCATGCTCAGGAGAGTTGTAGGAAGATACGCTTTGAGAGGTGCAGAGCTCTGAGTCACATACACAAAAGCATCTCTGCATCTGCCAGAAATAGATAGCGAAGATAATCCTGCAGGCAGAGGGCATCTCAGCAAACCACGTCAGCTTTATCAGTGGTATTGACCCACCTGGGAAACAGAGCAGCTGTATAGCAGAGGCTGTAAATTAAGGGTCCAGAAATGCCGTGTGATTCTCCAAGCATAGCTGCAACTTTAGGAGAAATTTGTTCCTATAGTAACTGCTGGAGAGATTACATAAGGTACCAAACACGCTCAGAACTCGTGTGCCAGCCTCTTCAGACACTGCCTCTGCAAATTAAAGGTAATTCATCGTTTAAAATGCAAGTAGGTTATCAAAACCAGCTAGAGAATCAAGAATAGCTTTGGTCTCCTTCAGGTTGATCCAGAATAGTGATTCCTTCACGTGTCCTGGGAAATCTAGGACAGAAAGTTTGAGCTTTTAAGGGGGACTGTCTTAGAGCAAAGCTTCCTGTGAGTGCGAAGTTGCATTTACCTGTGCTGCAATCGGACCTTCAGTGCCTTCTTAAACTGCTTACCTCTATTTTTGGTGAAACAGCTATTCCATACTGGCCAGGCTGTGCCCTTTCCTTGTGAATGTCCAGTCCTTTTTGGTGACCACTACTCAAAGTTAGGTAAAAGGCTGCTGTGCAGCTACCTTCAAGGCCACTGGGCACTCAAATGTTCTGTTTCTGGTAAACTGGACAAGATTCAAAGCCTGTTCCTAGCAGGAGACAGAGCCAGCACCAGTCAGCATGGTCTGACTTGGCCAGTAAGGAAGCTGTAGAAAACATTATGGGATGGGGAAGGAGAGAGTACACTGGTTGCTGCTAATACAGCCAAGAAGATTTTTAAGCTGTTGTTGGAAGAAATATTCTCAACCCCTGTAGATGCCTCTGGCTCTTCCTTTCTCCTGCAAAGAGTGGTTAACAAAAAAACCAAGACAGAGAAAAATCCCAAACCAGCCCTTTTCCTCTTTCAAAGAGTGGCATAAAGTTGAATTTTAGAAACAATAAACTACTTAACTGGGCATATATCCCTATCAAACTATTGCTGCAGAGCTTTTTAGCTTCAGCATCCCTATTTCACTGGATTCTTATGGCTTCCTGAAAACTGCACAGAGAGCTTCGTCTGGTACCTGGTCTAGGGCTGCAGCGGGTTAGTGCTTCACAGACCTCAGATGGGTCTATCAGCATGTGTGCTCAGGCCAGTAAGTAACCTGTGCTAATAACAAAAGAGCATCATTTAGAGATCATGAAGCTGTTTAATTGTGCTTTTACTCCCTAGCAGAGTTCACCTTGTCTCCCCAAACTAATCCGAACCCTTACCTGCAGAACAGACCCCTGCAGTGAAGAGCAGAGAAAGCTGTTTTGTAAGACAGCCTTTGTCATAGCTTTTCTACGAGCAGAATGTATTTCAGTAAGTCATTAAGCAATCTCTTTCCAGAATATGGAAACCACAAGTCAAAGGAAGTTCTTGGATACTTGGCCATTTCCTCATTTGGCTCTGCAAAAAGCAGGGCTTTCCAGCTTTGACTCTGAGAAATTTCCAAGTGCTGGTTGATGGCTTGGACAAGAGGATGTGAATGTCATCTCGCAGGGATTATCCTGCTCCAGGGAGGATTTCCCACACTCACTTCCTCTGGGTGCTGAGAGGGGATGGTTGTACAATGCTGTGGTCCAACACTTGCAGCAGTGTTTGCTGGGATCAATGGGCTGGGCAGGCACATTTCCCTCCTGCAGCTGGGCTTTGCAGGAGCGCCTGGAGGCAGGGAGCCTGCGAGGCAACTGCCTTTTTGCTCCAAGAATATTTCATTAGGCTTTGAATAGTGATGCGCTCTCCTTCCTGCCTATGAAAGCATCTATTTTTTCCTGACCTCCCATCTCAAAAGAGCGGTGGCTTTGCAGCCAACTTCTGTTTTATTTTTAAATGCCTTCTGGAGGGTTATTACCCAAGAAACTTGCACGAGTAGCTTAAGCCAAAATATATTGCCTGGATAACGGGTTAGGAGCTAATCCCCTTGGGACCCATTGATTAAGAACACTCAAGGGTGTGAACTTTCAGCGAGGGACTAAGATGTGGAGTGGACAAGCCAGGCTGTGCTGGGGTTTAAAGGGAATTGGGAGCCTTTTCAGTGAGGATGGATCACTCAGGCAGTCCTTGTAGGCATTAATGATTCTGGCTTCGATGCTAACTGAAACTGGTGTGACCAGCTTGGTATGTGGTGTTTATTTTGACAGGCTTGGATATAAAACAGGCTGTGAATCTGTCTTTGGAAGCACTGTATGGGCAGCCAAGTTTCTCGCACCCAGCTTTCTGCTCTCTGCTGGATGGTGGTGCCTCCTCACTTAGGAATGCTCTAAGAATTCAATGCAGCTTTCTAAAATGAAAACAGACTGAGCAATGGATGCTTTTGAGCTCGTGATCTTCCTGCAACCACTGCCAGGCTAGGAATATATGCTAAGGTGGTCTGAGCTAGCCTTCGTGTTGTGCAGGAACAGAGGGTGTAGCTGGGCTCTTCAGTCTGGTTTGATTCTGCCCCAAAGTAGTAATTTTCTTTAATCTCCTGCTCACCTGCAGGTGGTTGGCATCCTCCAGGAAGGATTTGTGTGCGTATGAGGTGAGGACCAGGGTCATGAGGTGCTTAATTGCATCAGGTTAGTGCCAAGTCAGTTGAAGCAGAAGGCACCGCAGCCCCGGGCTGGTGTGTGGCACTGGTGGTCGTTGCATCACCCTCCCAGTTTTGTGGATGGGAAGAGACTTTTCATTTCAGCCCTGAGCTCCAAAGCCCTCTGGCTGTGAGGATGCCAACCCCAAGGGAACTGGTTTTATAACATCAATGACAGCATTTATGTGAGGACCAATTTCTTTCATGTTTCTTTTTAGTGGTAGAACAAGCTGAATGTTTGTTAACCTTCCCTTGAACCCTTTTTGTGTAGGGGCCACTGTGCCTGTGACTCCCTGAGCCCGGAGGGCAATGTGCTCCCTGTGCCAGGGAGTGCCCTGAGGCTGCAAGGGGAGATAGTGCTCCATGGCAGCTCCAGCACTGCTGATAAACGCTGCTCTGTGGGTCTCTGAAGGGACTTACCAAGATGAGAACATTTTTTACTGTGCCTTTAGCTTCTCCGGAGGTCTTTCGCCCCTTCTGTCAGTGCTCAGTCTCTGTAGCTTCTGTACAGTCTTCAGCTCAGTTTAGTTTTTGGGAAGTTAGATGCTGCAGCATGTGACAGAACCCGTGTCTGTAAACACCATCTGAGGCTCTCTGCAAGGCAGTCACCTTGAGACGGGCAAGCGAAACCGCGCGGAAGTGACTGCATGGAGTTCTCCCCAGCCACATCTGCTCTGGGCATTTCCTCCTGTGATTTTTGGGTGTGAGCTCCTTCATGTGGCCTCAAAAGAGGGAAGTGGGTGGCTTGTTTATATCTGCACCAAATCCACACCCCTGCCTACAAAACAAAGTGCTTTAGAAGAAGTGAAATGGTAAAAATGTTGGTTTAGCTCACTGGTAGGGGCCACTAGATCCTAGTGAGAGTCTGTTGGGCTTATGCATCTGGCCTAGCTGAGCTGTGACACCTGGGCTTTGGTGGCAGCCTGATTAGGATCGGCTGTCTTCCTTGGGATACCTTGCTTTCAGCAAAAGAAACCCCGTGATGTTCCTCATTTGCCTCACAGCACTGCTCAGCCACAGATTATTCAAGCAGCAACTCTTTCCCTGTTGGATCAGGCCTTGCTGTGCCAACCCTTCACTGCTGTCGAGGCAGGTGGTTTGTTTGTGCAACTGCTTGTCTCAAAGTCCCTTTTCATCCTTGAGGGGTGTAGCTTGTTTCTCTTTATCAGTATTGCTAGAATACAAGGCTGTGTAACTAGGCTAGAGAAATCAGTAGTTACACCCAAACGCATGGGGTGTTGAGATCAAGAATTCAAATTCACGTGCCCTGGAGAACTGTGGAGCTGGCTGCAGCCTTCAGGCAGTGTCTTGGAGAAGCATCCAGGTATCCTGCCTGTGTGGCTCTGGAGTCACCACTGTGTCAGAGCAGGCTGCTGAACTCTAGGATTGCCATCTTCCTCCTGGTTCTGTGCAAAAATGGCTCCAACCTCCCAAGCTTCTGCCTTTCCTCTTGTCTGTGGATCTGAAGCCATTCTTATGGCGCTCACTGGCACTGCAGGGGATCAGAAGGGAACTGGCTGTGTAATGTGTGTTTATCACCAAGCCAAAGTTTGCCTGCCAGGAGGATTTTTGAAAGCCTACATATTAATGTTTTTTAAAATATTCACTGTCACAAGGAAGCTGCTTCAGTGCTGGGATCTGCAAGTTGCAGCCCTGGTCAGCTGTTATTCCCACACTCAGTCCTTGCTGTTTCAGGCCCTGCATCACAAATGGAGTCACTACTCCAGGGTGGGTATAATGCTGTCCCGTGGAGTCATCGCAGGGTAGGAGGTTGCAGTGGCTTGAGCCAGCACATGTGACGAGGCAGTGAGCTGATTACTACAGCCCTGATGTAGTATCTATCTGCCTGGTAATCCTTTTAGTCCTATAAAGGCTAAATATATCTGGAGTTTAAATGTAACCTTGAATCTCATGCTTAATCCTGCCAGCAGTCTCACATTATGGCCTTCAGGGTGTATCTGGGAAAGAACTCCACAAATAAATCAAGTGAAGTACCAGGGTTCCTGGCTTCATCTTGGAATAACACCAAGCAAGCTTTCCCTTGCTCTGTAACTGGCAGGTTTAGGTGCTGCTAAACATGGGGACCCTTGCTTTGATGCATTCAGCCCTGGAGTTTGGTGGGTAGAATAAAGGAACTGAAGTATAGGCAGGAGTACACTTCTGCTAAGGTCTTCACCAAGCACTGTTCCTAAGCTGGGAAGTGGCTTTAATCAGCTTTGTTAAATTAGTGTCATTCTCAAGTGCCACTCCTCTAGTGAGAAAGCAGAAGGCAATGGTAGGCCAGACTTAATAAAGGCTTCTTAAAGATCATAGCATCAGTTAGCTGGAATGGGTACTGGGGAGAGGGTAGAGGCTGCCTGCCTTTGCCCTGGAAGGGACCACGAGCCATGGATTGCATTAACAGCATTAGCAGCACCAAATCCCTCTGGATACTCTAGACTTTCCCAGTAAATAGGAATTAAACTGTTAACATCCATCCAGCGTATCAAGGAGTCAGATACAGCGCTGCTTTTTTGGGGCTCTGAAATTACGCTTCCCCCCCACTCCCCTCCCACCTCAGTCTCATTAGTTTGCAGCTTGCTGTTTTAGCTGTGGCAAGGAGAGACAGAACAGCTCTTCAGCTGCAGTAACGCCTGTAGTCCCTATAAAAAGGGCTCAGTACAGCTTAGTGGAGGCAATCAGGTCCCTTATTCAGGACGTGGGTTTGCTGTGGGTGTTTGGCCCGTGGTGGGAGCTGGCCCTGATAACTGCAGGGCTGGCTGGCAGCTCTCACCAGGTGATTTAGTTGTGGATCCTGTTGCTCTTGCACTGCAGAGGGCTGCTTCTCAAGCTGGTCTTCCTGCAGCAGGATGGAGGGGTGTGATGGCCAGGGTCTGGCCCTGGCTGGGAGGGGGCTGCTGTGGTGGGAGTGCCCGTGGACCTCTGCCATCCCCTGGGGAAGGCATTGCCAGGTTTCCTTCAGAAGACTCTGTGCAGTGAGTAAAACTGAGCTCGTTCATCTTTCCCTTCTGGATTTTCCCTGGCATGATCTCCCTTCTCCACCTTGGAGCTCTCCTGCCTGCCTGCAAGCCGCATGCAAACCGTGAATTAGAGCTGTAGAAACTGTGGAGTGAACTGTTTGTCAGCCCTGTGCCAGGATTGTGACCTGGGCTTCTGCCCCCAGCTCTGGTTTTGGTGGCCCGAGCCCTGGGCTTTGCCTGTGCTGCTCCCGTTACTCAGCTGCAGCCTGAGACTACAGGAGGTTTGATGCTGCAGTCTCTACCTCAAATGCAGATTACTTTATGCTGCTTTTCCTAGGCCAGTAATGAATGTTCTGGAGCAAATTCCACTGCAATAAGGTTATCTGAGATTCTCTCCTGCTAAAAAGCAGGAACACAGGCTTACATTGACACAACTGTTACATCAATTTAAGCAAGATAAATTGAGGGTTGGTGGTGTCTTGGGTGGTCTGAATGCCTGTTTTCTTCCCTCCTCCTCTTAGAGTTGTCTGTTTTGTGTAGAGTTCTCAAAATGGAAGAGAAAGGCAATAAAATACTAGCTCTGAGTATAATGATTGAGAGATGGCCTTGAAACATCCTGCTGGTGTCAAATTTCAACTTCTGATCCGGATGCAAATGTCAACGCCTCAGTGCCAGTTCACTTGGTGCAGTTTCTCAGTTGCTCGGGGCAACTGCTGGGTGACCCGATGGTGTGAAACACTTGTGTCTCTTTGCAGGGCCACGATGGGCATCCTGGAATATCGGTGTATTCATCTGTATCCGTTGTGCCGGCATCCACAGGAACTTAGGAGTTCACATATCTAGGGTCAAATCTGTCAATCTCGACCAGTGGACACAGGAACAGATACAGGTAATGTGAGGGAAATGTGGACAGTGTGGTTCTGTTGGTGGGGCTTGGTAAGCTTGGAAATAAGGTCTGAACAGGCCAGAGATGTGGGAAGTGAAGCAGGAAGAAGATATCAAGCTAGGCTGGATAAGAGAGGGGAAAATGTCCTGATTTCAGGCTTAGCAGAGGGCAAAGACAAACACTGTGAGTTCCCCTGAAACCTTCCCTTCAAGGTTTCCAGAAAGCAAGTCCAGAACTTCCAGAGTTAGGTTGTTAGCGTGATATTTATCTTGTCTTTGAATAAATATTGTGCTGTGATGCTTAGGGGGTATCACAGCATCAGGGATTCACAGCTAGGAGGCTTGCACCGAAAGCCTGGAGTGGCTTTCAGATAGAGAACAGACTTCAAAAGTCTACACATGCCTTCTAGTGAGCAGGGCTAGACTTGTGCTGGTAGCCTGGCGTGCTGATGTGTGTAAGAGCTTTAATGCCTGTGAAACAAACGGCTCAAGAGTTCTTTTGAATTGCAGTGCATGCAAGAGATGGGAAACGGGAAAGCGAATCGTCTTTATGAAGCCTACCTGCCAGAGAACTTCAGGCGACCTCAGACAGATCAGCATCCTTTCTGCCTTTGCTGCTGAGGAAATGTGGAGTCTTTTCATCTTCTCACTTAGTAGTTGCCCTCGTTGCACAGGAGGTTTAGTTTCGTGTGCCTGGGTGTCAGCTGTGGGAAGGAGTTCCTAGCGAGGCACCTTCTGAGTGCTGCTTCACCTGCAGGCTGGTGGCTTACAGAGTGAAGCAGAGCAGAGCTCAAAGAGCGGAGAACTGGAACACAAATGTTCCAGCCTGAAGCTACTGCATGAGATGCACTTTAGGGTCCATAGCAAATAGGATTGACTTTAGAAAGTGCTGAGCACTTAAAATTCACAGTGGAGACGGATCAAATGATTTAATGCTTAATTTTAATAAAATTAAGCTGTACCTTTTACCTTCCAGCAGGGTTTCTAGATACCCACTGTGGCAGGGGTGTAGGGATGTGAACCTAAACCACAGGAGCACCTCTCTACCATCATTTTATTTGTCTTAAGCTGGTGGCTGAGGTGGTTTTGTATGCATTTCTCTGACCACTGTGTGATTTGCACTAGTGACGTATACACTCTTAGGGATGGTTGAAGTAAATATACATCAGTCAAGAAAATACACGAGGAATTTAAACACTGATATAATGTACCTTTTTTAGCACCATCATGTTTGGAATAACCCACGGGCAACAAATGAGTAGCTAAAGTGGTTGGATCCAACACTAAATTATTTTAAGAAAGTTACTGCTGTAAATGCTATTTAAACAGACATTAGTTTAGTTACAGCCTGTACCTTGTATCCACTTGTCAAATAATACCACGTAAGTCTTCTATTCTTGAACCATTTGTCTTTAACGAGCTGCTTACAGAGCTGTGGAGAGCTTCATTCGGGATAAATATGAAAAGAAGAAATACATGGACCGAAGTATTGACATCAATGCATTTAGGGTTAGTTTCTAATGCCTAAGTACATGTTAAGATGTGTGTGTGTCTGTCTTATGAGTAAGCAGTGGCTATGAAAACAGGCAGTTTAAATGTTTCCTGTGTCAGGGACTAATCTCTGCCAGGCTGATTGCATTCAGTCATTCTCTAGAAGGAATTTAAATTGGTGGGGACCTTTGAAGGCCATCTTGTCCAGCTCCTTGCTCAGAGCAGGACCAGCTTCAGACAGGGTCCAGAGGAGGCCACAAAGATGATCTGAGGGCTGGAGCACCTCTGCTGTGAGGACAGGCTGAGAGAGTTGGGGTTGTTCAGCCTGGAGAAGAGAAGGCTCCAGGGAGACCTTAGAGCAGCCTCCCAGTACTGAAAGGGGCTCCAGGAAAGCTGGGGAGGGCTTTTTCTGAGGGTCTGGAGTGGTAGGAGGAGGGGGAATGTCTTTAAACTGGAAGGGGGGAGCTTTAGCTTAGGCATTAGGAAGAAACTCTTCACTATGAGGGTGGGGAGGCCCTGGCCCAGGTTGCCTAGAGAGGTTGTGGCTGCCCCATTTCTGGAGGTATTAAAAGCCAGGCTGGATGGGGCTTTGAGCCCCCTGATCCAGTGGGAGGTGTCCCTGCCCATGGCAGGGGGCACAGCTGGGTGGGCTTTGAGGTCCTTTGCAACCCAAACCATTCCATGATTCTATGAAATATAGGCCTTCAGCTGTATTTTTGAAGCTTTTTAGATGATTTATGGCATCATGTAGAACTCTGTCTGAACTTTCTCTTGGTACAATGAGTTCTGTCCCTCGGGACATTTTTTTTTTCCTTGCAGAAAGAAAAAGATGACAAATGGAAAAGGACTAATGAGCCAGTATCAGAAAGAAAACTGGAACCTATCGTCTTTGAGAAGGTGAAAATGGTAAGACCAAAAGGCATGGTCATGGATCAATTGTAAAGACCCCTCTCAAGCAGAACAGAGTAATCCAGCTCGATATGGAGGCATTTTCTCTGGCTGCAGTCGCAGCAGTGGCTGCATTGAGTCACACTGATGGTAGTAGCTTGTTTGCCACTGCTCAACCAGATACTAAGCAGACACGTTCTGCATTGCAGTGCAGAGCAGGTTGGAATCTGGCTACTCCCCACTTAGCTGTCCAGCTTCAGAAGTTAGTTTTTTTCCTAGTTTAGAGCATGCTTAAATTTATAGTGGGTTCCCATGTAATGGAACAATAAAAGAGTTGGGTAATAGTCACTCTGAAATTCTGTTCATTTTCAGAGCTCTTATGTTCACTGGGAACAAAGGATCTTAAGGGTTAATCTCTCACTAAAACCCCTAATGTGTCAGAGTAAAACCAAAACTTGAACAAGACCTCTGGTGTTCTCTCCCCAGCCTCAAAAGAAAGAAGAAACACAACAGTCTAGAAAAAGTTCTCCTAAATCTACTGAGCCAGTAATGGACTTGCTAGGACTTGGTAAGAGCTTTTTCAGCCTTGTTGTGCTTGTTGCAGGGCGCTGTGCACCAGCTGTGATCCTGTGAATTCAGTGAGCTCTTGGTACTTATTTTCCATGTCAGGTGAGCAATAGCTGGTAGGAACACTAAAGGGTTTTACTTAAACTCTACAGCACGGCGCAAGGAGTGTTCAGCACAGCAGCAGAGAGTTTTCCTTTTTCCAGTGCAGTGGTGGTGCCTGTAGTGTTGCAGGAGCAGCCGTGGTGGGCTCCAGGCACCACGTACCTCCTGGATACTCTGAGGTTGACAGGACAGATACGGCACAGGGCAATTCCTTGGTCCTGAGCCAGTTCCTTCTCAGCACCAGAAAGATGAGCAAAGACTGGCAACGTGTGTTGGTCAGCTCACTGGGTTGAGGAGCATATGTGCAAACTGCTGCCCCTCAGCCTGAGGGTGTCCACGTGACCGTCCCTCACGGCTTTCTCTCTCCCAGATGCTCCTGTGGCAGCCACGGTTACAAACGGCAGGCCGAGCAGCTTGGAGAAGGATCTTGATCTTTTCGCATCGGTAGGGTCAAGCTCTGACTCCAGGAAGGTAAGTAGGGAACATCAGTGCTTGACAAAGCCCACTTTGGTGCACGACTGAGACGTTCCGTGTCCTGCCCCGGTGCTGAACGCAGGAGTTGCTTTTGTGCTGTCTCAGGTTGCTGGCTCTATGCCAACATCTGGAAGCGCCGGTTCCGTTCCTGAAAACCTGAATCTCTTCCCTGAGCCGGGAGGCAAAGGGGAAGAAGTGGGGAAGAAGCAGCTCTCTAAAGACTCCATCCTCTCCTTGTACGGCTCTCAAACACCTCAGCTGCCTGCGCAAGGTAACAGATCTCAGAATAGAGCTGTTGGAGTGGCAGCACGCTAATTCCGAGTGGGTGGGGTGTCCTGATAGCTGACAAGGGTGTGGGAATGGAGGTGGTCCTTCTTGAGAACTGGTGAGTAGCATAATGAGCTTAGTCTGGATGTCACGGCCGAGAAAGTGCTGTGATAATCTGTGATTCGAAAATGGGCTTTTCAGCTCCTGACAGTGCAGCAGTTCCTCCCCTCATCGCTTCTCCGCCCTTCTCTAGGAGCAATGTTCATGGCCCCAGCGCAGATGGCCTATCCTGCAGCAGCATATACTGGCTTTCCAGGAGTGCCCCCCTCCAGCAGCATGATGGGAGGCATGATGGCCCCGTCAGTGGGAATGATGGCCCAGCCTGGAGCGGCGGGGATGGTGGCTCCCGTGGCCATACCAGCCGGATACGTGGGTAACGTGCAGGCGGCGGTGCTGGGCGTCCCCAACGGCGTGATGGCTGCGCAGCAGGCTGGCTACGTGGCTGGCATGGCTGCCCTTCCCCAGCCCGTCTACGGCGTGCAGCCAGCACAGCAGCTTCAGTGGAACATAGCGCAGGTGAGGTGTGATCTGCTGCCCCAGAGGTGGAATTAAACCTGGGCTGTCACCTGGAGGCTTGGGTGCGTTTGGTAGCCTGGCTCCTGGGGCTGGGTGAGGTCTGGTGGTGCTGCGGGCAAGTAGAGGGGTCACAGAGGAGAGACTCCTTTGGAGATCCCAGTGCTTGGTGGAGAGCAAAAATCAGTGCCACGTCAGCTAAAATTAAAGCTTCCACCTGAGAAACCAGTGTCTTCCGTTCACTCTGACTCCTTTAAAGAACTTCCTTCAGCCTGTAAGATGTTAAGGAGCAAGAGTTTTACCTTTGGCTGCTGTGGGCTGGGAGTCTTCTTGACATAGCCTTGACTTCTCTCCTCTCCCCTTTGCAGATGACCCAGCAGATGGCTGGGATGAACTTCTATGGAGCGAATGGCATGATGGGATATGGACAGTCAATGGGTGGCGGTGGTGCCCAGGGAAGCAATCAGTCCCTCAGCACTCAGATGTGGAAATGATCCCTCGCGTTGTGACCATTTTTGCCTTCTGTTCTGTTCTTCAAAACTGCTCCATGAGACATTCAGGGTTTTTTCTTTCCGGCTGGCTGCCCAGCCTGAGCCTCTTTCCATTAACTGAGACCCATCTCTGCCTTTTCACTGTCAGACACGGTGAAACCTCAGTGACCAGAACATGAGCTCCCCTTGTATTTAGCACAGTCAATGCACACTTCTGGGGTGGACCCCCTCCTTGCACAAACCTCCACTAATGCTTCTGGGTAGCACTTAACGTCCTGCTGGGCATCCGAGCAGAGGTGGGACCGAGGAACGTGGGAGTCTGTACTCAATGCTGCCTGTAAGGTCAGGCCTTCTAAGAATCACTTCAACTCCAGTATTAATAGTGGTTTCGGTTAGCAGAGGGGTGGAAACCTTGTTTGGTGCTGAGGAACTGCGTTTTAACCCAAGCCCAGGGGCAAGCAAGCCTTGCTACCTCTTCCCTTGAGTGGAGTTCTCCAGAGCTGAGGCCTTGCTGTGCTTGGCTTGCCAACCCTCATTGGAACCAAAGTCATTTTGAAGACCCCTCTCCCTCCCCCCGTGAGCAAGCAGGATTCTCGCACAGTGTGGGGGCAAGCTGTTTGGAATGTGAAACTTGCACTTCAGAGTGGCTTTTCTGTCTAATACGTGGTATTGATGTATTTAACTTTTAACAATCTGAGAGTTAACTTATCAAGGGCTGAGAGCCCACTGCAAGTTTTCTTACACTTTTAAAATGACTATGACATCCTAATTTATACTTTTTTCATATGTTTTTGTTCCTGTGTAGTCCCAGTACCCCTTGCCCAGCTAGCTTTTGACATTTTAACCTAGGCTTGAGAAGTGGGTGGGTCAGAGTTCTTTTCTCATCTTCAGTAGAACACAACTGCTTCAAGTCATCAGCGTGAGCAAGAAGTCAGACTTCTGCGTCTGCTTTATCCTGTGTATTTGGAAAATCCCAAATAAAATATTGCAGTGAAACCTCAACTGACTTGTGTTTTTTTTTTTAAACAGCAGAACAGATTGTGTTAAACACTGCTGTCCCCCGTTCGAGTTGTTCACTTCAGGTGGGGGTTTGGAGCCTTTCAGCCAAATCAGGCCGACTCCAATCTGCTTCGTGGCAGGGCTGTGTCCCACATGCCAGGAGTGAAGAGACTCTCAGCATGCAAAGAACCAGGCTCGGCAGAGGCAGAATCAGGTCAGTTGACACTTATTTATATACAAGAGACTCACAGCCTGGGGGGGGTGGGTAAATGCAGCATTCCAGCAGCTGTGGCTGCAGGAACTGAAATTATTAGGGTGGTGGCTTTACCTTAATGTTCAACCAAACCTGCCTGAGGTCTATTCCAAAGGTGAATGTTTAGCTTTTACAAAAAGTGGTGACAGTGAGAATATGGCAGGCTGGGGGGGCTTCAGGAGTTGCCTAAAGAACAGATATGAAAGCCAGTTTTCCTCATGCTTGCGCAGGTGAGGGCTCAGCGAATGGTGGGAGCCCTGGGTGGATGATGTTACTGTACTCGCATATTCTGGTATTTCATCAAGTCAAAACCTGCTCTTTTCTGGAAAAAAGTGTGTTTCTTCCTCTTTCCCTGCTCCCCAGCCTGTCTGTTGGGGACAGAGGGGAGGAAGGGTTGGTGTCTTTAAGCTACTCACGTGGTTTTGGGCTGGATGCTTTGAGAAGCTGAACTCAAGCACAGAATAAAGTTTTCAAGCTGGTTTTAATCGTCTTCACTTGCTGCCCCAATACTGTACATGCAGGTACAAGCCAATGAAAATGTGAATACTTCAGATTTTTCCTCCTTGGGAAAACTGGCTAAGAATATTTTACAAAATAGCGTGCAGCCTCACAGCCATCAGTCCTGCTGCATAGAAACCACAAAAATACAAGAGTTTTACATTAAGAAAGACCACGCACATATAAAACAGTACATAACACAGGTATAAAATTGCCATTTGCTTTTTTAAATCTATTACCCATCTCAAGTATCCATCACAAGCCTATCCCCTTGTCTTGAATGCGAACTGGGGCTTAGAGGAACCCCAGTTCACCCCTCTGTAGCATTTAATTTTTAAGGTGGAGTTGTTAAACTTATGAATCTGTCATCAAAGCAAAGTTTATCACAAAATACGAGTGGGTGAGTGAAGGCAGCCAGATTTCTTCACTAATACAATTCCAACCTGGCTTCCAAAAGTGCAAAGCTACCCAGGGTGAGTGTGTCCTGCACGAGTTCTGCACTGAACTCTCCTTCTCCCCTCAGGGAATGGACACAAACACCTAAGGCTGGCGTGTGCCATGCAAAGGGTGGGATGCCTGCTACCTTGTTTTTGGTGGAGATTGAAGGCTTAGGCTCCTCATAGCAATTAACTCGTGGTTAATGGAGTTGTGACAATTTCCCAGTCTAATGGGATTCTGTTACATAATTCACAATGCAACTGGTTGGGGACTTTAGGATGGAAAATGTGAAGTAGCATAGGTTTGTGTCCTTGCGTGGCTGCATCTCTTTCGCAGATGCACCCTGTCCAGACCTTGGCCTTCTGAAGCAGTGGTTGGGAAGAGAAAAGCCATGGTTAGAAATGACTGCTTGGCCAAGTCCTTCTGGGTGCATCTCTCTCTGTCTCACACCTTTAATGATCTTGGACCCTTCTCTGTAAATTTTCTTTGCCCAGTGTGTTTGCATTCTGCCCCCTTGTACTTTTTTTGGGGGGTAACACAGTCTAAAAGGCATAGGCTGTGTTTAAAGGTTTGTACTGCATTTTTGATAGGACAAATGCTTCAGTTTGGGTGCTTCTAAAAAATTCCTTGGTGCCTTTCTCTGTGTGCTTGTGTGGGTTTGGATTTGGTTTTCCTGATGCCGTTAATTATCAAATTCAAGGACAAAGTTCTGTTCAAACTTGGAGCTGCTGCTTTACCAAGTGTTGTTACTAAGACAGATTATAGATGTTTTAAATTTGAGGTATAAACTGAGATTAATGACAGATTCTCGACTCCTGGACAATATCTTAAGCGGTCCAGGTGCTTGTTCATCACTTAATTTTGAGGTGGGGAGTAGGACAACATAACAGGGAAGATTATCTATTTAGCTTTAACTGCACGAAAAGATCAAGCCCTTTTAAGACAACAAGGCCACCAACTTCAAAGTGCTAACGTTCCGAGGCATCCGCTGCCGGGGTCCTTGGCTGGCTGGGTACGAGGAGGGGGTGCTGCTCCACCCACAGGCCCGCTGGCATCAGCACAGCGGGTAGATACAGACACTGATCCCGCTAGGAAACTGGATGGATGTTCCGTAGCTGCCCTCCTGCCAGAGGGACACCTTTCTGTCTGGTTCAGAGTCTCCCTCCAGGCTTTAGTGAGGCTTTCCAAGAGCAGCAGTGCTGTCCTCACCTTGTTGTATCCGAGATGCTCAGCTCCTTGCAGAGGAGGGGAGAACTGTTAGGGGAGCAGAGCTGCAAACGAGGGGCAGCGTTTGCAGCACTGTTTATCCACATGCTTTTTAACAGGAGAGATGAAAGGGGGGGTGGTACCTCCTGTCCAGCCAAACCAACCCTCCCTCCAGAGAAGTTCTCTGGCCTCCCTCGCCCTTTAGCTCAGCAATCAGTAGTGCAAGTGCTAAACGAAGCAGAGGAGCTGGCGTGGGAGCAAGTGGGAAATGCACACCCCGGATAATTGCTCTTCATTGCACAGTTACAACAAAAAAATAACCTGAACGTGATAGAGTGCACTAAGCTCTGGTTCTTAAAAAAAAAAGAGAAGTGGGGGGGGATAAATGAGGTATACGAATAATCAGAGCTGCAGGCAGGCACAGTGGGCGCAGCAGCTCGGGGTCAGCTGCCACAGCAAGCTCTGCTCTGGTGCTGCTGCGCTGCGTCCTGGTGTGGGTGCCCAAGGCAGGTGAGCGGGGTTGAACAGTGTGGCGGTTACTCAGACAGCAAGACAAACACGTAGGCCCTTTACTGTACATTATTCTGTCTGCTTTTAAAACCTAACTCTTCCCTAATTAACAGACCAGCTCAGTTAAGGTGAAGGTTGTCACCTCTGGTCACCGAGGCTGTTGTGTCTAATTGCAGCTGTGTTACACAACTTCACCCTACCTGTTCCAACCAGGCTCATCGCAGACCCTTTTATCCCATAGAAAATCTTTTCTACAGCCTTTCAACCTTCTCTTTTAGCTCATCAGCACAACTCTTGCCCCTCTAACAACCAGCCAAGGGTTGGGGTGTTTTCTATACTTGTGAACATGGAGTAGAAGGAAGACTTCCAGTTGAAACAGCTTTGCTAGAGAAGCATTGGAAGGGGCGGTCATGCCTTTGGCACATCAAGGGCTGCAAACCTTGCTTGCACTGAAGGTAATTTTAGAACTCTGACTCGAGGCATGAAAACCCAAAGGAAAGCAGAGAGAGCTCTTAATATCTTTTTCCATCTGTGATGCAAAACGCATTTAGACTTTGAGTTCAGCCATCGAGGAGAACGGTGCCTGAACACTCTTCCTTGACCTTTAAAATGCAGTTATTTTCCAAATCAGTAACCAAACGCACACCCGTAGGACATTTACAGATGTGCATTGTCCAAGCATTTCACATCAATCTGGGAAGAAGCGTCTGAGTCAACTGGAAGAAAATAGAAGGTAGGCTCTTTGTGCCTGAAGAAACATCACTGGTGCTGATTTTAGAAATGGTCTTCGATCAGCAGAGACTCTGCAGTCGTACTGGGGCTGCTGAGCGGTTGCAAGCCCACTTACACAAGCAAAGGTAATTAAATGCATTAACTCCTCTCACCTGCACTGATGTGGGCAAATGTACAAATACAGGCTTGGCTTCTCAAGTCTCGTCTCGTGTAAGACAGTGAACAGAAGTGACTCCCTGTCAGCGAGGGGAATCCTGATCCCACTCCTGTAGGAATGTCTGGTCTCATTTAGAACCAAGAATTACATCTTTAACTGCTGCTGGAGAAGAGGTTTTAAGCACTGAAAAAAGTGGCCATGGAGGGAACTTTTTCCCACCACCTCAGTTGCTCTGTGGTGTTTTCCAAAGCCACTGAATAGGTTTCATTTTCTGATTCTGGCCAGTGACTTGGTTCTGTATCTCACCTGATTTCAGGAAAACTATGTCTAAGCCTCCTCTCCCCAGGCTCTCAATGTGTTGTGATGTTGATGAAACAGGAGGTGGTTTCTGACTGAGCCCGGAAGCCTGGACCACCTTCTGGTGCCCTACAAAATGTGCACTTGGCTTTGGCAAATTAAAGCCTATTCCAGGGTTGTAGAAAACCCAGGGGTAACTTAAGCCTGGACATGAAACCATGTGGTGGTTTCTGTGCTTTGCTGCGTGTCTGTGACTTTCGTAAGTAGAGTTTAGGGGATGTTTAAGTATCATTTCAAGGCTATTTTGGCAAAATCCATCCTTGTTACTCAAGCAGGGTGCCTGGGTTCCAGCACCAGCCTCTGCTGAGCTATAGTAAGGTCATCTGTGTCTCAGGTGGGTGCTGCGAGTGCTGGGCATGGAATGGGCTGCAAAGCTGATTCAGTTTAATATTAATTCTTTTTAGGGGAAAATACCTGGAAAGTCAAATGGTTTGAATTTCCTTCCCTAATGGAAGGTGGCGGAAAGGGAGGAAATAATCTAACAGGTAATACCTAGGCAGTGCAGTCACCTCTTGCAAATCATAGAGTACATTAAAAAAAAATGCCCTTTGCCATAAAGCATTCCCCCGGAAAAAAACCTGGAGTCCAGAAGCTTGTGGTTTCTCCGGCGTGTCGTGTGTGGAAAGCAGCTGGGGGGTCTTGATTGTTTTGCTCTTGTAGTTTGAGGAGGGAAAACATCTGGCACATGGTCTGACACATTCAGAAATGAGAAGGAGCTGATGCAGTGTGAACTGCTGAGGTCTCTTCTCCTGCTTTAGTTCTTCCACACAAGCGTAAGGTGGGTCCAGACCCAGATGTTTCCCCAGAGAAGTGAGGACCACATCCCTCAGGGGGACTGGGTAGTGCTGAGAGTGAAGAAGTTCAGGGGTTGATGGGTCTCAGTTTGTCCAATGAGCAACCATCACATGAAGTCACTGGTGCGGTGGCTCCCCCTTGCCAGGCTCTCAGCAAGCAGGAGGAATCGTTCCCCCGAGCCCATCGCGTTGCAGCAAATGTGCAGACACTGCTGAGAAAGAACAGGTTGTCCAGAGAAGCTGTGGCTGCCCCATCCCTGGAGGTGTTCAAGGCCAGGTTGGATGGGGCTTTGAGCCCCCTGATCCAGGGAGAGGTGTCCCTGCCCATGGCAGGGGGGTGGAACTGGATGGGCTTTGAGGTCCCTTCCAACCCAACCCGTTCCATGGTGCAGTTCGTTCTGACGTGAGCGACGCCGTTATCCTCCAGTGCACCCTCAGTCTATCGATGATAAAAAATAAGCTGAAGTATTTGGGTTTTCTGTGTTCCCTGGGGTACCCAGCTGTGAATTCCAGGTGATAGTTCTTTTTGCTGCATTTTCCACATGCCAAGGCAGGTTTTTCAGTTGGCACAGACCCAGAGAGCCTTCTGCTCCCATGGGTGTGCGCCCGCCTGTCCCGGCTGCTGTTCTCTGTCTCAAGAAAAGTGGAGAGGGGGAGCAGGAACGCTCTGCAACTCCTTGGAGAAAGCTACAGCCCACGAGCTCTGTGCGGGAAGGGGCAGGGGATGGGATGCTGTGTCCACACCAGTGAGCAGCAAATACCTGCAAAGCTCCCTGCTCTGCTCCCTGTCCCAGTTTTTTGTGGATGTGGTTGTTGTCCCACCACAGGCAGGTTTTTTCATGTTTCCATTGAAATGGAGTCCATAAAGCAAGAGCAAATCATATTATCTTGCAGGAGCAGAAAGCTTTTCCCCTTGAGATGCCTTCCCTCAAGTATATTCAAAAAATCCAGGGCAGAGAAAGTTTAGCCTCGTCCAGGCGTCATTGACCTCACGTAGCTTCTTCGTGCTTGGGAAGGAACGTCGTGTTCGAGCCATTGTTTATTCCTCTTTCAGTAGTCAGGGCACCGCGTTTGCTTCCTCAAACCACTTTGGGCTGATTGTGCACCCACGGGCCTGGCTGTCACCATCCAGCAGGAGCTCAGAAAGCAGCGCGTACGGCTCCAACGAGCACCAGCAGATGAGGATTGAATCCTTTACGAGGCAGGCACCGGGGTCTTGATGCAGACCCCTCTGCATCCGTGGCCAGCAGCACCCAGCCACCCTTCTTCCCAGAGGTCTACAGTGATTTTGATTAGTTAAGTCCACAACAGCAGCTGAAATTCCTTGACCCTATGTCACTAAAGTCACAGTGTCGGATCAAGCAGCCGCCACGCAGTGGAGTTTTGCTGCCCCAGGTCTGAGTCGGTCGAAGGGGCAGCTTCGTCACAACAGTCTTGTCCTTCAGGTTTGGGTTTGTTTCATTGGGACAACAGGTTTGAGCTCGCTCCTCGTCCCCGCTGTCACCAGAAGAACCACAGGTTGGGTTTGTTGTGCTCTGTGCGGTGTGGAATTCTCTGCTTGGCCGATAAATAACTGTAAAAAAAACCCCAACTGTGCTGTGGGTGGGTTTGAGTTAAAGGCTGAAGGTCAGAGCCAGCTGGTCGGTAAGAAGTCCCCGTTACCTTTTGTCCTCTTCCAGTCTCCAGACTGCTCAGCTTTTGGTGTGTTGGGTTTTTTTTCTCTTTTAGGAACTGATCCTTCAGGACAGTCATTGTGTTCAGTATATTTTATGAAGAAACCAGAGTTTCTAGTGGTGTCTCCCCTGAGTATTTTCAGCAAATTTCATTAGGCACCTTCAAAAAAAAGCTTCCGTAGTTCTCAGTTTTGCTACAAGAACTGGTCCCTCGGGGGGAACCAAAATGCTGCTTTAAAAACGAACAAACAAAACATACAAACGAAAAAAAAACCCAAAACACTCATCCTGATAATAAATTCAAAGCATCTAGTCCTTTGTTCGTAACCTCTCAGTCACCCTAATTCCAGATCAGCAGAAGATGCTGTTGAGATGTTCCCCTGTAGCGTACCAACGAGTCGAGAGTCAGAGAAAGGTGCGTCCTGCCGCAGGGTCTGTGAACCCTCTGCTCCTACTGGGAATTCAGGTATTGAGGGGAGAATCCCAGACTCTGGGAGAGCATCCTGGACCCGAGGAGAACATCCCAGGACCCCAGGAGGGCATCCCAGACCTTGAGCTGGCCCTCACTGGAGAAAGGGCTGGGAGCCAGAGGACCAGCCAGCATCACAGCACTGCTGCTCCATCGGGTCACCTTCTCCTGATTTGAATTTTCATGTGAGGCATCACAGAGTTTATATTTTTGGGTCTTGCTTTGGCCGTACAAGACCCCGGTCGGCGGTGAAACACGAGGATAAGACCAGCGTGTGCTTGGGTGAGGTGAGTGCACCTTTTCCTGCCCTCTCACACTTTGGCAATGTCACTGGTCGCAGGCTACATGCTACCAACAGGAAAAAGAACATTAAATAAAGAAGAGAAACGGCCACCAGAAGTGCTTGCTCGGTGTGGTGGGACTGGTGTCGGGACACAGACAAACGGGAAGGGACTGGCAGATGTTTCTGGTCAACCCGGAGTCTCTTCGATATTGCAGAGTGAGTGGTGTCAGCACGTGGCGAGCTACATAAGAGAAGATGCTACATTCCTTGGGAAAAATAGTAGTGCTGAGTTGGACTGTTTTTCTGAGGGTTTTTGTTTCCTCTTTGCGGAGCTCCCGTTTCCTCAGAGGTGAGGAAACCAAACGGAAGGAAAAGAAACCTCTGCTCGCAGCGGCGCCGGATCGGACCGAGATGCTCCCGCTGGGAGGGCAGGGGAGGGACGCGGCGCTGCGGGGCCTCGAGGTGCGGGAACAGTCTCGGCATCGCTCGGCAGTCGTGGGGCCTCCCTCTGCCTCACGGAGGGGTGCAGTGGTTTGGTTTTTTTGCTTCTCCTTCGCCCCTTGCCTCAAAACACAGACGGCCCTCGCTCCCCCGGCCTCTGTGCACAGGGACGCGTGCTCGGGGAGGAGAGCGGGGGCGTTGAGGAAGGGGGGGTAAAAAAGAAAACAAAAAGGAGGAAAAAAAGAAGAGAGGGTATTTACAGGCATCCATGAACAGTTTTGGTAGGGCAGGATGTCTCCATTCCCCTCCTGGCCTCCTTCCAGCCTGCTGCCTACGGGCAGGAGGGGCTGGTGGAGCTCTCCAGGGAGGACTGGGAGAGGCGCCGTGTCAGAGGTCCGATGCTGGAGTCAGCCAGCGAGGAGGTGGGGAAGAGTTTGTACCAGCCCATGACCGTGCTGGAGAGATCGAGCTCTTCCAAGACGATCTGGGCCATCCCCATGAAGCACTTGTGGTCCATGCGCCCGTAATCTCCCCAGACGATCACCTGTGGGGCAGAGGAGGCATCAGGAGAGCTGCCCTGCTCACCAGGTGAGAGTTTGGGGGAGAACTCCACAACACCTGGCTGGGAAAAACCCGCCGTGACTGGGATGGGGAGGCCGGGGCTGATGCTGGGGGGGGTGTCTCTCCCTGTCCTTGCTCCCCTGATCCCTCCCTGTCCCCAAGGATCTATGCAGAGAGTTTATTACCTGCAGGACTTTGCCTTGGGGGCTCTCCTCGAAGAGCAGGGGCTGCTGGTATGATGGGTCACAGGTTTTCTTCACCACCTTGGTCTTCTTCTTGGCCAGGCAGACACCATTCTCCAACAGGTAAACTTTCACATAGGTGGCTGCGTTGGAAAACGGGTGAGGAACAGCGACTCAGAGGGAGCTCCTGCGATGCTCCCAGCCCGTCCTCATCACTCCATCCCCAGTCACTCCCTCCCTGCCACCTACCAGGGATGCACTTGGAGCCCATCTTCGGGATAAGTCCCCTCGCCTGGATCACCTCCACCTCCAGCTGCCCATTGCGGTCAGCCATGCCCACGTGGACATCACCTAAGCGGAGGGACGAGAGACGCGCTCAGCACCCTCCCTGATGGCACCTCCCACCACCTCTCCCTTTGGGTGCTGCCAAAAAGCAGTGGGAGAAGTCATCCCCAGGGCTGGCAGCCCCACGCCACCGCCTGCTCCCACCCTCAGCACCCAGCGCTCAAGCGCGCCGAGCATCCCGCCTGCAGGGTTGAGCATGAATTTGGAGGAAGAACAAAGCCAGGCTGATGCAAAGATGCTTATGGAATCGTAGAATCATTGAATTACACGAGTTGGAAGGGACCTAAAAGAATCATTGAGTCCAACTCCTTGGATATGAACAACAAAGAGAAGACCAGGTGAGAGCCTCCTCTCCCCCAAGGGACACTGCCAGGATCCGGCCTGTCCCTGGGAACCAATGCCCTTCCCTCTCACTGGAGCATCCTCTGCCCAGCCCAACAGCAGCCAAGACGCTGCCCTTGCTCGGCAGGGTTGGAGATGCTGCCCCTGCCCAGGCAGGGACCCCTGGGCCGTCACTCACCCATCGGTGGGGTGGCCAGCGTCTGCCGCCCCACCAGCTGCCCCGGCCCCAGCCCGTCCAGGAAATCGCTGAACTGGCTCTCGGCGCTCAGCCGGGTCGTGGGAAAGATGAACCTGCACCAGGGAGAACAAAGGGGTCCTGTGGAGCCTCGGGAGGGTGCCCAGCCCCGGCCCCCGGCCCCCCCGTGCCGCCCCGCGCTGCCTTACGTCCCGTCGGAGCTGTTGCTGTTGGTGCTGCCGTCGGTGGACTCGCGGCTGCCCTGCCGGGTGACCCTGGTCCTCATCTCCACCGCGATGCCCGTCTCCGTGCTCCTCCGAATGTTGCTGCGCAGCTTTTTGGGGCCACCCTCTGGAAACCAAGACAGGGGGTGAGCCCGGGAAGCACTCGCTGCCGCAGACCCTCCTATGGGATGTGCACCAAACCAGGCAGAAGAATCCATGTAATGGATTGGGTTGGAAAGGACCTGAAAGCCCATCCAGTCTCAAACCCCCTGCCATGGGCAGGGACACCTCCCACTGGATCAGGGGGCTCAAAGCCCCATCCAACCTGGCCTTGAACACCTCCAGGGATGGGGCAGCCACAGCTTCTCTGGGCAACCTGGGCCAGGGCCTCCCCACTCTCACAGCAAAACATTTGTTCCTAAAATATCATCTCAATCTCCCCTCTTTCAGCTGAAAACCCTTCCCCCTTGTCCTGTCCCTGCATTCCCTGATCAAGAGCCTCTCCCCAGCTTTCCTGGAGTCCCTTTCAGTACTGGGAGGCTGCTCTAAGGTCTCCCCAGAGCCTTCTTTTCTCCAGGGTGAGCAACCCCAACACAGACTTGATGAGCAAAGTCTCCCTTTCTCCATCCCCGCCTCCACACAGCCCAGGTGGTGGCAGATGGCACAAGGAGGAGAATGGCCTGAGCATCCATCCCTGGCATCCCCGGCAGCCCTGGCACCGCCGTGTGAGCACGTGTGTGTGGGCACCGCGCCACGGCTGGTCCCGAGGAGTTGAATTTGTCCTGCTAATCCAGGTTTGCTTTGGAAGTGTTTGCTGGACCCTGGCAGCCCCCCTGAAGCACCAACAGCCAGGAGGGTCCCAGTCCTGCCACCCCCCCCCCCCCCACAATGTTCTACCCGGCTCCAGCACTTCTTGCTTGGCTTTTGGGGATAATTATACCCCCCTGAAACATCTGGGATGTGCAGGGCTCCCAATTAACTCTTCTCTTTATAGGACATCTCCTGAATTATGAAATGCCAATGAGAATTGGGATGAAGAAGCAATAACTAGAGAAGAAAGCCCACACTAAAATGAGCTTTTTGCTTCCCCCGCCCTCCACAAAGCTATTTTAAGCATTTAAATATTTCCAAGAGCCAGAGCATTTGACAAGTCCTCTCTCCGAGCTCCCTTCCTGCCCACAGCTGGGACTGGGCATTACTGGGGGGGGGATGCTGAGCCGAGACCCCCAGTGCTGGTGGAGCTCTGGCAACACCCCCACCTCAGGTTTAGTCATCTGGAGAAGTGCTGGGAGGGGGGATTTACAGTGGGTTTTTTTAGAATCATAGAATGGTTTGGGTTGGAGAGGACCTTAAAACTCATCCAGTCCCACCCCCTGCCATGGACAGGGACACCTCCCACTGGATTAGGAGGCTCAAAGCCACATCCAACCTGGCCTTGAACACCTTCAGGGATGGGGCAGCCATCACTTCTCTGGGCAACCTGGGCCAGGGCCTCCCCACCCTCATCGTGAAGAGTTTCTTCCTAATGTCTAATATTAAATCTTCCCCCTTCCAGTTTAAAGCCATTCCCCCTCATCCTGTCTCTCCATACCCTTGTAAAAAGCCCCTTCCCAGCTTTCCTGGAGCCCCTTTCAGTACTGGGAGGCTGCTCTAAGTCCTCTCTTCTCCAGGCTGAACAACCCCAACTCTCTCAGCCTGTCCTCAGAGCAGAGGTGCTCCAGCCCTTTGATCAGATTCATGTCCTCCTCTGGACATGCTCCAGCAGTTCCGTATCCTTCTTACATTGGGGGTTCCAGAACTGGACACAGGACTCCAGGTAGGGGGGTCTCACCAGAGCAGAGTGGAGGGGGAGAAACAGAATCATAGAGTGGTTTGGGTTGGAAGGGACCTTGAAGATCATCCAGTTCCAGCCCTCCTGCCATGGGCAGAGACACCTCCCAGGTGTCTTCATCAAACACGGGCAGCTGGAAGTTCCTTTGGGCTGCTGGGAGTGGCGACTCACCGGCCTGGTTGAGCTGCAGGGTGCTCTTGCTCCACTGGGACAGCCCCACGATGGCCACCATCTTCGCGCCCAGGCTGGAGCGCCTCTTCTTGCTGGCGGTGATGGTGACGGAGTCGGCGCTGCCGCGCGTGCTCTTCTCGATGTTGTACATCTCGCCGCTGATGCTGGAGCTGCGGACGACATTCCTGGCCGCCGAGGAGCTGGCATCTCCGTTGAACATGGTCAGCCCCTGCGCGCCCGCCGGCCCCGGCTCTGCTGGCTGGGATCAGCTGCGGGGGGAAGCCAGGGGAGGCGTCAAGGCCAGCGAGGTGGGTGGTGGCACTGGCCCTGTCACTGCTGTCTCCTCCCCCCCAGAGCAGCCCCACTGGGATGGATGGACCCCGAGGCACTGGCAAAGCCATGAAATTCCAGTGGGACCATTTTTCCCCATCCATGGGGACTGGTGCTGGCGCAGGGAAGGGATGGCAGAACCCCAGGCATTGACCCACCAGCCCTGCCCCGCAGGCCCGGCAGCCCCTGACGTCCAGGAGGGACTGACCGGTGCACAGAGAGCTCAGTGTCACCAACCTGCCTGGCCTGGGGACAGGAGGGGACCCTGAGGCTTGGGGACAGCCCCATCCAGCCATGCTGAAGGCGTCCACATTTGCAAACAGCACATCTCCTTCTCCAAACCGCGGCTGCAGCATCCCTACGCGCTCTGCTCCACCACGAGATGGATCCGACCCAGCAAACCACACCGGGCTGGGATCCACCGGGAAGCACCGGCACCGCCGGTACCTGGAGGCACCCACGGATGCACCCGGGGTGCCGGGGACCCACTGGTGGCAGAGGCTGTGCTGTGGCTGCCAGCCCTCCCCTGCTGCTTCTGCCTTCCTTCTCCATGAATATTTAAAGACCAGTGGGATGGGAGCATCCATCTTCCCAGGAAAGGTGAATTATTAACTCCGGGCCAAGTGAAGGCACTTTATGATAATGGATGGAGGCAGCGCCTGGAAAAATATTTCTCTTTCCAGAGAGAGAGAGATGGGCACAAGGAGAACTTATGGCCAGGATCCAGGAGTGGGGCAAGGTTGGGGTTTTGGCCGCTCGCTGCCGTCGCCGCAGGGTCATGGTTGGGCTGAGACCTGGCGGGAGCCACAGGTTTAGCTCCAGCACTGCTAAACACACGGAAGGGATGCAAACAGAGGCAAGTGGGCGATTAGTCACTAATATCATTAATGATCTCCCAGGGAGCAGCAGCCGCCCCACGTTTCCCTTCTGGCTGGTGTTTCCGTGCATGGTCGTGACCCGACGCTGCCCCTCACACTCAGCAGTGCCTGGTGCTGAGCGGGACCCCCGGCACAGCCGCCTGCTCCGGGCAGGATTTGGGGTGCACCAGGATGGCGGCACGCACTGCCCCTCCCGTACCCACCTACACGTGGGGTTTTCTGCCTTTGCTGCTGAACAAACACTTGCACGAGGGCCTCAGATAAAGCCCTGGGCATGGGATGAGCAGCACCTCCACAGCCACCCCAGCAGAGCCAGGAAGGGTGAGAACATCCAGCAGCGCTCGCCCTATGCACAACATCTGCTCAGGGAGGGGTCGGAGCTGAGCTACTGCCTTTGGGACCAAGGGGATGAGCATTTTCCAACACCACCCCACCACTCTCCAAGCTCCAAAGGCTGGGGTTCCTCCTAGGAAGTCCCTGCCGAAAGGAATGGATCCCAACCACAGCCCCAGCGTGGCCTCCATCGCATGCCAATCCCTTTCCCGTGCCTCAGTTTCCCCACCTGCCCCCCCAACGCTCGACTGTGCCTAAAGGAGCGCAGATCCCTTTGCACGAGGGCTCAGCTGGGCGCAGCTCAGGCCTCTCCACGCAGCATCACGGGCTGGAAATGCTGTGCCACAACCAAGCCCCGTTTGTTTGCACAGCCAGGAAAACACAAAAGGCTCCTGCTGCTGTTTTCCCTGCTCGGCGTTTCAGCCGCCAGGAAAGCACCAAGCTCTGGTGGCAGCAAATTAGATCAGGAGAGCGCAGCGCTAATGGGATCATTTCCAATGCAACACACATAGGGATAATCCGCCGCAAAGGAAGAGGCGCGCACGCTCCTCAGCCCAGAGGAAGGCTTTGCTTTACCCTATCCATAATTTCACCCCTTATCGCTTTTCCCAATCGGCTCCTCGACTCTGCAGGGAGCGGGTGCTGGATGGGGAGGTGCCCGTGCCGAGAGGAGCTCGGCTGGAGGCTCAGCCCAAGCCCCGAAGCCCACGGCTCCCACCACCCAGGCACAACGACAGCATCCCTGGCTGGTACCCCCATCCCTGCCGCCGCCTCTCCTCCAGCTCCCCGAACCCAGCCGGGGGTGGTGATGCCGGGAACGGCACCAGTTTTCCCTTCACCCCCGCTCTGGATTTTATTTAGTCTCTATATTGCAAAACACCAGAATCCTCAGAACAACCCATGGATCACGTGCAAGCCCCCTCCTCCCCTGCACATTCCCAGCTTCTGGGGTGCGGGGAAAGCGCCCGCAGCCCCCCCCCCCCCCCTTACCGCCACGCAACGACCACCACCGCAAGCACCGTGAAGTTTTCCACCGGTTCCCCGCGGGCTGGGATGCCCGCGGGATGCGCGGAGGCACCGGGCTCCGGCTGAGCGGCCGGTGGAGGCGTCATGGCTGGAGCATCCCTCCGGCTGCTCCGCTGCTCGGCCAACGCGCAGCCGGCGCCCGGCACCGCCGCACGACCCGCGGGCAGGCACGGCCAGAAGGAAAACGCCGTCCCTGTTGCACTTCCACCGCCGCTGCGGCGAGGCTGCCGGGGCCGAGCCCTCCCCGCGCTCGCCCCCCTAAAGGAAAAGAGGAGATGGAAGCATCTTACCGCCCTGCGCAGGTGGAGGAGGAGTGGGCAGCGCCTGCCCCTCTCTCCCCGCCGAGGATGTTCAGCCCTCCAGCCCCATCCCCGGCTGGAGACGGAGGGTGACGGGGCTGGTTAATCTTTAAAGGATTCTGGAGAGTGGGGCTGTGCCGGCGCCGCTTCAGCATCTCCTTCAGCATCTCCATGGTTACATCGCTGACCCAGTTCTCCTCCCAGCCCCAAGCAGGGGCAGAATGGTCCAGCGGGGTGGGATGCGGTCCAGTGGGGTGGGATGCGGTCCAGCAAGGTGGGACGTAGTCCAGTGGGGTGGGATGCACCTCGGTGGGGCTGGGGGCATGCCTGTGCCAGGCTTCAAGCACCTGATGAGCCCTTGGATCCCTCCAAACAGGCATCACCACCTGATGCCAGAGCTAGGAAAACTGGGGAGCAACGGAAGGGGCTGCAGGTGACCCCAAGGAGCCAACAGAGCTTATGGCCCCACTGCCGGTGCATCCCAGTGACCGGAGAGTGTCAGGGGCTGCACGGGAACAACCCAGAGCTGAGAGGGAGCCCTGGCCCCAAATCCCACTGAAACAGAAATGGGGGGCAAAATATTGCGGGGAAAATTGAGCACTGTGCGAAGGGAGGGGCTCAGCAGGTGGGTAAGGGCCCCCTGATCACAGGTGAGGAGAGGAGAGGAAGAAGAGGAGGAGGAGAAGGAGGGAGGGGATAAATGAGCACCTGGCGATAGAGTGGCTGGAATGCTGCCTTGCTGGGGAAGGGGGCAGAGAGGTTTTGGAGGTTCCCTGCTCTCTTGAAGCCCTCCAAGGCAGGTGTCCAGGGAGAGATCAGGTTGGAAAAGCCCTGGCAGTGAGGCTGACAATCCTGTTGTCCCTGGGCTGCCTCTGCAGCCCCCAAACCCTGTGATGGAAGCCCAGAGGAAGAGCACTGAAATGCTGCTGACATCTGGAGCAGGTAGGCCCTACAATCAGCATTTTTGGGGAAAACAAAGCTTGTGAGAGCTGCTGCTAGAAGGTCCTGCCAGTCCTGAGCAGGGCAAAACAGGCTGCCTTGGCTCAACTCACAAGCATGTGCCCCTCCTTGTACTGGGAAGTAAGACAAAGGCCTAAAAGTACTTAATTTTAAACAATTGCTCCAGGTTTGATAGGCTTGTATAAATCTAATTGCCCAGCAAGAGGTGTAATTTGGTGCATGTGGGCTGAGAACTTGCAAGTAACTCCAGGTACTGGGGTTGTACATCTCGGTGCTCGAGCAGGTTCTAACGTTGTGTTCTGGCTGGATCAGGAGGTGCAGGATTAACCCTCCTGCACAATCTCCACAGGAAAAGTATACCTGGAAATTAAAAGATGAGTCCAAATGTGCTCTGTTTGTGGGAAAAGCTGAGCTTAGAGGGGAGAAGCTTGGATAGGGCCAAGGCAGGGCTGTGCTCTGGGATCCTGCAGGGGCATCTCCTGCCTGAGGGTGCTCCAGTCCCTGCCCAGCTTTGTGGGTGCCAGGTTTATAGCCAGCCTGGGACAGGGAGGAAGAGGAGGAAAACTGCGTGGCGCGTTCCTGCTGGGTTGCTCCAGTCTAGATGTGTCTCCAAAAGGCCAGTGTCTGAGCTTGGGTGGGAGCAGGAGGACAAAGCTGCTCAGCCACTCTATCACTGGAACTTCTCTGGGAGGGTCGGCAGAGGAGCACCAAGAGCTGCATGTGTCAGCAGTGCCTGAGCACATGGAGCTTTGCCAGAAGGTGATTGTCTGGAGGCTTCCTACTGGGAAGGGACATGCTGGTGGTTGTGGTGTGGCTGAGGAGCTCCACCCCTGCCAATGGGACGGTGGTGACAGTGGCCAGTGCTGTGGCCTGGGGACATTCTGACACGCTGAGAGATCATTTCATGGAGACTAGCTCTGCCAGCAACCTAAGCGATGCTTTGAATCTCTCCTGGGACAGCAGTGGGATGGTGTTCCTCAAGCCTGGGAGCAGGTTGGGTCTGAGCAGCCTTTCTGCTGCGGGTGCTCTCCTCCATGCTGCCGTGCACAGGGATGGGCCGGGAGTGAGACAACCAGAGCCACAGCCCTGCGTGTCCCGTGCTGGAGCGTGCATCCTCCTTGGTCCCAGCTGTGTCCACACGCACCTCGGGCACGGCGACGTCCTTGCCACCCCCTCTCATAAAGCACACGTCCATCTCCAAGCAGCCTGGGTGCCACAGCTCCAGCAGAAATGATGCTCCTGGCAGACCGGATCCATCTGGGAGCGCCGAGGGAAACAGCTCTCTCCGTGAGCAACAGGCAGGAACCTGGCATCTTCCCGCACCCACCTCACAGCCATCCTTCACCAGGTGGGGGAATGGGTCAGGGACCCACATCTGCCTCTGCCTGGTGACCTGACCTTGAGCTAAGCCCTCTCTGAGACACCGGGAGCCCAGGGCCACTGCCCTGAGCGCGCCGTCCCTTTCCCCCACATCCCTGTGTGACGTCTGCCACTCAGTTAAATCAGATCTGTGCTGAATCCCATTGTTTCCTAGGCAACATAAAAGAATCAGAGGAGTAAAAGCCACCCAGCAGGGCTGTGGCTGGGGGATGGCCAGGTCCCACAGACCTGGTCTGCCTTGCCCAGCAGACCAGAGCTCGTGGCCCTGTGGCGAGCACTGGGGCATCCCTAGTGGTCTGGGCCCATCCTGCAGATGGGCAGAGCCCGGTGCCTCGGTGTTGGCTGTGTCCTGATGCAAGGTTTGGCCATGATAGGCAGCTCTGAGGGAGCAGGACCTCACTGGGGACATGCACGAGCCTTGGGTAATGTGATGCTGCAGCTACCCAGCCCTGAAACTGGGCCACTTCCATGGGGACATCAGGAACCAGCCCAGGGCCTCTGGCGGCCCTGGGATGTCTGGGGATGGGGTCCCCTGTGCTCAGACCCCAACCCTTTGCCTGCTGCTTGGGCGCTGAGGGCTTGCACCACCACAATGGGACCAGGGTTGGTACCAGCATCCACTGGCATGGAGGGGCTGTGGGAAGGAGCTTTTCCTGTTTCCCAGCAGCCGCTGCCTTCCCGGCCGCACGGCTCCGAGCTCTGCAATGCAGCTCACACCACTCATCTGCTGTGTGTGAATCCCATCAATATTTCATGGAGCTGCTTCCTCCAGGGGAAGGACTGCTATCAGCTCTGGCTTTCTGCTGCTCCTACCAGCAATCCTCCTCTTGCAGAGAACATCTGATTTCCTTCCACTGGCAGCCAGCACCTAACAGTCCCCACTTCCCCTCTCCTTTCTGCATCAGCAAACATTGCTTTACCTTTCAGGGGCTTTGCACCCCACATGGGCCACGAGCTCTGAAGTCCCCTTGGGTTCAAATCAAAGCACTGATCCTGTTCCTCCTGTGGTTGCTTAAGCCTTCCTGCAGCAGAGGTGCCCAGTGCTCCAACTTTGTGTTGGGCTCCCCAGGGCCAAGCCACCAGCTCCACAGCTCCAGGATGAGCGACCAAGACCACTCACACCACCCTGGATACCCCAGCTCCGTGTCCGACAGCAGGATGGTGAACCTGGCCTGTGACAGCTTGGTGCCAGCAGCCCAGGCTCTGTCTGGTCAGGTCCAATCCTTGCCTGGCTGCATCCAGCCCACAGGTCCCAGTTCTCTCCTGAGCTCCAGGGGTAAGGCAGGCTGTTTGCAAGATAAAAAGTTGCTTTTTTAAGTGCTAAGACTGCACCATTATAGCAAAGCTTCTTAAGAGATCAGCAGAAAACTTGCTTGCCGTAGGAAGACTTCTGTGAGCCGGAGGGATGCCAAGAGACTGCGGGAGCCTGGCACTGCCCACGGCAAACACCCACCGCTCTGCACCCGGCGTGGGGAGAGCAGCCAGGGCAGCTCTGCTGGGCCAGCACCCACAGCCCCAGAAGAGTGGGAGGATGGGCTGGTGGGATGCTGGAGCAGCTGCTCCTGGTAAGGTGCTGCTCACCGGAGAGCACGAGCATGCCCGAAGCAAAGGCCAAAAGCTCTCGCGTCGCTCGACCACCCAACAACTAAAATAGGGGCATTTCGCTCTTTGCAGGCTGAGAGACTCTGGCTCCAGGAGTCCCTTTGTCTGAGGAAAGGATGAGGAGCCTGGGAGGCTCCCACTGCAATCCCCCCCAGTCAGACACAGCATCCTGGGGCAGACAAGGAGCCCCCCGAGCAGACGGTGAGTGCGGTGTGTCTGCAGGGCTGTCAATCCTGCGCTAAATCACTTTATGATAATTACTAAATGAGCCTTTTTCCCTGCTATTTGAGATGCTGTGACAAAACATTTTAAGTGCACTGAAATGGATGTGAGGAGATGGTGCCACGCGGCTCGGGTTTTAATAAGCAGGAAAATTAGGCATTTTCATAACCACTGATGCATCAACGCGATGCTTCCCATTGCGCTGTGGTGTGGCGAGAGCAGGCGCAAGCTCACAAAGCACCTGATCCAGGGCAAGTCTCAAATCGGATGGGGCTTTGAGCCCGCTGATCCAGTGGGAGGTGTCCCTGCCCATGGCAGAGGGGTGGAACTGGATGATCTTTAAGGTCCTTTCCAACCCAAACCATTCCATGATTCATTCTATAATTCTATGATCTGCGTGAGCCTTGGCTGAGCTCAAGGGGCAGCAGAAGCTGCAGGGGGATCAGATCTTAGGGTGGGCAAGAGAAGCTGGAGTGGGATTTGACTCTCAATTTGCTCAAGGGGCAGATTAAGATGCCACGATCTCAACCTCTGTCCAGGTCTCAGAAAGGCAACCAGTGCTGTGAGGGGGGCTGCAATATTCAAGAACAGACACATGGCATAAATTTTGGGGTTGTCCTGTGCAGGGACAGGAGCTGGACTCAGTGATCATTGTGGGTCCCTTCCAACTCAGGGCATTCTGTGATTCTGTGAAATGGGGACAGAGCGAGAGCCCTGGAGCGCTGGGGTGTGGGAGGTGGCAGGAGGTCACCCTCACAAAGGGATGTTGGAGAACGTGCCTCGCTCTGTGGGAGAGATGTGTAAGCACAGCAGAAGGGCTGGGCTCTCAGGAGGTGTTGATGTAGAAAGCAATGGGCACATGTCTAAAGGGGCACTGGAGGCGAGAGGTGTGGGAACCACCCGACTGCTCGGGGAAGGGGCCGTGTGATGCCGCCGGCTGTGCCAGGGCTGGTTTGGGCCCAGAGCCTTGTCCTGTGGCCAAAGGACAACCCTAAGCAGCAGCAAAGCCACTGTAAGCAAAGCCCATCGCAAAGCCCGTGCACAGGCTCCTGCTCTCAGCAGGAATGAAATAACGACATGAAATAAGCAGCTCCCACGGGATGCTCCCTGTGCACCAAGCAATGCAATTCAGCCCAGGGCTGGTTGTTCTGCTCAGCCTCCAGAGATTCCCTCGTTGAGCATCCCATATTCCCAGCAGCAGGCATCGCCAATTGTGGAGCCCAGCATGGCCACCACCTCCTGTGGGGACAGTGTTGCAGCTTGGGGTGGACACCCACATGGTGGCCCTGGCTGTGGGGACCCTTTTGGGGTGCAGAGCAGCCAGTGCCTTGCAGCAGCTCCGTGGATGCAGTGGCCAGCCAGGCCCATACCCCACTGTGGGGCACAAGCGACACCCAAGCTGCCTTCCGGCTTCTCCTCACTTTCTGCACCCCTGGTTCAAGAAGCAGCTCAGGTTCCTCTGCCCATCCCAGGGCATCATTTCCCTCCTCCTCACCAGCTCCCCAAAGGATTTCTGCACAGAACCAGCAACAGCACCTGCCCAAAACACCACAGAGCAGGCACTCCAGATCCAGCAGGGTCAAACCGATGTCAGAAGCACGCAGGGCAAACCCTCCCCAGGTGGGACCCTGTCTTTTGCCGGTCCCCACCTCATTTCTCTGGCCATGGGGACCAGCGGCCATGGGACGGGGTTGACGTCAACAGGCTTTCAGCAGGGATGACGGATGGCACGGGAAAGCGCTCCCGTGCCCGAGCCGCTGGCTGGGAAACACCACCCGCCGCCCCAGGGCTGGGGGATCCAGTGAACGGGCACCGGGAGTGCCTGGCTGGGGACCCCTTGGGATGGGGGGCACGGCTGCAGCCCCCACGCTTTCGGTGCAGTGATGGTTTTGGTGTGCTCGTGTCTTGGCTCAGAGCCTGGGGTTGGTTTTAGGGGTGCTAGGTGCTCCTCAGCAGCAGCCAAGGGGAAGCACCGGGGGTAGGGACCCCCCCTTTCCCACTCTTCCCCCTTCTCCCCCTTTCCTCCATTCTCCCTTTTCTTTTTCCCCACTCTTCTTCCCCCCCTTTGCTCCTTCTCTCCTTCATTTCCCTCTTCTCTCCTCTTCATTTCCCCCTTCTCCTCCTCTCCTTTCCCCCTTCTCCCCCTTTCCCGTTGCTCCTGTCTCCCCTTCCCTTTGCCCCCCTTCTCTTCCCGTTTTTCATCCTTCTCCCCATTCTTTCCCCGCTTTTTCCCATTATTTTTCTCCCCCTCTCCTTTTCTCCTTCTCCACCTTCCCTTTTCCTCCTTTTCCCCCTTCTCCCCCCATTATCCCCTTCTCTCCCCCCGCTCCTTTCCCCCCTCGCCCCGGGCTGCCCATCCCGCTCCCCCCTCAGCCCGAGCATCTCCGAAATTCACTGCCCCCCGCCCTCCCCGAGGATGCTCCGAAGCGGCTGCGGCGCCACCGCCCGCGGGGTCCGAGGCTCTCCCAGTCCCGGTCCCAGTGCGGGTCCCGTCCCCCGCGCTCCCCCCCCCGCCCCCAGCACTCACCGCTGCCGCCGCCGCCGCCGCCGCCCGGCCCCGCTCCTCCCCCCGGCCCCTGGGCTGCTGGGAGCGGTGGGGGGGCAGCCCCGGGAATGGGGATGCTGCTGGGTACCCCCCGAGATCTGCCCCTGCATCCCCATCCCTGGCGGCTGCACAGACAGCTGCACCCCAAAAACCACTGTCTGGACACTGCACCCATCAGCTGGACCTCAAGAGCCTCCAGCTGGACCCTATACCCATCAACTGGACCTCAACAGCCTCCAGCTGGACCCTGCACCCATCAACCGGACTCCAAGAGCCTTCAGTTGGATCCTACACACATCAATCGGAATCCAAGAGCCTCCAGCTGGACCCTGCACCTGTCAACCAGACCTTACACCTGTCAGTGAGACCCTAAGAGCTGCCAACATGATTCTTCTTCCATCAACTGGACCCCAAGAACCTACAGATAGACCATGCACCCACCAATCAAGCTCCAAGTGCCACCAGCTGGACCCCACACCTGCCAGCCAGACCCTACACCCATCAACTGGATGACAAGAGTCATCAGCCAGATGCTAAGCCCATCAGTTGGAGCCCAGAACCACCAGCTGGACCCTACACCCATCAATCAGACCTCAAGAGTCTCAAGCAAGACCCTGCTCCTGCCAGCCAGACCCTGCACCCATCAGTGGGTCTCAAAGCATTGCCATCCTGACCCGTTCCCAAGAGTTACTGGCCAGACCCCACACCCATCAACCAGACCCAGCAGGAGCCTCCAGCCAGACCCACAGCCTGGGTGGCCGTGGCGCCTGCTCCTTAGGGAACACATCAATATCCCAGCTCCAATTCCTTTCGGCAGTTGCCGGCGTGCGCGCTTGGCCCTCGCGGGGGACCATGGACCAAGGGGATGCTCCTCAAGCCCCAGTTCCTTCCAAAAGAGAAAGTTTGAGCAGAGCAGCAGCCCGGTTCCTGTGCTGCCCTTGGACTCACCTTGGCTCCCTGAATGCAAACACTAATTTCTCCGTGAGCAGCGTCTCTTTCTCCTCATGGTAAATTCCTCCGGCGCTTCCCCTGCGTTGCCTCTGCCGGCTGCGCACCGCGGCTGACATGGAACCACGTGCTGGAAGAAAACCCTCCTTTGCCAGCTTTAACTCTGTCTTTCCCTAAAATAATGCCAGCCTTGACTTTCCGAGCGGATGAGGCTCCCCATCCTCACCAAGCATCGTGGGCAAAGCTTTCGCCGTGTTCCCCGTATCAGGACCGGTTCCTGGGGGGGATTTGGGACCTCGTCCCCAGAGCGGGTGGGCGAGCAGAGAGGTCAACAGGCAGGGAGGGTGGGGGGAAGACCCCCTGGAGGGGAAGGGGACAGCAGGGAGAGCTGGGATGCAGCAGGTCCCAGTGCTGGGCACGGGATACAGAGCAGGAATAGCTGGAAGAACTAAATATGGAAACTTGGATAAACCATCGCTGAAGTAGGGAGATGGTTTCCGAACAGAATTCAAAGCATATAAACAAACTGAGGGAGGGAGAGAGGTTGTCTGGAGGGGGCCTTTATGAGTAATATTTAGAAAAAGTAGCTGAAAATATCTTGGTAGGGAAGGCTTTTTCATCAAAGAAAACGTCCAGCTTTGTGGGGAGAGCGTGAATCCTGGGAATGCTCTGTTTTGGGGGAAGAGATAGTGAAAATGACCATGACCATGTTTTTTCACCTGCCACGTTTTGATGATAAAACATGAAGTTTCAGGGCAATGATAAAATAATAATGGCAAAGTTTTGGGTTGGATTGGTGGGAAACTTTCAGACTGACTCTGGTTTTCTGCTTCCCTTGGCAGGTTGTTCCAGGTTCCCTCTCCAAACTCCTGCCAGGAGAGACTGGGGGAGCTCCTCTCTGTGTCCTTGGGGTGTGCGGCACCAACAGCCTCCACAACTGATGCCGTGGAAAGCGCTGCCCAGGAGTGGGATGGATGAAAGCCCTGGGCTCGGTCTTGCACTGGGATCCTCTTGGTGCTCTCCCACCTCTCATGTCTCTTAATGTGTTAAGGAGCTCATCTCTCCGGTTTGCCGGCTCCTCACCACATTCTCCTTTACAGTTTGGTTTTGTGCTGGTGAGAGGGGGTGGTTTAATGCGATTACTGCAGTAAAACCCACGTTAAGAGGATTCGTGGGGCTGGGCTTTGCGGTGCTGCAGGGGCTACCGGCAGCGCGTGGCGCAGGGGGTGTGGTGGCCATGGGAAAGCATGGAAGAGGCTTTGCAAGCCCCACTGCCGCAGGCACCCCAAGTTGTGGTGTCCCTGCAATTCCACAGTCCCCGTGGGGGCCAAGTCCTGCCTTTTTCCTGTCTCTGCAGGGCAGAGATCTGCCCACAGTGCAGCTGCTGCTGGCCCTGATGAGAGGTGGACAAGCAAAAACTCAAAGGAGGGTGTGGACATCATAGAATTGTGGAATGGTTTGGGTTGGAAGGGACCTCAAAGCCCATCCAGTTCCACCCCCTGCCATGGGCAGGGACACCTCCCACTGGATCAGGGGTCTCAAAGCCCCATCCAACCCGGCCTTGTACACCTCCAGGGATGGGGCAGCCACCACTTCTCTGGACAACCTGGGCCAGGGCCTCCCCACCCTCACAGCAGAACATTTCTTCCCAAGATCTCATCTCAATCTCCCCTCTTTCAGCTGAAAACCTTTCCCCCTAGTCCTGTCCCTGCTATCCCTGATCAAGAGTCCCTCCCCAGCTTTCCTGGAGCCCCTTTCAGTCCTGGGAGGCTGCTCTAAGGTCTCCCTGGAGCCTTCTCTTCTCCAGGCTGAACAACCCCAGCTCTCCCAGCCTGTCCTCGTATGGGAGGTGCTCCAGCTCTTGGGTCATCTCCATGGCCTCCTCTGGACTCGCTCCAACGGATCCATGTCCTTCCTGTGCTGGGGACTCCAGAGCTCAACGCAGGACTCCAGGTGAGGTCTGACCAGAGCAGACTAGAGGAGGGGGATCCCCTCCTTTGACCTGGTGGTCAATTGCAGAGGACTGTGGGACTGGGTGTTCAGGGCAGGAGAGGGCTGCAGCCAGGGTTGTGGAAGAAGATAGTTTGTGCTGGGGCTGGGTTATCCCAGCGTGTTTTGCAGGGTGTTTCTGGAATAATGCTGCCCCCAGGCAGGTGCTGGTTCAGAAACCAGCTTTGGGGTGGGCAGAGGGGCTCATCCCATGGGTGCACGGGGAGGCTGTCGGTGCTGCATCAGCTCTGCAGCCTGCTCTCGCGCTCCTGTGTCCCACTTCTCGCAGGAGAAGGAGCTACGCCGAGATGCTGTGAAACCTCCTTTTGCCGTCCTTCAGGCAGCAATCGGATCACGTGGGCTCACCAGTATCCTACTGGGAAAGACAGCGTGGCTGAGCTGTGCTGGGCACCAGCCATGCGAGAGGAACTCGCACACCATCTGCTTCTCCTTGGGACGCTGCAGGCACTGGGAAACCCCTTGTCCTGCAGTGGGGCCAAGCAAGAAGAACCAGATCTTTGCCCTGAGCTTGGAACTGCATCCTCTTCCCACTGTGGAGAGATGGAAGTGCTTGCCTGGAGATGGGGTCTCCTAGTCAGAGCAGGGCGGGTGCCTTGGCTCCTCCTGCAGCTCTTGAGTTAAGGCTTCTGGATTTCCTAACTCGAGGATTTTAATGACTCTGCTGTCTCTGCCCTGGGGATGGAGAGCTGGAAGAACCAGGGAGAATGTGAGGATTGGCTGGGGACTCCTGCCTGGGTCAGAGAAGGTGAAAGCACCTTGGTTTTGTGGGAGTTCAAACCTCAAACTGTCCGAGGACAAAAGCTGCTGGTGACCCACAGCACCGCAGTCCAGGAGATTGTTCTGCAGGTCTCTTGGTTTCCCAAGGAATCCTTTGGCAACACACAAACCATCAACTCTGCAGTGTCAAACCATCTCTCTGAGGTTTCCTTTCAATGCAGAAGAGGAGGTTTCCACAGGGTCTCCAGAAACACGTGTTTGTTTGCAGGCATACTGATATATACTCTTAACTTAAATATACTTAAGTATCACATAGGTGGTTCCCCAGCTGGAAGATGTGCCAGGTGGGACATGGCACACACACAAGCTGCGTCAGGAGCCAGGTTTGAGCCTGGCATCAGTTGTGAACCCTGATGTGACACAATGGAGGAGCCTGCAAGACTTATGTACCCCAAATCTGGCTCTAAATAGCCTTTCCCCCCCCCCCAAATCTAAGGCAGCATGTCCACTTCCATAATTCATACCCAGGTTTTTCTTTTCTATGCTTTATTTGGGGATAATTGCCCCAAGAAATGGCTTCCTTGGGGTGAGGCCAGAGACTGCAGTAACGGGAGGGGCTGCTCCAAGGAAGTAGCCAGGCACGTTGCCTCTGCTCCAAGAATTGATTTTCCAAAGTATCAAACAACTTCAGCCCTTCCAAACTTGGCCCTGGGGCACCATCAGCTCAGCTCAGCACCTCGGGGTCCCATTGCCGGCGCAAGAGGGAATGGGCTGAGCAGGTCCCAGATGTTGGGTAAGTGTGAAATCAGCAAACCATGAACAGATTTATGAAAGCGCTGATAGGGCAGAGAGAGGAAAAGAACTCTCTTGAGTGTTTTTTTTTTTCTCTTTCTTGTTTTTCTTGGCTCCTTCGGGCAGGCTGACACAGAGCCCTCTGTGTTTGCAGATGGCTGTGATCCTTCTCGGGGAAGCTGAGCGGCTCCAGACAATGCGACCATTGGTGCCAGGAGAGCAGGTGGGGAGGAAGCGGAGCATCCCGGGTGCAGCGCAACGGCAGAGAAAGGGATTCAGCGGGAGGAGGAGGGGGGTGTTGGGCAGAAACCCCTTGAGTGGGACCCATTCCTGGCAGGAAAAAGAGCTGGCTTGGTTTGACAGCTGAGCCTGGCAGCGAAGTCATCAGTGGTGATGGCTGATTGATTTAGAAACTTGAAAAGAGACCGTGCAGCATCACTATCCTCACTCTCGAATGGTACGAGAGGAGGTGAGCTTAGAAATTGTGAGAATTAAACAAAAAAAAAAACAAAACCCCAACTAGTACGACTTGTATTTCTCTTGGCTGCTGTGCAAGCGCCCTGAGATCACCAAGTTGCGAGGCTTTCAATAAAACTGCAGGAATTTGCTGCAAGATCTCTCCCACTTTGGTGCCAATGCGCAGCCTGCGGGGCGGCCGAGCTCTGAAACCACAGCGGGCACAGAAAAGTTTGTCACATTTCCTTACATTTGGGCAAATGTCAGGGAAAAGAAAGCACAGATCTGAACTCTGTGCATTTGCAGGATACAGGAGGGATTTTCTCCTTGCAGAAACCTCCGATCCAAAAACCTCACCAGCAAACATCATCAACTTTGGGAACTCCACGGAAAGGGTGAGGGGAGCGCAGCAGCCACACAGGACATGAGTTTCCCATCTCAAATGACATTTAAAGCACAGGATCCAAATCCTCTTTCTGGTTGTAAAGTGGATGCAAACAGCACCAGAAAGACCGTGAGGAGGCAAAGATGGAATCGCTGTTCAGGATGCCATTTTTCATGGGAAAATACGGAGCAGCATGAGTCACGTGTCAGCGTAACGTGTCCTGGGGCCAGAAAAGCAGTGCCTGGGAAAGGAGATAGCTGGCTGGACTGGAGCACAGACTTTTGCTTGAACTGGCTCCAGCTCGGGCAGGACAGTAGCAGGCAGACACCCTGCGAGGATGGATCAGAGGCCTTTGCGAAGAGTTACAGAATCACAGAATGGCCTGGGTTGGAAGGGACCCACAAGGATCATCAAGTCCAACTCCTGTCCCTGCACAGGACACCCCCAACATTCACAACGTGAGGGTATTGTCCAAATGCTTCTGGAATACTGTCTGGCTGTGACTGCTTCCCTGGGGAGCTGTTCCAGTGCTCCACCACCCTCTGAGGGAAGAACCTCCTCCTAATGTCCAACCTAACCCTCCCCTGACACATCTTCCTGCCATTCCCTCAGGTCTAGAGAGAAGAGCTCAGCACCCACTCCTACTCTCTTGGTGCTGGACAGCTCAGCAAGGTTTAGCTTGGACAGCTCGAAGCTTCCCTGGATGAAGGAGCAACTCCTCTGCTGTGGTAGCACTTGTTGAGGGATGCAGAGCTCTACCTGCCAGATCCAGTACAAGGGACACGTGAGGACCCTTGGTCTGTGATCCCTGTGCTGCCAGAGGAGAGGCAGGCAGAGCCAGCGAGCAGCAGGGATGGCTTATTTCTGCGCCTCAGGCCAGCGAGCAGGAGCAGGGCATTGGGCTCCTGGCCCAGGGGCTGCCCTACCCCAGCAATACCAAAAATGCCAGCAAATAAACTCTCTTAAGACCCATTTTGGCACTTTAGAAAGCAAGAATCCTTTATTTCAACACTGGACGCACAGGGGATAACTCCAATCCTGAGTAACAAGACAAAAGCTCGGTACAGAATATGTTTTCCACGTACATATGTGTATAACATTTCCCAGAAAGTCACTTTCAGGAAATGAAGTTAGAAAACTGATTCTACTGTGGCTGAAGCCAGAATATTCCACTTTTGCACTAGGAACTTCTTGCATCACCAGCCCACCTCACCCTAAGGCTTCTGCCCTGCTGGAAGCTAGGCTGGAGAAGGCCTGGGCCCAGTCCTACTGTCCCAAGGGCCAGGTCCTGCTGGATCCTAGGGGAAAAGACCTGTTGCTCCAAGGGGTCAGGCCCTGCTGCCCTCAGGGGACCGGTCCTGCTGCTCCCCGGGGCCAGGCCCTAATGCCCTCAGGCGACCTTTCATGCTGGATCCCACAGACCTGGCCCTGCTGCCACCCCCTCGTGACCCCTGGCCGGCTTCCGCTGCCCCCCGGGCCCTGTACCCCACGAGGCCTGGGAACCCCCTCCGGCCCCACCGGAAGCCACGCCTCCCTCTCCCTCCCCGCCAGCCGAAGTCTCGCGAGATCCGCCGCGGGTCACGCGCCTGCGCAGTGCAGCCATACAAGGGAAAGGGGCGGGACC